>CANSNZ010000268.1:1242500-2485000 GCA_947646795.1 Beta lomatogona
ATAACTAATGTTGTAATTAACCTTGTACCCAAACTCAGATAACGAGAGTATAATGGTTGGAGTATTTGACTATAGTGTTTTTTTTGGTGTATAAGTATGTTTTGATGTTGGTTTATTCTTTTTAGTTGGGTGAAATGATTTTTTTTAGTACTATAATTACTATTACTTTGAGAAGAATATATATCGTTGAAATGAGACTTCTGGATTGCGATCCTAGTTTCTGCTGATTTTAGGTGTAAGGCCTGAAGGGCATCCTTATTATTTATATTTGACGAATAAATGTTGAATAAATTATAGTATTTGTTTGTGGAAATATTTTATTGAGATTTAGATATCCAGTGGGATAAATGTAGTCCCCGGTGAAGAACATGCCAACCACCTAGGTTGCGATCTAGGGGTATTACATGGGTTAATTGTTGTTGTCCGAGAGGTTGGGAAGTACTGAGCTGGGTACTATCCTGCATCGGGAGTTTGGCCATTCTTAGACACAGGCAGTAGGGAACGTAAGCCCATAGGTTGTCTGGAGATTTCGATCTGACAAACCTTAGGAAGTGGGTTGCGATCCACTGGCGTTCTGCTCTTTCTCAAAACCTATTATATTATTTTGATTAATTATTTTGGAGGCTTATGCTATGGATCTTGTATGCTTATATTAAATTTATTAATCATGATTTACTTTATTTAACCATGTTAAACTGTTAGTTGTTGTTTGACTGTTATTTGGTTCATTTTGATATTTTATGTTGATTGGGACTTATTTATTAATGCTTGATAACTCCTACGTGGATCCTAATTGAGCTGGGAGAGCTGTTAGTTACTCCCCACTGATTGTGGATGTTTGTTGATATATTTTGCAAGTTAATATGTTGCAGTATGGTTTTATGTCATGGGGTTTGAGAGATACCGACGAGCTTAATTAGGAGGATTACTTATTTCGTTTCTTTGCTTTATTTGTGGATTTTGGGATCATGTTATCTCGTTATAGATACTTTTGGATTAATGTTCTTTGGGATTTATTTTGTTGTTTTAGATTTTATTTGAACTTTAGAGTGACACTGTCCGTCTTGACGATATTTCCGCTATCGTCTAATACTTAATAAATCTTTCTATTTTGTTTATTCATTGCCTATGAATGGACGGAGTGTTACATATTCCGTTTGGTGTTGAACAAAGATGGGAGAATCACTGTCCTCCGGAAGTGAGTTCCTATGTACTTATGGACACTTTGTCCATTAATTAATATATGCACCTATTTTCCCCTAAAAAAAAAACTAACTTGGAGCTCTCAAAGAACTTTGCTTTCTTCTTTAATACTTAGGAGTTAGAGGAGAGAAAAACTTGACGGAAAATATTCTCTATAACTCGAACTTGAAAACGCTTCTCTCTCTAAGCGAAAGCGAAACCCTAGGCACCTTTTCCTTTCGTCGCCGCACCTCGTCGGAAGCTCGCCGGTGGCCAGGGATTTCGCTCTGCTATCGCTGGCTGCCGGCGAGCTTCTGCTCTATCTCCTTCAAGGTTTTTCCGTAGTTCGTCTGTCTTTGCGCCTCCTCTCCTGCCGCACCGAGGCCTGGTTCTCCCTCGTTTCCACCTCGAATTTCTCTATCCACCGGTGGCCAGCAGACTTGGGCTGGAGGCTTGACTCGTGAAACGGGTCAGCATCATTCGCATCCTTCACCGTTCAAGGCGGTTTCCAGTGTCGATATTTCTATTCTCTCCCAATATAATGTTTCGTTGTTGTTGCTGAATTGATTTGAACAAGTCATACTTTGGATGGCTCAAACAAGATTTATTGGTTTTGTTTAGAGGGAGAGAATCTGTTGTGATGAAACTTGTTGAATTACGACTGGATTTGAATATTGCTGCATTTAGTTTTTATTAAGTTTCTAGTTGTGGGTTTGGTTTGTCTTTCTAGCTATAGTTATTACTGCTTTAAGTTACTACTAGTTTCAATGGTTTATTTGGAGGGTATGGAGGAGGATCCTAGTTTAGTTTTATTTCTGTTGCATCACCTGGATTTCTTGGATGAAAAGGACAGAGTTCTTGAGGATTTGTTTGCAAAGACTACTGGGCCTAATGAGGCTATTCAGTATGTGACTTCATTAAAGGAGACTGGTAATTCTCTTTTTAAAGTGACTGAATTTTGCAAAGCTTATGAGGCATATAGGAATGCTATGAAGTGTCTTTGTCTTACCATTTCTGCCATGTATGAAGAGTGCTCTCCTCATAATATTGATCTTGAAATTAGAGAGCTAGTTATATCTCTGCAATTGAATATTGCAGCGTGTGAAATCAAACTTAATTTGTTTAAGGAAGCCATTAGTTCATGTTCCTTGGTGTTAGGGGTTGACAAGAGCAATGTGAAAGCTCTTTTAAGGCGAGGCGTAGCTCTAACAAAAATTGGTATTTTTCAAGATGGTTATGATGACTTTAGGATAGCTAGAGGAGTTGAGCCAAAAAACAAGGCGATTGCTCAAGAGATTGCAAGTCTCGAGGCTATCCTTTTTCAAGTTCCTAGGGTTGATGATATCGTAGGTCAACACTCGGTGATTAGTGATGTCGGCCCACATGATGCTAAAGGTACCCCATTGCTGAACTTTGGACTCACTAAAATGGATGTGGATGTCCAGGAAGAGGTAAAGAGCAAGTTCTCTTCACAGAACAACAATGAAGATGAGATCATGGCCAACGAGGAGCCGAAGTGGGTAGAGGCAGCTCCTTCGGATAGCTCGCAGTGTGCGGGGCCTCGTTGTGCACAAAACATTAGAAAGATCCCTTTCGTCAACAAAAGAAAACCATCCTCGCGCCTCATGATTTCACAATCCGATTTAGACAAGTTAAGGAAAGGAAAAGTAATCCAATTCTATCAACCCCATTCTTTGTCAATTTTGAAGGTTCGCACCTTCACTTCAAAAACTAGAAATTTGAAGGACCCCCCCCCCGCAATTCTAACTTGCGGGTCGTACAGGTCTCTACTTCAGCTCTCATTGATGATGAGGGCCATCAGGCTGATATCTCATATTTGCCATTGAGTCCGAAGGATGAAAATCGGACAAATACAACTCTTCATGAAATGCAACACCAGAAGGTAAGTATTGGTACCTCAACTAACAACATTTTGAGTGCAGGTATCCAAGGGCAAGACGAACTCCGTTGTCTGGATCATTCACTCGAGGAAGACAACGCAAAGGAAAAGATTACGAGAAAGAAGGCCAGAAGCTCAATTGTAAGGCGGCGAAGACCAATTGCACAAGGGGCTCTCCAGTCCAATCCTAGTTCTAGAAGACAATTTAGGAAAAAGATCAACAAAGGTGACATCCCTCATGTCGGATCAAAAAGGAAAAGCAATGCTCCTCTCTCATCGGACCTCCCGTATCATGTTAGGAAAAAATATGTTAATTTTGTTTGTTCTTGTTTTAATGTTTGTGATTGTCAGTATCTTAGTTCAGTTGAGGGATTGACAGGTCTAGCGTGTGTTGCTAGCACAAATGCCATGATCCCCTAGAATGTTTTTAGGTTGTATCCCGTTTTTTCATTAATGCACGTTTTCCCGATGTCAAAAAAAAAAATACTTTGGAGTTAGGATTTATTGAGTTTATATGGAGAAGCAAAAAGATCGTATAACAAGGGATGAAATATTTAAATTGTATTGCTAGATTTATGCATTTGACATGAACAATTTGTTTTTGCGTTTTTTCAATGGTTTTTTTTATGCATTTTCTAATGCTTTTTATATAAATTATTATGTACAAAAAATTTATAGGATGCTTTTATTTATTTCTTAAATTAAAAAGTCAACCTGGTAAAGAAAAAAAGTGAAGTGCTAATTGGTGAAAAACCTAAAAGATCAGGTCCCGATTATATAGTCAACTCATTTATCAAACACTTATGGCACATTCATTATCGTGTTCAATTTTGAGCTTTTTCAAAAACCAAAAACGAAAATATGGAAACCATAAAAAGTAGTTTCTAGTTTTTTGTTGTTAGTTTTTGAAATTGACATGTTTAGGGCCTGTTCTCTTCGGCATAAACCAACTGAACTAAAGTGAACTGAACTGAATTGAATTGAACTGGACTGAATTGAACTTAACTGAACTGAACTGAATTGAACTGAACTGAACTGAACTGAACTGAATTAAATTATACTCCATCCGTCCCATAATATAGTACCCATTTCCATTTTGGGAGTCAAACGTTAAAATCTTTGACCAAATATTCTCATTAATGTATACAAAAAAACATACTCATGTGGAGTCTTGTTAGATTCGTCTCAATGTCTACATTTATATTATCAACTTTTTATATTTTTTACTAATACAAAATAGAAGATATTGTAGGTCAAAGGTACGTCTTGGAGACTGTGCAAAAAGAAATGTGAACTATATTATGGGACGGAGGGAGTAACTAATAGTAATGATAATAATTTAGGAACTGAACTGAACTGAACTGAACTGATTGGAACTGAACTGAACTGAACTGATTGCAACTGAACTGATTGCAACTGAACTGAACTGAAAATAAGCTAGGGAGAACAGACCCTTAGTATAAATATGATTAATTTTAAATTTATTATACCCCTTATATCATATAATTTTTATATTCATAAAACCAAAAACTAAAGACTTACAATAATGCCGAAAAATTCATAATAGGTTATAAAAAAGTTGGAAAGATAAGAAAGTAATTGATTCTTGTTTTGGTTGAAAAAGGTCGAATTTTTTTAACCATATCGAGAGTGGAATCCATCTCAATTTTAGGTAACTCCTCTAGTGGAGAAAGGAAAGAGTAGACGATTTCCGTCGTCTTTTCTTTCTCTTTCTCTTTCTCTTTCTCTTTCTCTCTCATCATTCTTTTACTTTTCTGATTTTCCCTTATACTAATTTCTTTCCAATTTTGAGCTTTTTGCTTCGCCAAACCTTGATTTCAGTCGCTTGCTTCATCACTCGATGTTCAAATTCTGGTATGTGCCTACTTTATTATCCAATTTTTAGCTAATTTGTCGATAAATCCAATTCGTTAGAATGAACTTTCAATTTTTATCTCTTAGATTTTGTATATTCTGCAAATTGATCATTGGATTCTACTTTCTTCTGTATATATGTATGAGATCATAGTTGGAGCTTATTAATCATTACAATTTTTTTCAAGAAATCGAGTTTTTAATGAATTAGAAGTAGATAGAATTTTGGTATTAGTAGGATAATTAGATGTTTCTGAATTAGATTACTGTGTGTTTGGAAACTGTCAATACTGTTTTTTGTGGTGTTTAGAGAGCCAAACAGAGGTCAGTGATGTAGACGAGATAGGTTCGATATGAGGGTACCACCCTACGAGATTTTACCAATTAAGCTAGCTGTTAACCACAATGGGTCGATACTATGAACTATTGTCGAATCGTGTATATCGATATTAATCAAGTTTATATGTTTGTTGGCAATGGGAATGAAGACAATGAAGTAGGGGTTAATTATAAATTACAACGGTATGAGAGGAGTCGAGTAGGGGTTAGAATAAGTTGGTGGATTTTTGGACTTGGTAAAGGACGGAGGACTCGGGAGAGAGGGAATTAGTAAGTATTATTTATGGGAGAAATAAAGGATGGAAGAACCTTTAACATCTTGTGTTGTCTTTCGCTCTTGCTGTTGGAAAGTAGAAGGCCATCTTTCGGCATAAGTCTTTGGCTGTGAATATTCAGACTTATTTCTCGCTTCTCTTTGGTTGTCTAGCAGCTTATCTTTGGTTATATATATTATTTTGCGCACTCTGCACAATACTTTTTCGTGAGTGTTTAGAGGATTCATGGTCCTCTTCTAACGTAGATATTGCTATTAAAGAGGGAAAACTTTTAAGAGCACTGAATCTATGGTGGATTTTGCTATAGAGAAGTGTATGTTAGGGTTTGTGATATATGCATTCTTTCTATCTGTAGATAGGATGCTCAAGAAGTTTACCTTTTGTTTACTCGTTTTGGCTTGTGTGAAGTCAATTGGTCAATCCTGCTCCTGTTTTTCTGTTGTAGAAAATAAGATCCTTCCTGTGCCTCATTGCTCCTATCGGATTATTGCCTGAACTAGAAGGAGCATTTCTTCTATATATTTGTCTATAAAAAGTTCTGCACTAAATCTGTTTCCCCAATCCATTTCGTCACTTGTATTTGGAAGTTGAAGGTCCCAGCCCAAGGAACGTGAATGACTTTTTTTTTTTGTTTGGGTAGCATGTTTATAAAGGCATAAAATGCATATAAAATGACCGCAAAAGTGAATTTTCTTGGATGTATGTGTCTTGTGCTTATCAGAGCTATGAGACAGGAAACCATTTCATTTCGCATCATGAAGTGCTAAAGCTCTTATGGAATTGGCTTTTTGCTACCATGGCTGTTAAGTGTGTTTCCTCGCCTATTATATTTGCTAGTTGTTAGTTTTTGTTACAAGGGAGAAAAACCTTTGGGTATTGTCCTGCTTAACTTTTCTTCTGGTTTCTAGTTAGAGAAAAATAAGGAGTATTTCAGATTGGGAGTGTATGGTTGAGGATGTGTGGGATAGGGAAGGACATTTTATTATCCCTTCCTAGAATCCTAGCTCACCTCTCTGAATGACTTAAATCTAATGAAGGCTCTATAGAATCTTTTTGAACAATGAATAAAAATGTCAAAGATATTGCTAAATTATATAAGCAACATGTCATTGCCAAGATGGAGGCTCCATGTGGCGGAGTTTTGTGAAAGGCAACATGTTTAAATATGTAGTATCTATAATCATGTCGTGACTTTTAATGTTGTAGTTAGTTGATTTATGATAGTCTAAGCTGGAGGCTTAGTTGGTTTGTCTCATCCACATTTTCATGCAAAGTATCTAATTGCCGTCCTCATCTTAATTGCTTACAGGGGATCTCATGACCAAGAATCACAATCTCGTCCACAGGAGGCTCCTCCACAATCATGGTACCCTCCCTTTGTAAACAATTCCCCAAGTTATTCTCGACCATCAACTGCTGGTAGCGATGCTTCTAACAGCTATAATCTACAGAGGCCATTTGAAAGGCCACAGTCTCCTTCACATGTCTCACCTGCTGAAGCTGCTGGAATAATTTCATCATTGAAGGACAAGAGGTAATCATCCCTGTCTCTCGATTTTCTTATTTAATGCTTTTTGGCTGTATTAGGTACGCATGGCATGATTGGCTAAAAACTAAATTGGCAATATTGTTTGGAGTTGGGAAGTTCCATCTAGCCAAGTGGCTCCGCCAACCTAGTGGTTTAAGTCTGGGTAAATTAGCTTACACGAAGGCATTATAGCTTAAAGTAGACGGTGAATAAGAAAACAACCTAATATTTTAATGTAACCCCTAGATGCTACTTTTCTGATTTTCAGTTTACTAATATGCTAAGATTTAGGGGACGGCCGTTAACTAAAATATGTCTATGGTTAACTAATTGGCGGGCTCCAGGAATAGTCGGAGCCATACCCAATCGAAAAAGGATGTTATCCAAACGCATTTCAAGTAATTGTAGTAAAACCTGACCGGTTGACCCTTTGGCATTTTTAGCGATATATTGGGGGCGATGCATTAAGAGGGTAATAGAAGAAAAAATACAGGGATAAAGGTAGATGGAGGTTGTGATAGGAGAGTGGGGGGAATTATTACTCTCATTTTGGGGTAATAGTTACCCACACTCTCCTAGGGTAATGCATTGCCCCCAATATGAGGGCAACAGTTACCCCCTTCTATCTCTCGTTCTTTGTATTATCTGCGTCATCGCTTCTACTGCCACCTCAATGTATATTCATTCCTTCAATTTATCTCCATTCCCCCTCAATGCAATTCCACAATCCAAGCATACTAGTCACATGGTAAAATCCCCTATATATGTGTATTTGTACATAATAACACACATGCGATCAACAATTTTTTTTGAGCGAACACATATTTGGAATGACTATAATAGTATAATAGGCTTAAATTATTGTAGACCTGCTACTTTAATGGGAAACCACCAACAGATGGTAGAGTTGGAAACCTGGGGATATGAACTGTAGTTGGGCCCTTTTTCCCTTATATTTTTCGGCCATTGTTGTCTGCTACCTATATGCAATGCTACTCTAGGATCCAGCTTCTGATCTGGCATTTTTAGGTTGTATATCTTAATATTTAGTGCCCATTGACCTTCTATGGAGAAGAAGACCTTCCGTGGCTAAGCTGCTATACAGCACACTGTTTACCTGCTAGTTGAGGCATATTAATAGCTGGGGCGTGCAACAGGAGAGTATGACTCGTTGATCAATGACTGATGGATTTGGGGTGTTCATGTCAATAGTTGATTACTATGCTAAAATAAAGACGTGGGAGGAGGAAGCTTATTGAAGAATAGTGATGGATTATCTCCTAAGGGATCTTGGGAGGTTTGTGATATCTGTTTTGCACTTTCTCAAAGGGAGTCAAGGGCTAGGGCACTCTCAATTCCCCATCTTAATAATTGAGAGCTAATTATTAGTAACAAATGGTTCCTCTAAGTTAAATTTGGATTTTATGATTGTGACCTGATCTCGTTACTCATTAGTTGACTTCCATCTTTGCTTGCAGCTGATGAATTTTTTACTTTTCTGTCCTGTATGCTAGTGTTGATGAGCTAAGGAAACTTTTGACTGACAAAGAGGCGTACAACCAATTTTTACTTGCTCTTGATCAAGTCAAGGCTCAAAACAATGTAAGTGATCCAGGATGCTTTTTTGTTCACTGCCATGTGTTTGTTTACTTTGTTGTTTGTTAGTGATTGAATCTGAATATACCTTTTCATTAAGCCTTCATTGTCAAGTTCCTCATATGTCATATGCTTAGTTTAGGGTGCATCTCTTGCTTGCTCCATGTTCTGTGTGTGTTATGTCTGTCTTAGAAATATAATAAATATAATCAATTGTTGAAATTTTGTCCACAAAGTCCTATTTTAGATATATATCGGTCACTGCTCGTTGCCTTTGCAAATAAAATAAAAATTTCTGCATATGGTTTAAGAGGGTAACGTGGTCAATTGCATCATAACTCATAAGCACATCAGAGTAGTTATACAACTCGAGTTGAAAAGGCCATGAATCATGAATTGACTGTTTGCTGTGGCAATTTACTCTCTGTTAATTAGTGCAAAGCATTGCTTCCATGTGGAAGTTGTGTTTTGAATAATAGTGAGTTGCCTGATCTCCTTGACCGAGTTGATCATGTTTACATAATACGATGATTCACATTGTTATCCTGTCAAATTCTCTTAACTCCATAAAGCATTCTCTTGCTACTAAGGCCCTGTTCTTTTGGACTTATTTTCAGCAAAAATAAGTAAAAGTAAGTTCAATTCAGCAAAAATAATTGAAAAAATAAGTTCAGTTTAGCAAAAATAAGTTCAGTCTTATCTAATGACTAATGTTGTAATTATTATTTTTGTTTTCAATATTACTATTAATATTGTTATTATTATTAATATTATAATTAATATAACGATGAATTTGTATTTTTTATTTTTTTATTTTTATTTAGTATTTTTTATTTTTTATTTAGTATTTTTTATTATTATTATTTATTATTTATTATTTATTATAATTTTATTATTATTATTATTATTTTTAAATTTTTTTATTTTTTATTATTATTATTTATTATTTATTATTATTATTATTATTATTATTATTATTATTTATTATTATTATTATTTATTTATTATTTATTATTTATTATTTATTATTTATTATTTATTATTTATTATTTATTATTTATTATTTATTATTTATTATTTATTATTTATTATTTATTATTTATTATTATTATTATTATTATTATTTATTTTTTATTTTTTACTCCCTCCGTCCCAGAGTAGTCTAAACACTTTCCTTTTATGTTTGTCCCAAATTAGTTTGAACACTTCCATTTTTGGCATAGTCTCACTATTATTATATTATTTCTTTTACACATCTTTGGCCCACACTCAACCTTTTATCAATAAAAACTTACCCAATTTTCTCTCTCCTCTAATAAAAAATACCCCACCAACTCCTATCACATCTACTTTTTAAATAAAATAACATTTGATAACTACACTACAATTTATCACCTTAAACTACACAAGTGTTCAGATCTTTCTGGGACGGAGGGAGTTTTTTTTATTTTTTATTTCTTATTTTTTTTATTTTTTATTTTTTATTTATTATTTTTATTTTTTATTTTTTATTTATTATTTATTATTTTTTATTTATTGTTTTAAAATGATAAAATAACAATAATAAGTATTGATAATATTATGTTAATATTTATTGATTATTATAATAATAAGTATTGATAATATTATGTTAATACGGTTTAGTTCAGCAAAAATAAGTTCAGTTTAGCCAAAATAAGTAAAAATAAGTTCAGTTCAGCAAAAATAAGTAAAAATAAGTTCAGTTTAGCAAAAATAAGTTCAGTTCAGTTCAGCCAAAATAAGTTCAAAAGAACGGGGCCTAAGATATATACTCAATAGGAACTTCTACATCTAGCACTAAAGTTGTTTTTCACTTTTGAGACCACAGGTTACAGTTTCAAGATATCTTCCCCATTTAAACTTTTTTTTTTGTTTGTTATCATAATAATTCATTTCTGTGACAAATGAAACAATAAAAGTAAAGACAGAAGAGTTTAGACAAAGAAATGTGAGATAGTTAAAGTGAAAGTGAGAGGAGTAAGACGGGAGAAAATATAAGGACCCAAAAACCAAATGAGGCATAAAGAGTGTGGGAAAATAATGTCTCACCATTTACTAAACATAGTAAAGTAGTTTACTATTTATCACAATTCACATTATGTGAATTATCTACTTTTGCGTGAGGAATGTGTGCTTAACCATTCCTATAATTAGCTATGCTATTTTTATCATTGTTATGCTATTATAAATAGCTTAGTGTTTGTTTAGAATTATATTTTACAACAACAACAAACATTGTATATTATTCTCACCTTATTTATTAACATTCCCATTTCATATTTGTGGAATTAATATTGCATCTTTCGCTAGTATAATTTTATCATCTTTATTAATTTCTCTTAATCTTTGGTTGAATTTATTGCTTCCGCGCACTCTGAACCCTACAAATTGGTATCAGAGCTTTATATATTCAACTGGGATTTTTTATCATGTCTACAAAATTTGATGGTAAAATTAGTTTTGCCATATGGCGAATTCAAATGCAATCCATTCTTACCCAGAATGGTTTAAATAAGGCTTTGGATGGAAAGTCCAAAAAGTCATCCACTTTGACAGATGAACAATGGGATGATATAGATGAGAAAGCGTTGTCTGTAATTCAGTTATGTTTGTCTCGTGAGGTGTTACGTGAGGTCATGAGTGAAAAGTCCGCCGCGAGATATTTGGGCTAAATTAGAATCTTTTTACATGACCAAAAGCCTTGCAAACAAACTTCGCCTCAAGGAAAGACTCTTTACACTCAAAATGGCAGAAGGTACTCCTATTCAAACTCACCTTGATGAGTTTAATTCTATTATTGTTGATTTGGAGAACTTGGATGTCAAAATTAATGATGAGGATAAAGCCGTTTTACTTATTATTTCATTACCACTCTCATATCGACACTTTAAGGAAATAATGTTATACGGAAATTATGTTACATTATTCTTTAAAGATGTCAAGTCTCACCTATTATCAAAAGAAAAATTTGATGCGATATAAATACGGAACATTCGGGTGAAGACTTGGTTGTTAGAGGAAGAAGTTTTGAAAAAGGTAGTACAAGTAAAAACAGGTTTAAATCAAAATCTAGAGATACCAAATCTAAATTTTGCCGTTAGTGCAAGAAAAAGGGACACGAAATATCTTATTGCTATAAATTGAAAAATAAGCAAGAAAAAGAACAAGAGGGTAAACAACCTGAAACTCACGCTGAAGCTAGTGTTGTTGAGTCCGGTCAGATGGGGATTTATTATTAGCGGCCGACTTCGAACAAAGATTTAGAAATAAATGGATTCTTGATTCTAGTTGTACATTTCACATGTCACCGAATAGAGACTGGTTTACCACCTATGAACCAATTGATGGTGGTCTTGTTTTGATGGGCAATGATGCCCAATGCAAGGTTGTTGGTAAAGGTACGATCAAAATTAAGACAAATGATGGTGTTACTAGAACTTTGACCGGTGTTAGACACGTTCCCGATTTGAAACGAAATCTTATTTCTTTAGGCACCCTTGAATCACTTGGGTGTAGTTATTCAGCTGAAGGTGGAGTGCTTAAAGTGTCCAAAGGTGCTCTTGTTTTACTAAAGGCAAATCGATCCGGTAGTTTATATGTCTTTGCAGGGATTTACTATTACGAGAATCTGCAGCCTACGCCTCATCCAACAATGATAATACAAAGTTGTGGCATTTGAGATTGGGCCACATGAGTGAAAAAGGAATGCATGTCCTTAACAAAAGAGGATTCCTTGGCAATCATTGTCTTGGTAAGGTTGGTTTCTGCGAGCATTGTATTTTTTGGCAAGCGAAAGAGTTAGCTTTTCAAAAGGCGTTCACCGAACTAAAGGTACATTAGATTATATTCATTCGGACCTTTGGGGTCCTTCACAAGTTCCTTCCACAGGAGGACGTCATTATATGTTGACCATTATTGATGATTTCTCAAGAAAACTTTGGGTCTATTTTCTTAAGTATAAAAGTGAGGTATTTTCAACTTTCAAGGATTGGAAAACCTTAATTGAAAATCAAACTGGTAAGAAAATTAAAAGGCTGAGAACAGACAATGGTCTTGAATTCTGTTTAAATGAGTTTAATAGGTTTTGCAAGAAAGAAGGTATTGCAAGACATCATACCATTCCAGGTACTCCACAACAAAATGGAATTGCAGAACGAATGAACAGAACTATTTTGGAGAGAGTTCGTTGTATGCTCTCTCATTCTAGCTTGAAAAAGGGATTTTTGGGTGAAGCGGCAAACACCGCAAGCTATTTGATAAACCGCTCCCCAAATAGATCACTTGATGGTAATATTCCAGAAGAAGCTTGGTTAGGTAATCCTGTTGATTATTCTAATCTTAGAATATTTGGTTGTCTTGCTTATTCGCACGTTAGCGAGGGGAAATTGGAACCTCGTGCTAAAAAGTGCATATTCTTAGGTTATGGTTCAGGGGTTAAAGGTTATCGTTTATATGACCCTGAGTCTCGTAAAACCTTTTATAGTAGGAACATAATATTTAATGAAAATGAAATGTTATCTTCTGGAGAAGAAAATTGTGTTTCTCCTACCATTACATATTCCGAAAATATCGGAGATAAGGTGGAGTTTGAGGTCCCATCCTCAAAATCAGAGGAAGATGTCCCTACTTTCTTAGCTCAACCTGATTGCGATGATAATATTGTTACGACTGAAAATATGAGTCCACAACGTCTACCACAAAGACGAGGTTTACCAGATCCATGGTCTATGGTCAAAATCTGCCTGATCAAAGACCAAGAAGACAAAATCAAAGATATATTGGTCAAAGTGCTAATATTGCTTATGCTTTGGTTCTTTGCACAAGAAATTGATGACTCCAATGAGCCTAAAAATTATTATGAGGCTATATCTCGTGCATATTCAAGCAAATTGGATTTGCAGAATGCAAGAAGAAGTTGAAAGTCTTCATAAAAATGAAACTTGGGATCCGGTTAAGTTACCCGAAGGTAAACGAGCTATTAGTTGCAAATGGCTCTTTAAGAGAAAAGAAGGCATCCCCGGCGTTGAGAATGCAAGGTACAAAGCAAGATATGTTGTTAGAGGTTTTGACCAACAAGAAGGTATTGACTTCAATGAAGTATTTTCTCCCGTTGTTCGTCATACCTCGATTTGTGTATTACTTGCTTTAGTCGCTTTGCATGATTTGGAGTTGGAGCAGTTAGATGTTAAACCGCTTTTCTTCATGGTAATCTTGAAGAAGAAATTTATATCCATCGGCTGAGGGATTCATAGTTCCCGACAAAGAGAATTATGTGTGTCGTTTGAAAAAATCTCTTTATGGTTTGAAACAGTCTCTCGCGACAATGGCACAAAAGGTTTGATTCCTTTATGATGGGACAAGGCTACTCAAGAAGTAGTTATGATAACCGTATTTATTTTCGTAAGACGTCAAATAGGTCTTTTATATATTTATTACTCTATGTTGATGATATGTTGATTCTTTGCCAAGATAAATCTTTAGTCGGCAAGTTAAAGACTCGATTGAGTAGTGAATTTGATATGAAGGACTTAGGTCCCGCCAAGAAAATTCTTGGAATGGAGATAAGCGGGGATCGTCAATTTGGAAAACTCTTTTTATCACGAGAAAAATTATATCGTGAAGATGCTTGACAAGTTGAACTTGAAAGACAAGTAAACCCGTTAATACTCCTATTCTTTGCTCATTTCAAATTGTCCTTCGAACAATGTCCACAAACGAGACGAAGACAAAAGGCGCATGATTCAAATTCCTTATTCTAATGCGGTTGGAAGTTTAATGTACGCCATGGTGTGTACTCGACCCGATTTGGCTATGCAGTAAGTGTTGTTAGTCGGTTCATGCACAATCCAGGCAAACAACATTGGGAAGTCAGTAAAATGGATACTTCGATACCTTAAGGGTTCTTGTGATATTGGTTTGATATTTGATAAAGGAAGAGCTGATCCCGGTGGTGTAGTTGGTTATGTGGATGCTGACTATGGTGGTGATTTAGATCGGAGAAGATCACTTTCATCTTATATTTTTACACTTTGTGGCTCTGCTATTAGTTGGTATTCTTCACTTCAAGCTATTGCGGCTTTGTCTACAACTGAAGCAGAATATATTGCTGCCACTGAAGGTATGAAAGAGGCTATATGGCTCCGAGGTTTGGTGTAAGAACTTGGTTTACAACAAGATATTCTTGTCGTGTTTTGCGACAGTTAAAGTGCTGTCCACTTGACCAAGACTAGTAAACATCATTCAAAGACCAAGCATATTGATATCAAGCACCATTTTATAAAAGATATTGTTGCCACAGGAGAATTAGTTGTCGAAAAGATTCATACAAGCGATAATCCTGCTGATATGCTTACCAAACCACTTCCCACAGCTAAGTTTGATCATTGCTTTAACTTAGCTGGAATCACCCGGTGAAATGGCGAGCCAAGGTGGAGATTTGTGGGAAAATAATGTCTCACCATTTACTAAACATAGTAAAGTAGTTTACTATTTATAACAATTCACATTATGTGAATTATCTACTTTTTCGTGAGGAATGTGTGCTTAACTATTCCTATAATTAGCTATGCTATTTTTATCATTGTTATGCTATTATAAATAGCTTAATGTTTGTTTAGAATTATATTTTACAACAACAACAAACATTGTATATTATTCTCACCTTATTTATTAACATTCCCATTTCATATTTGTGGAATTAATATTGCATCTTTCGCTAGTATAATTTTATCATCTTTATTAATTTCTCTTAATCTTTGGTTGAATTTATTGCTTCCGCGCACTCTGAACCTACAAAGAGAAAACCAAAATATGGCGATATAAAATAATAAAATTGAGAACGTTCTATAAAAGATGTAAAGAGAAAACTAATGATTAGCCTTGAAAAAACCCTAAAAGGACAATAAATAAAAATGTTCTAAGGGGGGAAAGTTTGTAAAACCCAAGGAGTAAAGTAATTGGAATTAAAAGGACTAGATAAAAAGTCAAGTCATGTCATCGCCATAAATTCTTTCCATCCACTTCGCCCTATCCAACGCCATATTTTCTTGAATCCCAAGTAGACTCGTATCACTCTCACTTAACCTTATCCAAGTTTCTTAGGTCTTCCCCTACCCCTTACAATCCCATCATTTTGCCACTCTTCAAGCCTTCTAACTGGTGCATAAAGTGGTCGCCATCTGATATGTCCAAACCACCTCAGGCGATTATCTTGCTCTCAATAGATGTAACCCCTACTCTCTTCACAGTTATCTCATTCCTCATCCTCTGATTTGTCTAAACCACCTCAGGCGATTATCTTGCTCTCAATAGATGTAACCCCTACTCTCTTCCCAATTATCTCATTCCTCAACCAATTCTTTCTTGCATGTCCACACATCCAATGTAACATACGCATCACCTTATTATGCCTGTTTCTTAGATGAACCCTTCTGTGACTTTGAAGTTTTTGATGTTGCTTTTAGGTATCTGACCATTTTTATTTCTTATGACTAGGTAAGAGATGAATTACGGAAAGAAATGCTCGAGCTTGCCCGTAAGTCAATAAGATGTTTTTGATACAGGTCTTGTTAAAAGTTGACAAGTACCTTTTAATGTTCTTTATATATTGGTTCTTTCAGGATCGAATTTGGATAAAGAGCCACAGATGGTGGAGCTGAGGAATCAAGTGAGTTTGATCCATTTATTAATTGAGATTTATTTGATGGCTTTTAATGTTCGGAAAAAGAGATTGTTGAAACCTTTTTCTGATAATTATTTTTCATCTTGGTGCAGTGCAGAATCATCAGGACGACTGAGCTAGCTGCAGCCATGGAAAGACAAAATGACTTAGAGAAGAAAAAGGATGATCTACTGAAGTGCTACTCTTCAGTGTCTCTTATGCACAGATTGGAAGGTAATTTAGTAGGACGCCATATTTTTTTTTCCCACCTAATAGGAATAAGCACACCATCGTTGCTACTATGATCTTTGTTGGAAGATGGATTTGGTTTGGTCCCTTATAGTTTGTTGGAGGTCACACATATCAGAAATATGTTTTTTGTAAAGTATTAAGTTTTAACAATCTGATAGTATCCAGCTCTGTGTCATCTTCATACACATGAAAATGGCATTTTCCACTCCATATTTCCACGAAACCTTTATTAAGATGATGGCAATAGAAACTATAATGTGCTCGATATTGCTTTGACAATTTTGTGAACTCTATACTGTGAAACGTAAGTTACCAATAGAGTTCTCAAATCCATGATAGTATACCATTGGTAGTAACAGATATCTTATCCCATAGATTATATGTGCAAAGCATCGTCACTTGGGATTATTTTCTTCCTCGCCTTCCCTTTGTTTATCTGTTACATTCATTAGTCAAACAGAATAGTAATTCTATTACGGATTTGGTGAACATTTGCTGTAATATTGAGGAAAATTACTATCAGCTTTACCATAAAATTTTCTGTTATCTTATTCGTTCCATGATGTTGTTTTGCAGAGGAAATGAGGAAGACAGATGAGGAGTCTGACAACCTTCACAGCCAGTTCCTTGATAGGGAGATTGAGCATGTGGCTTTTCTCCAGAAATACAAGAAACTACGAGCTTTGTATCACCGGCGGGCAACAATGCATCTTGCTGCTAGGACATCTCTAATGCCATGAGTCCATCTGATGCACACGTTGGGTATGTTTATATGTTTGTTTCATATGAGCTGGTATCTGGGCTTGCTCGCATGTGAATAATTTGTATCTGTATCTTAACATTCAATCTTTCTTTCTTTTCCTTTTATTGGTCTAACGAGTTTGGTTTATATTGGAAAAATGACTCGGTAATGACTGTTTTTTGCCAGGTGCTATATATATATACTACCTCCGTTTCACAATACATGCACCATTTGCTTTTTCACGCACTCCAATGCTCTTTTTTCGACATTAATATCTTTAATTGTGTACAAGTAAAAATTATAAAAAGTTGATATTTGAAATCCTCGGATTGAGACGAATTTAACAAGACCCCACTTGACTGTGTTTTTTCTTACATAATTTTGAGAGAAAGATTGTCAAAGTTGGTTGATGAATAGTGTCCATATGAGAAATGGTGCATGTATTGTGAAACGGATGAAGTAATATTTATGCAGACTTCTGTTGTTGACTGGGTTGCTTGTGTTGCGTTGCATTCTCTAAACGTAACCCCTTTATACTATTTTTTGAGTTATTTTACCTATTATCGGTGAAGTGATTCTATGTATTAACGTGGCATTGACGAATTATTAGCTATTTATTTAGCGAGTAAGACAAAGGTGTTAAGTTCGAACAAGAGAAAACAAAGTTTTAATTCAGGAATAATTTGTTCATCCTTCCGGTTTCTTTGTTCTTCATGTGGGTTCAAATTAAGTATGACGCTTTAGTTGCTTGTGTGACGTATGAGCAGGATTTAGGTAATAAATTGGGTGAGAGTTGTTATTTGTTAAGCTACTTTTGGCATCTTGCTCCTTCCAAGCAGAGTATATGGTTTGCCTTGAAGCTATCAAATAGCGAAACTTTGAAAGTTATTCCTTAATTATTTCTAATTGTCTTCTTTACTATGTTATCTTAAAAAAAGGACCACACATAGCGGATCAGCGAGCACGTTAAGAAGGAACCAGCTTCTTAAGACATACATATTCGTTGATGCTTCATTCTTAAGGTTCCACATCCATCCTAGGCTTATGAATCTCACGAAGGGTCTATAAAACATGTTTTGCGAAACTAAAACTATTCAAAATTATGTATACTATCCAAAATTATGTTTACATGCTTGATATTTAGAATCAGATGGAATACCATATGAGGCATTGGTTTACAATATATTGTTGCAATAAATCTCATTCCATAAACTAGTGTTCATAGAGGATACGAGAAATGGAAAACTTTTGGTAACAAATTGTTGGAATATGTTAAATTGAATGTCAATTCTCATCACCTATGTAGATTAAGTAAATTCTTAATATGTCTAAAAGTTGTTTACATGCTTGATATTTAGAATCGGATGGAATACCATATGAGGCACTGATTATTCTTTTTTTCATCAACTAGTGTTCGTAAAGGATAGGAGAAATGGGAAACTCTTGGTAACTATTGGAAGATTTTAAAAAAAAACTCCAACAAGGGTATTTTGGTAATTTAACAGGATGAAAGTACCAACTTAAAGTCAAGTTGGTTCCGAAATTTCCACTTTGAAAACAAGTTAGAAATTTTGGCACCAAATAAAGATTCAATTTGATACCATTCTAACTTGGTGCCCACTTAACTCTAATTCGGTACCAACTTATTATTGGAGATGCTCCAACGATTAAACGCCATCACGCCAATAAAAGCTCATGAGAAACATGGCTAACTTTTTCTTTAGTCTGTGTAAAAGAGCCGCTCAAGTTATAGCTTCTTTGAAGATAATAAGATAATTCCTTCAAAAAAAAAAAAAAAAGAAGATTAAGAACGATTTCTAGAGAAATCATGATGTTGATTGAATCAAAACACCAACTTTCCTTGATATTGTGCAAGTTTGTTGCTCAGTTAAAGAAATTTGGGCCACATTAAGCTAACATCTCCACTTTGGACCAAATTTCGTTTACACATCGTATGAACTTCGAAGGGAATTATCCAGATATGTCACTACGACCTAATTGTAAATTGCGCTTAGAAAGGTGTGACATGCTGGAACCCGTTTTATGAAGGAATTGATGTCAAACCGTGGTTGTACAGGTATAAGCCATTATGGAAGACCCTTGTAACATAGAGATTTCTAGGTGATGGCCTTCAGAAGTTCATGAGCACATTTAGAGACTTTATGTACTCCACCTTGAGCCGAAATCTTGCACCCTTTAGAATCAAATCAGGAACATATTGAACATTAGACAAAGTCCTGATCTTACCATCATGTGTCTTGATTCAAACGGAGCCAATACCAGGAATTTTGCAATGAGAACCTTTACCCATAGAAACGAATGTGTTTTTCACCGATTTATAATCGATGAAGTGATCACTTTGAGAACAAACATGGTAGGTGCAACCATATTCAAGCACCCAATTAGGGGTTCTACTTGTTCTAGGAGAAGTAGCCAAAAGCGGATTCTATTTCACCAAAATCGGCTCCTGTAGTTTCCTTAGCCTTTTTCTCGTTTTCTTCTCTTCTGAGCTTTTTCTTCAATTTTAAGCAATAAAAAACATCATGCCTATACATTTTACAATATTCGCATAATTATAAGATTTATATCCATTAGATATGGATAGAGTTTTGGTACTTATTTTTCCGTATGATCTCCGCAGCTCCTATACTTTATTAGTCAAATATTATCATTAGAATGCACTTCAAAGTCAAATATCTATTTTGGGAGTAAATGCGACTTAACATCTTCAAAAGATAAAAATAACATTGTTACCATATAACATAATTTTCTTAAAGTGCTCGAACGAAGGAGGTAGGGAGATGATTAACAACAAGGCTTTATCCTCATCTTCAATCTTGACATCCAAATTTTCAAGATCAATAATAATAGAATTGTATTATCTAAGATGAGATTGGATAGAAGTACTTTCAGCCATCCAAATTGCGTAAAGCGTTTCCTTTAAGCGGAGTTTGTTAGCGAGGCTTTTAGTCATGTAGAGCGACTCGAGCTTCAACCATAACCCTGCAGCGGTCTCCTCGTGTATTACCTCGCATAGTACCTCCTTAGTTAAACATAGTTGAATCATCGATAATGCTTTTTCATCCATCTCTTGCCATTCCTCATCAGTCATAGTAAATGGCTTTTTTAGCTTGCCATCAAGTGCTTGCTTTAATCCGCTCAGTGTTAGAACAACCTTCATCTGGACTCTCCAGATGCTAAAACTAATCTTGCCATCGAATTTCTCAATCTCAAACTTCGTAACCGAAGACATTTCTAATGTCAAAACACTCTAACCAACCTTGACTCGGATACCACTTAATATGATTGTGAGTGCTAGTAGATTAAACAAATAATAGAGTTGGAAATATGGCAAGAAAGTAGTAAAAATGGACACGCATTAAAAAGAATCTTCAAATAGAGGTAAAAAACCACTGATAACGAGTATCCGTAAATCTACTATATAAAATAGGAAAGTACAAGAACCACAATTAAGAGGGTAAGTAATATATTATAACTCTCACTATAGTAAGAAACTTACAAATTACAAAGATAAATGCTGGATTAGGGAATCTATAGTATGGAAGGAATTTTAGAAAGGCTAGTGGAGTATATATGGCTTCTTTTGGATTTGGGAAGTTGGTTGATCTTGTGACCAAATGGATGCCCATCTTCATACATATAGGTGAAGAATGGCAGTGCAATGAGTCGGCAAAATGAGCTCAATTGATTTGGATTTGTCTAGAACTCTCCATCACGCACGGATTTAATTTTTGCCGACATAATGCTCTTTATTCTCAAATGTCTTCTTTTGATTTCTAGAGAAATCGTGACGTTGATTAAGGCAAAGCACCAATTCAACTTTCCTCGATATTATGCAAGTTTGCTGTTAAGTTGGGCTAAATAAAAATTTGGGCCACATAAACCCAACACCACATGCTCATAAGGATAATGTAGTTCGAGAGGAAGAAGTAAGTTGATGGAGAAGAGGATATTGTTGCATTAAGGGGCTCCAGTATAGTTTGCTGGTGTCGAGTTTTGTGTTAGGCAGAAATTTACTAACGAAGTTGCATTGGCTGATGCAAATACTAACTACTCTTTGCAAAGAAAACAAATTTTTTAGGGTATGAGTCAAGCCCAGTACACGTTGTCACTCTAAGGCGTGAAAAAGTGTTAACATATGACAAGATAGAGGGGGTGGGGGGATTTGGGGATTGTTGGGCCTCTGGGTGAGTAACCCTGTGCGAGAGCAACCCAGAGGAAATTGTTCTTGCCACGGGGTTCCCGAAAGAGGGTAAAAAAAAAATGACAAGATAGAAGTAGAGATGAATGTGATAATTTGTTTTACAACTTTACTTCCTTCGCAAACTTGTTAAAAAAATTATCTCTATTATATAAGCCAAGAGGGGAGCTATGGTGTCCCCCCATGAAAAGACTTACATACTCCTAATTTGAAACATAAAAAAAAACTATTCAAAATTTCTCATTCATTTCCTGAATTACAATTATGCATAATAAGGAAAGTTGTAAAAAGAGAAAACTAACATAAAAAAGTTTAAGATTTCCATCAAAAGATTACTTAAGACGAGGAAACTAACATAACAAATAAATTATCCAACAATTGTAAAGCCAAAAATACAAAGTTTTCTTTTACCTAAATATTCAATAACAATTACAAAGAACATAAATTAAAAATTCATAAAATTACCGAGAAAAAAAGAATATAATTCATCTTTGTATTTTTCAATTTCATAATTGTCGTAGTCAAGATGTTATTCAAGTGAAATAGTTAAACCTAATGAGAAAAAGTAAGAATAGACCAACTTCTCTTATCTTCATTTTCAATCCTTTGTTTTGTAAAAATAAATTGTAAGTACGAAGTACATGTTTATTTTTCGCATTAATATTGAATATCAGTATTAATACTAATATGTTGTCGCACGCATCGCGTGCATACGAGGCTTGTAACTTCATAAGTTATTACCTTTGTTTGATATTAATTGCAATAGTTTGATTGACATACTTGTAAGGCCCAACTTTGATAATTAATACTCCCTCAGTTTTTTTTTATCATTATCATTTTCTTGTGCGCGTCTCCCAATACACGTCTTTGAACTTAAATATCTTTCATTATATATTAGTTAAAATTACAACGATTGAATATTAAATAAGTCCAATTGAGACGAATCAAACAAGACCCCACATGACTATATTTTTTCTTATAAATTGAAAAAAATTGAGAAGATTCTCTCTAAGTATGAATAGTGCCAAGATTCCAAGTGAGCAAGATAAAAAAAAACAGAGGGAGTATCTCTTAGTTATCTAGTAAGACATATGAATTTGATATGTTGAAAATATACATAAAGGTAAATCTTAGAACATCCTATGTACTAATTTGTTTTTTTATTTTGTTTTCTTTTGATGGAACTAATATATGTTTGTAGTTAAAAATTAGATAAATTTGCGAGAAACAACCTTTTTATAAACACTTTTTTGCGAACCTTTTAATTTTTTTTTTTGTCATTTTACAACCTTAACCAAATTCTTTTTGCGAGATCAGACCTCAAGGTTATTTTCCGACGTTAATTTCGATCACAAGCGTTGGTCAAGGCATTGAACACATTTAAGTGCGAGGATTGCACATAGAAAACGCCTTGATCAACGCCTGGAAACAAGAACTAAGGCCGAAAAAAAGCCTTGAGGTCTAATCTCGCAAAAATAAATTTGGTTAAGATTGTTAAATGCCAAAAAAAATTATAAGGTTGTTTCTCGCAAAAAAAATTGCTTATAAAAGGTTGTTTCTCACAAATTTCCCTAAAAATTATGGTCAAAATTTAGCATGTGGAGGGGAAAAGGTCACATTGTTGCAACTAATATGGGACACAAGGAGTATTTTTGTAAGAGGTGGCTATACATTATATAAAACTAATTCAAATGTAATTCACCAATATTAGCTGTACAAACACTTCTTCTTCTGTTTAAAAATATTTGACATACTTCTCTCGAGACGCTTGCCAATACATATATTTTAACCAATTTGATCTCTAATTCTCTATAGTTATAAATTATAAAAAGTTGATATTATAAAAGTACATGTCAAGACGAGTCTAAGATCTCATATCACTATATCATTACTTACATTACAAATCACAAAACACAGTCAAAAGAGAGCGTGTGAATAGTGGAAAAGTTAAAATCGTGTCGAGTATTTTAAAACAGAGGTATATATTAAGGAAATTTATTAATCAACATCCCATCTTCCAAAGAGAAAATGATACCTTATATGGAATGTGTGTTATCAAGAACACCCAAACAACATTTGACTTAGTTGCACTGTTGTTTGACATGCTCAATAAACGAAGTAATGTTCATATATGAAGAACCACCTTCTTCGACTGCCTGATTTGCTCTCTCTCCAAGCTCTTGTGCTCTTCTTCTTCTTTCTTGTCCTTTCTCTCCTTCATCCATTAGTTGGTCTATAACATTCTTCACACTCTCTCTCTTCACATAAATTCCATCATTTTGCTCCTCACCCCATTGCATAGTGACCTCAACCCCTATTCTAATCCCAATTTTTAGTACTTGAACAATTAATTTCTCATTGTAAAATTGTTCGGCAAACATTGGCCAAGTAATCATAGGCACACCCGCACTTACTCCTTCCAAGGTCGAGTTCCATCCACAATGAGTCATAAATCCTCCAGTCGCGGGATGAGATAATATTAATACTTGAGGGGCCCACCCTTTGATTATTAGTCCTTTTCCTTTAACCCTATCTTCAAAATTTTCATTCTTTATCCACTTCACTATTTCTTCATTGTAATCAACTTCTCTAATAATCCAAATAAAAGGAGAATTTGACGCTTCTAAGCCCTTACCAATCTCAATCAATTGTTTAGGCAGCAAATGACATAGGCTACCAAAACAAACGTATATAACTGACTTTGGGTTCATGGTGTCAAGCCATTTTAAGCAATAATGCTCGTCGATAGAGGCCATTTCTTCATAGTCTTTAACCTGCATAATTAACACCAACTCAGCGTGTTACCCTCGTACAATAGCCTATTCACAAAGAAAATATGGAAAAAAGAATTTAGTGGTTGACAAACTTCATGGTTGGTTATACACATCGGTCACCTGTGTTATTACTTATGTCAAGTTATTTTTTACCCTCCAATTTCTTAGAAATTTAATTAACAAATACAGTTTTTTTTAATACGGCCAATAACAATATTAAAGGTGTGTTATCTTCACCGACCTAAACTAATCTGAAATGCAGTCATAATACCTAATTGGAACTGAGCTGACTTGGGTTTCTGGTTACACCTGATCTATTAGACGTGATCAACTTTAAATTTTATTTTTAAAGGCAAAAGCAACACATCCTAAGGAGCTACGTCATTTTAAAAATTGTTTTATTTGTTTAAATATGAATTTTTATAATGTTCATTTTTAATAATTCAATATAAATAGTTGGATATATTAATGATCAAAGTTTAGCTGCAAGAGCCGTGAAAAAAGCCAATATTGCATGTATTACCGATCTATTGCAAAGAGATAGTGCGCCAACACACAAGACATTCCTCATCGCCACCTTTTGGTATGACTTAACATAGTCCAACTCAAGCTCTTCAAAAGTGTTCACCAACAACCCTTCTGCTGATATTTCAGCTTGCTTAAATTGATGGCGAATATCTTTCAAATCAATACCATCATCACCATGTGAACTACTCGTCCTCATCATCTTAGGCAGTTGAGCATAGGTGAACTCTATTTTATCCGGGACCTCCGGGACTAAAAAGGGTTCATTATCATCCTTTACATTTTCATGCACTTTGTGAAGCATCATCTTGTGAGAGCACAAAAGAGTGAAGCAAGAAATACCTTGGTAAGCAAACCTTGGAATATTAAACTTATATGCAACCTCTTTAGTCCAAGGTAGGCTAGAAATTATACAACTAGGCCTTGGATCAACTTTTTCAAGGTGACTTTCTAATGGCGCTTGTAATAAAGAGCTTGACACAAGAAACTTTGTTTGCAAATCAGGAGATGGAAGACTATCAAGGTTCTCGCATCCCTCGGGTAGTCCGGCCTCGTTGCATGGAAAAGGAAGCGGCACAAGCTTGATGTGGAGGCGGCCTGAGTGTATGGCACGATCGACGATTGCTTGGTAGCGGGCGGCGTTCACTGGGGTGGTGATGATGGTGACAATTAGGCCTCTCTGTGCTAAGATCTTAGACAAGTCTATCATGGGGATTAGATGGCTTTGAGACATTAATGGGATAACAATGACATGAATTTGATCTGTTGATGCCATGGATGCACAAATTTAAATGAAGAGAAAGAGAGAAAGAGAGGTTTTTGTTAGAGAAGTAAGTTGGTGTAGTGAAGTTATTATATTTGGTTGGCTAAGATATAGTAGAGTAAGTTGAGGTATATATGGTCACTACTCACTAGGAGATGGGGTAGTGTGTGCAAGACTGATAATGCTCAAGTCCAAGGTTTTGTGATGTAATTGCATACGATTTTACATCGAAGATTGGTTGTGCTGCACATATATGGTCCTATATGGACATCTACTAGTATTTTGGCTTTATTTGGTTAGATGGAAATTTCTCTTTTTCCCCCTCTCCTTTCTCTAAAAAAAAAGTTTAGATGGAGGAAATATTTAGACAATCTCCTTTCTCTAAAAAAAAAGTTTAGATGGAGGAAATATTTAGACAATTTTAAATAAGTTTTGGCAATTACAAATTAATCTACTTCCTCCGTTCTGTTTTAATTGAAACGTTTGTTTTTTCACGCAACCCAACGCGCTTCTTTAATCGTTAATATCTTTAGTTGTGCACACGTAAAAAATATAAAAAAGTTATAATTTGATAGTATGCATCGAGACAAATCTAACAAGATCCCACTTGACTATATTGTTCTTTACGTAATGGCGATAAATTGGAGTCAAAATTGATCAATGCCTAGTGTCATTTCACTAAATGTTTCATTTAAAACAGAACGGAGGAAGTATATAAATTCAAATAAGTTTTGATAGTTTTAAATAAGTTTAGATGCATGCGTTTCAATACGTCTAGAAATACCCTTCAAAAAAAAGTCTAGAAATAAAATTCAACAAGCTTAAATAAATATACTTCCTCCGTTCTAAAATAAATGAAACACTTACTATTTTAGGCCTTTCAAAATAATTGAAACGTTACTTTATTTGGTATTCACTTCTCTCTATCTAGATCTCTCCTCATCACATGGGTCCCTTCTTTTTTTTATTTCTATCTCTCTCCTATTCTAAATCCCCGTGTCAAGGCCCTACGTTTCATTTAAAACAGAACGGAGGAAATATAAAATTTTCAGTTAGCTCATAGTAGTATAAGTTTACATCAACTTAGATAAGATCAGTTGAATAGAACACTAATATTGGGAAAAAAAGGTTCCTAATCTTGAGCCTAATTAATCAAGTGATAACTCTGAACTGTTCAAGTAAATTCACTCTAACACCCAACCTCCTACCGAACCCTTTCCCTCATTGATTACATGGCTCGTAGTCTCCAACCATTAGATATATATAACAATTATATCAAAATTAATAGTAATATAGTATGTCACATAAAAAACATAAAAATAATCGTGCATCACTCGGAGTACTTATATATTTTACATATGCACATTTTATATTTTTCTCATTTGAACAAAGTATAGGAGCATATAAAAAGTTACATTATATTCTATACTTCTTCTGTTCTATAATAATTGCAACATACTCCATTATATTGACATTTTTTTTTTTTTTTTATCAATAAGGTAAGGAGAAACCTTGACAAGTTGGGGGGAATAAAGGGGATCCCAACTTGCCTAGAGTGAGAATCGATCTCAAGACTTCTTCGAACCGGGAGGGAAGCTCTAACCACTAGGCTATCCCTCACTCTCGGAAGTATATGTCATGTGGCAGCCTCTCATATTATGAGTTCCATGTATACTACTTGGTCTGAAAAACTAAATTGAAATTCAATTCTCAGACATCTCCGCTGATTTTTACAAGAAAATTATCTAACATTTCTAGAAGTTCTTAAAATCCCAGCTTTGAAACAACTGCAGCTTTTTACGAGCTAACTAGCAAAATGTATTGTTCCTATTCTCCTCAACAATTAGATTATAATTACCCATATTAGCTCAGTAATCACTCGAGCCAATATAATAACAATTCATTAATAAGAGAAATGGTGCTATGATAGTATGATTTAGCCTCTAAAGTCTTAAATTTGTAATATTGTAAAAACAACACCATATTTTGAAACTTAACATTATACTCCCTCCGTCCCATAATATAGTACTTACATTTTATTTTGGGTGTCCCGAAATATTGTGCTTACTTCATATTTATTAATTTGTTTTGACTAAATTATCCTCAATTTTTACACAAATTTTCCAAAATATTCCTACATTACTTTCAAAATGTGTGCTCCTATCTATTGCTTTCCACCATTCCAAGGAAAATTTATAACTTTTTGTTTTTTTAAGGAAAAAGAAAATAAAGAAGTAGTTCCAAGATAAAACAAAGTACTTCATTAATTATTTTTTTTAAAAAGCCCTACTACTCCTTCAATTCTCCTTAATTTTCGTGAAAAGAAAGAAGTAATCACTATATTATAGGACGGAGGGAGTATAAAATATTATTTTGCAGAGATGAAGTATACAAAGTACTTGAGCGACATACTTACACTTCTTATTCAACATTCTGTATGTAATTATTTACTATGTACGATATTCAATGCACATTTGGATTTGAAAACTTATAGGTTTTTCTATTCCTTTTAGCGCGAGGGTAAAGTAGCTTTGCTTGAAGACAAAACTTATGCGCTGTTTTATTAAATTCCTTAATCGACCAATAATTATGTGATTAAGTTGGATTCGAGACAACCCTATAACCCTAAGTTAAAGGCAAGATCAATATATGCTTATTTAAAGGACTAGCTAGCTTTTGCAACACTAAAATACAGACGTCCAATCACGTATATAGGAATGCAGATTGCACGATGTTTTTTTTAAATGAAAAACAATAAGATTGCGTGGACCCGATTCACGTTAACATTAGTATGCACCAGGCCAAAAGCACGTATCATTTTTGAAAAATCCACTATATCATGCAGAAACCCACTGTATCATGCAGAAACTCACTATATCATTCATATCCTACATCATTTCTAAACAATCCACTATATAATTAAGAAACCCACTATATCATGAAGAAACTCACTGTATCATTCAGATTCATACTATATCATGCAGAAACTACATCATTTCTGAACAATCCACTATATCATTCAGATATTCACTATATCATGTAGAAACTCACTATATCATATTCAGACACTCACTATATCACGCAGAAACTACATATTTCTATATGTTCAAGCATGTGTCACAATGTATACTACACAAACTACATTTTCCAGCATTTCTAAACATTAAAACATTAATTCCTCCACTATATTGCATATAATTTCACTATATTTATTCCGTTAATAAAATCCACTATATTGTATATAAGTTCACATATCTCTATAAAACTCACTATATGAATTTAATATCAATTACCAAAGTTAGTATGCACCGGGTCTATTTAAGTTTTTCTAAAAGAAAAAATAAGGAGAAAAGTCTTAACAAGACCTCAACTCTTACTGTTGCTAGGTTCGGTATTTGCAGGTCGGGTATTTAAGAGTAGGGGAAGATGTAAAGGAATTTGAAACCTTTTAAAATATGATAATTAAGAGTTGTATCACATAAGTCAAGCCTTACTTAATTGGTAATCTCTCTACAGATTATGTTGCAAAATGTGTACGTAATGGATATTACTATGTTTTTTTTTTTTTTTGGCATGCACAAAATTATTTGGTCTAGTGTCTGAAAAAGATTTTGCATGACCTTTAGATATTGATATCAAACCGCATTAGTCTCTTCGTAATTGGAAATATTTTTACCACTAGAATTTTGACATAAGTACTAAACTAGTTTCGAAATATTACATGGCAGGATAACTCTAGCTACCACAACCCTAAATGGCCTTTAACCTACCATCAAAGCCATAAATGGCCACATTTTACTACGTGTACGTGATCACACCATTATTGGAAAATAATATAGTAGAGTAATTGTTTTAAGAGATTAGTCAACATTTATAGAATAAGACCATTATTCAAAAAATTTAGCCTCCAAAAATCAATTGTGCTCTATCAATTAGCAACAAAAATAGAGGGAGAGAGGTGATAGCTCAGTGGAGTACCACCTAGAATTCCAAGGTATTGCACAGGATTCGAATCTTTATCCCAACAATATGATGGGGCATTCACTTTTGGTGGCAATGGGCCTTTATGCCTCTGTCTTTTGGGCTGTTTAGCCTTGTACCCAGTCTCAGAGCTGGTATACCCTGCAGGCTGACAATCGGTCTGGGGGACAAAAATAGTATTAAAATTCTTATTGGTTATATTATACTTCAGAGGCAGAGCCAACTGGGGGACATTGGGACAGATGTCCCCCCCACTTTGAAAAAAAAATATCACAGATTTAAAAAAAAAATACAAAATAACAGGCTGCAGCACGTGTGAAAGTGACAAAGCAAACCAAACAAAAAAACAAAGAGAGAGAAATTGGTCTCCCGCTGCCCCACCAAAATCCAGAGCCACGAGCCCGCAGGAACCCAGCCACGGTCGCCGCAGCCGCAGTCCGCCTCCAGCTGTTCAGTCGCCGCCAATGTTAAGATATGAGTTTAGGAGAAATAATTAATCTTGTGTATTTCACAATTACGATTACAAGGCTTAAATAACAACCTACAAGACTCCTAAACCAACACACTTTCCTAAAACAAGATAGGAAAAGATATACACAATATACCATATCTTCCAAAAAGATAATGACAGCTGAGAAAAGATAATAGCAACTAAACATATAGGAAAATATCTACATACATTTCCTTAACACCCCTCCTCAAGTTGGCGCATGAAGATCTCTAATGCCCAACTTGCGAAGAAGAAAACTGAAATGCTGACGACCAAGAGCTTTTGTAAGTATATCAGCTAATTGATGACCCGTAGGAACGTAGGCAGTAGACAAATTTCCAGCCAACAACTCGTCCCGTACAAAGTGACAATCGGTCTTAATATGCTTTGTACGATCATGAAACACCGGGTTTTTGGCGATATACAAAGCAGACTGACTATCGCAAAACAATCGCATAGGAGTGGAATGAATCACCCCAAGAGAAGACAAAATAGACTTTAACCATTTGAGCTCACAAGTAGTGACGGCCATAGAACGATATTCGGCTCCGCCGAAGAACGTGACACTGTGGGCTGTTTCTTAGTTCTCCAAGAAACGAGAGAACACCCTAAAAACACAAGATAACCAAATAAGGAACGTCGAGTTATAGGACAAGCCGCCCAATCATTATCACAATAATATAGGCCGTCAAACGCAGATCATTATTTGTCCGAAGTAAAATGCCTTGACCCGGGCTTCCTTTAATGTAACGCAAGACCCTGACAGCGGCCTCCCAATGAGACTCTTGAGGAGCACTAAGAAACTGAGCAAGAGTATGAACGGCATAACTAGGCTCAGGTCGTGTAACCGACAAATAAACCAGACGACCAACAAGCCTCCGATATCGATCCGGATCAACCATAAGTGCACCATCCGCCAGTGCCAGACGATGATTTTGCACCATAGGTGTGTCGATGGGTTTACACCCAAACATTCCCGACTCAGACAAAACATCAAGAGCATACTTGCGTTGAGATAAGAAAATACCATCGGGGCTACGAGCCACCTCAATTCCCAAAAAATACTTGAACACACCCAAATCCTTCATATGAAAACATGAGCTCAAGTAATTTTTAAATCGGGAAACAACAGATGCAGAAGAACCAGCAATAATGAGGTCGTCCACATAAACCAACACATGAAGGGAGACATCTCCCTTGTCATAACTAAACAACGAGTAGTCGGAGTACGACTGAGAAAAACCATAAGTCTTTAATGCAGCAGATAATTTAGCAAACCATTGCCGAGGAGCCTGCTTCAGACCATACAAAGACTTTTGTAATTTACAAACTTTACCAGGAGATGAACAAGAATAACCAGGAGGTAACTTCATATATACTTCCTCCTCTAAATCACCATGAAGAAACGCATTATGGACGTCCATCTGATGGAGTTCCCAATTACGACATGCTGCAACGGCTAACAAAACACGAACAGTGCCCATTTTAGCAACAGGAGCAAAAGTTTCATTATAATCGATACATGTAACTTGTCAATTTCCATGAACCACCAAACGACCCTTCAACTGCTCAACCGAACCGTCTGCAGAATATTTGATTTTGTAAATCCAACCGCTACTAATAGCACGCTTGCCAGGTGGCAAATCAACCAAATGCCATGTCTTATTGCGTTCAAGGGCGTCAATCTCCTCACGCATAGCCTTACGCCAACCCGGATCTAACATAGCATCCCGGAAAGATTGGGGCTCAACCCTCTTAGTCACAGCTGCTAAGAAGCACCGATGTTTAACAGAAAATTTATTATAATCAACACAACAAGCTATATCAAAAGGAGTACCTGACGAACGTGGAGAAGACGGAAGAGCAGTCGAAGGAGGAGGGTCTATATTTTTGAGAACAATTGTATTCGTAACATAGTCACAAAGCTTGACGGAAGGAGTCTTGGTACGACGACCACGACCCAAATCTGTCGTACCCACAACATCCGAAGGCACACGAGCATTCTCTGGAGAACTTGGAACATCCGAAGTATCACAGTGGAAGTCACCAATACGAACCGTAGTAGGCGATAAAGGAACAACAGAGGGCAACACCCGATCAGTAGATTGCTCATCAAGCACACCATCACTTGATGCGTGTGTAGACGGCTCAGCAGGGGAGCTGGGCCCAGAAGTGTGCTGCCCAGCAGGAGGCGTGTGCTGCCCAGCAGCAACTGGCGATAATTCAGGCCAAACCAAGACCTCCGAAACAGCATAATCATCCCAAACAGTAGGAAGAGCAAGGTAGGAATCCCATTGTTGCCGAGCATGCTCAGAAAGAGAATCCACATACGGAAAACAAGTCTCAAAAAATTGCACATCCCGACTAACAAAAAATTCATGAGTTTCCAAATCAAAAAGACGCCAACCTTTTTTTCCAAACGGGTAGCCAACAAAAATACAACGACGAGACTTAGAATCCAACTTATCTTTACGGCCTCGATTAACAGCATATAACTCAAACACCCAAATATTCTAATATCAGCATAAGAGGGTGAAACACCATAAAGGCACTCATAAGGAGATTTACCGTTTAAAACAGGAGTGGGGGTAATATTAATAAGATGTGCAGCAGTCATATCACACTCTCCCCAAAAAGATTTAGGCAACCGTGCCTGAAACTGTAAAGCACGCGACACATTAAGAAGGTGACGATGCTTACGCTCAACTCTACCATTTTGTTGGGCTGTATCTACACAACTAGTTTGGTGCAAAATGCCTTTCCGAGCAAAGAAACTATGTAAACTTAAAAACTCTTGACCATTGTCACTCCTTAACACCTTAATTTTTTTATTAAATTGAGTTTTAACCATAGCATAAAAATTGTGAATAAGTTGAGCCACCTCATACTTACCGATCATAAGAAAAAGCCAAGTAGCCCGAGAACGATCATCAACAATGGTAAGGAAACAACAGGCACCACAACTAGCCGTGATTTTATTTGGACCCCAAATGTCACAATGTATCAAATCAAACACATTTGCAGCCTTAGTACTACTCAAAGAAAAAGAATTATGGGGTTGCTTTCCCATAAAACATATCTGACAATCTAAATCACAATGTTTATTATGCAAACCAGCTAATCCTGGCAGAGAAGAAACTACTTTGAGAGACGGGTGACCAGGCCCGGCCCTGAGGGGTGTTTGAAGGGGCAAAGGCCAAGGGCCCAAGTATAAAAGGGGCCCAATCCTCAAAATAAAACTAGGAAAAGAAAAAATAAAAAATCTCACACGCGTTATAGACGCTCCTCAAAACTGATAAAATCAGTGAACGCAGAACGCGACTCCTCGTCTTCTTCGGTTCTTCACTTCTTCTCATTTTCTTTCCAAATTAAAATCTTCTAATTCCCAAAATTTTCTCTAACCTCCATTAAACTCGTTGAAATTTTCCATATTTCCCAAAAAAGTAGCTGTTAACTTTCACTTAAATATGGCAACGGGAATTTTTTTTCTACAATTTAAATAGGGAAGCATTAATCAAGTGAAGTTATTAAGATATTTTGAAAATTGAAATTAAGAATATAAGTAAGGGTTTTGGGAATTTTTTCTTCGACTGTGATTGGAAACTGTCGAGTGATTCGTTGGGGTTCGCCGGAATTTTTCTTCGAGCGTGAATCTGTGATTCACCTGTGTTTGACGGTCATATGGTGGTCCTTCGACTGTGGTTGCCGCCGCCCGCCTGTCGGAGTCCATCTCGTATGCGATCTTCTTTGTTCTTGAATCTTTGAGTTGCGATTGCAATTGTGGCTGCGGTCCAGAAGCGCTGCCGGATTTATCTTAGCACTTCCCTTGTTCAAGGTGTTGTCATTCCATCTCTATTCTCTGTAAATTATGCTCTGAGTGTTCTGTGTTTGATTTATTTTATGTGCAAATTGCAATGTTGCCTACAAAACATTTATCTGGAAGTGAAAACTTGCTGAAGAGTTAATAAAATCACAGCATTTGCTTTAGAAATTAACATTAGTGATGATTTTCCATGAACATAGTGATTAGAATGGTAGCATAATATTTTTTTACATATACTCACGATTTGTTCTATATTCGTCACAGTTTGGGTAATATGAAGCTCGCGATTGAACGAAATAGTCGCTACAGTTTTGAGCATTAGCTAAACTTCTCAGGAGAAACAAGCAGATTGAGAGGTTAAGTAGATTCTGCGATGAGAATGACATCTTGAGAATATTATAGAGAAGGAGATGGGTGTAAGATTTAGAGAAGATGCGTTGTTTGATACGTGAGAAATCTGTGATAAGTGCTGCAGTATTTATAGAATGCCAAAGAAAATAGGGCTTCCTTTTAGAGCTTGGTAAGATGAATAAACTTTTTACATTCAACTTAATAGATAAACTTTTGACCGTTCTTCTTATACTTCACACTAATTAATCAGAAGACGTTAACAAAACAATTCTTGATTCTTTGGCCTTCATCCTTTCACATTTTATTAAGTACCACTTTGGTAGTTTGCTTCAAAGTGAGGGAGCTAGTTTAGAACAAAAGGTGGTTTTGAAGGGCCCCAATCTAATATTTTGCCTAGGGCCCCAAAAGGATCAGGACCGGGCCTGCGGGTGACCTAGACGACGATGCCAGAGTAAACTTGTATCATCAACTTGAACCACTTTATTAGATGAACAACTTGAACTACGAACAGGAACATAAATATAGACCCCATTAGACTGCACTCCCGCTCCAATCAGGTTCATCAAAGTGAGGTCCTGTATATAACATAGCTTATTAGTGAAGAGAACAATTAATTTCTGTTTATAAAGTAATTGAGATACAGACATCAAATTACAATCGAGAGCAGGCACGTAGAGAACATTTTCCAATTTTATATCTTCCGACACAATGATCGTACCCTTTTTAGTAGCAATGGTTGTTTTTCCATTAGGCAAACCAACATTGGAAGAAATATTACACATATTGGGAAATAATTGGAGATTACCAGACATGTGATGTGAAGCACTAGAATCAATTATCCAACTTTGGGAATCAAACATACCAGTCAATTTTTCTGTGGAAGATGATGAATTAACTCCTTTAAGAGCACCCATAAGTTGTTGCCATTGAGCATCTGTAAGAGTAGGGACAAGTGCACGATCTGATTCATCCACAGAAGATGTAGCACGAGTACCGTTACTTGTGTTGCCTGCAAAAGCTCCTCTTGCTCCCGAACGACCACCACGTCCGCCTCTAGACGAACGACCACCTCGACCGCCCTTGCGATCAGGCCAACCAATGAGCTCGTAGCAACGCTCCTTAACATGACCTGTGCGTCCACAATGACTACACAAACGGTCAGCATCACCTACTGCTGTACCAGGCACAACAGACGTGCCTGCGGAGGCACTGAAACCAACCGCATCAGGTCGCACACCATCATGAGCTTCAGAGAGCAATTGTTTTCGCTCATCGGAAATAATTTTAGCATACGCGACATTAAGAGAGGGCAGGGGGTCCTGTATTAACAAACCAGAAACCAAAGTGCCAAACTTTTTTGGCTCTAAACCCAAACAAAACTGATGAAGATGCTCAATTTCTTGCAAACGAACATACTCAGATGCAGCAGAACAAGTACATACAGGCATCTTACAATAACTTAACAATTCATCTTGTAACTGACGCAATTCACCAAAGAAAACAGCCACAGACCGACCATTTTGATGACAATCTCGTATCTGATTTTTTAATTCAAGGATACGAGGACCATTACCAAGAGAATAACGGTCACGCAAATCATCCCATAACGACTTAACATTGTCAGGAAAACGCATAGTAGAACGCACAGAAACATCTAAGGTATTAAAAATCCAAGCTACAAGCATAGAATTTACTATACCCCATTGAGAAAAATCGGGTGATTTGGAATCAGGTACCGTAATGGTGCCTTCAATAAAACCAAGTTTATTTTTTGCACGGAGATTGTTGCGGAGCGATCTAGACCAAGCCTCGTAGTAGTTGTCTCCTTTCAACAAAATTGGGCTGATAACTGCTCCCGTACCTTCACTCGGGTGCAAATAGTACTCTGTAAAAGGTTCATAGTGAGAACCCTTCAAGCCTTCACCAACGCTGCCCTTGCCAGTCATAGCTACACAGTAGAAAGGTAGCAGCGAAACAGACCACGCAGCGGAACAGAAACAAAACACCAACCACAAAGGCGACAGAACCAACAACAGGGGCCAGAAACGTCGGCCAGAGAAAGATGTGATCAGAAAAAAATGGCCTAGGAAAGGAAGGCTGATACCATGTTAAGATATGAGTTTAGGAGAAATAATTAATCTTGTGTATTTCACAATTACGATTACAAGGCTTAAATAACAACCTACAAGACTCCTAAACCAACACACTTTCCTAAAACAAGATAAGAAAAGATATACACAATATACCATATCTTCCAAAAGATAATGACAGCTGAGAAAAGATAATAGCAACTAAACATATAGGAAAATTTCTACATATATTTCCTTAACAGCCAAGTGAGTTGTTTTATTTTCTAAACCCTAAGTTTTAATTTTTTTTTTTGAGGTAATATTTGTTAATTGTAGAGTTAATTGACTTGTAAATTGTTATTGTTATCATTGTTTGGTTGTGATTATGGTTGAATACTTGAAATATCCATTCCCCTTTTCACATATTTTACACTCTTTTTCTCCACAATCCTTCCCTCAAATCGGCATATATCAAACGACTCACGATACTGACAACATAGCTAATGTTTTTCAAATCGTATTTCCACTTCAATAATGTAACGTATTTGATGCTCAAGTCATAAACAGCTCAAAAGGCCATAACATACAAGATCTTGAGTTGCATATATGTGAAAACATGGGTACCGTGTATCTAAACTGAGTTTGTTCTCCCCTAGTGGGCATGTAAGGTGGGTATATAAAGTGTGTCCGAGTCATGGAGCTAGATCTATTCCAATTTTTTAACACTTAACTTATTATTTTTTAAGTTTTAATTTTACATTATTAATTCCATGTATCAATGTCCTAGACTCCTAGTACTTATTAGTTGAAAGTCAGTACTTGTTCCGAAATGATATTATTTGTCACTTTTTAAATACAAACTAGTCTTTTTGGCCCGGGCGATACCCCGGGCAATTACAATTATCAAATATATTATCATTCATAAGTTTCATAATTGATTTCATTAGCTTTTCGTAATTTTCTTTCTAGTGCAAAATTGTAAAATGGACGCTATGGCATGATAAGTTGATTTTTTTAAAAAAAATTGTCTATGTCTTTATATTTGCATATAATTATAAGACTTTATTATGCTTTACTTTGAAATATTAAACATTGACATTGTGGTGGATTGGTGGTTAAACTTTCACATTTCGTTTCAAAGGTCATGAGTTCAATTCCTAGTAGCTACACATTGTTAATATTTTTTAATGAGATCATAAACATGTGTATTAGGAGTTTGAGAAGAGTGCCACGCGGCACCGTTCCGTTGATAGGAACGACTTTTAATATATTTGTATAAATTAGTATTTTGGTGCGGGCGATACCCCGGGTTAGTTACAATTATCAAATATAGTATTATACATAAATTTCATAATTGATTTTATTAACTTTTCGTTATTTTTTGTCTTGTGAGAAATTGAAAAATGGACATTATGGCATGATGAGTTGTTTAAAAAAACTTCTAAGGAGTTGGGAATAAAAATAACAATTTCAATGGAATTACTTGATAAAAGTGTTAGAGATCAAAAAGTAGTCTATGTCTTTATAATTACATATAGTTATAAGACTTTATTATATATTCACTACAAAAACAAGTCAATTTAGCAACAAATTCGTTGCTAACTAGAGGTAGCAACAAATTGGAAACAAAAACTAGTAGTTTCTAAAAGGCTTGTTTCCATGTGAGTTTGGCTACTAAATTCAAAACAATTTTGTTGCCGTCTTGCATCAATTCAAATATGGTAGCCATATTGGTTGTTGTGTTGGGTGCATCCGTTGCCAACTCTAGCAACAAATTATAAATAATTGTTGCTGAAAGTGGCAACAAATTATAGGTTTGGTTTCTAAAATTAAGAACAAATTATTCACATTGGTTGCTAATAATATCAACAACTTATTAATATTGGTTGCTGAAATAGCAACAAATTTCTAACAATGGTTGCTAACAGTGGCAACAAATTATTGTTAATGGTTGCAATACGTTTTCTGAAAACGAGAACGAAATACTTATTTTAGTTTCTAATAGTGGCAACAAATTATATATTTCGGTTGCAAAAACTGGCAACAGTTATTTATTTTAGTTCCTAAATCCACCGTTAAAATATGCAACAAATACTTTGTTAGGTTGCCAAATCTAGCTACGAAATTTGTAAAGCATTGGTTTTTTTTTTTGTTTACATTTTTACCTGCCTTTTTCCGCCAATTTTAGATTCTCAAACACAAAATAAAAATCAAAATAAAAAAATTTAGTACAATAATCATAACAAATAATGAAAACTTTCATTGAAAGTCGATTCATATCCTAAAAAACAAGTTTTATCCCATCAAAATTATATAGTATACATCAAAGTTTACTCTAAGAACCTAAATAGAGTCGGGTAAAGAACTTGATCTTGTGTGGTCTTCATAGCACTTGTCTAATAAGCATTTTTGTTCTTTCATCGAGCTGCTTTTGCCTATTCAAACTCCTTTGTTAGCTTCAAATTTTTGGAAGTCTATCTCATTTTGCTCTTTCTTCGAACTTGGCTCGTTATGTGTTTTCACATAGTAGTTTTGAACAACACTCCCAAGACGACATGCCTTTCCAGTTTACCATCCATCCAAAGCTTCTAAAAGTAACTATTCCTCTGTTTTACGATTCTCGTTTTCCAGGCTAGCTGATTTCTTGTTCTGAAAAATTATCCTAACAAAGGGTGAAGATATGTAAATAAAACTCAACACTATTATGTTCTTAAAAAAACTATCACTACATTATGTTACAAAAGTACTCACCTTAACGATCTCTAAATCGTTTTCATATAGAATATTTCAACACTTGGCACATGGACATTTCATCATATCATTTATAACGTCATCTTAGGTGGTAGCATATGTAATGAATTCATCAACCTTGTTAGCAAATGTTGGGCTAAGGAAGTTTCCCTCTTACCTTTTATACATCTATTCTCGATTCGCCCTTACCCTCATGATACTACACATTCACTTCAAAATTTAATTTTCATTTAGAATAAATATAAGGGCCCCTTAACTAAAAGAGTAAACCCATAGTGTTAGGCAAAAGATTAAACAAAAAATAGATACAAATAAAATTAAGCAGGTGATGCTAGCACACATGTTGAACTTTATCTCACACACTCAGATAAAACATAAGACAACAAGAAGCTCAAATAGAATTGCTACCAAGATCATGATCCAAAATGCATCTTATACAAAGCAACTCTTTATCCTGCTATGATACTTCATAACCAACAAAAGCTGCAATGACACTCCATAACCAAGATATTGCATAGATAGCAAAAATTCCTTCTTTTATATTTCTTTTTTTAATGAACAATTGCTGCTATGTATTGAAGATAAACGATAGTTTTACTTATCTTCTTATTGTTATAATCCATATTCTCTAGCTGAAGATACTTTTCTATCTTAGTTTGTTATACTAAAGATATGTATTTCGGTCAACGTAATTATCTTTTGTAGTTACTCAATACTTTAGGTGTACTTATCTCTAAGCTTCTAGGTTGTATAAATGGCTACTGTTGTTTACTGAAAATCTCAAGCTTCCTCACTTTCACACTATTGTTTCGGTATTGAAACGATGGCGGACACAGAGATGTCCGACAATATGCGAATGGACGTCCGAGACTGGAAGTCTGCAAGGAAGACAAACGTAAACTACCCTCGGGGGGGATGCGAGGAAACCCCCTCCGACGCTCAAGTCAGTAAGTGTCCGATAAGGATTCTAGAGAGAGAGAGGTGGAGAGAGAAAGTAATGCTTAGAATGTGAGAGAATGTACCTGCAGAATAGTACCATTTGGCTATTTATTGTAGTACTGTTCATCTGACAGGATGCGTAATCCTTTGACACGTGTATGACTACGATGAGTCTGACTGGAGGGAAATTGTCCTTTAATGTGGCCGTGAACGCCATCTCGGACTGTTTACTAGAAACGGCCTGGATTCTATTGATGAGGTCGCGTTTCAAGTTTATTGATGTCGGCCACAAGTGATGTGTCCGACAGTGAACTTGGGTATACCCATACAACTAGCCCCCACAACATCATTGGGGGTTGTGACCGGCATTGATGTTATATTGAGGACGCGAGTGAATTTTGCATGTTCCAGATTTTTCTCTGTTGCCACGTGTTGTCCTGGGGAGAACTTCGTATTTCGAAAAGTGCAATCATGACATTTTTATGAAATCCCGCTCATTTTCTTTCTTTTTTATTCTTTACTAGGGTTGGCTCAACAAGCGACACTTGGCATGCATCAATGAGGGGAGTTGATGGGTCGATTCATCCTGGCCGTTCAATCCCGCATTTGTAAGGAAAAGTCAGTTTCCCTTTTTCTCTTTCCTTACACTTCGTCTTCAACCTTCCACATTTCTCTGGTTTTGTGCGATTTCTCCAAGAACTTCAACTCCCCTTTTTCTCGCCAAGATCTTGCCTTTTTGCGACCAAATCTCCTCAAAAGTATTCTGAGTTACTTTTCGCCCTTTACCCCTGAAGAATTTTAGCATCTTTCGCCTCTTTTCGCCTGGGTTTACTTCAAAGCTTTCAACTTTCCGGTGAAATTGCTTTCTCCAGCGCTTATTTGACTCTGGGAATTCTTCTGTTCGTGCTTTTGGGGCCTTTTGCTGCGCTTTTCTGGGGATCCGCTTGATTTTTCGATCATTTTCCGTCGACTTTCCTCAGGTACCTCTTTACCACTTCTCTTCAACTGCTCTTTCTGTTTCTTTCTTTCTTTGGAACTATGTCGGACCGTTCAGACAGTCAAAATACTTTGAGTGATAAATTCATGTCTGAAAGCGAACCTTCATCTCCTTCCTCCCTCCATGGCGGACATAGTTCGTCTACTTCCAGCCCGGGGGAAGAGAGGACTTGTTTATTAGCTGACCTACCCCTTACTGCTGATAGAGATAGGGAACTCAGATCTAAGTTTCTTAACGACCGCTCTACCCCTGAGCAAGAAAATTTAACTTCCCAATATCTGTCCGCGAGGATGAGTGGTGATAGACAAACACTTCGAGAACTAAGACATCAAATTTTAGCTCACCGGACCGTTAGAAATCCTCCCCCTGATGCTGTTCCCGGACTTGATGTTCTACCCTTGAGGGAACACGCTTGGTTAGATAGCTTAGCGGATGCTGGGGTTGCAGTGGCGGATGATTTTTACGACCGCCTTGCTCATGATACCGTCCCTTCTCATCCACCTGTTATTGATTTAGGTTCCGACAACGATTCTATTGCTACAACGGGCGAGACTGATGGTCCTTCTACTTCTGGCCGAGATGAAAGTATTCGTCAAACCGAGATTGCTTTGGGGGATAGTTCCAGCATGCAACCTAATTCTTGGCCTGAGCCGATTCCTGACCGCGATGACGTTGAGTATTCTGGGATATGGCTACCAGTGGATTATAGCAGTGGTCCGAGATCCACGACCATCTGTAAATCCTGGCGGCAATGCGCCATAGATCTCAAATACTGCGAGGTTGCGGAGAAGTTGTATGCCTTCCCATCGGAATATAAATTGATAATCCCGGACAAGGGATCAAAGGTGACTGATTGCCCGGCAGGGCACATAGCTGTTTATGCACACCATTTCGAGTTTGGGTTGTGCTTTCCTTTAGATTTGACCTTAGTACGGGTTTTGAAGGCTTTTAACATCTGCCTGGCTTAGCTGACACCCTTGGCCGTTAGGAACCTGGTCGCGTATATTTGGACTTGTCGCTGCTTAGGTTTTCCTGAGACACTCAACCTTTTCCGTCGGCTTCACTGGCTGCGACGGAACGGCTCCACTGAGAAGGGATGGTGGAGCTTAATGACGGCCAAAAATAAGCTTACCGTCTACCCTAAGTTGACCGGATTAAAAGGTTGGCAACCCACTTTTTATTGGGTTAAAGTGCCGAATAATTTCCCTATTCGCCGTCACTTTACTAAGTCGGTTACCCGGATGGAAGATGTCCCCTCTTATGGTCTTTCTGTGGCCTAGCAGAAGGCCTTTGATTATTTTGAGTCCGAGGTCGGGACTACTGCTGCTATCGGTGAAGATGCCGAGGGAAGGATCCCCTGCAGATGGCTCCCCCATGCAAAGTACATACTGGGAAACGAGCCTTTGTCGGCTTTAATTCTCTGCCGGACCCACCCAGACGGTTTGCCTCTTGACTTATGGTCCGACATAGGACTTGTGGCTCTGTTTTTTGCTAATTAATGTGATATTAATCCTTCAGCTTTGCTATTGCAGGTCCTATCAGTTTAGATCTTGAGGAGTTGGGTCTCAACGAGGATTTATCGCCAATGTCTCAAACTCCTGAGGAGCCCGTCTTTGATTATGACATTGTTCATGGTCTTACTGGCGGCCTCCGCGGTGCTGATCGCGGTCGTGGTGGCCGGAACACTGGTCGGACAAATGTTTGACGTGCCGGCCGTACTCCTAGCCGTATTTCAGGTCGCACTGCCGATCGTGGGGATCAGGATTCTCCACGGCCTGTTGTGCAGGTGCCAGTCCGCCGTGGTGGCGGGAGCGCTGGGCATAGGCGACCCCGCGAAGCCACCCTTGTTGAAGAAAGCCCCAGTAAGAGGCAAGCTTTGGATGTTAATGCTACTTCAGAGCCTCTTAACATGGGGTCCGCCATCAATATCCCGGACGAGAGCCCGGTACATGATTCCGCTCCTGGCCATAACCGCATTTCTCCCCTTAACGCGGCTATTGATAGCATCGGGACAACACTTGGATCCAGATCCTCCATGCGCCAGAAAATCTACGACATCTTGAGTGCTCCAAGCTTTCTGTCGAATCTGGGTCTGGGAATATTTTCTCGGATGCACGAGTGGATAGAGCATAAGGAGATAATCCTTAGTAGTGCTGTGAAGGCTGCTTTCTCTCGTCCTCCTACTACTCCCGGAAAGGTTTATCAACCCAACTGGGATGTGAGAGGATGAGTCTTTGTATGCTGATATCCCAGCTAATGGCAGTACTCTTGGGTATCGTCTTCTGAAGGGACTCCAGCTACCCATTGACTGCCCGGCCGACAAGCTAGTGGCTCCAGCGGCCCAGCTCGCTCATGATCTGGTCGTGGTAAGCTATTCGCCGTCATCATCAAGAATATATATATATATATATATATATATATATATATATATATATATATATATATATATATATATATATATATATATATATATATTTAATTTAATTTCTATCTTTTTGCTGCAGACTAACAACTCCGCTGTCGAGCTTATTGAGCAATTCATTCACTATCAGTCATTGGCCGATAAGCAGAAACAAACCTTGGATGAGCTTCAGGCCCAGCTTGATGCTGCCCAAGTTCATTCTGATGCTATACAACAGCAGCTTGATGACGAGAAGGCGTCCAGGGTAGTGGTTGATGTGGAGCTGACGGACTTGCGAGTCAAGTCTGGCAAGGTTGAGCAGGCTGAGAAGAGATCAGCAGAGCTTGAGGCTGCCTTGAAGTCTGTTAAGGACGAGATGGCTACCGCTATTTCTAAGGCCAAGGATGATGCCGGCTTTCAAGTTGTTGCAAACTTCAAGAAATCTGAGGAGTTTGTCGGCTTGCTAGGAGAGAGATATGACGGCGGCTGGGTAGCTGCTAAAAGATGTGTTTGTCATTCTCACCCCACCTTCAACTGGGAGGAGATGGAAACCGCTTTTGCAGGAGGTGTTCATACACGCCCTCTTGAGGGTGAGCCCTTCATTTGCGAGGAGTATGTGATTGCCAACGTTCTCCCCGTCACTCAGGACGAAGAGGTGCCTCTCCCTTGATGTTTTTGACGGTCATCTCCAGGCTCTTCAGTTGATTCTAATAGCTATTAAATTTCTGTTTTCTCGATATTTTATAAACTTTGAATTCGGCCCAATATGGCATGTACTTTGAATAAGCTTACAATTACAATTACTGCTATAAATTTTTGATGCCTTTTTTATGGCTGCCCACATTTTCGCTTGTAGTTGGCCGCCATGCCAGTAATTAGTAATGAAGCTTAGTTTTTGTAAATTACAACATGTCGTATATTGTGCCTGTGATTTGGCCTTGTAGTCTATTGTTTCCCTTGAAGCATATTGTACATGTTATGTGGTCGTTTAGGTGTTTTGCCTGTTATATGGTCGCTTTTATATTTGACCTGTCATATGGTCGTTATTGTACCTGACCTGTTATGTGGTCGTTTAGGTACTATGCCTGTTATATGGCCGCTTTTGTATTTGACCTGTCATATGGTCGTTATTGTACTTGGACCTGTCATATGGTCGTTTTTGTACCTGACCTGTTATGTGGTCTTTTTTTGTATTTGACCTGTTATATGGCCGTTATTGTACCTGACCTATTATGTGGTCCTTTAGATACTTTGCCTGTTATATGGCCGCCTTTATATTTGACCAGTCATATGGTCGTTATGGATTTCTATAGCGTACATAAGATAGGTATAATCAAACAATTAATGGAACGCTCATGGAAAGATATTATTAAAACGAGAAAGTAATGGCTCTTGGCCTTTTACATGAGATATCTAAACATAGTACTTCTTTAAAACACTTGTGTTCCAGCAATTCTTCAGTTCAGTGCCATCCATCGTTCTAAGCACAAAAGAGCCGGGACCAATTTCTTTAGATATATGATATGGTCCTTCCCAGTTTGCTGTTAGCTTTCCTTCAGTGTGAGCTTTTCCGGTGGCTGCCGTCCTTCGCAGCACTAGATCTCCCTGTGCTAATGGCCTTTCCAAGACTCTCTTGTTGTAGGCTTTACTAATACGATCTTTGTATGCAGCAGCTTTGAGTTCCGCTATTAACCTTGTTTCTGGTAGAAAATCTAGATTTTCTCTTAAGGCTTGATCATTGTTCTCTAGATCTTCGTACTTGATCCGATAGGACGGTAAACCAACTTCTACTGGCAAAACTGCTTCCGTCCCAAAAGCGAGCTTGAATGGACTTTCTCCCGTTGCCTCCTTTTCCGTTGTTCTATTGGCCCATAATACTGCTGGGACCATATCGGCCCAAGCTCCCTTGAACTCATCCAACTTCTTCTTCAGGGATGCAAGAGTTTGTTTGTTTGCGGCCTCAGCTTGCCCATTGCTCTGCGGGTGACATATTGCTGAAAATGCAAACTTTACCCTAAATTCAGACAGGAAATTCTTGATTGGTCGACAATCAAATTGCGCGCCGTGATCAAAGACTATTGCAGCTGGTATACCAAACCTTGTCATTAAGTTTTGCCAAATGAACTTTTTGACTTGATTTGACTTTATCTTTGCTGTCAGCTCTGCTTCGATCCATTTTGTGAAATAGTCGATACCGACAATTAAGAATCTGCGACCGCCAGTGGCAGTTGTGAACGGTCCGAGAATATCCAAACCCCACTGCGCAAATGGTATCGGACATAATATGGGCTGGAGGTCGTTCGCGGGCCTATTGATAATGGGAGCAAATTTTTGGCACTTGTCACATTTCTTGACATAACTTTTTGCGTCCGCCAACATGCTCGGCCAATAGTATCCAGCTTTCAACGCTTTCAATGCCAGCGCTTTTCCTCCAATGTGATTTCCACAGATCCCTTCGTGTACCTCCTCTAATATCTTTCCGGATTCCCATGTCGTAGCACATTTTAGCAGCGGTAAACTAAACGATTTTTTATAGAGCTCATTCTGGTAAATGACATACCAACTAGCCTGCCGCTTCAACTTCCTAGCTTCCATAGCATTCGAAGGGAGTGAGCCCGTAAGTTTGTAAGCCACTAATTGACTAAACCATTCGCCTTGTTGATTTACGGTATTCACAATCACGGTTTTTTCGGTGATGCTTTTTTCTTTCAAAATTCCACCATAACGGATCTTTCTATGTTCAAAGAATCGGAGCTTGCCAACTTGGAGAGTGCGTCCGCTTTAATATTGTCGGCCCTAGGAATGGCTTGAACATCAAAGTGAGTCAACTGGGCTATCAATTTCCTAGCCTTCTACACATACTTTTGCATATTAGCTTCTCGGACCTCAAACTCTCCTTTTAACTGGCCATTAACTAGCTGCGAATCCGTTTTCAGAGATACGCTCTTGGCCCCAGCGGATATGCACATCCTTAGTCCGGCGATTGCGGCCTCATACTCTGCCTCATTGTTTAAAGCAGGGAAGGTGAACTTGATGGCGTACTCAAAAGTATTTCCCTCTGGGCTGGTCATTACAATGCCAGCCCCTGAGCCACTCGCTGCTGACGAGCCGTCCACTTCCAACATCCAAGTGCTCTTTTCCGCTTGCTCTTCTTCTTCGTAGGATGCCTCCACGATAAAATCCGCCAATGCTTGGGCTTTTATCGCGGTCCTAGGTTTGTACTGGATGTCGTACTCGGACAACTCAACTGCCCATTTCAAGAGACGCCCTGAACTATCCATCCTTTGCAATGCTTTCTCCAGCGGTTGATTAGTTAAGACTTGAATGGGATGACAATCGAAATATGGTCTAAGCTTTCTGGCGGCAATTATCACAGCCAAGGCCATCTTCTCGACCAGTTGATAGCGGCTCTCTGGACCGTTCAAGATATGGCTGACAAAGTATATCGGTCGCTGCCTCTTTTCCTTTTCAACCAATAGAACAGCCGCCACGGTTTTCGGCGAGGCCGAGATATACAATTGTAGTGTGTCCCCGTTTCTGGCCTAGTAATGGTGGGCAGAGTCTTCAGGTGCTCTCTGACCGCGATGAAAGCTTGGCTTTGCTCCTCGCCTCATTCGAATTTTTTGTTTCCTCTCAATAATGCGAAAAAGGGTAAAGCTTTGTCGGCCGACTTGGAGATAAAACGGGTCAACGCGGCCATTCTTCCGGTTAACCTTTGAACGTCTTTGATCCCTTTTGGCTCTGGCAAGTCCATAGTAGCACGCACTTTGTCCGGGTTGGCATCAATCCCCCTCTTGCTGACCATAAACCCCAGAAATTTTCCTGCTCTCACCCCGAATACACACTTTTTTGGGTTGAGCTTCATCTTGTATCTTCTTAGAGTACTGAAAGTCTCTTTTAAATCATCAATGTGTTCGCGGTCTGTTTTGCTCTTGACGATTGAATCGTCTACATAGACTTCGATATTTCTTCCCTTCTGGTCGGCAAACACTTTGTCGACCAATTTCTGGTATGTGGCCCCGGCGTTCCTCAGGCCGAAATGCATTGCTTTATAATTGAAAACTCCATAGTCTGTGATGAAAGCTGCTTTCTTCCTATCAGTTTCCAGAAGACTGATTAGGTGATACCCCGAAAATGCGTCCATGAAGCTCAATAGCGCATGTCCGCTAGTAGAGTCCACCAGCTGATCTACCCTTGGCAAAGGATAGCAGTCTTTAGGGCATGCTCTGTTGAGATCTGTGAAATCGACACACATCCGCCATTGACCATTTGCTTTCTTTACCATAACCACATTTGCTAACCATTCTGGGTAATCACAAACTTCAATAAAGTTAGCCGCCAGCAATTTATCAACTTGCTCCTTAACGGCTTTATTCTTTTCTATTGAAAAGTTTCTTTTCTTTTGCTTTACAGGACGAACCGAACTGTCGACATTCAGACTGTGGACCATCACGGTCGGGTCTATCCCTGGCATCTCATCCGTCGAGAACGCGAATACATCGGCGTTTTCCCGTAGGAGAGTTATTAGGTTGATCCTAACCTCTGGGTCCATATCCGTTCCGACGGCCACAGTCCTCTCCGGATCATCCGCCAACATTTCTAGCTTGGACTCCCCCTCAGGCCTGGGTCTTGGCAAATCCTCTGGCCGAGCTTCAAGCTCCTCCATGGCTACGTCCATAGCATCTCCATTCTTCTCAGATTGCTCTTCTTCTGCCAAGGCCTTTTTCTTATCTCTTTTTCCCTTCCTTGTTGGCGGACATAATTCTTCAACAGGAACTCTTCTTGCTGGCTGTTTTAAAGCCGTTCAATAGCATGACTTTGTTGTTTCTTGATTTCCCCTGATCTTCGCTATCGCACCCGAATTGGACACATACAGCATGGTCAAGTGATAAGTAGATACCACTCCCTGAACATCGTGAATTAGCGGTCTTCCTATTATTGCATTATAAGCTCCCGGAACATCTACTACCAGGAATTCAGCCATCACATCTCTGGCTTCACTGTTCTCGCCAACCCTGACCGGTAGCTTTATAATCCCTTCTGGTATCGTGGATGCTCCAGTGAATCTGATCACTGGGTATCGGACTGGCTGTAAGTGCTCTCGGCCTATCATTAGCTTCTCGAAAGTAGATAAGAATAGAATATTAGCGGAACTTCCTCCATCCACCAAAATTCTATGAATCAAACAGTTTGCAACTTTCAAGGTGACCACCAGTGGGTCGTCATGAGGGTAAATCACATGTCTTGCATCCTCTACTGAGAATGACATGGATGGCATGGCTGGTGGCTTCCTCCACTGGCAACTCTGACTAAAGTTTACTTGATGTCAGAACTCATTTAGACTTGCTTTCGCCCCACTAACACTTCCGCCATGGATTGGACCGCCACTAATCACATGAATTTCTCCTATCCGAGATTGAACATTCTGATCTCTAGGTTTCATCAAATCGCCTCCATTGGTCTGAGCTTTATATTGAGTGAAGTACCCTCTACGGATAAGATCTTCAAAATTATTCTTTAAGTGACCGCAGTCTTCAGTTACATGGCCGTGATCTCCGTGAAAGTCACACCACTTAGTCACTCCATTGGTCTGAGCTTTATATTGAGTGAAGTACCCTCTGTGGATAAGATCTTCCAAATTATCCTTTAAGTGCCGGAAGTCTTCAGTTACATGGCCGTGATCTCTGTGAAAGTCACACCACTTAGTCTTATCACGGTTCTTGTGAAACATCTTCTTTGGTCTCTGCCATTTGTCACTTTCTTTGTTCATGGTGAATATTTGTGCCCGGGAAGTAGTGAGCTGGGTGTACGCATCAAATCTATCTTTGCGTTCACTTTTTTCCCGGCCATCACGCTCTCGGTCATTTCCTTTTTTGACCATATTAGATTCTTTTCTTTCATCCCGGCCACGATCAACTTCACGACCCTTATCCCTCCGTGATTTATCCTCTTTCTTCTTGTCGGACTCACGATGTTGGCTACTAGCTGCCTTGTCAAATTCTTCTCCTCTTATGAAATCATTTGCTTTGCCAAGCACTAACCCTAATGACGTGAAAGATTTTCGGCCGAGATAACTCCGGAACGCAGTTCCTTCTCTTAATCCCGTCATCAAGGCTAGGACTGCTACGTCTTGCTGCAGCCTAGGAATAGATATGGCCTCTACATTAAAACGCCCAATGTAATCCCAGAGAGATTCGGTTTCCCCCTGCCTGACTGACAATAATTCCCCAGTAGTGCGCTCACGGCGCCTATTGCTTACAAAGTGAGTACTGAACATAGATGAAAGTTGAGAGAAACTGGACACATTACCAGGTTTGAGGCTCTTAAACCAAGTTTGAGCTATGCCAGTAAGAGTGGACGGGAAAACCTTGCACCAGATAGCATCTACCTGCGTGTACAGATACATGTGCCCCTCGTAGGCTGCGACATGATCGTCGGGATCTGAGCTGCCGTCAAATTTGCGTGATGGCATTTTGATTCTCGGCATTGGGTGATTCAGAACCTCCGGCACGAATGGGGAGAGCTTGGGCTTGATTAACAGATGTCCGCCACCTGAGTAGTTACTAACACCAGTGGTGCTGTACTCTCGGTATGAGCGGCTTTGATTCTCTTCTGAATTATTCAGATCCTTAGTTTCCAAGTCGACTTCCTCGTACTCCGGATCATCAATTTGCTTTTCCATCTGGCGTTCCTCTTGCAATAACGTACGCATCCTCCTTACTGGCGTACAGTCAACGTTTCTACCGGCCATAGCCAGTGATCGTTTACGGTGCTGAACGCCTTTGGCATTAGGAGCAGGAGTGTTATTAGGCTGAAGAGTGCCTTGTAACATTTGGATGAAGGATGCCACGGTTTGCAGTTGATCAGGAGAAAATTGACTCAACTGAGCCAAATTAAAAGGGACGCCACCAGGGTTTACCTGAGTTACATTATTCTCAGGAGTGCGCTGATCTTTGTTGCTCTCGGGCACACTGGGGTTGAAATGGGGTGCACCGATGGATCCGGTAATTGCAGGATGAGAAGATCCTTGGCCGATCTCAAATCCCGGTGGACCATGACTTGTAACGTTTCTTTTCTATGACTGCTTCGCAAGGATAGGAGGCCCCTCCTTCTAGCTCCAAGTTGTTTCGGTATTGAAACGATGGCGGACACAGAGATGTCCGACAATATGCGAGTGGACGTCCGAGACTGGAAGTCTGCAAGGAAGACAAACGTAAACTACCCTCGGGGGGATGCGAGGAAACCCCCTCCGACGCTCAAGTCAGTAAGTGTCCGATAAGGATTTTAGAAAGAGAGAGAGAGGTAGAGAGAGAAAGTAATGCTTAGAATGTGAGAGAATGTACCTGCAGAATAGTACCATTTGGCTATTTATAGTAGTACTGTTCATCTGACAGGATGCGTAATCCTTTGACACGTGTATGACTACGATGAGTCTGACTGGAGGGAAAATTGTCCTTTAATGTGGCCGTGAACGCCATCTCGGACTGTTTACTAGAAACGGCCTGGATTCTATTGATGAGGTCGCGTTTCAAGTTTATTGATGTCGGCCACAAGTGATGTGTCCGACTATAACCAAGATCACAAGCCAAAATGCATAATTGGAATTTAGTACTCCAATAAAATAGTCATGAGATTGTCGTTTTCTTCTAAAACCTTCAATTGAGTTAGCATCCCAACCTTCAAACTCAAAGTTCAATTTTAATTTATACATAATTGATACTCTAAAGTAAAAGAAAAATAATAAAAGACCAAAAACGAATTTAGTGTGTAGATATCCAATTCAGTTAGCAAGATGAAATATAGAAACCATAAATGAAAGTCAAATGCACAGGAAGAGATAGTGTGGAAGGATAATGACCTTATCAAGTACGATTTCGATTTCGAAGTATAAGATACAGAGTTTCGACCAGAGATAAGCGTCCACTACAGTGCTATGAGAACCACAAGTTAATCAATAAAAGTGAATCTATGAGTAAGGAGAAGAATTACCAGTTCAATAGACGAGAAGAATAGCTAATTGATGAAAGTAGAGTCGTTTCGCAGGCAATTGATGAGAAGATGAGGGAGTTGACGGAGTGCCGTAGTGGTGACTCGGAAGATCAGTTGAGAGAGTTGAGGAAGTTTTTTTCTTATAAAAATGGGGAGAGAGTTGAGGGTGTTCGAAATTTTGAATGGGTTCTTCTGTCGTTTCGCGGCAATGTGAGAATTTTAGAACTAATTTCCGCCCTTTTTTTTGTACTAGAAAAATTAGATAAAAGTCAATTAAATATAGGAAAATTGGATGAAAGATATAATGTTTGATCTTTTAGACTTGGAAACTTCATTAGGTATCTCCATATGGGGTTCCACTGTCGATTATATTTTTCTTTCGAATTTGTTTAACTTAGAGAGAAATGAGGTTTCAGAAATGAGAGATGTTTTGTCTAGGTGTATTTCATACTATAAAGTTATGATAACTTCATTTAAGATTAAGTGAGCAAAAATCAAATGAATATAACACACTCGTAGAATATTATACTATTTTATACAATTAAAAAATTTATTACTCTTATATTCTTTTCAACTCTTTTTTTAGCTTATTTGAATTTATATGAACTCATCTGTATTTATTAGACCTTATTAGATTTTATCTGAACTTATTAGACCTTATATAATGAGTGTGTCAAATCTTATTTTTGCTGAACTGGATTTATTTGAATTTATTAGACCTTTATTAGTCCTCATTAGACCTTGTGTGGATCTATCTTAACTTATTTTTTTCTTATAAGAATTGAAAATAAGGTAAACATACATGGTAAGTCTGGCTTTTCAACTGCTGTCGTACTTTCTCTTCATCAATTATGTTTGTTGTTTGTGTATATTTCTCTTTTGCTGGGACAGTCTTAGTAAATAAGACGAGCTTCTGCCCAAGCTAAGTTTAATTTACATGTATGTGTTGTAAGTTCTTGCATAGTTGTTATCGTTTTATAGTTACTCGTTTATGCTTGATTCATTTCAATTTATAGATATTCTATATTAGTGTATAATACAAATTTCATACCAGTTTATACTTTTTTATATCAATTTATAAATTGATATAAGATATATATAAACTGATCACAAATTTGCATAAGCAGATATGAAATACGTATAAACTGATAACGAGTATGGATATAAAACTTATAAACTAATATCTAAATACGTTTAAACTAATAAAAATATGCATAATTAAATTGATAACAACCATGCATAAAATGACAACAAAAGAACATATAAACTTAAAACCCACAAGGGGCTCCTTTTTTTGTTTTATGGGACACTAAGGGCTCCTTGGAGATGAAGTTTCCCTCACCATCCCCCTCCCTTCCAACGAGCTTGACCTGCAAGGCTGACTGGTTATACTTTTGAGCGAGAGGAGTCAACTCAGTTGGTCTTTCATCTTACCTACCTAAAATAAATACACATTAGTTAAAGTTTCTGAAAATGAGTTTCCGCAAACTATTAAATTGTCAAAATACGAGTAAAAGATAATAACGTTATTTCAGTATCTAACATCATAATTCACCCTAACTAATCATTAAGACAAAAAAGTTAAATACAACATTTTTTTGCCTCAATTTGCTTTCTCAACCTTACTAATACCATGTTATCTTCACCGAACTAATATTTGAATTTCTATTTGGTTTTGTCCTTTTTTGTCTAAGAAAAAAAGAAACTAATATTTGAATTATTATAAGTTATAACTATTAAAAATCAGTTTGCAATCACAAAAGTTATTTTTTTAACAAAAAAACCAATTTAATCATTAACAATCATTAGCTTTATACAACTAACTAATAGCTGCTTGTTCAAACTAGTAACAAATATGCATAATTTTGATAACACCATACATAAAATGATAACAGAATAATATATAAACTAAAACCCCACTAATTAAGTGGCTCCTTGGGGTGAGGTTTTCCTTAGTATCCCCCTCCCTTTCAATAAATTTCACCTGTAATAATGTTGGCCGGTTAGACCTGCGCCAGTAGTCAGTTTAGCATGGTCTTTCATCTTACCATCATGGCCTACATAAGAAAAAAGCATTAGTTAAAGTGTGATCAATCCAATATTGCAAAACCCAGGTATTTATTACCGATTTGAATTGGACCATAACGGAATTTCGATTTATACCAACACCATAATATCATATTGGGGGGAGGAAAATCAGAATTAGAGATTGATAGAAAAGCAAGGATATAGGCTCAGGTGAGTAGGAATAAGAAAATATTTATTTTCTCAAAATAAGTTTTGCGATTACCGAACTATTAAATTGGGATAAGTTACATTGTATATGTGTTTGGAGAAGCTTATAATATAATATCATAATGGTGCATTAATTCTATGATCACCTGTTTTTCAGTTAGTTGACATAATTTAACTTAACTGAACTTAAGGATCGTTTTTTCCAGCTTAGACTTATTAATTGAACTGATCTTAATTTACCTTTAATTACTCGCCGAACTCATTTAAACTTAATTAGAAATTATCTGAAATTTTTAAAGTTAATTTTCTTATGTGCTATGACTTATTAGAAGTAACTTATTTGAACTTAGTGCAACTTATTAAAACTTATTAGAATTTATTTAAACTAATCTGAACTCGTCATAAATTAATTTTTCAAAATTAAGTTAAACAGAACATAGCCTTATTAGAACAAATAATAACTTATTTTATGTGTACTTGGTTAGCACTTATTTTTCCAGAACTTATGTGAACTTAATTGAACTTAAATAATTGAAAATAAGGTGAAAAGAATAGGAGCATGAGTTCAATTCCGACAAAATGGCAACAAACTATAATTTGTTTTTGTTTCTAAAAAGCAACTAATGGAAAATTTGATGTTATCTAGAAATAAATAGTAAAATAACTTGTTTCCAATGTAAACAAATTAAATATGAATTGCCATATGTTGTTGCTAAAAATTAACCCAACAATTTTATTTAATTTTTCAAATTTTTGGCAATACAAGATATTCATATTTTTAACAACAATTTGTAAGACAACTTGTTTACAAAGGCAACAAACAAAAAATCGGATGCCATTTTGACAACAGCTAGTAAGACTACTTGTTGCCAAAAGAAACATGTTAATAATTACTTATTAGAGTTTGTTGCTAAAACTAATTCCAGGATCTTCTAATTTATAATTTTTAAAAAATTTAAAAGAATTGTTCATATTCTAATTAACAACAAATAATTAATGACTTGTTTTTTATGGCAACAAATTAAATAGTTGTTGCCATTGTTTTTTTCTAAATAGCAATAAATCAAAAATATGATGCTATCTAGCAACAAGAAGTAAAATGACTTATTTCTGATGTCAACAAAGCAAGTATTCGTTGCAATAAAATGGTAACAAATTAAAAATTAGATGCCATCTAACAACAAAATAGTGAGACAATTGGTCTCCATTAGAAACAAATCAAAACTTTGTTGCCATGATTTGATGAATAAGACGTTACTTTTGTAACAAGCAACAAAAAAAATATAATTTATTGCTATTTTTCCTGTTCTAACAACAAATAATAAAGTTACTTGTTTCTAATGGCAACAAATTAAATAGTTGTCGCCATCGTTTTTTTCTAAATAGCAACAAATAAAAAATATGATGTCATCTAGCAACAAGTAGTAAAATGACTTGTTTCCGATGTCAACAAAGCAAGTATTTGTTGCAATAAAATGGTAACAAATTGAAAATTTGATGCCATCTAACAACAAATAGTGAAACAATTGGTCTCCAATAGAAACAAATCAAAACTTTGTTGCCATCATTTGATGAAAAAGACGCTACTTTTGTAACAGGCAACAAAAAAAATATAATTTATTGCTATTTATCAACATATTGAAAATCTGTTTCCAACTTACGTTTCTAAAATGCCCTCATTTTTGTAGTGATTACTTTGAAACATTAAGCATCAAAATTGTAGTGGATTATTAGTGGTTAAACACTCAAATTTCCTTTCAAAGGTCATGTGTTCGAATTCTAGTAACTATACATTATTAATATTTTTTAACGAGATTATAAACATGTTTATTAGAAGCTTGAGAGAATGCCACGTAGCACCGTTCATCTAATGGGAACGCCTTTTAATATAGATGTAAAGGAAAATTACAACTCTGTAAGTTCTTGTTTTCTTTTGAGAAGTGACTCTTCACATTATAGTAGTTTTTTTTTAAGGACAAATTAACCTAGTTTTGAAAGTCATAAATAAAGACATTTATTGTCAATTATTGATATATCAACTTCTCATATGAAAATTTGGTGAATAACTTGATATGCAATGTCCCAAATTTTACATTAATGATTAGCTTCTCTTTAACATGATATGCAGAACTTGCTATTTATAGGGTAGCATCTCTTATGTACAAAAAATCAACTAAAATACATAACATATATAGTGTCCTAAACACAACAAATTTCTAGTACATAATATTTCCTAAACATGGTAAATCTATACAAATATATTAAAAGGCATTCCTATCAAAGGAACGGTGCCACGTGGCACTCTTCTCAAGCTTCTAATACACGTGTTTAGAATCTCATTTTAAAATATTAATAATGTGTAGTTACTAAGATTCGAACACATTTGCATAAAAAAAAACTAAGCTTCAAACACATAACCTTTGAAATGAAATGTGAGAGTTTAACCACTACAATTTCAATGCTTAATGTTTCAAAGTAAAACATAATAAAGTCTTATTATTATATGTAACTATAAAGACATAAATAAGCTTTTTGATCTCTAATACTTTTATTAAGTAATAACATTCTCTTACCCTAATTCCATTGAAATTGTTATTTTTATCCCAGTTCCTTAGAAGTTTTTTTTAAACAACTTATCATAGTATAACGTCCATTTTCCAATTTCGCACTAGACATAATATTACGAAAAGCTAATAAAATCAATTATGAAATTTATGAATAATAATATATTTGATAATTGTAACTGACCCGAGGCATCGCCCAAACCAAAATACTAGTTTATGAAAACCCAATAATATTCTAGTTAACATATTAGAAAGATATGCGATGTCCCAAAATCCCAATATTTCTAAGATTTCTGATAATATTGTTCATTGTTTTGAGGAGATACACACATAACACAATCAGAAAAGTATTATCTCGAAATCGTGCCCAGGCCCGTATTTGGCCCAGGGCAAACGGGGCAGCTGCCCGGGCCCCATCCCCAAAAGCTGAAAGCTGAAAAAAATGCAATTAAGGAAGTAATTAAAACTTCCCTATTCCCACTCCTTCATTCTCGGTCCTCTTCAAATTGCAAATACAACCCTCTTCATTCTCACTCCTTTCAACTTCCCAATTAAAACTTCCAATCAAAAAATTCAGTATCCTAAAAATCCTCTCTATTAATTATAATCTCATCTTTAAGATATATATTTTTTATTCCATAACTTATTTCCTGATTAATCTCCAAAGTCCAAACAGATCTCCAATATATTTCAAGATGAACTCAAACGGTCTTCTCAAAATTCGATTTTCAACGGGATTAAGAACTTTAATTTTACATAGAAATAAGTCTCCTTCAATTGTTAAAGGTTATAGAATAAAAGATTCAAGGTTATATATCACTCTTAACTCTTTTGATTTTCCGAATTTCATTGATTTTATTTATTTTGCTGTTGTATTGGTGTTGCTCATTGATTTCAATTTTGTTTGCCTGAAGTTCTGCAATTGTCGACTTGTCGTTCTTGCTGTTGTATACTTGTATGGAATTTTGATGTTGCTTGGTTGATGTTTTGCATGAGTGTGGAGTTAAATGAATAAATTTCTATTTTTTGTATCTTAGTCTACGTTTTTATTAGATTGTTTGTTAAGTATAATAAAAATTGTCATTTACATATATAATTTTTTTTACTTATTTGCATATCCTTGAAGTTAAACTCTATTTTACTTTTCGATTAGGGCCCAATTTTTTATTTCGCCCTTAGGCCACCGTATACTCAAAAAACGGGGCTGATTGTGCCCAAGTTGATTTAAACCTTAATCTAAAAACGATAGCATATCATTCATGTCATAGCTCCCAATTTGTCAAAAAAAACCTTTTAAAGGTTCAATTTTGCGAAAAAAAAAACCTTTTAAAGCTTTCTTTGCGGAAAAAAACCACAAACTTAATTTTTCTTGCAAGATGAAACCTATTCCCATTTTTCGGTGTGGTTTTTGAGATGCATAGGGGTGGTGCTGCAGTTAATGAAAATAGGAGGTTAAAGAAAATAGAAGGGTCAGCGCCGGAATTGAGAAAAAAGAAACCGGAAAATGGGAATAGGTTTCTTCTTGCAAGAAAAATTAAGTTTGTGGTTTCTTTTCGCAAACAATGCTTTATAAGGTTTTTTTTTCGCAAAATTGAACCTTTAAAAGGTTTTTTTAGACAAATTTTCCCTCCCTTTATTAGCTGCAGCGCTCCCCCTCCTCTCCCTCTCAGTTCTCCCCTCTCTAATCCTTCTTATTTATTTGTATCTGTAAAATATATATATTGGACTTTAGTATATTTTTCCTTGTTGATTGTGAAAATTGTCGGCAACTAACACAACATTATATTTTATAATAAAGGAATTAGTTGGTACCATGAGTAATTTAAGTACGTGTATTAGGTTGCGAGATGGAATGTTTTCTCTATATATCTCTACTAGTTTTGAAGCCCGTGCATTGCACGGGTTGTTGCTTATTTTATCTTTTTGTAAATTTTTTTGTTAATATTCTTGTCAATTTTGTGTTGCTGTCAAATGAGATTTTTCAACACTATTGTATTTATAACTTTCTCCATTCCTTTTCTATTACAATAATTACCGCTTTGGGTAATTTCATCTTTTGGAACCATTTCACTTTTGGTAAAACAAAAGCAACTATTGTTGACAATATTGCCTTTATTTTATGTTAATAAAACCCTAATTAATTATCTAAATTGCCTCATAAAGTTGCATTTACTTTATTAAGGATTATTTATCTCTTACTCTAGTTAACTAAAGGGGTACCTCTATGCTAACTCACCCATTTTTTATTTCCTTAAAAACCATGCCCACACCAATTATTGTAGTAAAAAAAGAACAGGGAAAGTATTTGTCATTATACTATAATTTCTAGATTTGTTATTACGATATATAAATTTTTTAATTTTTATTATCCAATTAAATATTGTAACTAACTCTATTATTAAATGGTATCCTAATAATAGGTATGACTAACAATAATTAACACAGTTTTAACATGAATAATACCCGAATGACAATTTAAGAAAGTAGAGCGAGGGTAATAATTTAATAGTTGCAGAACAGAAAGAATAGAGAAAAAATGAGTGTCAGCCACAACTTCAACTTTGAATATAGCACATAAACACTAACGCATATAGAATGGAAGATGAAAAAGCAAAAAAGAAGATCATAATGATAGTTTCATGAATAAAATTAATTAAATGTAAAACTAACCTCTATTAATAATTGAAAATACTAATTAAGAGAGAAAAAAATAGCTTTTCATCAATCATGACCATATCAAGACTTATCAAACTTCCCCCTTTTTTATGATCCGTGACCTTAAACATTCTAGAAACGCGAATCTTGATTTCCAAATAGTTTTAGTAGAAATAAGTTCATGGAGAAAAGAATAAGATCTTACATATAGATATATGGAAAAAAGCATAAATAATTATGTATGCAATAAATATTCTAGGAATAAAATAATTAGTTAATTGCATAATACCTCTGCAATCTCGATGACAAACTTTCATTTGATTCTTCATGTAATGCCATCATGGAATGCTATAGGTTCAAAACTATGGATATGAATTTTTTATCTTTATATAACTCAATTTTTAAAAGTATGATTCTTAAAGACATAATGAGTATTGTCAGGTATAATACGCTATAATTAACACAGTTTTAACATGAATAATACCCGAATGATAATTTAAGAAAGTAGAGCGAGGGTAATAATTTAATAGATGTAGAACAGAAAGAATAGAGAAAAACATGAGTGTCAGCCACAACTTCAACTTTGAATATAGCACATAAACACTAACGCATATAGAATGGAAGATGAAAAAGCAAAAAAGAAGATCATAATGATAGTTTCATGAATAATAATAGAGTTTTATATATTTAAAATAAAGAATAAATAATATGTTATTGTTCATCTATATAAATACATTTTCATAAGTTGTAAAACAATATTATATATAGATCTTATTTCTAAGCATATCTCGAGCACTCTCCGTCGGTAAAAAAAAAAAAAAAACTATACTATTGTGAATTATGTAGCAAAAGTTATAGTAATCAATTTACATTGTGTAATAATTTAGATTTTTTTTATTTAAAATCAGACTATCAATTTTACATTGTTGTTTATTTTATTATATTTCATAATTTGTAGAACTATATTGTAAATTGATCTTATTTCAAAGCATATTTAGAGCACTATCCAATGGTACAAAAATTATTATACACAATTTAGATAATATAATAATTTAGGTTATTAATTCAAAACCAAACTCTAATTTTCGCTTATCAAAAGCTCCTTATATGCATTTAAATCTATGTAAAACTCTATTCTTTAAATATTTTCATGATTTGTGACCCTATATTTTAAATGGATCTTACTTTGAAGCATATTTCAAGCACTCTCCAATGGTAGACTAATTATAATGTTTAAAATTAGGTAGCAAAAGTTATACACAATTTACATAATATAATAATTTAGGTTGTTTATTCAAAATGAAACTCTAATTTTCCCTATCCAAAACTCCTTTTAGGTATTTAAATATATGTAGAACTCTATTTTTTTAATATTTAAATTTAAAACTAATGACATGGCAATCCTAAGTGGTGCTCTCTATTTCATAAGTTGTCGAACTATATTGTAAATGGAATGAAACTCTAATTTTCCCTATCCAAAACACCTTTTAGGTATTTAAATATATGTAGAACTCTATTTTTTATAATATTTAAATTAAAACTAATGACATGGCAATCCTACGTGGCGCTCTCTATTTCATAAGTTGTCGAACTATATTGTAAATGGATCTTATTTGGAAGTATATTTCGAGTAGTATCCAATGGTACAAAAATTATAATATTCCGAATTACGTAGCAAAAGTTATACGCAATTTACATAATATAATTGTTTGGGTTGTTAATTCAAAATCAAACTCTAATTTTCGCTTATCCAAAACTCCTTATACGTATTTAAATTTTTGTAGAACTCTAGTTTTGTAAAAAATAAAAATAATAATTAATGACATGGCAATCCTACGTGGCGCGCTCTATGGCCTCGAAATCTTGAGGAGCTCCCTATGCTCCCGAAAAGTTCCTCCTTTATATATATATATTGATTATATAAGCCAAGGGGGGAGCAATAGTGTCCCCCTTGAAATTTACTTAATTGCCCCTCCATAACATAAATATTAGATATTAAATTTCCACACACAAGTTCTAACCGTTAATCAAAACCAATTCAAGCATAAACTTGCCAAAAGAAAATCAATCAAATTTTTATTAAACACAATCAACCCATATAAAAGCTCAATCACATAAACTTGTCAATAAAAAAGATTCAATCAAAAAGATAACTTACCAAACATTAATGATTAATACCATAGACAATAACAAAAAAAAATACATGGCATTCTCATTACATAGACAACTCAAATTCAAACTCAATATAATTTTTCCATAACACAAACACAATTACAAACACAAACTCCAAAAAAAAAAAATCAGTTCTCTTCATAGATTGGAGCTTCACGACATTCTCAAATACGACATTCTCAAATTTGTGAATACTAGACTGTTAATCAGGTACGCAGCTCGTTATTGAAAATATAAGTATGCGTAATGTTCTATGTTCATTAAATCTTAAGAATTAATATATCTAAATTCGTTTACAAAAAATTAATATTAAGAATCACTCACAACCTTTGTTAGTTTTTTGCATTAGCAAATTAATATATCTAGATTCATCTAACTATTGATCTTTCACATTTTAAGAGTAATCATAACTATGGTACATATGGAGTATATAATAACAAGTTTTGAATTTAACGCACGCATCGCGTGCATATAAGACTAGTATATATATATGGTGGTGGTGAACTAGTGATGCCGGGTCAAGCTAAGATAGAGAAAAAGGTACTTCCTTCGTGTTGGTTGTTTTTTTGATTGGTTGAGTTATCAAGAATGACAGTTTATGGTGTGTTACTGGAGTCATGATATATGAATATCTTCGTGACTCGTGAGGAAAAAAGTAAATGTGCGAAATGTTAAAAAAAAAAAAAAAAAAAAAAAGGAAAGAAAGAAAACCTGAAGAGAAAAGTGGGAAGAACAAAGTAGAGAGCACAATAGCAAATGATATAGACGATTTAGTCTTAAGTCTTAGGTACCACCTCCAAACATTTTAATAAATAAAGCTAGTATTGTTATCATGGTGTTGACGGGATTCTTAACTTTAGTTGGAGCTGAGGTAATAGTTTTTTTTGAACCAATTAGAGGTAATAATTATTATGTCGAAAGGGAATTAGTATACATTTATTGAGCTAAATACTGAGTTATGATAAAGCCAATAATTCTTATCAACGGCAAACAAGTGTAAATTTATCATTGAAACAGGCATATTAATTAGATGGAACCTGAGTGAAGTTGATATGTTAAAGCAAAGTGTGTTTCTATAAGTAACTTCAAGGGTTAAAAATATACATCAAATATATTTTCTATAATAGTATAAATTTCGATTTTCATGATGAAAATCACGCGTCATTCAATAATTGATGTTTACTTCATGTTGATGTTAGAATGTTTCTAATTTAAACTTCTTAAAATTATCACTTAACACTAAAAATAACATTTTCCCAAAAGAAAATCCCTTATTGCATTCACCTTATGTTTTTGACCCGAATTTAGTGAAAATACATTATATACTCCATTTGTTTCTTTAAGTTGGTTGCACTTGTGTTTCTCACGATCTTTGTCATCTTTGGTCTTTGATATGGTCCTTAATTACACATTAGTAAATATTATAAAAAAGTTGATGTTACGAAAATATATAAAGACATATCTAACGAGATCCCACATGATTGACATTATTTCTAATATATTAGAAAATAATACGACCAAAGTTTCTAGTTTTTGACAACATGCATAGTATTAACTATAACCAACTTGAAAGAGCATAGTCAGTAAGTAAAACATATTTTTTCGATTTATATATTTTTCATATTTAAAATTTTCTTTAAAATTCAAAATCTTACAGGAATTACTTTGTCTCATTAATTAAGGTAAACTATCTAAGACTTACGATTACAAAAAGATTAATCATTTATAGAATATTTTATTTTCCTTAGAGAATATTTCACAAGACCTAGGCGGAAAAACTTTTCAAAAAAAAGATTAACACGTGCCATGTTGGAACATTGATTTTGAAGGATAAGTAGTATATGAAATAAATGATACAAGATGATTTTCATAAACTAAAAAGGTAAACTTCATGAAATGTTTAGGTGATCATGTGGATAGGCCTAACAAAGTTGATCCAAATCTATTCACCTGATCCAATACCCGATATTGGACTTGAACATGACGACCTGGACTCAATCTGATCCTTGGCATAAATCGAATGTAATCGAAATTGATCCAAAATTGGCTTAGTGTAATATTGACTCGAAGCCCAAAGTGATGATATGAACCGATTCTTAGCCCAAACTGAAATCAACCGAATAATAATCGACCTAAATTCAATATGAACTGAACTTGAACCTATTTATACACTCTATAAAGGAACAAAGTGACCCAGAATTTTATTGATGTCATTGTATGTTTTAAATTAATTTCGAAAAGAATTAAACATTCTCAATGTAATCATTCTAATACTCTATTTATTAATTCAAATTCATTGAATGACAAGGTACACTTGTGTAGCAATCTTTATACAAATCTTTATACACTTCATTATTTCTTCCATTATGGAACATAGGAAACTTTGTTTTTATATAACCAATTTGTTCATATATATTAGTATTACTTTAGAATGTCTTAGGTGTAAAAAGTTCCAAAAGTACTCCATTTATGCTCCCATGCCTCAAACTAACCCCTGCCTACGCAGCAAACAGGAGATCTGACCCGAAAAAATCTGTAACTAAATGATGAACAATCTCTTACACAAACTGAAAAGTCACAATATGACATTGTAAAATAATATTTGTGACTTATTACCTGCAATTGCTTTTTAGTAAAATAATATGTGTGGCGTATTACCTGTAAAATAATATTTGTGGAGTAATTTACAAGGTATATGCTTTAATTTGTTGCATGGGACTAAAGTATTTTTAATGAGGTACGTTGTAAAGGGCTTTGTCGATTAGCTGCTTGTGAGGTAAGTTATTCTAATTAGGGTTAACAAACCCTACATTTAGGGGGTATAGGGTACAGGAAGATGTCCATTGACATTCACACATGTGTCCTTTTTGGGAGCAGATCAGCATCTTTGTGGCTTCATATGCCTCAAGCCCTCAACATACAATAAAATAATATGGATTCTAATATTAGTGGACAATGGACCACCCGACGGCCAACCCTTAAGCTATATCTATAGCTAACTAAATTCATCAATGAAGTATATAATAAACACCTAACCTAACATTTTCTAACGTGGAAATTATAGGTTTAGGCATTAGGGGCGTTAGACTTGTAGGTACAGATCTCCAAAATTAATGGCCTATGATCTTATTGTTATCTTTTAAGGTTGTTTGTTTAAGTTTAATGAGAGAAGTGAGGTAATTATATCTCTAAATTTTGAACCATGCCATACACCCACTTTCCTTCTTTGCTTTCTTCACTTTCTTTGAAACTTGTCCCAGAAACATGTATGGCAATCAAATTGGGGTAAAGGGCTATTTGTACAAACATTTCAGGTTGAAGGTGTGTCGTATGTCCGATATGTATCAGACCTCAACCCAAGTTAGAGACAGCGTTATTTGTGTCAAATGCTTTAAATAATGTGTCCTCAATTTTCTATGTTCATGGAGACTTATAGAACACTAGCATATTATACACATTTAGTGACAATTTTGTAGCCAGATTCTTTGCATAAAAATAAAAAATTCCCATTCAAATGCTAAGATAAGTGAAAAAGATGATAAAGAAAGTCAGAATTATTGTTCAAGCATGAAAAACTAATTGTTAGTATAATAAGAAATAAATTGGAATTGACTCTCAAGAATTATACCTTTGTCACCTGGGTTTTGAATAGTGATGCGCGGGAGGAACAATTTTAAAGTTTGAATGGAGTTTTAATGAAAGGGTTTGATTGTGTGTTTGTAGTGTTAAAGAGAGTATATGGAGTAATTTTCGTAGTAGGAAGCGTACAAAAAGTTCGTAGGAAGTGTGTCGAAGTGTCCCGAAACCAAATGGAATGTGGTCCATTTATATGGAAAATCAGAAAAAACGGGATAAGAATTGCTTTGCACGGCGCACAGGACTGATGCGCGCGCAGCACGCATCCTCTGTTACGCGTTTGCGTTTTGCTGACTATCTCGATGTTGCGCTCGCGTGTCATGGTGTGCTTGACGCATCCGGATGTGCGTCGCGCAACCGCAGACCTAACTGGATTTTGTTTGCCATCCAAAATTGAAAGATTTTTTTATGTCTTTGATTAAATAATATATTGTGGATTCGAAAATCAGTTATCTTAAAGAATAAAATGTGATTTTCATAGTATCTTTTGAGAATATTTATTGAAAATACAATTAATTATCAAGAATAATTAATATTTATTAAAAATAAAATTAATTATCAGGAGTAATTATTTGGACTTATAAAAAATGGGTTTAAAAATGCAATCAATTATCATGAATAATTAATTGAGCTTTCAAAGTTCGGCTTGTAAAAAATAAACTAGTTTTTAGGCCCGGACTACGCCCCGAGTAATTATAATTTTTATTTATTAATATCTTACTTTGAAATAATAACACCAAACATTACTTGGTTTAGTGGTTAAGACATTAATATAGTAACTTGAAGTCATGGGATCAAATCTTATACCATGCATTTTCTAAATTTTATTGTATGTGGAATACATGAAGTAAACACTTTAAGGGATAGTGTCACGTGACACATTTCCTTGTTTAGTAATGCCTTTTAATATATTAGTATAGATAGATTATGTTTTTAAAAAGATTTTGGGCATACCTTTTCAGATTGCTCTTACTCCTTTTGACCGAACCAATTAGGACAACTGTATGTTTCATTATTGGGTGCTAAATGGGGAGACACGATTATGTGTCTATAAACACTTACAGATTTTTATCATTTATAAAAAATATTTGATTATTCTTTAACAAAAAAAATTAACTTTCACTGGGTGTTATTTACTTTTACAAAAATTCTTATATAAGACCAACTCACTATAATTTATGGTAAGATCAAAGATGGTGGTAACTCTGTAACCTAAAAGGGTCACTTACAGTGAAAATGATCCTTTTCATGTAAGAGGTAAGAGGTAAGAGGTAAGAGGTAAGAGGTAAGAGGTAAGAGGTAAGAGGTGACCATTTATTAATAAATACTCATTTAACTTAACAAGTAACCACTTTAATTTAAACAGTGACCATTTAATAGCAAAAAATAAAGTGAATTTACGCTAACTTTATTGTAAGATGGTTTTACACAAGACTTGCTAATTTACTTTTTAGCCCATCATGCTTATAAACCAATACTTCCTCGTTATATCGAATATCAACTACCTAGTTCAATCTAGTCTATTACTTTTCTTTTCGGCTCTTTATACAACCAAAAAAAATATCCACCTGCTGCAGAAGTACATAGGAACATCCAAACTTTAAAAGGCTCAAGTAGCTTTTTAGCCGATGGATCCGCTATGCGATTGGATCTCCCACGATCCTAAAAGATTTTGATGCCCTTTTTATAACATGCCATTATATTTTGGAGCATGACCAATGAGCGGTGAGCTAGCTAACCTATTTGGTTACAGTTGGAACTTAATTCTCATGGGAAGTCTTATTTCATGGGAATTAAATTTCCTTGTCTATTTCCTAGGAAAAGGCTTTGAGTGTTTAGTTGAGCATAGAAATTTGTAATTGACACGGGAATGTCTAATCACCAAAGAGGGGGTTGATGATTAATTTCCTACACTACATAGGAATTTCCATTTCCTTGAAAATTCTATTTCCCATTAATTTCCTATTTCCATCATACCAAACAACTACCCTATTTTGTACTTTCTAGGAAATCCAAATTCTAGTGGAATTTGAGGTAAATCAAACGACCTCTAAGAAACTAGAATGAAGTTGTTTGTAATTTGCTTTTGGTCCAAGTGCTCATATAGGCATACTTCTTTTTTTAAAAAAAATTGCACCATTTATTTTTTGACACTATTTATCAACCAATTTTGTTAACTAATTTCGCATCATTATGTAATAAAAAAATATAGTCAAGTAAGATCTTGTTAGATTCGTATCAATACAAGGATTCCAAAATATTAAATTTATATACTTTTTACTTATACGCAATTAGAGATTAACGTTCAAACAATCGTCTCGTAAACATAAAAAAACAAATGGTGCAATTAAGAAAAATAGAGGAAGTATTACTTGTAATCTATAAAATATTAATTGTAATTAAATATATAAAATTTAGAAGGGGTTACTAAATATCGTTCGTATTTTTATACGTATTTTGTATTTTTTTTTCACTTTTTTATCTCGAAAATATTTAAATTTCAGAATCTTTTTTAGCATAAAACAAACCAATTTTTGGTTTAGACCATGGTGGAAACGACCATTTTTTTCAGTCTCACTAAGGTGGAAACGGAAAAAAATTATGTTCCACCATGGAGTAACTGAATTTTTTTCGTTTTCCATTAATAATAGTGGAAAAAAAAAATGAAAAGTCGAAATTTCATAACAGGGGAGGAAGGGAGAATGAGGAAGAAATGGTAGGGTGTGCGTGGGGGGGGAAGGGGGAAGATGCGCGAAGGTTGGGAGGCGGCGGGGGAAGGGACGAAGGGAGAGGAGAGGGAGAAGGGGAAGGGCGAGGGAGGCGAGGGGGGGCAAGGGTGAAGGGGAGAAGAGCGGAGAGGAAGAGGGTTGGAGGGTGGGTGGTTGGGGTCGCACTCGTGGTTGGGCCGCACTGTGGAGGGTGGGGCTAGGAGGTTGTGGCGGTGGGGGTGGGGGGTGCGGGGACGAAGGGAGAGGAGGAGAGAAAGGAGGGGCAAGGGAGGCAAGGGGGAGAGGAGGAGGGGCGAGGGAGGAAAGGGGGCGAAGGGGGAGTGGAGAGCGGCGGGGACTGCAAGGGGTGGGGGTTGGGAGGGGTATTGTGGGGGTGAGGGGACTGTAAGGCAGGGGGTGGGGGGGGATTGTTGCTAACTTGTTCCTATCTGTATGTTTTATATCTACACACCACATGTGACATATGAATGAAAGGACAAAAAGGAGGGGCTAAACTTTAAAGTGGGATATGTGTTTTAGTGGCGGATTCAACACTACTTTTTAACAGGTGTAAAATAAAATTTAAATATTTTAGTGGGGTTATTATTAATTTTTGAAAGAAAATACTACAAAAATTTGTGTCTTAATAAATAAATTTCAGAAATTCAAAATTCAAGTGAGGTCAAATAACTCTACACCTAATAATATAGTTGTCGGCCTGTCGCGTTGATGTATATTGTGGTTATTTCTTTATGGCTTATAAGTAAGAGAGATTATATTTTCATAAATACATGGAGTAAACTCATCAAGTGAATCCTACTCGATAAGTCATACAGATGATCTCAAGAATATGACTATTGGATTCTTAATTACACAACTCTAACAAAGCCAAACTACAACCACCGTGTTCTATTCTAGTCCAAACTTTCAACACCGTTACCATAGCCCATTGGCCATTGCAGAAGAATTATGTCCCTCTTAGCCCATTATAGAAGAATTTTGAATGTTATTATAAGTCCAACAACGCAATTATTAGGATGTTGTAATAGTGCCAAGAATAAGGTTATGAATGAGCAATAGTTGTAAGCAACAGCAAAACAATGAAGTTGAATGATGTATTAAGTTAAGCACTTAGATTAAGTGTAATCTCCCTACGCCTTGGTGATGTTACTGTATTCAAAGTTTCACTTCTCTATTAATTTCAAGTGGTGTTTCTATATCTACAAAATTGTAGAGTTGTATCATTGGAGTAGCCAACGAGTATGGTGTTTTGGCTAATTTTATGCTACCTACCCAGTATAATGTCAATAAGATAAGCAAATTAGACTTGAATATATAAATCTAAGAAAAACTTAAGAAAAGTTGATCAAAGAACATCATTATGGAGTTTATTCATTGATAGATGGAATATTTGGAAAGTGGTTTGAAAAGAATATTATCGCTCTTCTGACTAATATATGAAGGATTCGAAAATCATTTTTAAAAAATTAAAAAAAAGCGATTTAGAAAGAATAATGTCCCTTGTCCGACTAATATTTGACAAGTTTGAAAAGAATGACGTTCTCATTCAACAAATATAATTTACGAGAGTTTCGAAAAGAATGGCAGTTCTTTCTATGGTGCTAAACTGCTAATATGATCTTGGAGATTTTTCTTAGGATATGATAATATGGAAGATAACAATGGGGAGAGGTTTGAAAGAATGGTGTTCTCAACTTTACTAAAAAAAACACAAAATTATAAACAAACTGACTACATTACATGGAAACGTCAACTTTAATTTAAAATCAACATTGTCAATTTTAATTTTTTATTTAAAATCCCTAATTTAATGGCACAACTTCCTTTCCATTGATTAACTATTACACACACTTGACGATCTTGTAAAGACAACATTGGTTCTTCCTCTTCTCCCTTTCAATATGCTAAGTCCAAAATTATTACTTAAAGGATCATAGTGTGGTGATTTGAGTTGGCCGTTTTGGTTGAATGTAGCAAATGTAACTTTCTACAAAGTTTTATTGCTAATAAATGAAGTTTTTAGTTTCTTAAAAGCATAAAAATTTGTTCGATTGATTATGATATATACAAACCCTTATGAGATTTTCACTTAACTATGTGTTAATGTAAGTTAATTTCTCAAACTTGTGGGAAGTAGAATATCTAAAAGAAATGTTGTGTTCATGTTGATCTAATAACTACACAATTTATCACTTTGAAGTAGTTTCCACTTTCCAAGTTTTTCATGTCAACCAGATAGCGTACCATAGTCAAAATAAATGTATTGATGACGAGGAAATTTATCTAGAGAAACAGTATTATGTTACGATAGTACTCAAATGATGATGTAAACAGCTCACATAATTTAAATCTTACTTAATATGATCATACAATATACAGTGATTGTTAATTTTGATCAATAAAATCGTCTGGGCCTTACTCCCATTCTTTCTCTGGATTGACTCGATCGACAGTATAAAATTAGGAGTGTCAAGTATCGTGGGCCTGGACTACTAGCTTCCAAGTTCTGATTATACAACTACATACACTGGGTCATAGCGTTGTGCCCAAGCTTTTCTTACCCTTGTATTAAAAAAATGATTAGAGCACGTTTGGTTTGTGATTTTTGGGCTCCTAGAAACGGAATCAATTATCGATTCCATTTCTTTTTGTTTGGTTCAACCCCTCATCAATCCATTACCATTATTTGGTGGTAATGGACTCCCCCAATTTGTTACCCTTTCCTCCCCCTCAAGTAACAAAATACATTATTTGGTGGTAATGGTTACCATTTTATGGCGTGAACCAAACACCTAATAAAACTAACCATTTTTGTTACCATTCCTCTCTTCTATTTGTTTCCATTCCCTTTCCATTCCATACCTTGAACCAAACGACCCCTTAGTGTGAATAATCTTAACTTTCTGTAATCTTCCACTTCAAAATCTTATGTTCTGGCTAAGTTTAAGGGGTCGTTTAGTTCAACATATGGAATGAAAATGGAATAAATACAAATAGAGGAGGAAAATGGTAACATAAAAGCTTACCTTTATTGAGTGTTTGGTTCAAGCCAAGGATTGGAAATAAATGGTAACCATTACCTTCGACTTCGAGTAATGGATTTTGTTACTTGAGGGGGAGGGGAAGGTAACAAATTGGGGGAATCCATTACCATCAAGTAATGGTAAGGGATTGATGAGGGATTGAACCAAACAAGAAGAAAGGGAATCGGTAATTGATTCCGTTTCTTGAAGCGCAAAAATAATGAACCAAACTACCCCTAAAAGTTATAATGATTTCTTTTTCAAACCACCTAGCTAGACTCTACATTCGGGGGGTGTTTAGTTAAGGGGATACAAGAATGGGAAAGGGAGAAGAATGGTTTCATTCCTTACGGCCCGTTTGGTTAGTGGTAATAAATGATGGTAATGGTAATATAATGTAATTTAGTGTAAATTTCTAAAGAAGATCTCATGTCAATGACCATCGTAATGAAACTTCATCACAAAATAAGGATTTTCCTATATAAATTTTCATTAGTATCCAATACCACATTCTCAAGTAGTAATGAATAGTAATGAGATTTTAGGAAGAAAATGGATGTATTGGGATCAAGTAGCATTACCATGGGTAATGATGTGGTATTTCCTTTGCAAATTTACACTATAATGCATTGTCATTACCACCATTTATGACATCCAACAACACGGGCCGTAAAAGTTGTTTGGTTGGGGGTTTTGCTTTTCCCTTTCCCCCCCTCCTTTACCCCAAATCCCTCTATTTTTATTTCCTACCCCCTAGAAACAGGGTTAAGGAAAACCTCCTTTGACCACCCATCTCACTACCACAACCACCACCACAACAACCACCTCCATGCACAAGATCCGACCCATAGTCTCCCGGAAACCACCCATGACCAACCTCCCAACAACCACCACCAACCTCCGGCAACCACTCAGATCCCAACACTATATCACCGAAACCACCAATACAACCCCACCCCAACACCAACACCAACACCACCCAACCATTCACCAGAATTCCCACAATACCTCCGAAAATCCACCCCCACAAAAACCTACCATGACCCATCGAAAAACCACTCCACCCATGAAACCTACACAAACGACCACAAAACCCACCCCATCAAGTAGATCTGAGGGAGAGAGAGAGAAATCCACCCACCACCACTAGAAAAAGTCACCCTTGCCACCTACAAACACCACCACGCCACAAGACCACAAGAGAGAAGAGAGAGAGGGGGGAAATATTACCTTGAGGGGAACAGGGGCAGCCACGGAGAAGGAAGAGAGGAAGGGGGGCAGTGGCGGCGGCAGAAGAGGAGAAGGGGGTTGGTGGCAATGTGTTTTAGTTGAAAGATAAAGTGTGATGGTGGTGGTGGTGGTGGGGGTTGTAGAGGGGTGGTGAACTATTAGGTTTCCTTAGATCTTTTAAATCAAACAACGTAGTAAATCTAAGGGATATTTTAGACATTTTAGGGGGACACCAAAGTTATCAAGTGTTCCCCTATAGAATAGATATTAATTTAATATGAGTATTTTAGGCCTTTCAGGGAGACATCAAAGTGCTCATATGCTCCCATATAAAATAGAGATCCATAAAAACTTTTTAAGGACACTAATAGGATTAGTTCCTCTAAATAAGGTATTTACTTACTAAATGACACATGTGTATCCCAATAAATCACATGTCTAAGTCATCCCAAAAGTCGCACCATACCACAAATGTTTCAAAAATTCTAGCCGTACATTTAACGAACTACTTTTGATATTTAAGGTGTAAATTAAGTGTTAGCTCCTTTGTGACTTCAAATTGAATTACATTTCCATGATATCTCATTATCATTTAAAGTTCAGCAGCAATGTTAGACAATCAAGTCACAATCCTCTCAAATATACAACAATGACAAAATAGACAAATTGCTAGAATGAGGAGATTAACAAAGTTAATTGTAGGTTATTCAAAGTGAACATTAATATTACATGCATATAGGGTATGAAAATGGAATTACAAAACCTCAATGTATACAAAAGTGTGAACGAAAATTAAATCTTAAAGCACCAAAATAGTGACTAGTGAATTAGCTAAACTATAAGAAACTAACTTTAAATTATGTTAAAATTCAAGACACAAAGGGAAAAAAAAAATTGTAATTACCCTTCTATTTTCGTCAAGTTCTCAATAAATATGACTTGAATGTAAATTAATTACGAACAACTCAAAAACATACTCCTTCCGTTTATTTTTAATTTACCCACTTAACTTTGGGGAGAACCAAGGAGAAAGTGCAAAAGTATGAGAGAGAAATTGAAAAGGAGGAGAGAGAAATTGAAAAGTGAGAGAGATAAATTAAAATGTGGGTTAAAATATTAAAAAGTGGATGACATGGGTGGAAAAAGAGGAAAAAGTAGATGTGACATGTTACCAAAAATAGAAAAAGCTACAGTGTGTAAATTAAAAAGAATCAGACCAAAAAAGAAAGTGTGTAGATTAAAAAGAAACGGATGGAGTATATGGTAGAAAACAAAAAGAAAAAGCAAAAATAAATTAGAAAGAGGTCTGAAATATCATTAGAGATAGGATGGAAATTTGAGACAACATAAAAAAATCTCCTACTACAACAAGAAGGTGGAAGAATAACTGCCCATAACTGACTTTAACATTCATGATAAGTTTGTAAGATAGTCAAGTGCTTAGAAATATCTACATGAAAAATATCTTATTACAGCAAAACACATTGATTTTTTAATTTCTTTAAGAGATATAGAGGCCAGAGGGAAAGGTAAAATTTGGTCGACATATCCCACCACATGCGACTATGCGAGAGAAGCACGAAAAGCATAGCACTGAAGTGAAAAAAGTGAGTGTTTGCTGCGTTCGATCACGTGTTTGTGGGATAATAATCATGATTTGCCCTCCACATTCCCTGCCACTTGCTCTTTTGGGTCCTTCGTTACCTATTTTTTCTGTACCACTTCAAACATAAATATCCTACTACTACCTCTAATTCTTCGATGTGTGCTATTGCTTAGCCTTATATTCTTGTCAACTTTATCCATTGAAGGATGGAAGTTTCATTGGAAGATTTTAAGTCCAAAAAGGGTATACATTCAAGATCTGGTGAAATAATTCATGATTATGTATATGTCAAATAACGGTAACGTATGAGTTATGACATTAAACGATTGGCATCATTAGATACTTACCACAAATTGGATTGTTAATTCAACATCATTGAACTAAGGATTTTAATGATGAAAATAAGAGAATTATGATAGTCTTTTGAAATAATTAAAGGTTAGAGGCAGACTTTTTATAGGGGTCGGTTGAAATATAGTCCCCAATAAAAGTTTAAAACAATATATATTTTAAAAGGTTGTTACTATTAATTATTGAGTTAACATTTGGCCTAAAAAACTATCCTAAAACAACAATTTTCAGTGGTTGTAGGAGGCGTTTGAAAAAACAATGAGTATAGAAAAGCCAACTTACTCTCCAACATCTCCTTAATTAGCTAATCATGTTAGTCAGAATCCGGTATCTCTAACCCGCTCTAATATCTTATTTCTTTCCCTATTTCGTATAAGAAGCACTCATTCTCTCCAATTACTTGATTTACTAGAGAAGTAGTGATGATCAATTGGCACGGTTGACCCAACTCACCCGGGCTCACCCGTCCCTCAACACCAGCAAGCCTAGCATACAAGAGGTTAGATTTGAGTGTGATACCGGCCATGAGTCAAATAAATTTAGCCTAGGCTCAATAAAGCACGCCTCACTCACGTGACCTGGTCCACTCAACCTGCCTCTTAGACTCGTTCAAGCAACCGTTTAATTTTAGAAACTATTATTCTTGGCTATCCCCAGCCTGGCTCACCATGACTCGTCCTGACCCGTGAACCATTTTGACCTGTTGAAAACCCACACTGGGTTAAGTTACCAACTCAACCCATGACTCAGTCCATGCTTCTCATGAAATGCGGCCTGGCATGGTTCCAACTCAACCTACCCGACCCATATGGAATGTATACATGTACAAAAGTATAGAGTACAAAATTGATGAGTGGACCTGGGGTCTAAATTTAATAAAAGGATAGAGTGAAAAACTGCTAAAACAAAAAAAAAAACTTTCTCTGTTTCTTTTTAAGTTCAACACCTGAACTTGAGAAATTTAGAGCCAACATATAGCCAGCTTACAAGTTTAAGAGAGAGAAGGTCATTTGTACAAGTTTTGAAATGGTTGTCCATTTATCATGGTTGTTCATGGCCAATTTCTATTGCAATTTATAATTTATGTATCTTTGTTTTAACTAATTATATTATGAGCCTTGTCTTTGCTTGCCAGGGACTCAAGTTTAAACAATCTCATGAGATAAATAAATCTCGCTAGATAAAAATGTCGTGAGTTATAGAGTCTCACGAGATTAAAAATCTCATGAGATATACAGTCTCACGAGATCAATATATCACGCGAGATATACAATCTCACGAGATCATAAATCTCGTGAAGATATACAGTCTCTTGAGATGTAACGTCACATGGGATTTGGTAAATGGTTTGAGAAAACTATACCAAAAAGAAAAAAAAAGAAAAAAAAAATTTAGAAGAACAAATTTAACCTTCTTCCTCCATAATTAATTTCCAATAAAAAAAATGTATTGACAAGGGTCATTGAATATGCCTTTGAGAGCCAAAGAGATGGAGAAGGCTCTCAGATGATCGTACGGGTTTTCAACCCCCTTAAATTTTGGGAGGTCACCCAAGGATACCTTTTTAGGAAGCTTTCTCTTTAGTTCAGGATCAATGATGTCATGGCCATAAGCCTGACTCTCGTCTGCAGGAATTGACTGTATTAATTGCTCAGTTTTTCAAACCTTAGATCGATTCCAGATTTCTCAGGGTGAGCGAGGTGGTGGTGGAGTCTCGTCACATTCTTCTTCATGAGGTTCAAGTCATTCTCTTAGTGTTTTGAGCTCTTTGTCTTGTTCCTCAAGACGAGAGTTCATCACTTGAAGTTGAGTCTTGATTGCATTGAGTTGTTCAGTAGTACATCCCATTTGAGATGATGATTCAGAAGTTTTAGATGATTCGTCTCAAAAGGTGATAGTTAGTTTGATGAGCCTTTCTCTGTTGGGCGGTCGCAAGTTGTAATATCACGACCGGTCCTAAATAAATCAAATGGACCTCACTTGTAAGTTTTTAGAAATGATTTTGGAAATAAGAAATGATTTTGAGATGGATGATTTAAAAATGATATAAGTTTTGGAATAGGATGGGTTTGACCATGATGGAGACATAGGTCTAAATATATGCATATGCATATAAGGACTAGACCATAACTGGACCTACATAAAAATGCAAGTAGACTTGACTCATTGGTTGGGCCTTTACGGCAATAGGAAGGATTGACTCTACTAGATTCAAATATTGGGCCTTTATGGCAATAGGGAGGAGTAGCTTCGCCGCTAGACACAATGGTTGGGCCTTTATGGCAATAGGGAGGAGTAGCTTCACTAGACTTGAAGGTTGGGCCTAGCTTTATGGCAATAGGGAGGAGTAGCTTCGCTAGACTTAAAGATTGCTCCTTTATGGCAATAGGGAGGAGTTCCTTCGCTAGGCTCAAAGATTGGGCCTAATTTATGGCAATAAGGAGTAGCTTCGCTAGACTAGAAGACTGAGCCTTTATGGCAATAAGGAGGAGTAGCTTCACTAGGCTCAAAGATTAGGCCTTAATGGCATTAGGGCAAAGTAGCTTTGCTAGACTCAAAGATTGGGCCTCTAACGGCTTGAGTTAGACTAGGTTCACATAATGGTGCAAATGGGCCTAGATTTTGACATGAGCTAGACTTAGATGGGCCTAAATGAATGCATGGACTCAAATTTTAATAGTTTCTACATGAAAGATGCACATGTGCCTAAGATGAATGCAAATGGATTTGGATTGAGTTGAGCTTTGAATTTTTGAAGTTCATTTTGTTTTTGAAATAGACTCCTTTTCTTTTTATTTTTTACTTTTTTTTTCAACAATAAATTGATTATTAGAAGACTGAATATGGGGATATTTTTTGTTGAAAATGATTTTTTTTTTTATTATAAAAAGCATAGGATGATGATGAATAAATATTTTGAAAAAAGATAGGATAGAAGAGGGGTAGGATTGATTTAAAAGATTTTTTTTTAAAAAGGATATGATAGGGTATGATTGATATGTTAAAAAAGATAGGTTACTGGAGAGAGGAGATAAGATAGGATGAGATGCATGACGGCTCAAACTTTATCATGACCACTTATTTAGATGGACTCAAAAGATAGACTCAATCTTAGATTATATACATGAAAAAGATTAATTCTTATCTTTGAATTAGGTGAGTTTTTTCAACAAAGATGACTTAAAAGTGATCATGGATGACGATGAATGCGCCGAATCAAAACCGGCAAATAATTTGTCAAAATAAGAACTGCACTTGGCTCATTAATGATGCATGTCACGCAGCATTCATTAGTAGAAAAATACCCTATTGCTACTATTGAATTCTTGCGGTTTTAGCTATACGCAGCAACAAAGTGCTTGAATAAAAAAGCGTTCAAAATAACCTATTACTGCGGTATTTAGTAGAAACCACAACAATAGATTATAATATTATATTTATTTTCTCTATTGCTGGCAACAATACTCGTGAAACCTATTAACAAAAATCCAAGGTCTTTCACTTATTCCTGAAACCTCTCTTCCTCATAATATCCCGCCTCTCTTCCTCACAATATCCCGCCTCTCTCACTCGTCCTCTCTCTCTCTCTCTCTCTCTCTCTCTCTCTCTCTCTCTCTCGCTCTCGCTCTCTCTCTCACACACACACACACATCCTAGATCCCCAAACCGCCAAACGATCCGACGTTGTTCGCTTCATGACAGACCCTCTCTTATCCTCCCGTTGCTCCATCACCCTTTATCATCCTCGTCGTCGCTCCATCACCCTCTCTCATCCTCGCATAGCCCCAACATCGCTCGCCGTCGTCGCATCAACATCCTCCCTCTTCTCGCTCGCCGCTCGTGGCTCGCTGTCGCTCGTGGCTCGTTGCTTTATCTCCTCGCTCATTGTTTCAGTTAATTTTATGTATGTATTTTGTAATTAGTTTTGTTTTCGTGAAGCTGCTCATTGTTAGTTTGTTTTTTCTCTAATTAGTTTCATTTTCATTTTTTTCTGTTATTAGTCTCATTTTCATTATTTTTTCTGTAATTAGTTTCATTTTTTTTCTCTGTTCAGTTTTCTTATTGTTGTTTTTTAATTAGGGTTTGTAAAAATATTATTTTACTGAATGTGTGACTTCAATTTTGCAGTACATTGTTGGTTTTCGTTATCTTTTGTTGTAAATTGCACTCTAACATTGTATATAATCTGAAAATGTAAATTATAAAAATGTAAAAAAAAATTACCTCACCTATCGCTGCGGTTTTTAGCAACAACTGCAGCAATAGATTAACATATTGTGGCGGTAGAAAAATCGCAGCAATAGGTTTTACTTGTTGCTCCTTGATTTTCAGCGGTAGGAAAACCGCAGCAATATGCCATAAAAAAACCGCAGCACATCACAACTATTCCACTAGTGATTGTTGCGCGCCACACATGGTGATGCGTGCGGCGCAAGTAACGTACGTGCCGCGCAAATTACTCGGTGGTGCAGTTTTTCAGTTTTTGACGAATTATATATTGGTCGTTTTCTATATTTTTAGCCTAATTCGAGGGAATACGAAGGGAAAGCATGTTGAATATAGCATTCAAGCAATCAATTATGTCAAATAGGTAAGAAATAGTATGCAGTTCAAACATAAAGTCAAAATATATATGTGATACTAGTTGTCAAGATTAAAAAGGGTCCATGAGTCCATGACTAAGAAATTGATCCCACGCTTCGTATCTTTGCTTAAAAGAATGGCCAAGTATAAGACGCACTCCAATCTCAAGTCGATAACAAGATAGCAATGTCATGGTTAGGTAGGATTGCTTATGACTAAGATCCAACACTATTATCACTCAGGAAGCTTCTTGGAGGGACAAAGCGCAAAACTCCTAGGGGTGGCCCCACGCATAGAAAATGCGCTAGTAGGACAAGGACGAAACGTTATAGTGGCTCTGAAAAATAGTCATGCATATACAAAACAATAATGTTATTTAAAAGTATAAAAAAAGTATGAATCGTATTTTTCGAGTTTCAGCAACTTATCAAAAATTAAATTTCAAATCCTCCCCAGTGAAGTCGCCATATTGTAGGCATATTTTTAGTGCCTACGCGGTGTAAGCGCAAATTTTGACTACCTCATTGTAAGAGTTTTAGTTTTGAAAAAGAAGTCGTTAACAAGTCTTTAAGGAAGACTCATAAGGACATCTTACGGACTTATCTAATAATGAAGATTTCCCTGTCATGACTTCATAATTGGTCAATAACCCAAAAATTGAGTTCGTGGGTGAAGGTACGAATATGTTCCGGAATCAAATTTGATATGTTGAATAAGCAATCAAATTGCTAGAAACCTAATCTAATTGTCCAAATTATTTGACTTTAATGTTGGAACATTTATATATGTAGGTCTTTGATTAGCAAAATGAGACATATGAGATAACAAAAAAAAAGCAATGAACACATAGGCATGAATATATCTGAAAGCATATGAAAAATATCTCTATTATATTAGGGAAAGGGGAAGGAAGACGGTGTCTCCCCCCCCCTCTCTCAAAATACTAAATTACACTTAATGGTCTAATGGAGTGAAAAAAATTACAAAAGAAAATAATTTGAATTCTTTCTCATTTCAACTTGTCATTCTAAACAAGTTAAAAATGATATATGCATAAAATATTTCAATCAAAAAATTAAATATACAAAATATTTGAGCTTCTTTTTATAAGAGAAGATGGTATACATGACGTCCACCTAAAAAGTCTGAAATACTCACTACCTTAGATATTCTTTAATTCAGTCAAACTAACTCAGTATGTCTATTCTTTTTGTTCAAAATTCATTTACAAAAAATTAATATTAATAATCACTCACAACCTTTGTTAGTTTTTTACATTACCAAATTAATATATCTATATTCATCTAACCATTAATCTTTCACATTTTAAGTGTAATCATAACTATAGTATGGATGGAGTATATAATAGAATAACAAGTTTTGAAATTAACGCACGCATCGCGTGCATATAAGGCTAGTATATATATAAAGGAAAAAGGGTTACGAAAAGAATATACAAGAAGACATGAATTCTTTGATTTCTACATCATGAAAAACTTACATCATGAAAAACTTGCTAGTATTTTCAAAGAATTAAATCGGAATTGAAAAATTGAGGACCCTCAGGAATATATCTTTGTCGTTTGGATCTTGAATAACGATGCGCAGGAGGAGCAATCTTGGAGCTTGAATGGAGATTGAAGGTTGTATTTTTTAAGTGCTTGAAGTGTTTAGATTTGGAGTAGTAGAGGTGATATTCGTCGTTGGTAATCGCGTCCCAAAACCGAATGGTATGAGGTCTATTTATAGGGAAATCATCTAAATAAGATAAGACTTATGAATGCGCGGCACGCATGATAAAAGGTTTTTAGTGTGTCGCTAAGGCACCAAAAATCACTTTTCAAACAATATATATAACACCTAACAAGCAATTACTAAGAACATAGTAAAGGCAAGTCAAGGGTCGATCCACAGGGAAATTGGGATTAACCAAAGTCTAACAAGTTTAAATTACCTAATTGAAGGGTTTTGGGGGATTTTGAATGGTTTTGTAACACTAATGACTAACAAATAAATATGAGATGAAAATATCAAGGAGAAAACACTAGAGTTAAGGCTACTAGTATTGTAACACCCCAGAATTTCAAAGCGGAAAAGAAAGAAATAATAATAGTATTAATAGGACGATGGCGAAAACATCGTCTTCTGGGAATGTCACTACTACAAGAATAGTGTTAAAATAACTAAGTGATAAAAACAAACATAAGTAAGTACTATAAGTAAATTAATTACTTAGATTAAAATCGAAATGAGAAAACTATCTCAAACTAAAGAGAAGTCTAGAACTAAAACCCTTAATAGATTATTTCTCGCATCTCAACCCGAGCCCAAAATCAAAGAAAATCCCCATCAACAAAATCTGCAAAATATACAACAAATATCCACAATCAGTGGGGAGTAACTAGCAGTTCTCCCAGAACAAAAGAAATCAAAGCATGATTCAGACATAGATTAATAAGAAAGGAAAGCATAAAGTCAAGTCAACTACAATATGCATCCACTTCCATATAACTCACAAATAACGCAAATGAATAATAAATAGCAAGTGAGTTGGATAGAAATAAATAAATCATCTCAAGAGTACTTTTGTAAAAATAAAATATAGGTAAAACAAGTTATTGAGTCAGAAACCGAACGCTAGTGAATCGCAATTCACTTCCTAAGGTTTGTCAGATCGCAATCTCCAGGTCAGTCTATGGGCTTACGTTCCCCACTACATGTGTCTAAGAATGGCCAAACTCCCGATGCAGGGTAGAACACGCAGAACTCCCTGACCTCTCGGACGACACCAATTAACCCAGGTGTACCCCTAGTTCGTAAACCAGGTGGTTGGCATGTTCTTCACCGGGGACTACATCTATCCCACCGGATGTTCTTATCTCAAAATAAAATTATAAATATCATCAAAGTATCATTCTTCTCAAAAATATTCGTCAAAAGGGATGCCACCCGGCCTTATACCCATAATTCATCAAAAGTAATTCTTCAAAAATCCTCAAAGTAGTAACTTACAAACTTACAACAAATATCTCCAACCACAATACTTTGAACATCACTAAGCATCAACAATGATAATGAAATAATTTTTACAGCACTAACAGTATCAATCAGAAATGCATCACCAATTAACTCCAAGGCTTATTAAATAAATGAATAGTACACAATTAATCATTTTTACATAAATCAAACATAAACATAATGATACCAATAATACTTACATCAACCTACTAAACACCAGCATTCAAGAACATAAAAGATCACAAATTATTTCTGATTAACAAGCTCTCAAATAATTAAAAAGAATATCCTCAAATTCACAACAAAAACACGATAATATTTATTAAACTAATAAGTACGATCAGTAAAATAACACAAAAATTATATTACGACCATTATGGCCCCACTGACATGGTACAAATTTTATTTATAATTTTCAGACTATATAAGTATTTTTAAACATTAATTTACTGAATACTCAATAAAGCCAATATAATAATTAAAAATATAAATAAACGCCCAAAAATTACCAAAAATTTATATAACATGAATAAACTCACGGTAATACATAATATACAAAGAAATGAATTTTTCGGCCTCCAGAAATAATTTTCACGATTTATATACTGACAGAAATGAAAATGCAAAAACAGATAAATCGATTAAATAAACCTGTAAACAGTAGGAAAAAATTATTTCAAGGCATGAAATACATACTAGAAATATAACATGATTCACGAAAAATAATTTCGGCAATTTTAACATTCGTTTAATAATTATTATGCAAATAAGCCAAAACCGCACAAAATACCAATTTAATCAAATAAATACTAAAAATCAAACGAAAATTATTTTCTATATACAATATTCATACAGCATGCATCAAGTATATTCATGTCAAATTTCGTCAATAATTTCATTCAAAAAGTATTTTAAACAATTTCCTAGCGTAATAATCTAATACCGAAAAATACTTTAATCTCTAGCGTTCTAAGACAGGGGCGGATCCAGCGTGGGTTCAGTGGGTTCAACTGAACCCACAAAAATCTGGATAAAAAAAGAAGAAAATTGACGAAAAATCGGAAACTAAATACCAGTTATAATTTTTCCGCACCGCATTAGTACCAGTTTTGGGCGTCTGGCTCGGTGGTTAGGTATGCAAATATTAAGCTCTTTGTCCTGATGACGCGGGATCAAATCCATGTGGAAGGCTTTTGTGCTTTTCCTTCTTTTTTTTGTTTTGTGTTTTTTTATTTTTATTTTTTTTCATTCTATACCACTTTACTTTTTTGTTCCTTTTTTTATTTAGATACATCTCTATTTTATAATTTTGTTTTGCTCTCTTTTAGTTTTAAGCTCTATGAAGCATTTTGTTCATTTCTTTTTTAGGAAAAATTTCCCAAATAACCCCAATTTTTACCCATCTTCTTATAATAATCTCAACTAGAAATATATTATTGACGGCAAAAAAAATAAGAGTTTCGATTATTATGAGAATCGTCTCAAAATGTGAAAATATATATGGATTATTCATATCAAAATTCTCTTTCTTAATCCCCTAAAAAATGCTTTCTTAATTGTTTTTAGAATCCAAATTAATGTTTAACTTTGATTCTATATATTACTTGTGAACTTTTTGCCTTCCATTTTCAATTTGTAAATAGTTAATATCTAGCTACTTGGATTTATATTTCTTTAAAAAGAGGATATAATTGTCCTTATGTACATATGTATTTTTGGATGCTTAAATATGTGCTATGTACTCCCTCCGTCCCATAATATAGTGCTCACATTCCTTTTTGGGTGTCCCAAAATGTTGTGCTTGTTTTCTTTTTTATTAATTTGCTTGGATTAAATTATCCTCAATTTCTACAAAAACTTTCCAAAATACCCCTACTTTTCTTTCAAAATATGTGTCTCTATCTATTGTTTTACACTATTCTAATAAACATTCATTGCTTTTTAATTTGGAAAAATTCACATAATTAATCCCAACTTTCACTCATCTTCCCAAATTAATCCCAACTATTAATTATTCAGGAATAATCCCAACTTTAGGGGTGAGTTTCTCAAAATAATCTGAATTGTTATTTTACTTATTTTCGTTGATCCATTTTGGGATTATTTTGGGGTAGAAAAAAATATTTCGGATCATTTTGAGAAGGTACACTTGAAACTTGGGATTATTCTAGAATAATCAATAGTTCGGATTATTTTGAGAAAATGGTCAATAGTTTGGATTATTTATGTGAATTTTTCCTTTTAATTTTTTTAAAAGGAAAAATAAATTAAAGAGCTAGTTCCAAGACAAAAATACCAAATAAACTCTTTCTTAAATATTTTTTTTTGAGAAATCCTACTACTCCTTTTATTTTCCTTAATTCCCGTGAAAAATGAGAAGTGAGCACTATATTATGGGACGGAGGGAGTAATTGCTAATGCGTAAACAACTTTAATTTTATCTCTCTTGAGTTTTTAGAAGGGATCCGAACCCACGTGAGTAAAATCCTGGATCCGCCACTGTTCTAAGATAACTACTAGTTACCTGGAACGTCGGGAGGAGAGCTGAGTCTAAAGATATAGTTAAGAGTTACGCATATAATCCAATTCCTCTTCTAACCCCAAAGCACAACGAACGATAATTGTAGCAACAAGTCACTAGGCGTTTTCTTCTTGAACGTTGAAAACTCTTATTTCGTACTGCTCTGTTCCGACCATGATTCCCGGTGATTGAAAGATCAGATTCACAATCGCTCTGATCAAAGTGTAGAACAAGATGTTATAAACGTTCTGTCCAAATTTGAAGACGATCCAACGGTTAGATCTCCGGCTACGGTTATTTTCGTGAAGGTGTGACAGGAAAAACCGGGTTGAAACTTTCTATTCTTTTCCTCTTCCTTTTCTCTCTTTCTTTTCTTGAAAACGGTGAGGGTTAAATGCAAATGATGCTGAACTTCTTTTAATAAAAATCAGAATTTTATGGCAAGGAAAAATTAAGGGTTTAGGAGAAATGATTAGGGGGGTTATGGGGGTTACAATCTACCAAGAGTCACCAATTAAAAGAAATAAAATAAAAGAGGAGAAACTTCTTCCTTCTCCCTCCCCATAACCGGCTGTCCAAGCCCAAGTACACCAAGAAGATTTCGGCCCAATTCATCAAAGGTCCATGCATCAAAAGTCCGTCACGCGATAAATCGATAAATTCCTTAATCGCGCCTAAACTTTGAAAATACTTAATAATGAAAATAACTCTAATAAATTATATTATAAATATAAATATAATAAACACATTGGCACGCCACATGCGATGCAACATTTCATCACCCAAGTCGGTCCAACAACGTTACAAAAACGCTACGCGACAAAACAGCATCCTAAACGCCTAAACAAATAACGAAATTAATATAACCTTTAAAATAAATAACTAACAACTTAAAATAAATATATATATAAATATATCACAACATATAAATATATATACACATTTTCACAACACGTTCCAAAATAATCTAAATAATAAATTATTTATTTTTACGAAAAATATCATTTTAATGTAAACAAACACCAAAAATAAAGAGTGAAAATTACGGGGTGTTACAAGTATGAATCAAAATGGAAAACGATCAACAATGCAATTGTGGTTTAAAGGCGACAATTATGCAAGGTTTCGTTTCCCTCTAAAATACTCGAGTCATCTCTCGAATGGTCCTCAAGAATAATCGCTTAATCAATCAACTAAATCCTCTCTCGAATGGTCTTTAGTCAATTAATTAAGAGATCCAATAAGTACGGAAAACCTCTAATAAAAGGATCCCCTCAATTTCTACCCAATATCCTGGCCTAGAAATTAAGTTGATTCAATGGGGATAGTAAAAGAGTTCAAAATTCAATTAAGAATATTTGTAATCTATATACCAAAGCATAAATGTGATCAATATCTATCCTAAGGTCTCAAAACACCAAACTCAATGCATAATCACCATTAGAACACCACAATTACATTAACATTCAATGAAAACCTTAATTCATACTTTCACCCTAACCCTAGATAGGAGATTAATCATTAATCAAGGAATCTAAGCACAAAAATATTGAATTTATAACTAATTTAGAGTTAAACATGATTAATGGATGATCAATATAATAGAAGTAAGCAATTATGAAACTATATTACTCTAAGATCTATAACTATGGAGGAATAGAGAATAACAATAACAATGATGAATAAAACTGAAAACTTGCAAATTAAATAAATCAAAGTACATTGTAGATGTGGAAATCAACAACTTTAATCTAGAAATTCGAAATCCAAAACTAACTCTCTAATAACTAGAATCAAAGCATAGTTCAAAAATAAAACTTGTCTATTGTTTTTATTAGGAACAAAGCCTTACAATTTTGTGATGGAAATAAATGGTGCGGACGCACCAACTATACCGATCCCAACGTGAAACTATCCGTCGAAAGGTGCGGGTGCACCATTGTAAGTGGTGCGGGCGCACCTCTCGTTCTGCTCTGATTGAACAATTCAACTTTAAATGCGCATAACTTCTTCATTTTATATCCGAATTAAGCTTATGACTAGTTATTGGCAAGCTATCGAAACGAGCCTTCACCTCCAACTAGAATTATCTTCATCCGATTTCTGGTTTGAAAGTTATGTCCATTTAAAGTTCCCTAGACAAGATTTTATTGTGCGATGTGCTCCTTTGTGCGAGCGGACATGGGGAATGGTGCAAGCGCACCATTTCTCAATGTATGCTCTATTTTCGTTGCTTCATGTGCCGAACCTACAACTTGTAGCCGTCTTAGATAGTTCCACCTATATTAAGAACATGGCAAAATAGGGTGAAAGCAAATGTACTAGAAATTCAGTCAAAAATGACTGAAAATCTAGCAAAATGTCATTATGATCAAGAATGATCAAGTGAATGAAATAGAAGGGGAAAGGGAGAAGAAATAGGGAAGAAAGGGGAGAAATAAGATCACAATGAGCTAAAAAGAGTCCATAAAGTACGTTAAAAATGCACTTATCAGCATATGACTTGTGCGCGGCACGCATCAGCTATATATGCGTTTCTAAATTTTGATGACTGTCACTATGTCACGCGTGCACGACAGGGTGCACTAAACGCAATGCGGGTGTGCGAAGCGCATCCGCAGATTTGACAGGGTTTTGCTTGTTATTCGAAATTAAAAGATTATTTTTATCTTTCATTATATATTATCATTTAAATCCGGAAATTACTTATCTAGAAGATAAAAATTGATTTTCGTAATGTTCTTATCACTAGTGGAAAAAAGCTCATATGACACAACGAAACTGAACCGGTCGGATCCTAAGACGGAGCAGTTTCGTCATTGTTTTTTGCGCAAAAAAAGGGGTATAATAACTGATCTGGTTGGGTTTTGAACTGGATCAATCGACACAAAGGATCCGGTCCTTTTTGTCAGCTGATTCGATTCATTAGCTCGGATCAGTTAATGCATAGTCTAGCGTTGAGCCCACAAATTTAAATCAACCCAAATTTGATGAAAGGCCCAACTTTGCGAAGCCCCCCTGTCTTCTCCATTAAAACCCTATGCAAACCGGCTTCCCTCTCTCAAACCCTAACTCCCTCCTCTCTCAAACCCTAACTCCACTAGAGGAAAAAAACCCAAGGGCTGCGGTCAAAATGGGCCCAAGGGCTGCGTTTTTTGACCGCAGCCATTGGACTAGCATCCCTTGGCATCTAGGAAGGGCTGCGGTTTTTAACCGCAGCCCTTAGTGCGTTAAGGGCTGCGGTCAGGGCAAAACCGCAGCCCTTGGTGGATTAAGGGCTGCGGTTAAGGGGAAAAGCCGCAGCCCTTGGTGAGTTAAGGGCTGCGGTTTTGGCCCTCAACCGCAGCCCTTAAGTCACCAAGGGCTGCGGTTTTTGCCATGACCGCAGCCCTTGTAACCCAAAAAAAAATAAAAAAAAAATTTTTTTTTTTTGAATTTTTTTGTCCTAAATGATCCAAAAACAGTTACATATATATACAAGTATCAATTTTCATTGCAATTCATGTTATTCATACAAATATAAAGAAAATATTGATCGAGTTACATTATGAAGACGAGATACAACAAGAAATGGGTGCATTCCATCCCTTAAAATCCTATAGATTTTTCTTCAACGTTCCAAAAAGCTGCAAATTGCCCTTCGGGCTCCCAAAAATAACCTCGACATAAATAGATCTGCAAAGCGTTCAACAATATTAAGACATGAGAAACAGCAATAAGGTCTTTAAATAGAAAGTAGGGAAAATTTGCCTTCCAGAAAGATATGGCTAAGTGACTCTAACGATAAACGAGTATGGCAGGGGTGTGCAGCACGGGCGGTCAGTGCATAGGGGTGGTGTGCGGGGGCCGTGGTAGGGGGTGGGGAGCTGTGGAGAAAGGGGGGTGTGTGCGGGGGTTGTGGGGGGGGTCGCATAGGGGTGGTGTCTTGGGTAGGGGATGGGGGGCTACATCGGTAGGTGGGGGCCGTGGAGCAGGGGGGCAGGGGGTCTATGCATGGCAGGGAGGTGTGTGCATGGCTGTGGGAGGGGGTGTGCACGGCTGTTGGGGGGGAGCATGGATACTAGCATACTCGCCAAACTTTTACAGCGCACTAAACTAACAAACCACGCACAAAGGCAATAATATAACAGCAAAGAAGTAATCAGGGATTAAAAAGAACAGCGAGATAAATTATGAAGAAAGCAAACAAAAACTGATAATCGAAGAAGAAAGAAAGCAAGAAGCACTTAGTTCATGTCTTTTGGGAGCACGGGTACTAGCATGGGTTCTTACACGCTATCCAGAATCGAACCTGAGAAGCCTCACCCCACCCCCTCTTTCCACAAAAATGCAAGGGCTGGGAAGGGGAGTGGACTCAGTGTATGAAACCAAGCTATGGCTCACTGTATGAAACCAAACAAAATATCCTAAAAACCAAACAAAATAATTCACAATAATTACATCAATACTATATTCAGGTATCCCAACATATTAACACACATAAAAGGAGAAAATAAGAAAATTGTAAAGATAAGGATACATATAATGACACAATCTAGGAGCACATGCACATGAGGCCACAAAGAGCCAGCAATAGATATAAATAAACACACATCAGGATCCAGTATCTTACCTCTTCTCCTTCTTTCTCAGATTCTGATTTCCATCTAGTGCTTCCTGTTTGTTTTTTAAATTTCCAGTAACATTGTCAATATCAAGAGTTTTTCTAGAAATGACGTGTGTTCTAGACGAATTTGGCAGGGAAGCAACATTGGCGCTGGCCAGTTGCCTTCTCTCATTACTGCTATTCATCAACAACATAAGTATGAAAGCCACAAGAAGCTCAAAATCTTGACATTCAACAGGAGAACAGGTAAAATGATATCACAACCTATGAACCATGTCTTTTACTCAGATACTATGAAAAAGTTCTTCAAATTATTCACCCACACAATCACTCCTAGTTGTACAAGCTTGATTGTAAAAATATAGTAATGCAAACTTGATTACATTAATTCATCCTAACAACTTTCCTCTTCGACCCTCATATAGGAACATCATCACAATTCAGAACCAAATCTATATAAGTGTTCTGTGACCTTGTGCTCTACTTCAGTCACCCAATTATAAAGGAGGGAAAAAAAATCAGTTGGCAGCAATCTGGAACGTTCCTTCAAATTCCCAAACTAATTGAAATTTAGCACCGCACGAGTTATAGGACTTCACAAATTAAACAATCTGAATTTAGAACATATAATCCACAAAAAAGTTTGCCATTGTCAACGAAAATTGAAGCGAAATTCAACTAATGTGACAGAAAAATGAAGTGATACTTGCCAAAATCAGAAAGTGAGGCACTACGAAAATAAAATCTGATCTCTGATACTCTCTCTCACTAAAACCTCTGATACTCTCTCTCACTAAACATCAAACCACCAAAAGTAATCAAATTAAACAAAGATCTAATTCACTAAAATCAATTCAGATCAAATAATCAAATCAAATCAATCAATGAATGCTAAAAAAATTCACCTCATAGGACGAAATATAAAATTGACAGAAATACTATCAGCGGTGGATCTAGGAGGATCGAACGGCTCAGGAAGCAACTCATCGATTCAACGGCGGCGTCAGTCAGGTCAGCGTGGTGGAGCTCCACCTTCGCTACCGCCTGCTGGTGGAGTTTCACCTTGCGAACATCCAACCCTTGCGAACCCTAAAACCTCGCGAGCCCTCCCCAGCCAACCACCAACGGTTGCGAACGGAAAAGATGGGAGGATGGGTTTGGGGGGGCTTCTGGGTGTGAGCGTGAGAGGAAAAGAGGAGAGAGAGAGTAACGAGGAGAGAAGGGTTTGGGGGGTTTCTGGGCGTGAGCGTGAGAGGAAAAGAGAAGAGAGAGAGAGAGGGGTTATTAGGCTGAAAGAATTAAGTGGGTGAATCCAAATACGCGGGTCGCAGGTTATTAGGCTGAAAGAAAAAGGCAGCGGTTAGCCAATAAAACGCAACCCTTCATACTAAAGGGCTGCGGTTAGCCATAAAACCGCAGCCCTTTAGTCTGAAGGGCTGCGATTTTTGGGATAACCGCAGCCCTTCACTATTAAGGGCTGCGTTTGCAAAAAACCGCAGCTCTTGCAACGCGGCCCTTGCGTTTTTTTCCACTAGTGCTCCCTGCTCTTTTTTCTCTCAAACCCTAATTCCCTCCTCTTCCCTATCTCAAACGCCCCTCTCTCTTCCCTCTCTCTTCCCTCTCCTACTCCTCTTCCCTCTCTCATCATCCCCTCTCATCTGAAACCCTAATTCTCTCTCTCCTTTCGTCAACATTGCTTCGTCGAACTCCGCCCACTTCGTCGGACTGCGCATCATCTTCGTCGAAATCGCTTAACCACTGTCGTACCATTGAATATCTTTGTTCGTCGCTCAAAGAACTCCGCTTAACCACCATCTTGTCGCATTCCTCGAAGAACTCCACTCGTAATTCATCAACACCACTTCATCCAAATCGAAGATAAGCGGGATAGTTCAATTCAATCCATCTTCGTCGCGTTCCTCGAAGATATTGTAATTTTTCGTATTTTTTTCTTTTCATTTCATTTTCGTAATTAGACTAGGGTTTTTATTTTATCTTGTAATTTATATTGTAATTTGTAGAAATTTTTTCATTTCATTTTCGTAATTAGATCTAGGATTCTTCTTTTATCTTGAAATCTGAAGATTATGATGTAATTTAGCCTCTGAATTCATTATTTTGGAATTTGGTTTATTATTTGGTTTGGAATTTCTTGCTTTTTTTTCCATTCTGAATTTCGCTTATTATTTCTTTTGGTAATTACTTGTGTATTTAGGTTATTCTCTTAATATCTTGCGTTTTTTTCCACTGACCAGTTCATTAACTGAATTTGGTGTAAACTGGATGAAGCTCGTTCTTTCTTTTGTTTACCATATTTGATTAACTGGTCTGGTCATGGCAGAAAACCGGATCAGTTAATCAACTTAACAGATCCGGTTTTGTGCCATGACCGGATCAGTTAATTCCTAACTGGTCCGATTTTGATCCGGATCAGTTAACACCTCCTAACCGCTCTGACCCCATCTACTCCGGTCAAAAACCGGATTAGTAAGGCCCATTTTGACCTGAACAGATGAGGTTTTTCCCACTAGTGTTTATTTAGAAAATATTTAATATAAAAATTATTAGGAATAATTAATTGTGTTTTTGTAAATTGGGCTCAAAAATACAATTAGCTATCATAAAAATTAATGAGGTTTTTTTTAAATTGGGCTTGGAATCTTTTTAATTAATAAATAGACTTTGGAAACGATTTTGCGCTTAACTCTTCGGTTGCTCTCCTTTGGACCGGACCAATTAGGACGACTGTATGTATCATTATCAAGTTTATGTGTCTACAACTAGTACTACTTCGAATTTTCCAAAAATAAGAATTGCGACCAGAAATCTGATCGTAGATATTAGTCAATAACCAATACTCCCACGAGAACTCAATCTTGTCGCAAAAGAACAATTACAACGTCCCACTAAAACTGGTTGCAATTTTTTTGAGACGAAGCCTTTTGCGGCGATTGACGACCATACACATTCCTTGTCGTAAAAGGCCTTTTGCAACGAGAAATGGCTTATTAATGGGGTTTTTAGTCTTTGTTTTGGAGATCTCCTTCTCCCCTATGGGAGTTGTGAGTATGGCTTTTTTGTTTTTAGGTATGAGAAATTGTTCTCATTGGTTGAAGTTCGAGACTCAACGTGAAGGTATTGGAATCTCGGATGCGGTCAACATGGCTTGATCAATAATGCTCTTCCCAAACTATGTCAGAATGATAAACTTCCTCATCAATAGCTGCTTGATTCAGCAAATACAAGGGGGGCTGCGCTGTATTGCTCGATCTGGTTCATTGTAGTCTCTTTGAAGACGAATTTGATTTAGCCTTGTTTAATTGTATCTTGTTTTTCTTTAATACCTATTGTAGATGTCGTTTGGCCTTCAATTAATGAAATTTCTCTTTTAAAAAAAAAAACTAATATATATAAATAAAGTTATATCATATAATATATTCTTGAACTTTTCTTAATGAATATTTTCGTAATATCAACTTTATTATAATTTTGTTTAATACGTACATAATCATAGATTTAATTGCCAAACTTATGCATTAGAAAAAAAATTCAAATTGTTACACTTATTTGAAAGTAGAAGAAGTAACCATGTAGCAAAATAACTAAGGGTATATAGTAATATAGCACTTCAGACACTAAACAATACCAAACAAGCTCTGAGTTACTATATTAGCTTATTGTCATATCAGGCACCTTCACAATAAAGGAAAAAGTGAGATTTTCTGTAATAATTATGGTAAACTAGCTAAATTAATTTAACTTACATATTTGAATATACAAATGACTAGTTCAAGTCAGAATATCCACTTGTTTTTACAACTTCCTCATTTTTTATTGCATGTATGCTTGATCCAGTGGTCGGCTTGAGGGTAATAGTACCAACACATTCACCCCCTCAATTGATTGTCGAACATCAATCTAATGAGTAGAAACCATAGCAAGTTGGTTGCAATTTATAAGGTACATCTAGGTGTCCATAGAGATAGGTATATTTGAAATCAATTTTTATGTATTTTAAATGCAGTACGTTTTGGGTATAACATGTTATATTATAACTTATTGTGTAATAAAATCTCACATGATTGAACTAATATAACTATTTCATGTCATTATTGGTGTGTTTCATATCATTTTGGAACTATTTCATGTCATTTTTAAATATATTTCATATTGTTTATAAGAAAAAATTAATGTCATTATTAGTATGTTTCATATCATTTTGGATCATGTCATTTATAAAACTCTTTCATGTCATTATTGGAATGATTCTTATCATTTTGCAACTCTAGCCTCATGTCATTTATCTTTGAAACTTTATATATAATAATAATTACACATCCTAAATTGGAAAATCATTATCACTAAAATTGAGATAAAAAATTAGGCAATTAATTACATCAAAGTGGAAATTTAAGCGCCAAAATCCAACTGTTAATGAGCAAACAGTAGCAATGATTAGAAATTCTATTGTGTCTAAGAGGGTTGACAACCCTTAGGGTCACTCAAACATTTTCTTTGCTAACTAATAAACACAAAATTAAAGAAGAATAAAGGACATGAAATAACATTGAGAACTATAGCTAAATCGAGTAAAGAAAAAACAACAAGGAACCCAAAATAAAATAAGGCGACCAAAATTGAACTGTGTGAGAATGTAAGAGAAGGAGGACGAGAGAGAAAGCAGGAGCAAAAGGTGAAGAATTGAAACGCAGAAAAAGCTGAGAAATTGAAGAAGAAGTGAGAAATGGAAGTCTTTAAGAGGAGGACCGTTTGAGTAGCTACAAACGACTTTGGAAATCTAGGGCGAGAAACTCATCGATCTCGAGGGTCATAAGCTCCGCCGCCATCGCCGGAGAAGGTGGCTGAGGAGAGAGAAAAAAGGAGGGAGGTTTTGGGTTGGGCATTTCACACATGTGAATGGGCTTTACACCATAAGTAATGGCCTAACAGTTACATCCAAGAATTTCTGAGTTAGGGATGGGACCTTTTGGCATAATGCACGCTGGAACGTGGGAATTCGAGGACTCATGAACGACCACGAAAAACCTGGCGCTAATGGCTGCTTCAATCAAGATGTTGTTATAACCGAACAACAAAAGAAAGCATATGCACAAGCTCCATATCGCAACCACATGGGCTTGCCCTTCGAGGCCAGGGTGGCTCTTAGTCTCCGCTAGTGTATTAAATAGCGAAATAGAAGTATCTCCGTTGGTGTCAGGTTCACCAAGACCCGCGAGAGTATACAATGACAACTTCCGCACACTCATGCCCAATCACAAGACTGCCTGTTGAACGTCCGATGGCACCTTACTCTGACTTGAGCTATGCAACAACGAGGTTCGGTCCTTCGCGAACAAAGTTCAGAATCAACAAGAGTTCATAGAATGAAGAGAGTGTACAACTGGGGTCATCGCAATATCTAAATGGATTGTTTCTTCTAATTGCCTTAGATTTTTTGCGCCAATGATATTCTCCAGTCCATAATCGGAATATAATTCAAAAGTACTCAAAAGACTTAAATATAGTAAATCAAGAAGGTGTTTTAAAAGTCATTGCTCATTTAGTTGTATCTTCTTAATCCATAGTTATTTTTGCTTATGTCAAAGTATATTTTGCTCACTTTGAACATATCAAACTCATTTTAATTTTACTCTTTTAACTGAAAGTACATTAAACTATATATATACCCGAGTGTACGGTATAGATTACTGCAAATTGATCTATATAGTGCCTCTAATATGAATGTTTCAGCGTAGAAATCCACAACATAATTGGGAATAGTCGGATAAGCTGGAGACTTGAGATAGCGGCCTGAAAGAACTAATAATAATAGTAAATGAATGGTGGTATAAAGAATAATAAATAACGGGTTTATCAAAGGATTTGACCGGGAAGTAAACCCTAGCCTTTCTCTCTATCTCTCTCTCTTTCCTCGCTAAAAACCCTAGTTTTCTTTTTTTTCACCCTTTTGGGCGGCACAAATTATTAGAATAGGCGGTCTAACTTTAACATAAAATTAGACAAACTCAAGCCTATATTCTCTTAACAAGCCCGTTCCATTTAACTATAACCCAACGCTATTCCTAGACATCTCGCACCAACTTAGACGTCCCTTATCTTCTTTTTCCTTTGTTTCCATATGAATCTCGAACTACAGCAAACAATTTTACAAAATTACCTGGCAATCTTACTAAATGGACTAAACTAGTCACTAAATGGGTTGAACGAGTCACGAAATGGATTAAAGAATGTGAGAATTGAATGGATTAAACTGGTCACTAGGTAGATTATCTGACCACTAAATAGATTAAACTAGTCATTATATTCAGAAAGGTGGTCCGTTCTTTTCTTAATATTGGGCTTGAGTCGTTGCCTAATTTTAAATTGAAAGTAGACGGTCTCTTACAAGACCAACTGTGTGGTAATCCTAGTTTATTTTCTTTATTTCTGTTTTTAAGTTTTTGTTTACAATAAATCTTCAGTCTATCTCTAATGGAGAGTGTTCCACCCATATATTAGGTTATATCTACCACATGTTGGTTTTAACTATCTCCTTGTGAGAGTTTGGGGATTTTACTTTTGGTGTTTTATTTTCTCTTACAAATTGATTTGTAGGTGAGAATATGTGCGGCTTCACGAGAGATTATTCTTTCTACAATCTATTGAATCAAATTAATTTCTACATAAAAAATTACAATAGATCAATAGATCCTCTCGTAAAAGGTTGTATCAAACAGTGATGTGGAAGAAGGCTTGCAGAATTGTTAGATCTTATCAAAGACCATGACTTTAGCATAATAGAATTTTATTTGATCCAATATAATATGCAGGTTTTAATTTATTTTGTAGATGTAATATGACTTTAAATTAATGGATTAACTTTTATTTCAAAAATAAATCTCTATTATATAAGGGAGGAGGGAGGAAGATGGTGTCCCCATCTGAAAATACTAAATTACCCTTAATGATCTAATTAATGAAATGAAAAAAATTATAAAAAGAAAACAATTAAAGAACCCTTTTCTCATCTCAACTTGCCATTCTAAACAAGTTAAAAATGGTATATGCATCAAATACTTCAATCAAAAAATTCAATGGACAAAATATCTTGACTTTTTTATTAAAGAGAAGATTGTATATATGACGTCCACCTAAAACGTCTGAAATACTCACTATCTTTGATACTCTTTAATTCTGTCAAACCAACTCATTATTTATGTTCTATTCAAAATTCATTCACAAAAGATTAATATTAAAAATAACTCACAGCCTTTATTAGTTTTTAACATTAGCGAATTAATATATCTAAATTCATCTATTTATTAATCTTTCACATTATAAGTTTAATCATAAATATAATACAAATGTAGTATATAATAGAATAATAAGTTTTGAAATTAACGCACGCATCGCGTGCATATGAAGCTAGTACATAAATAATGAAACTAGAGAGAGAAAGTGTGCACAATTTAAATATTCACCGAAAGAGTAGGGCCGAGAATAAAGTAAAAATTCACCGAAAGGTCTTTCTTATCTTGCCTATCTCTTTGTAATTTAATATTTTGGCATGCTACCAAATTAATGTTTAGTCCGTGAGAGCCTAGCTGGGCAGCTGGCTAGCCTAGAGCTTCTATGTATTTCCCGTGGTTAAAAAACAGATAACGTTTTAAAAAAAACAGGTACGTTTAAAAAAAAAACAGGTGACGTTCTATAAAAAAAAAAAAACAAGCAATTTGGATCAATAGATCGAGTTCGAGTTTGATTTTAGGTTAATTTCTCTAGTTTTACTCAAAAATATCAGAAATAGCGTAAAAAAAATTAAAATAACCATAAAATATTATTATTGGTCAAATTAGGTTGAGTTCGGGTTCGGTTCAGGTCGGGTTCGTGATTAATTCTCTCGTTAACTTTAAGTCGGGTATATATATCTCAATTATATAAGGGAGGGGGGAGAAAGATGGTGTCCCCTCTGAAAATACTAAATTACTCATAATGATCTAATGGAATGAAAAAAATTATAAAAGAAAATAATTTAAGAACCCTTTCTCATTTCAACTTATCATTCTAAATAAGTTAAAAATGATATATACATTAAATATTTCAATCAAAAAATTAAAAGGACAAAATATCTTGACCTTTTTTTTATAAGATAAGATGGTATACATGACGTCCACCTGAAAAGTCTGAAACACTCACTACTTTTGATATTCTTTAATTCAGTCAAACTAACTCATTATGTCTATTCTTTTTGTTCAAAACTCATTCACGAAAAATTAATAACTTTCACATTTTAAGTGTAATCATAACTATAATATAGATGGAGTATATAATAGAATAACAAGTTTTGAAATTAACGCACGCATCGCGTACATATAAGGCTATATATATATATATATATATATATATATATATATATATATATATATATATATATATATATATGTATATTGCGGTCAAACTAAAGTTTGTCACCTTTGACCAAAGAGAGAGAATGACAGATTAACATGAGAAATGAAAAACATTGTGACTCTAATGGATAAATGATGTGACTCCAACATTTTAAAAATTAAATCGCTATGAATCTAATTAAGGTGTGATGTGACTCCAAACCTTAATGTGACTTAATGAAGAAGTGTTGTGACTTGAAGTCCTTATTTCTCATGTAGGATGTTTCTCATGTCATCTTGCGACACTGACAAAAATTGTACCTTCCAACCTCAATGTTGGGGGTTCATTCCCTACTGGGGGCTTAGGGAACTTGGGAAGAGGGGTTTCTATCCTCCTCCACTCCCAAAGTGTCTAGCCCTCTAACCCAAACTAGTTGGCATGTGAGAGTTTCCCGTTTGGAAGCGCCCTTCATCTTACATAAAACAAAATATTATACTCCCTCTGTCCCCTAAAGGATATACCATTTGTAATTTTGTCACTATTCATAATTAAAGAGAATATTTTTAATTCTTTCCAATACATAAGAAACAATATAGTCATGTGGGGTCTTGTTTGATTTGTATAAATGACTAAATTACTAAAATTAAACTTTCATAATGTTTGCTAATATGTAATTAAATATATTAATGATACAAAATCTGCAACGTGGAAAGAAGAAATAGGAAATTCTTTGGGAGACAGAGGGAGTATGTATATGCATGTATATACCAAGCAAGCCAGGAAATCTTTAATTTAGGGATGAGGATTCTCTTACCATTGCTCCCACCCCCTTCACTCCCAATGAGTCTGACCTGCAAAGCTGGTTGGTTGTACTTGCTAGTGATGACAGTTCAGTTGTATGGTCTTTCTCTTAATGTGACTGCAATCTAATGTTAATCCAGTTCAGTTCAATTTAATGTAGCTCCACAATGATAATAACAATTATTATTATTAACATAATTATAATATAATAATTACAATAATATAGTTATATTCAATTTGGCTTAGCTTAAATTAGGTCAGATTAGTTCAGGTGTGTTTGTTTCAGCTCAATCAAATTGAATCCATAAAAAAACAAAGCCTAACTAAATTTTTCATGAAGGTCATGTGTCACACAACGTAGCAGTCCATGGAGTAAAACTGAAAAAAGATGCATAATAAATGGAGAATAACGACTATTGTTGTTAAAATCCCGATCTGAACTTTACGATCCTACAATTATACGATTCAGAAGTAACTCATCGATCCCGATACTACGTAGGATCTTAGTTTTGTAGGATCTTTCGATACTACCTACAATCCTACGACTCTATGATCGATCCTATAATAAAAAAAAAATCATAAAATAATTTCACTTATTATATTTCTCCTATTAGGTTTTGGTTGCATGTTATTTCAATCTTAGAATATTGAATTATTATATATCACTGTTTGCTAATGAAATAAGTCATAATAAATATGTGTAGATTTTTAACATGAGTTTTTCACTATATTCTAGCATAATTATCTCTATTTTACCCAATTTGTATGATCTTACGATCATACGATCCGATCACACCGATTCGATCCCACCGATTTGATCCTATCAATCTATACTATCTAAAGTAGGATCCCGATCCTTATAACATTGATAACAACCTGCAAATTCTTTTTTTTTTTTTTTACGGGAATCACTTGTAAATTCACAAAACTACGCATGAAAAAATCTGAGTCTACAAATTAGATAGACATTGATGTCATGCTAACATCATTTATTTGTCGTCATTTTTTAAATAATTAGCTACTTATATCTTATTTCATAACTTTCCAAGAGTAAATTAATATGAAATGTAATATAATGATGCGAACTCGCATAGATTATGTCTTCTGCAAAATCGCTAAATGTCCTCTACTTCAGTGATGAGTAAAAATTTTATTATCTATCCTTAATCCTGACTGTTTCTTTGATGTGCAGGCGTGCAAATAATAATCTTTAATGTCAATTGTCGACTACCAAAAAACACCTTTTTTTTCTCCTAATCAGAGATTAAAAATAACATATTTCCAGCGAAATCCATCGAATGTCTATTATTCTATTACTACATAATAGAAACACTTGTACTAGGATTCATTGTTTAATCTACGTTTCTCTCTCATCAAAATTGTCATGTGTCACTCTGTTATGGCCTCTTGGCTGATCTCTGATTTGTCATATAAGCTACTCAGTCACAAAGGGAAATGGTAAAGAAACTAATGATGTATGGAATCTGTACATAATTAACAGAAAACTGCACGTGTAAGTTGAGGTTAGTTGTCTCAGAATGAGAAACGAAATTGGTGATGATTGATATACATAAAATTAAATGGGCTATAATTGGTTTTAGATGAAATCTTACTAGGTTTGTATATATAACTAGTTATTAGGCCCGGGCTATGCTCCGGGTAAGAAAAATTTTCATTTATTAATATTGTACTTTAATATGATAACACTAAATACAACTTGGTCTAGTGGTTAAAACTTTAGTACATGAACTTGAGGTCACGGGATCAAAACCTATACTATGCAATTTCTAATTTTTTTATTGTACATGGATTACATGAACTAAAACTCCCTAGGAAGAGCGCCACGTGGCACCGTTCCTGGTTTACGCACGCCTTTTAATATATTAGTATAGATTAGTTGTTGACCCGGTGTGATTTTGAAGTGTTAAATCAAACACAGAGAAGTGAAAAAAAGAATTTCATGCATTGGATTGTCCTCGTGAAATAATCTTCCACTTCATATTTATATTTTCTATGTAGTAAATTAGAATGTGAATTATTATTGAATATAACTCTCGTCTTCAAGAGATTACACATATATATAATTAATTACAAAGACTATAATACAATCTTATTTTTGGAATTTAGGTTAATGTGTAGGAATATAACCGATGCAATTAAACAGTAGTGGTGTTAATTAGGGAGGTTATTAAAATTTAAAGAGCTCTTTAAAAAAATAAGAGTGTAGAAAGGTAGGACACGCTATTATTAGTAGTAGATTAATGAGTATTAATATATACATTTGTATTTAATTATTTTAAAAAGAGAAATATTATCTTGTCTTTAAAAAAAATTAATTTCCCACAAAGACCAACATGAGATTGTAGATTAGTTGGTTAGCGCATTAGTATTTTAAATGAAAGGTTATGGATTCGAATTTTTAACACACATATTTATTGTTTAATATGTCTCATTTGATTGTGTGTGGGGGGGAAGGGGAGTACATGTGGTAACATGACATGTTTTTGCCTTGACTTATATATATATATATATATATATATATATATATATATGTATATCATCATCATCCTGCTACAAAAAGTTGTGTTTGCCCATTAAAAATATTATGCTATCAAAGCAAACTATTATGGTACTACTATCAATCTTGAAAAGAATGATTAAGTGTAAAAGCATGACGATAATCATGATACACAACATGATGGAGTGTTTATGTCAAAGTTTGCTTCGGGACAAGATTAGATTGGGACGTTGACAACTAAACAAATAAAACGTAACATCAGGAGAAAAAGGAGAATGATGCAAGGAAATGGTAACGTGGAAAATCCCAGTGAAGAAGGATAAAAATTACGGGTGGTTATGAGTACACCAATTCACTAGATGCAACTGTTCACTAGTAGAAAAAATCAATTTTGCACTGCGAATTTGCGTTGGATTACACAGAAACCGACGCAGATCCACTAGATGAACTTTCCCAAGTGTTTTCTCTCAAATAATGAGTACTTAGTTGGCTGCTTGAATGCTTGGATGTGTCTTCTTTTCTCGTCTTTCCTTGTTTTTATAACCGAATGAATTCATCAAAAGGATCCTTCACTAGTAGATTTTAGAATTGGTGCGGTTTTTAAGGGGCCTATTGTTGCGGTGTAGTGAAAAGATATGATCAAATTAAAGGTAATAAACTTTAACAGTAAACAAGTAAGAGATGAAGGACGTAGTAGTTATTTTTATTAATCATTAGAAGTGAATGCTAATATTATGGATTAATATGACTAATGATCTTTTTTAGAAAGATATTCTTTGAACAATCATGACATGTATATCTCTCATTAATTAAGCATACTTTTCTTAATTGTTTAGAATATTTTCTTTCTGCAATTATGATAGATAGTACTCCCTCCGTCCCATATTATAGTGTCTGATTCTATTTTTGCAAGGGTATTAAGGTCAATAGAATCTAAGAGGAAGGTAAAGAGTGTTTGTGTATTGAAAATAAATTTTATGGGGAAAAAGCTGATTTTAGGAGAGAGAAGGACAAAAGTGGTGAAAGAGCATTAAGTGCATGACTAATTCAACCCTTGGGTTAAATAAACAAAGCAAAAAACTATTTCCAATAAGGAAATAAATAATGGTAGCACAATTTTTCTAGGGAAATCATGGAAAGATGTAGAATCAAAAAAGGAAACAAGAATTATATTTTGGGACACTTTAAAAGGAAAGAAGCACTATAATATGGGACGGAAGGAGTAGAAAAAGAAAATTAGGTAACTCTTTAATGAATATATACTAGGATAATAGCCTAATCAAGACTAGCTTTTTATGCACGCGATGCGTGCGACGATATTTTAGGCGTAACTGTTACTCTAGTAAAACAAACCAAAAACGAAAGTTCGTATCTAATTTCACCTCCATTTTGTGAATAAGAAATATTGAAATACTTACAAATAGTATTTAAAAACACTTCATTATTTTATGTAATATTGTTGTTTAACTTATAACTAACTGAGTAAATGATTAACGTTACTTATTTGTTATTAGTAAAAAAAAGTTTGTAGCCTAAAGCCACATGTATGCCAGTAACAAACCCACATAATTTTTCCCACCTACCATATGACTATCAATCCCACCTACCCCGTATAAATATCCACCCCACATACCCATATGATGAATCTCACGTATTTTATCATCTAATCCTCCATATTTTAATCTTCCCACCTACAACCTTAGATCTCCCCTTCCCTCAAAAAATAAGAACGACTCATCTCCTTATTCTCACTATCTTTCATATTCACTTAAAAAGATTGAGATTTAATCAGATCTCATGGCTATTTTCACAGCAAACACCACATTAATAAGCTCATCCTGGTGTCAAAATTAACCCCATCAAGGCTCCATTGATTTTTGGGTAATTTTGGTCTTTGTTGTGGGTCTTTTTGGGTTTTCATTTCGATCTGGGTGGTAATTTAATGATGAAAAACGTTCGTCGGGATGGGGTTTAAATTGGGGTTTACTTGGTTGACGAATTAAATAGAGGGCCACAAATTTGAAGGTAATTCCTTATGTTTTATGTTCCTGATTTCGTCCCAAAAAATTCAATTGTCATCTATAGTATTTCTCAAACATCCGGTTACATTATGTTTGAACTTTTATTTGTGAAGATGTTTTTTTCAAAAAAACCGTGGCTGAAGTTCAGAATTTGGAATTTGCAAAAATCTAGTTACAATCCTAGTCGGTTCTTGAATCATCCCCTTATTCTTTTTCTTTCCCTTTGTTTTTTTCAAGACTTCTTCTACTGCTTTGGCAAATTTTGTATGCAAAGTAATTAAATCAAATTTAAGCATAATTTATTGCGTAAAAGACCTTTTGCTTCTGGGTTTTTATTTATTCATAAGAAATATCATTTTGTACTAATGGTTTATAAGATTACATTTATATTTCGAAAACTTACTATCGAAAAGTTATTTTTATACACTTCTTTTTAATTATAAAATACTATTTTTTCAAAATCCATATCCGGTTTTTATATTTCATTCCACGGACTACTAAAAGAAAATCAATTGTTTTCATCGGTTTTCAATTTCACTATTTGTTTTGGCAAATTAATATAATTTCTTTTTTAAATTGATTTTTGTGTCATTGTTATTGTATTCGAAATTGATTTATATTTTATAATGCCTTTTTCTGTTACAAACTTGTACTGATTTTGTAATAATTATTTCGAAATTTATACCATACAATACAAACTTAAATTATTCATGTATTATTTTTATTGTATTTTTTTTCTAAGACATGTAATTATCAATACTACAATTGAACATGCATTTGAACATAAGAGTTAGTTTTTTTTTTCAACTAATTTGAAATAACTTGCAAGATTAAAAGGAAATATGTACCTTTTTTGGAAGTTCGCAAATCGCCAATGGACAAATGTGTGATCTCCCCGTTGAAATCGTATGTTTTTCTTAATTTGTAATTTGTATTAACGTTGTAGTGTATTGGTAATTTTCTGAGTATGTAATTGTAAATTGTTTTTGAAAACGGAGTATGTAATTACTAATGGGTTATAGTTTGTAATTGAATCTTTTAGTTTTTATAAAGTTTCCTCATTTGAGTGATTGATTGTTATAATTGTATTTTCGTCAGTTTTTTTCAAACCCCAATTTGTTTGAAATTAGTTTTGTAATTTAGAAAGGGAAGGGGGTAAAACAGTCTTTTCAAAGGGGGACATCATAGCTCCCCCCTTCCCTTATAGCCTAATCAAGATCAATTTCATCATCAATGGGCATTTAATCACCTATAACTAATATATAACCAAGATAACCAGGTTTATTCCATCACACGAAATTATAATATGGTTAGAAACCTGTTGATTATTATATTGAAGCATTTTTTAAATCCTATTAATCATATACTCTATTATAAAATTAAGTTTAAACGATAGCATATCTAAGCTTCACATGCTAAAGTTCTTTAAATAATATCTTTATACTCCATTTGTCCTAACGGTAGGTGATAGGTTATATTGGGGTATATTATAATTTAATTAATAATTAAATATGACAGAAGATAGAGAGACATATTATAATTTAATTAATAAGTAAGAGATAAAGGAGGTAGTAGTTATTTTTATTAATCATTAGAACTGACTGCTAATATTATGAAATAATATGCCTAATTTTTTTTTGAGAAAGATATTATTTGAACAATCATGACATGTAAATATATCTTTAATTAAGCACACTTTTCTTAATTGTTTAGAAAGTTGCGCTATTTGGATTTTAAAGGAACTTGCAAGTTGCAAGTGACACTCACCAGTCACCATGTACCGCCCCATTATTTGCCTGAGATGGTGGGAGAACTCGCTTTCAAACTTTTTGATTTCTATACTTCGCAAAACTGCCTCAAACAATGAGATACGAAGTTACGATTCTACGATAGTGGTTGTGGAAAGTGACGCAAGAAATCTGATTGTCCCCCGTCTTTGGTAGGAAAATAGTATAACGATTGAGCAAAATGATATTTTTGGCCAATGAATTTTCCTATCAACGAAAATTGTTGTAATGTGGGACCAAGACTTTCCCGCTTCCCACAAAATCAAGTTAAAAAAAAACCAAGTTATAGCTCCTATTGTCTTTGCATTACGAGGCACAAGATAGCATCATTTACCAACAATTTACAATCCCACACCAATTCAAGGAAATAAAGAATAAATTTAATGTAAATTATGAGCAATTGTACAAGATTTGATACTTTAAAATGTTGGTCTTTCGATTGAACCACCACATACTAACAATTGGTAATATCCTTAACAAGAGAATGAACAAATCTAAAATTCCCTCGACTCAAAACGATCCCCCAACATGAGTTGGGCAATATTTAAACATAGGCCTTAAGTATATATGTTGGGGATGAAAATTCAATCTCACAATCTACAATCGATGACAAGTAAGAACTTGACATCCAGAGGCAGTGGAATACAAGACTGACTATTCAAACAAGAAGAGGAGAAGAGAGAGAGAAGATTAATTGTGTGAGGATCAAAAAATTAGAGAAAGACGCTCTGTTTATAGAGTATGACAAGAACCCTTACTTTCTGGTGGAAAAGTCTTCACCCCCCCCCATTCCCTCTATTGTTAGCTTGTTACATTGTTTGATTAGCTAACAAGTAAACTCCAAAAAAATTAGCTAACAAATAATCCAAACAGATTAAACTAATTGCGTGACAAAGAGATTAAGCTTTTAAATGCGGATTCTTTTGTAAGTTCAGGAGTACAATGTCAAATGTTAAAAAAAAAAGATGAAGGACAATGTAGAAATTCAACAAACATAGGGATACCATTGATATGACACTATATTAACATTAGAGAAGGAGTGACACATAGCACAAACCATTACTTATGCTGAAAATGGTAACACAAAATGAGCAAAAAATAGTAAAACGAGCAAAAGTTTAATTTCTTACAATAAGCAAAAACATACAATGAGCAAAAAAAAATGAGCAAAAACATAAATGAGCGAAAAACATAAAATGATTTTTTTTTGTAAAATGATCTTAAAATGAGCAAAAAGTCTGATTTTCAGTTTTCAGCTTAAGCCTTGTTTTTAGTGGATGCACGCACGCGCTCGCACACACACACGATACTATAGTTTATGTGTTTGTGCAATAAATAATATGTGGCATGCTTATTAGAGCAAGTGATATTTAGAGTCAGTGGACGACATGGCAAAAACATAAAATGAGCAAAAAAAAAATATAAAATGAACAATAATTTCTTAAAATAAGCAAAAAAACACACGATACTATACTATACTCATTAGTGAAGTATATGTGTTTGTGCAATAAACAATACTACTATAATAATATGTGGCATGCTGATTAGAGCAAGAGATATTTAGAATTAGTGGACGGCACGGCAGAAACATAAAATGAGCAAAAACTATAAAATGAAAAAAAAAATTGTAAAATGAGTAAAAAGTCTGGTTTTCAGCTTAAACCTTATTTTTAGTGGATCCAACTTCATATCAGCAAAAAAGATACACACACATGATACTGTACTTATTAGTTAAGTATATGTGTTTGTGCAATAAATAATACTCTAACTAGTTATTAGGCCCGGGCTATTCCCCGGGTAAGAAAAAATTTTATTTATTAATATTGTACTTTAAAATGATAACACTAAATACAACTTGGTCTAGTGGTTAAAACTTTAGTATATGAACTTGGGGTCACAGGATCAAAACTTATACTACACAATTTCTAATTTTTTTTTTGTTGTACATGGATTACATGAACTAAAACTCCATACGGAGAGCGCCACGTGGCCCAATTCCTTGTTTAGGAACGCCTTTTAATATATTTATATAGATAATATGTGGCATGATGATTAGAGCAAGAGATATTTCGAAACTATTTTACAACGAGAAGCTCAAAAAGGGCACCACATGGTAAATGTTTTATGTGTTGCTACACAATATTATTAGATAGTATAAATATATATTTCATGATGACGACCATTTATTTGATAATATTTCTCTCATATGAAACTATAAATTTCCGTTAGTTTCAGATATGACTGATTATTTAGCCTTTTTGTATAGGTTTAGAAAATAGTATGGCTTTATAAGAGGATGATACATAATTACTAGTGTTTCTATATCAATATAATTATATTGATTTTAATGGATAGAGCTAAAGATGTCATTTTGAATGTGTGGATCGGGTGCGGTTCTGGTTCGAATTTCCAATTCTCGATTCCACTGTAGTGTTGGCGTGGCGTGGCATGATTTTCAGTTGAGTTAGTTGATCATTTCTTCACGCGGAATCAGATCATGTCATGTTTAATTTTGGGTTATTTACACTCGAGTCGGATCAACTTTTGACAATAGGGACAATACTCATAGTCAAAGACTCAAATGGCTCGATCCACTAAAGTACAGTCTCCGCAGTTGTGGATCTTTGTAAATATGAAACCACATTCGACGAGTCCAAATGAAAAAATTAAATCAAAATAAGAAAAATGAAAAACTGCAAAGCAAAAAGGCGGGGGGGTAAGTATTACTTTGTATGATTCTAGGTATGAAGACAGGGAATTTAATGTCGCACAACTTTTGTGATGGGATATTTACTCAAGAATACAAAGCATCTTCCTCATCAATGTCAACACATACTGCATGCAACAAAACAAGGCATTTTCCTTTTTGGCAACATAATACTTCAACTGATCAACATAAGATTTGATGGCGTGATTTTGTGGCTAAATTTTATTTGATCAAACTTTCAACTGCTTTGGACGTGTCCCCTTTTCCTTTGTCTTCAAATCTCTTCATAGTCACAAGTTGGTGTCCCCATTGTACAAGGATACAATCATACAAGCTCTTTCAAATGCATTTAATAATATGTTTATTGATTATTACTCTTTCCATTTTAAATAAATACAATGTTTTGACTTTCTTATCATTTACAATTTTTTATTTTATTTGATCATATGAAAACATTACTAATATATAAGATGTTCTTTAAACCGGTATGACTTATGAGTGTATAGTTTCACCATATCGACTTTTCATAATTTTTACTAATACATTAGCAATAATAATAATCAATTGTGCGTTGGCAAGTGAATCAATCAAACTATTACATTTATTTTGAAACAGAGGAAATAAATCTTTAGAAAAATTGATCTTTCAAATTCATTATTGTTGATCAATTACCGATGTGAATTTTGGTCCAACAAACTTAATAGGGTGCAATTAGTGAAACAATCTATACCATTTTTTTTTGACATCGAGAAAACGTGCATTGATTAAATAACGAAGTACAACCTAATACTTTTGTTCAACTTATTTGTCTTTCTTATCTTTTTATCTTTTTATCTTATTTATCTTATAAGATCTTATAATATATTCGTCTTATCTTATCTTATCTTATCTTATAAGATAGTTTATTGTGCGTGTCTAACATCTAATTTATTTTCTTTCTTATCTTATCTTATCTTATCTTATCTTATCTTATCTTATCTTATCTCTTCTTATTTATCTTTGAAATCTTATATAAGTTAACTAATACAACCACATAGAAAACAAAGGAAAACCTAAAGGAGCTTTATGAGCTCTTACATGCCCTAAAAAACAAAAATAAGCAAAGCCGATAAAGAGTCGCCTATTAAGTAGCACGTCGTTGGTCGATTGATGTGCTGGTGGAGTCAAACTCTGATTATTGATGGATGTGGTAGGAGAAGCAAATGTCGATCACGAACCGGATAACGAACCAAAGGCAAGATTTTCATCTCGCCGCATGAGCAATCCCAACGAAATTCTGACGCGTGGGATTCTTGGCTCATGATCTGTGAAAGAGTCACATTCCTAGGTGACTCGTGACTCTCTCTCGAGAGAGTATTTCATGTTTCTCCGTAAAGTAGGAGAAACGGGGCGTGCTGAAATCCACCAGATGAAACTGGGGTGCCGCCTGCAGATTTGATTTTTTCAAGGCAAAGACCATAAAGATCATTGCCAAGCGAAAAGGTGAGCTAAACATGGTGAGCTCTCGAACGCACCTCCGGTTTAGGAAACCGGAAAACACAAAGTCCAACCATGAGTAACGAACATTGCCTCGACCATACTCACACTTCTCATCCATTTGATGTACTCGTCCCTTCAACAAACATTTCAAAGAAACTACAGATTTTACTACTACAACCTTACACCAACATCCCTTATTCAACTGGCAAACCTTTTTTAAAAGTCAGAACCAACAACATACTATATCCTTAACAACTCGGACGAACCAACTTACACCAACTATTGGACAACGAACCATACCTATTGAGAAAAAACCCACTAAACTTATAATTAACATAACTAGGAGGAAGGGGAAAGGGAAGCCCAACGTCTGGGGGGAAGGGGAGGGAAGCCCGAACAAAACCAACCAACAACGGGGGGGGGATTCGATTGAAACCTCGAACAAGGGATGGGGTTAGGACTCGATTGAACCACTCGAACATGGAGGGGAAGGGGAGGGAAGCCCGACTAACTAAACCGGGGAGGGGGAGGGAAGCCCGACGAAGGAACAAGGAAGTTGGAAGGGACACACGACAGCCGCTAAGCACGCAAAGGATTGTGTGGTGGACGATGTCTACGCTACTATAGGGACGGGGGAAAACGACGACTCAAAACAGGGGGAGGAGGGGACAACGACGATTAAAGGCAGGGGAGGGAGGGAAAACGGCGACTAAGAACAGGGGAAGGGGAGGGAATAACACCGACTAATGACATGTGAAGGGGAGGGGATAACGACGACTAAGAACAAGGGAGGTGGCGGGGAGGGGGAAGGGAGACGCGACGGGGTGAAAGGAGGGGGGCGACGCACTACTGGGGACGGGGAACAAGGGAAGAGAGACGACTACTGATCACAACTTACTACAAGATAGGCTCGCCGGCGGCCGGTGGAACCACGCCAGCCACCGGCGAGCCTTCAAAGGTGGCGGTTGACTGTTTGCTTAGGGTTGATGTTTTAGGGTTTGGGAGAAGTTTTAGAGAGAGAGGCGGCTCCCGTCAAAAGTTCTAGATTCACAATATATACCGTTTGTTGCACTCGATGGAACATAGGTTACTGAAAGCTAAGTTGTAGTCTTGTAGATTCCACGAAAATAGAAAGTACTATTAGTTTTTTTTTAACCTCTTATTATCTTCATAATATTCGGATTCTTTTGTTTATCATTTTCTCACATGTAAGAGTTTTAACATAGTTAACACATGTTCAAAATCTATAGAAAAATATCTCGTAATTCATTGATGTAATTAATTAGTTTGTTGTTGAGGAATTTTGTTGGATTTCTCCTACTCTTTCCTTATCGTATCAAATATTTGTTGTAAAGCAAGCTTCTTGGAGTGACATGGATGACATGTATTTAATCACTCTCCTTAATTTAAGCTTGTGTTAACTTAATCATTGATTTAACATGTGAAATTCATAAAAATGGAATTTTAATATAAAATTATAATAGGTTAAAATAGACATAAAAATATTAATGATATTATTATTATATTTCGACGAAATCTACAACTTCCAACAACCTATGTGTCACTACATGCACCAAATGGTGTAGATCCTGTCATTGGTTGCACCGCTTTGAGTTGGTACTAGAGGTGATCCAACATTGACCTGGCCCGACTTGAAAATTGGCGGGTTTTGGGCAAGATATTTCGACCTGTGATTTAGGTCTGATCATATACATTTTTCGGTAACAAAGACGGGCCAAGGACAACCCAAATTCGAAAATTTAGGACTGCCTAGAAATAGCGGTATCTAGCACAAAAAAGGATGTCCGAGGCTTGGCCAGGCTTCTTTGGCCCGAAATGGACCAATTTTTGAAGACAAAGTCCGGCCCATGGTCATCTCTAGTGGTGTTAGTCCCTGCTCCAAACGTATTATTAGTGCTATTGGATCCAATTTTCCCTTTGTTTATTGATAATACTAGGTTAAAACATTTTTTTTTGCCGGGAGGTTAAAACATAATTGAGTATGCCATAAAAGATGAATAGAGGCAAAATTCGTATTAGTTATAGAGTCGTAGAAAAAATTATTCTTCATATACCTTAGACCTCATAAATGAATAATCATATACCCAATCAAAGGAGACCAAATCTTCGGTCTCATTTGTACCATCAGCTTCTTATTTGAAAAAAAAACAACATGAAGCAAAGAATAGTCAGACATCAACTAATAAAAATGAGAGATAATGATGCACATATAATGATGCACATATATGAACAGAAGATCAAATACTTATTTTCTGATAAGCTTGGCGGTGGTGTCCACTTGTTGTAGATTGTAGTTATGTATACCAATGGAATGAGTTTAATAACTAGTTAAGTAGATGTTAGTTTGCTCCTCAAACCTCATACGAAATGACACGTACACTAGGTATACAGTGCATGTCACGGGTTGCACTACTTGCACCCTCAGTTCCCCACCCATTCAAGAAAAAACCAACACCTACCTTAATTTAAAAATTAATAATCCCACCCCCTTAAGAAGTTTCTCTATTTAAATATTTTGCACTAGTTATAATTTCATTTCAACTCTCTTATTTTACCAATATACAAATACAAATGCTATAAGATTTAACTTATACATATAAATAAATATTAATTGTATGTAGGAAAGTAGGAGACATATAAATCAATGTAAATTAACTACAAAAACAAAGTAGGTTTTATAGATAAAACAGAGGTGAGGTTGAAATTTTGCAATATGGAAAACCATTTAAATCTCTTAAAAATCTGAGACCTCCAATAACTGTTTTTGCTGTTAGTAGTTACTATATATTATTCATTGTTGGCGCTACGCTCCTTCATTTACAAATTTTGGCTTGTTTTTATTCTAATGCGTAATTATACGTCGTAATTAATAGAATTTATTTTTCCTAAAATGTATACATGATATAGGACCTCCATAATAATTGAGTCGACCTAATAACAAAATTCTTTTAATTAAGAAAGAAAGAGACCCCATCATCCATGCAACTATGCAAGTGCATCAACCATAGTGCATATGAAAGTTTTAACCAACTCACATAGCACAAGCATAAACAACACCTAAAAAAAGGTCCCTTTCCTCTTATCACAATAGTGTCCCCCTCCCACTTCCCCTTCCAACTATATATATAGCCCTACTCTTGCTTTTAAATTCATATTAACCTAAACCTCATCCAAAACACACACTCAAACATACATACATACACAACACAAAATGCATCATTCTAAGAACATATTATGCTTAGTAATCATATTGTACATGCTAGTAACCATATCTTTAGCTCGCTATAACAGCTTCGGTGAAGGCGGAGGAGACAGAATAGAAACAAAATCATCACAAGCAGAAACAGTATTTTCATCCCCAACGATCAACCAGGACAGTGAGGCCACACCAACGGGCGCCATGGGCTCGGCGCACGGCCCGAACTGGGATTACGGATGGGGCTGGGGAGCCGGGCCTAGGAGCGGTTGGGGGTATGGTTATGGTTCAAGCCATGCTCCTACTGGTTTTGCAAGGGGTTACGGTTTCGGGTATGGTTCGGGTACCGGGTCTGGATCCGGGTATGGTTACGGCACCGGAGGCGGTGGTGCTAGTGGATATGGATATGGAGCTGGAGGAGCTCATGGAGGAAGTGGAGGAGGAGGTGGAAGCCCCTCAAACCATCATGGTTAATTAGTATGCTTTAGTTTTTTCTAATTAGCTAGTATTATCATATAAATAATAATAATAGTATAAGATGACTAATTTAAGAATATGTTTCAGCTTTCTAAACTATATGCATGTGCAGTGTGGGGTGTGGGGTGTGGTGTGGATGTAATGATAACGCATTAGTGTATTGTTGGAGATGTTCTATATATGACTATATGAGTACTTAAGTGGAGATGTTTAGCTGATAGAAGTATTATGGGGCATGTATACTAGTATTATCTGAGTACTTTTCACATATAATTAATAAACTTTGATAACTTTACTTTCCATATATGGGGTTGCTTGTGATTCCTCATGAATAGGAAAAAAAAATACAAGAATATATCTTATAATTTACTAGTCTTATGGGCGGTGTGCATAAATTTAGGTAGAAAAAATACTTTCCATGGTTTCATTATAATTTACTAGTCTTATATGCATGCTATGCTTGCGAAAGCATATATAATTTTTCATATATATAGAGATAGAGATACGATTATCTTAGTTTTTTTTTTTTTTTAAATTAAAGCCAGTAGTTAACCTTCCTTTTTTGTTCCTTTTTCTAATTTTTGGTGTCTTCCATGTGTTGTCTTATATAATAGAGATTATCAAATTAGGGTAACTTTTCTCCTTATCCTGATAAGTTAGTGTGAGATCAATAACATTTTCCACTCAAAAATATGGAGTATTAATAATCTCTTCACTAAATAAACTTATATTACAATACTCTAATTTCACATATATTTGGTTAATTCATGTACAAGTTGATGAATGAAATAGCTCTCATAACCAGATCTTTTGTAGAATTTAATCAGTGTTTTGATAAGAATGCACTTAATTTGAGAGTAGGGTACAAGTACATGATGAATGAAAAAGTTCATAATGTTGTTTTGATTCAGAGTTATTTACATTTTGTGCCACCAATACTTTGAATTAATTTCACCAATATATTTTTAAATCAAATCAAATGTTATGTTTCTTTCTTAAGTAAATACCGGCCAAAAGCGTAACAAAGAGCATGTTAGACTGTTAGTATTATGTTCAAGAAAGATACATGTGAGGGATTTAGATCATTTGTCCCTTTAATATTCTATATATGTCCCACTCGCTCCACTATGTCAAAGACTCAAAGTAATCAACTTGATTATATATTTCTTTTTATATATATTTCCTTCAAGATATCATACCACTTTGCCCCCTTTGGTTCCCTAAAGGTTCCTGGGTTTTGGGAGGGTTTTTTCTGCAGGGTTTCTCCTGGGAGGTTTTTTTTCCCTCCATCGCTAGGTTTTTCTTCTTTTTGGAAGGTTTTTCCTTCGTTCTTTCCCTTCTTTCTCTTTCATCTCTTTTCTTCTTGGCCTCAATTGTGAATCTTTGTAGGGGCTTCCACTGGTGTTCGTACCGGTGGTAAGCCCCAAAAACTTTTTTAATTGCTTCCAATAAGTATATCCCATCCATAAGATGGTATTTATTTTAGGGTGTTTAATTTGGGTTTTTGTTCGTCTGATGAAAAAGGGAGATCTAGCAATCTATATTCTCTATAGAATCTAGAAGACCACAGAAGTATTTTCACCCAAACGACTATGCATCAGCGGAAGTTAAGCCGAATCAGAGCGAACTCACAGATTGTATTGCTTCGGATGAAATTTTTTATAAAGGCTGTTTTTAATCAAATCTGCGATGTATCTAGTTCTAAGGTGTTATATACTTGTGTTGGAATTTTCAGTTTTTCAGGAATTGATTGTAAGTGATGTTTGGCTATTTCTTAGGAATGAAATCCGTTTTCTTCCTGTCAAAAAAAAATTATATTTCCTTCGTTCTTGTTAATTGCAACATATCTTTGTCATGGACTCCAATGTAAACTTTGACTATCAATATCATTAATTACATATAAGTAAAATTAATTAAAAGTTGATATTTGAAAAATACACATTGAAACGAATCTAACAATGTATCACTTGATGATTTAATAGATTACATGTGGATATATATACGATCAACTTAAAGTTTGTCAATTTAACCATAAAAAGATATGTTGCAATTAAAATAGTACAAAGGGAATATAAATTTGTCTTTATAAGAGTTTTTCAGTACAGTCAAGAATTCAAGGTTTATCTTGATGAGAGTTTTTCGTTACTAGTTTAAATATATAATCACTCTGTTTCTTTTTAAACTTTCCTTGCTTTTTTACATATATCCCAATTCACGTTTCATGTCATTAATATCTTTAAAGTAAAATTTAGAAATGTTTGATATTATTAATGTACCCATTGAGACGAATCAAATAAGACTAAGCTTGACTATGTTTTCTCTTACATATCGAAAAGAATTTAGAAGATTCTCTGAACTTTTAAGTATTGTTAAGTTTTCAAATGGGAAGAATAGAAAAAATGGCAGGAGTATTAGTTTAGGACTCGAACAAAGCACGGTTACAATTAAATTAATGGGAAATGTAAAATATTAAGAAGTTAAAAATGAAATATTAAGCAATACATAAGCATAAGTTATATCGATTAACGTGTGATTGTGTCATTAATTCTTCAAATAATACTATTTCAGGAAATGTATTTAATACTTAGGGCAACATATAACATTTCCCTAAATTAATTGATTACTTCCTCTGTTTTTTTTTTTTTAATTTGCTACATGGTTGTTGTGCGGTTTTCAAGACATTATTTAATCCTTAACATCTCTTATTTCATTTAGGTAAAAATTATTAAAATTTGATATTATAAATCTACACATTGAGAAGAATCTAACAAGATATGACTATATTTTTACTTATAAAAAAATCAAAATAATCGGCCAAATTAGTGGCTTCATTCCCAAAGCAACAATGTAGCAAATAAAAAAAAACGGAGGGAGTAATTATTTATTATTATCTTTCTAAATTAAAAAAGTTAATATTTTCTCATATACATAAAATAAAGGAAAAATAAAACCGAATTTGTCATATAAAGGGATTTGATATGACTTGATCTATTATATGAAGTCAATGATATGCATATGCGTTATGAGTAAGATAAAGAGGCAGCTATCTAGGGATGTACATATATTTTTTGAAAGTTCAACTTTGAAACCTGAGGTTTGGGCAAATTTCAATTTGATGGCTTGCTTTTTCATATTCTCTTTGGTGACCCAGGGTTTAAAATATATTTCAAATTTAGTATCCTACATTCAGGCTCCGTTTGGTAGAGTGTAAAATGTTTTCCATGAAAATGAGTTTTCCTTTTTCTCTCATTTTCCGTTATTTGGTTTGGTAAGGGGTGTAAAACAAGTTCTCCATCAACCGAAACGAGGTCTTATATAGGTAAAAATCATTTTCCTTTCAACAAAAAGGAAAAACACATTTTCCTCCCTCCTTAGTAACCTTGTACTCTCCTCTTATTCATCCTCTCCCTTGCCCTTCCATTTTTCTTTTTGCATAGCTTTTTGACATTAAACCAGACAAAGTACAATACATACCTATCCTCTGGATACAATTTGATAAATACATCATATATGACCCATAATAAAAACCCTGTCAAAGGTTTTCAATGCAAATACACCCAAAATTTACAGGATTAGGGGAAAGGGTAAAATTTTCTATGGAAGTATCCACATCCAGGCTTTAGCTACTCAGCCTGCCACTAGTATGGCATTGCAGTAGGCAGCTGCCTCCCACAGCTCGAACCTCCAAAGTTGTTTGTCAAGGATTTCAAATAAATTAAACGAAGGAGAGCAACAAACTATTGCTTCATCTGTAAATACAGCAGCCATCTGCAGCTTCAGCATTGTACAGTACCAACATCAACCCGGCATAAATAGAGTGACCAGAGGCTTGTGGTTTAGTTTTCCATCTATAAACTTACAAAAAGAAGCTACAAAAGGTAATAAAAACTCGTTTAATGTAATAGATGTTAGCTGATCATTCCTGTCTGATCGAGTAATCTACCGACTTGCTCACCACATAGAGCTCTTGATATGTTACCGGGTTCAAGAAGATTGAAAACCACAACTGCGCAAAAGAAGAAAAAAAACACAATTTGATCTGATCAATTACTATACACTTCACGTAACTGAATCAATAGAGCCACTGGTAATCTGGTACCCTCTAGATGTGGGTATTTTGATAGATCTTCTCAGTGTTGCCATCAAATTTTTCTGCAGCTCCACTTCCATAATAAACTACAAATCTGTAGGTAATCTAGACTATTGTTATGCCACCTATCATCACGAAAACAACAATTACAATCTTCTTAAATTGAGGGCTCGAACATTTAGCACGCAAGGTTTATACTTTATACTCCACCCTGACTGAACCCAAGCCAGGCCAAGTTGGATTTTTCAGCTAGCCTACTTGATCCCAACAACCTAATCTAACAAGCAGCATATCAGGCAAGTCAAATCCATCACACCATTCTTTTGACTATTTTCCAATTATTTCAAAACTCAGATACTACTTGTGTACTAGCATCTCCAAACATTGGCCTATCCCTTTCCAATAAAAACAATGTAATCACAGGAAATCTTGTAACCCAAAATAACAGAGAATATTCTTAATCCCAACGAGAAGCAAGACAGTATTGCGTGAAGCTGGGTGCCTAAGAGGAAATAAACATAACAGAATTAAATTTCAATGTACAAGGTACAATGTAAACAGATATATCTATGCTATCTGCTAAAAGAAGTTTGTTGCCTTGATGAGGGATGTAACATGGGAGCATTATCAAATGTAAATGTACCAATCAGGTGTTAACAGTAAAGCTGCTTAAACTAACCAGGAATAGCATTCTCTTCACAAAATGTCAACGCCATCATGTCCACAGATGTGGAACCTCTGGAAGCAGCCTCTCTAAAAGAAATGTGATCAAACGTAATGCCATTGATTCTGGAGTTACAGTCATATATAGCATCAACATTGGTGCCTTTGACAACTGCCTGGGCATTAACTGAAAGAAAGAGGACAAGGATGTACTCAGGACATGAAACTAAGTGTGAAGGAACAGTGAACCATACATACCCACTTAACCGAACCCAAACACAATGTCCAAAACAGTATATTTAGAGATGATGTTTTCAGCAGAATTACAGGGTATAGTCAGAAGTCTGGACTATACTGTGTATTCAGAAGGTATTCCTTGTAAACCAGCAAAGTGAAACCATCAATGTAAAATGTCATCGTGTTTTTACATGTAGTGATTTGGTCCTTCTAAGTTCTAAGAACCTTAGAGAAAAGGAAAAGGAATTATTCCTGGTAACCAGCAAGTGAAACCATCAATGAAAAATTGTCTCACCACATATATAGTGTTCTTATATATAGTGATTCGGTCCTTCTAAGGACCTTGGAGAAAAGGAAAAGTAATTTTCAAAATCTCAAGAAAATCTGCAGAAACAAAAGCAGGGTCATGTATGTACAACTGCTTCCTCAATTTAGGGCACCTTGGGTCATTATCCTTCCTTGAATAACCACAACAGAGCAAAGTACGTCAATATAATATGTACATCTCACAGGCTTACCTCCTTAAAACCCAGAAAAATGAAGAAGATAAACCTGAATCTGATATTTCAGCTAAATCCAATGTGCTAATCCCCCCTGACACCCTTCTCATAGTAATCTTAAAACTTCACTAAATGACATTGAAAATATCCATATCCATATGAAATTATGAATATAGTTATAACATGCCTGACACATGTGAAGAGTAATCCATCAACTCATATAAAATATCCATATGCACCAAATATCCCATGGGATTTACAAAGACCATCTTCACTTCAATAATCAAACAAACATATGAAGCGACGAGTAGGGCAGCAAGAGAGAAGAAACTAACAGAAGAACTTAAAGCACAGCAAAATTAAACATATACTTCCTCCGTTCTTTGTTAATTGCTACATTTCCATTATTCAAAAGTTTCATATTAATTGCTACATATCCATTTTTGGTATTATGTTATCTCTATCTCACTGCTCATCACATGAATCCCTCCTTTTATCTATTTCTATCTCTCTCCGATTCCTTAGTATGTGTGCCTCCCCTACATGTAGCTATAAATAAAGAATGGAGGAAGTAATTTATAGCAGTAACATTCAAAGTTCAAACAGCACACAAGCACTCCAAAGGTCAGTAACCCCGGATAAAATGAAAGGAATGTTGAAACATTATAGAGTGAGTCAACACAATGCTCAGCAGAAAGATAGAATACCCAATCTGGTATGTGGTAGATCTGTCAGCACCAGTCGCAGTTGTCCATGTATCTGGACAGAAAAACTTGCGCCCGCCAATGACAATAGCCACCTGTGACAAACAAGCCTTAATTTCAGATTTACAGAATATTTTCAGTCTGCAAACAATAACGATGCTGCTTCAAAGAGGGGGGGGTGAGGCAGGAGGGGAAAGAGACACATTAAAGAAGCACGATATAATACCTGTACTCCAAGGCGGTAAGCCATCAAAACCTCTCTAGCTATTAGCATTACTACCTTGTAATTTTCACAATCATTCAGATGCGTAAAATAAAATAAGAATAGCATATAAACAAAGAAGTACACAGAGACCAAAGAAATATATTAATTTATTCTCCAACCACCCACCTCTCCAACCCACTGAACAAGATGTCCCCTTAGAAGGATGTCTAGCAGTATGCTCCAATGTCCAATCAGGCAAACACGATGCCAGAACTGACTTGAGTTATTGAACAGGCTCTATATCTTCTCTAAATTATAGGCTCATATAAACTATCAGGCTTGTGCATCTCAACCAGATTATGTTGATTACTGGTCGAAATTAAATTTTGGGAGTTCTGATGTTGCTGTAAAGCAGATATGTTCGTTTTGCAACTCTGGTTGCAGGCTGACAGAAATTTGAGGAATAAAATCATTCGAGTGCTGCATCTGTATATGTTTTATATATGTGTGCATTGATTTCAGGAGCATACAATGAGGTTGATCATATATGATATGCTCAATAAAGGCAATTTTCTTCATGTATCTTGATCAAACTTGCATCAATGTAGCTAGAAGACTAATCTTGAGCTGCTATTGATGATACTACTACTGAAATTCGACAGTACTATAGTACTAAACTACTAATAGAGTAATAGTACTATGTATTTGCCATTAATCTTTTCCATTAAGAATTTCTGATAGTCATTAACAGGCTACTAACCAGGGATAGATTATGGCACCTTTGTAATGACCAAATTACCAAATTGATTTACAAAAAAAAAAAAAAAAAAAGAGGGATTTGCCACATTCATATAAGGAAAATCTTCAGGGACAGAGTGACAGCTTATATAACCGGAGCAGGACACCACTAGACCGACACACCATGACGGAGGCTGTAGAGCATAAGTTCATTTATAAAACTACCAGAAGACCCTTTATAATAGTAAGACAGACTGCTGCTACACACACTTGCCTCATTACACAACAAAGGTATTTTGGGAAAAATCATTACTATTGTAGGCAATATGATAAGCTTTTCGCAAACATCATAAAATAGTATAGATGAGAGACCACATAGTTTTGAGCTCATGAAGTACTATATTATCCAAATATTCTCAAACTATTGGAGAACTACACCATAAGTACTGCACTACAAACATAACAAGAATATCCTTGAGTTACCTTCTTAGGAGGTTGATTATAAATTCAATAGGAGCCCCTTGGATATAGTGGAAGCAAAACTGATATATTGTACCAGAGTTGAAGCAATCGGAGCATTTCAACTTAAACATCGCATGACTTGAACGTCTCCAAAGTGATTAGATAGAAGAGAAGTAAAAAGAAGTGTATATATTTCTAATTTCCAAATTGATCGGCAACTTTACCTTGTTATGTGATTATCTAATGGATTATGAATTCAGATCAGAAATACATAAAAGAAAAAAAATCATATAATATGAAGTACTATAATGAACAGTGAAACACCACCATTTTCAAAACCCTTCTTAATCTTTAGTAATCAGAAGTTAAACAGAGCTCATACAAAACAGAGAAATTTACTGAACTCTTTAAGTTTGCCTATTCTTCCATTTTGTTCACATCATATACAGTATTATCTTTGTTATTATCATCTTTACCACCTTCTTCACCTTCACAATCCATAGAGCTATTACTACTATCTTCATCTTCAGACTCATCAAAACTATCATCTACAATCGGTACTGCTTTCCCTTCCTTGAGAAATGCTCGGCTCTCCGAAAACGAACGCAGGTAAAATCCAACTTTACTACCGTCTTCATCTTCAGAGCTATCTCCATCTTCAGACTCATCAACGCTATCATCTACTACCGGTACTGCTTTCCCTTCCTTAAGCAGTGCTAGGCTCTCTAAATACGAACCTAGGTAAAATCCATATATTTGCCCTTGTACTTGTCCAAGACATTTCTTACTTTTGATGGATCTCAAACCATAAGTTTCATCATCTGAAGAATTAGACTCTTCCTCTAATATCAATATATCTCCTTGATATTTTCTAAACCAAAATCTCTGAGGCTGAGCATAATCATGAGGGACATTATACTTGAATATACAATTCCAAGACTCAACTACACCATACTCTTTCATCACCCAAATACTATAACTCTTAGGAGTTTGATCATCATCCTCGGAAAACACACAGCATTCGATCTTAATCAAGGCTAACATACTTTGTGATTCCACGACTTTTAAGTCCATCTTGAAAAGATTACCACCTTCTAAACAACTTGGCAGCTTAATATAAATGAAAACCTCTTGTTCCACATCAAATTTAACAACACTTTTCCAAGTCCCTCCTCTCCAACCCACCCAATGGCAACCTCCTTTCAAGAAAACTTGTGTATATGTCATATGCACATTCGGGTTTCTAATGTCGCAACTAACGTTCTCGATCCCTCTAACGCCTTTCCACACCCCGGTTTTAAGCGAATAAACCTCCACACCAGGAGGAGCACGGCCGTGTGGAAAGAGGTTCTTTCCACAGTACGCAAGACGAACAACCTTATAATCAAAACTCCTTCCACTAAAACCAAAACCCACGCAGACATCCATCGAACGACCGTGGGTTTCGACGGTGAAATTCGGCGTAGGGAGCTGCACAAACTTCCTTATACAAGGGTTCCATAATACAATCGACTTATACCCTCCATATATATCATCAGATAAACATATTACGCCATATAAACTACCAACAACATTGAAACAACGCCCATAAAAACAATCAATTGGCATGATTACTTCATGATCACCTATAGTAAAAGATTCATCATCACATTGTAGTGAATAATATTGTCTACTTTTACTTTGAGAGTAGTATCTGAAAAATATATAAGGGTTTTTGAATGATTTCTGGAGGTGGGAAAACATGAATAATCTCCCTGTTAAAAAAGTGAGTAGGGTTTTACAAGTGCAACTACATGATACGAGGTTTTTTAAGGGTAATCTCAAGAAGATATCGAGTAATATATCATCAGGTAATAAATCGAACAACATTATTACCTGATGAAAAGATTGCAGGAAATTTTGGTTTTCTTCAATCCGTATGATTTTCTTCAATATATAAGGGTGTTTCACCGTGTTTGTATCGGAGGTGAGAGAAATTGAAGAGGATAAACCGAAACAAGAACGGTTTCGGATTTTTCAAGATCGCTTTTGCGGGATATTTGGGATTTCTCCACTTTATTTTTGTTAAAGTGTGTTTATTTTTTGTGAAGCAACCTTACTTTCATTATTTTTGCTATATTAAACTTAATTCTACCAAGGTGAATTGATTTTTGTTGAATCCGGCTTATTTTAATGAATTGAAATTATTTTTATTGAACTAAACTTATTTAAAGATGAATTGAACAGGGCATTACTTTGCTTTTACTAATCTGAATCTATTTGACGCCCTTTGTCGCGTCACCTAAGATATTATGTTATATATACAGTTTAAAAATGTTAAACTTAATTCTACTAAGGTGAATTGATTTTTGTTGAATCAAGCTTATTTTAAATGAATTGAAATTATTTTTATTGAACTAAACTTATTTAATGATGAACTGAGCATGGAATTACTTTACTTTTACTAATCTCGATCTATTTGATGCCCTTTGTTGCGTCACCTAAAATATTATGTTATAATATATACAATTTGAAATGAGATTGATAGACATTATAAAAGATAAACTACATATAAAGTTTAATACTAGATAAAATCAAGTTCCATTTAATATAAAATAATAGAGATCATTAAGTACTGGAAATTGATTATTATAATATTTGTACTCTAAAAAACCCAACTACAATCTATTAACAAAATCCATTTATAATGTCTGAATTGACTTTTTTGAGAACTATCAATGATGTTCATTTTACTTGAATTAAATTAGTCTAACTTTTTCTCATAAAGTAATTCATTAATGAAAGAGTTATGCGACAACTACAATGTAGGTCAAAACTAGCAAATATATAACAATTTTTATCAAACAAAATTCTAAATTGGAAAAATCACAATTGTTGTAGATGAAATATGAATTCTAACACCTTTATATATAGTCGTCCACTAATGAGATCTTTTAATTAGTAGTAGTTTTAAAATTTAACAAAATATCAAAGATGTAGAATTGATATATGTCACAACAACACACAAATTTTCATCAACGAATCAACACGTTGCCCCAAATTATCACTATATTAAAATCAGTTGCAACATAGTAGTAATTCTTAAGAAGATAAATCTTTTGAATCTTTTTTTTTTTAGGGGAAAACCATCACAAGCACTAGTTATTAACTAAGCAAACATCCGAAGCGATTACATCTCCACCATACTTGGACAACTCCCTATCTACACTCGAGTCGAGAATTCAAGTGGGCTAAGATGAGCCATAGTATGTGCTGCTAAGTTTGCTTCTCTAAAAACATGAACAAAGTTTACTGAATTAAAACAGCTACTACAAATAGAAGCAATTTCCTTCACTATCATTCCAAGATAAGAACCATCATTCTTCCTACCATTCACTATGTTGATAATTTGCAAGCAATCACGTACACTCAACAACAACATCCATAGCATAGCATTGTAAAGCAAGTTTGAGCCCTAAAACAGTCGCCTTCGCCTCTGTCACATTAATCTCCCACTCATTTTTCACTTGCTGGCAACCTGTTCAAACAACATTTCCTTCATGTTCTCGAATCACCACTCCCATACCCACTCCAAACTCCTTAAAAATCGCCCCATTCACATTAATTTTTAGCACCCCAACCTCAGGAGGCTCCCAAACCGTATCACTTCGTTGTCTACGCCTTTTATCTTCGCCCCTACCCAACACGACAACACTACTCCCTCCTCATCAGGATCACTCCCTCATGTTGAATCTTGGTCAATATTATGAATGATCCAGATTTAATGTAAAATATTGGACGGTGCAGATTACATATACTTCCTCCGTTTTTTTTACATACGACACTTTTGAAAAACACGGTTACATAGAAAAAAATTTAATTGGGGATTAAGTAAAAGTAAGGGTGGGGATTAAAGGGAGTGGGGACCACCCTTCCCCCCACCCCAACCCACCCCCCCACCCCACCCCCACCCTTTCCCTCTCCCCCCACCCTAAACCGGCCCCCATCCCACCCTTTCCCTCTCCCCTCCACCCCAAACCAGCCCCCACCTCACCCCTTCCTCTCCCTCCACTCCTCCACCACAGCCACCCCCCCCCCTCCCCCACCCCCTCTCCCACCCCCACCCTCTCCTTCCACCGCCGCATCCCCTCCCCCACCCCCTCCCCGTCGATTTCAACGTGCCTCTTCGTGTTCTCTCTCCTCACTTGCTCAATTCCTGAGCACCTCCCCTCTTCTTCCGCTTTCTCTCTCGACCTTCGCCTACTTCGCTCTCCATCCATTTCTCACAAACCCTACTTGTTCATCAAGCTTTTTTACTTTGCTCATCAATGGCGAAGAGAAAGCTTGCTCGTAGAAAAAGCGTTGTCAAAAAAGCCGAACAAGTTAAGGAAGAGAATCCCAAGGTAGTAGAAGAAGTAAAGCACGATGAAAAAGAAGATTCGAAGTCGCTCGAAGAAGGCGAGAAACAGCAGAAACAAGTGAAGAAAGTACGTAGAAAACCTAGAATTCCGGATCGACCTCGAAGGAAAACCTCCCCTTCGAAGGGGAGGGGTGGCGGGGGCTGCGACGGTGGAAGAGAAGGGGGAAATCGACGGGGAAGAGGTGGTGGAGGGAGGGGGAGGCTGGGGCTGGGTGGAGAGGGAAGGAAGGGTTGGGTCGCTGGGTTGGGTGGGTGGGTGGGTGGGTGGGTGGGGGAGGGCTGGTGGAAGTTAGAGAGGAGGTTTAATTAATTTAGATGAGTATATAATAAGGTTAATTAAGTAGGTTTAATTTTAGTTAATTGTTATAAGTAAGGGTAAGTTGGTAATTTAATAGGCTAAAACATACCAATTTGGGAAAGAAAAAAGTGCTACATGTATTTTGCACCATTCCATTTAAGGAAAGTGTCACATGTAAAAAAACGGGAGGAAGTATTATTATTAATCTTAGAGAGGATTACATATCATATTCTATTATTTCATATCATATCATCATCATATAAAATATAGTTGAGTCCAGAATTCATTGCACAAGGACGTGACATTTGGCGTCCTTATTATACGCCATTTGTCACTGTTATTAAGTGACATGTCATTTTTTTTTTTGAAAAGAAATAGAGTTTCAAATTGATAAAAATACATATATAGAGTTTAGGATAAGAAGTAACAGAGTTTGATTTACAATGAAAAACTCAAGTATAGTAAATCGATTATAACTTTTGACATATATTTCGAAAAAAAATTAATTTTTGTACCATTAGAAGCATTTTAAAAATACTTTAAAACAAGATCCATTTATAATATTTTTCAAATCTATATTAGAGTAACGTATTAGAAGAAATATAAACAATAGCAACGTATTAAAGTAACCTACTACAGTACAATTAGAATTAGGGATGTCTTATCAGCTCCAAGTTTTCTATAAATCCTATTTATGTTAGAATTAGAAGATGTATAAGAAGATTTCCTTAAAAAACATGATGTATATGGAAAAATATTTACTGTAGTAACACATTAAAGTAACCTAATGCAATTAGAATTAAGGTTGTGTTCCAACTCTAACTTTTCTACAAATTACGAGAAATTAAAGTAACTTATTAAAGTAATGCACAATAAATCCAAACCATAAACATAGAACAAAACATGAGAAATTCCAGTTTTATGAGATGTTCCAATTTTGGAAATGTGGTTATGCGCATCACCATGACTTAATTTCCTTTTACATCCACGAATATTCCAAAAGATCAAAGACATTTTAAAACATTTTTACAGCAACCAAAAAAAACCATCCTCTTTCATAAAAGCTTATACCTTTGATCTCTTTAGGGCTGAAGATGTAGAATCTTCCTCACTCTTCCCCTTCCTTCTCTTGGCAACACTAGAGAGAGAGGAAGGTCCCACAAGGGGCTCCTGCTCCGCACCCATGGCACTAATGTGCCTAACAATAATGGAACTCTATGATTCAGTGGAATGAAAAGAGGTCTCAGGCAGGATTTGGAGCTCACTGGGAGATTTCTCAGCATCATGAATGATCATGGTATCATTTTCAACACTAGACTCAAACACAGAGATTCCATCATAGGTATGATCAGCAAAATTAGAGAGAGGTCCAAACTGATTACCTTGCAAGTAATCCTCAGGATAAACAACTTGTAAAAGGACAGGAGATAGCATCACTCCAGTGGCCTTGGGTGGAGCAAGATCCAGCCTTACACCCTCACCTTTCTCACGGTGAGAGTAATCAAGCATGGCAGCTTGAAAGTAAGCATCAGAGGGAAATGAGATAGGAACAACATCAATATCAGCTTCATCATCAGAGTCACTCACCTGAACATACTTAGGGCCATCAACAAACAATATTGCCTTTCCTTTACCTTTCCCATAAACAGGAACATCATCTCTAATAACAAGTTCATAAGAGTTGTCCTTAAAAGCAATACCAGCCTCTTTCTTCTTACCAGAAACAACAACAAACTTTGAACGAGACATAGCCTTTTGATTCAAGAATTTCTGATTAGGAGGGACTTCTTCAATTAGGTAAGTATTTAGGGTATCCAGTTATCACGGGAAGGGTCACTAAAGAAACCTTTGGAGAAGTTCTTGATAAGTCTCAGAAACAGTTATCAAAGTGGAAAGCGAATTCTCTTTCCCAAGCTGGACGTATAGTTATTATTCAATCAAATTTGTCTATAATTCAGGGCCAAATCTTATTGGTTGGGATAAAATTTGTAAACCAAAATGTTTTGGTGGGCTTGGTATTAGAAAAGCCAATGTAAATAACATTGCTCTACAATTAAAGCTACTCTGGCGAATCTTAAAAGATCCGGGTAATATTTGGGTTTCTATGGTCTCCAGAAAATATTTAAAAAATGATAGTTTATGGAGTCATGTCCCTCCTTCTTCAGCGTCTTGGCAATGGAAAAAGCTTTTATCGCTTAGGTCGACTTTTAGAAAGGGTCTGAGGTGGCAAGTTGGGAATGGGGTTAGTATTTCCTTCTGGTTTGACAATTGGGTTTATGCGTTTCCATTGGCGGTTATCCGGTTGTGGTTCATGAGGTGTCTCTTAAGGTTAGTGATTTATTTCTGAGGATAATCAGTGGATGGTTGAGAGATTAGCTAGTGTTGTTTCGATCAATGTAGTGAAGGAGGTTACAAATTTGTTTCTCCCTGCCGCATGTATGGAAGATAACTTGGTTTGGGGTTTAACTCCTCATAGAGATTATTCGGTTCAGTCGGGGGCTAAGTTATTACAAGGATATGGTATTCGCTATACTCTAAAGTTAAGTATGATTGGATTTGGAAAAGTAATGTTCCTCCTAAAATTAGATTTTTCATATGGAAAATCTGTTTGGATGGTCTTCCTACGAAAGACCGACTAGAATTAGAAAGAAGTCATGTGTTTTCTTCCTCAAGAGTGTGTGTTTTGCAACTTTCATAAGGAAGATGATTATCATCTGTTAAGCTGCGTGATTATGGCTCATGGCCAGTTATGCCTTGTTTTGATAGAAGACTAAGTTTGAGTGAGAATATCGAGGGGATGAGAAACACTTGTAGCCATGATGATACATGTAAAATCTTTATAGTTTGGTGGCATATCTGGTTTGCTCGTAATAGGATTTTCTTTTAAAGAAGAATTTTTGGTTCCTTCTAAGGTAGCAATTTCTATTGTTCACTTCCATAGGGATTGGAGTCATGCGCAAGGTATGGAAGATCATCTTTCCATTTCCAAAAAGTGTAAGCCCTTTTCGGTTTCTAAGGAGGTTTGGTAGTCCAAGCCCTCCACTGATGAGTTTAAGCTTAATTTTGATGGCTCTAATTTAGCCAATGGAGATATTGCTTATGGCTATCTTATTCGTGATTCGCATGGTGAGGTTTCCATCATGGGTGTTGGGATTCTTCATCCTAATTATTCTATTCTTTCTGCTGAAGCCTGGGGGCTAAGAGAATGAATTAAAGCAGCTGTTTCGTTAGGCATTTCTGGTCTTATTGTGGAGGGAGATAACCTTGTGGTTATTAACTCTCTCAGAAAAATTTGGTTAATCCCTTGGGAAATTAATAATTTAATTTTGGATGCAGGGATGGATCTTAGGGTGTTTGGTTCCTTCTTAATCACTGCTTTCGTGAAGTTTATCAAGCGGCGGATTTTCTGGCTCACAAGGGTCATTCGGTCCTGTCTCCTCATCGCTGGTTTGAGCTTCATGACCCTGTTTTCCTCTCTATCATCCGAAATGATGTTTTAGGTTAGTCCTATACTAGGGACTAACCTAGTTTTTCTCTCCTAATAATAAAAAAAAAAAACCATGACTTAATTTCTTCTTTCTTTCTTATATCCTTTGGGTCACCTCTTTTGCTCTCTCTCTATTTTTTAATCTTTGTTTTTTTTACAAAGAAAACAGTAAGACGTGCAAGAAATTTAAACATTTTTGCCTACAGATAAAAATGTTTTTCATTTTCTCTTTTGCCTTTCTAATTGGACTAATATGTTAGACTTTGCGCAATCAATTTTACGAGTTTACCACTGTCTTACCTTTAATTTATAAAACTGATACTTAATCAATTACTTAAAAAACCACATCAAACTCAAATCAACCTACACCAAATGCAACCTTATATTCCAAACAAAATCACCTATTACACAAATAGCATGAAACTGCAAGCAACAACGTTAATAGTATTACACCTATTAGATCTATAAGTCGTATAAAATGAAGGAAAAAGATACGATCCACACGGATAGATGAAAAAAAAAGACCTGACAAAATTAGGTGGAAGTTCACTCGATCTGCCAAATCAAATGGTCATCAACATCCTTCTTCTTCCATCAATAAAATGTCAAATTTAGCAATACTATTGTCCATTTTGAGTGACATGGAGCTTACAAATAAGCAAAAAGAAAAATAAAGAAGTAAACTCCAAATAATTCTTATCTTCATTTCTAAATCTTCCTGATGGTTCTTTCTCATAGATTATTAGGTTGTTTTATGATTCCAAAATGGATCATTAAGCAAATTTATTATTACATGTTTAACCAATGAAACTAATATTTTTTTTAGAATTTTTCACTTATTAAATTATAAAGATATGAGATTAAAAATGGTCTACATTAGACAAATTATTAGGTCTACAATTTTATTGTAGCCATTAAACAGTCACGTAGATTGGACCTTTACTGAAGAAAAAAGAATTGATGACTTTTGAACGTAATAACGGTCCACAAGGGCACAGCCCAAGTAACAAATTATTTCTCATATGAGTCATATCAGAATTTAAAATCCAGTCCCAAGTCGCAAACAAATCACATCCGTCCATCTACACTTCAAAATCTACGGTAAAAACCCTCGATCCGTGCAACTCAAATCCCACCAATCACCTTCCACAGCCCTCTCCTTATAAATACCACAATCCTCCTTCCCTCAACTCCACATTCTCAAATTCCAAAACCTAAAAAATCCCGCCATTTTCTCTCTCCTAAAAAAACCTCAACCTCAAATCAATGGCGCCGAAATCAGAGAAGAAGCCAGTGGAGAAGAAAACCTCCGACGCAGAGAAAAAGCCGAAAGCCGAAAAGAAGCTTCCCAAAGAAGCAGTTTCAGGGGACAAGAAGATGAAGAAGAGATCAAAGAAAAGTGTAGAAACCTACAAAATCTACATCTTTAAAGTCCTGAAGCAAGTTCATCCCGATATCGGAGTATCGAGTAAAGCGATGAGTATAATGAATAGTTTCATTAATGATATCTTTGAGAAACTTGCTCAAGAATCTGCTCGTTTAGCTAGGTATAATAAGAAACCTACTATTACTTCTCGTGAGATTCAGACTGCTGTTAGGCTTGTTTTGCCTGGTGAATTGGCTAAACATGCTGTTTCTGAGGGTACTAAGGCTGTCACTAAGTTTACTAGTTCTTAGATTTGAGAATTTCTGTTTTGTTGTTTGGTCTTTTTGGAATGAATTTGGTGTATAGATCTGATTTGAGATTAATGGAATCAAGAAACTTTTGTTGAATCAAGTAATTGTGTGTTGGTTTTGTTTTTTAATTTTCATCAATTTTTGATTTTATATGCTGTATTCCAAAAAAAAAAAAAATTGATCCGTAGTCGGCATATGGGGTTGTTTTTGCGAAAGCCTATATCATACGTTCGGGTGTACAGTACATTAAAAAATACTCTTACGGCCCGTTTGGTAAGAGGTTATAAATGGTGGGAATGGTAATGCATTATAGTGTAAATTTGTCTTTAGAAATCCAATGTCATTACCGATGGTAATGTTATCTCATCACAAGATATCCATTTTTAATCATTACCATCCATTACTGACTTGGGAAGGTGGTATTGGGTGGTAATGAATATTTATAAAGGGAAACCCATGTTTTGTGATAAAGTTTCATTCCCATGGTCATGGACATGTGAAAATCTTTACAAATTTACACTAAATTTCATTACCATTACCACTATTTATAACCACTAACCAAACGGGCCGTTAGGTGTATAATATATACTTAGGATAAATTGGAGGTTTATGCTATCAGGTTCTCATATAATGAGCTTTGAAACACTGGGCCAAATCAAATGGGTCATTCATGAGACCATTCGGAGGTGATTAGGAGAAATGTCTCGTGTTTTTTTTTTTCCTTTTTAAATACGTTAGTAGTTACAAATTGTGCCTTAAATTTGGGCATACGTAAGCTTGGATTTATACCAAAAGGATGTGAAATTTAATTTTTTTTTCAACCCTTCATTCATTAATAAAATTGTGGATTTGTTTATTATGTAGTTAAAATTAATACTTAATATAGAACATATCATTCATTATACTCCCCATGTGATTTCATTCGATAATCAGAGGGCCTTGTTTAGTTTAGGGGTAAGGAGGAGGTTTTTTTTTGAATTTTTTTGTTGAATTGATGTCATATATTCATGTAGTTCTTAGGTGTATTTAGGTTGCATTTTATAACATTTAGAATTTAGATTCATTATTCGATTTATATTGCATCATATTCTCAAATTGTGCTTTTCTACTCCTATGGTGTGTTTTCGATGAATTTCAAGTATCAAGAATGTAATTGGAATATAATTAGCCAAGCGAACAATAGGAGCATTTGGAAAGAAGTTACATTCTATAAGGATTGTCACTTCTATCTTTGCGTACGAATTTGAGCTAACACGAAGTGGAAAACCATTAGAAGAATTGTGAAAATTGAGTCAAATCTACTCTCTTGACTATAACTATATATGTGCTTTTGATAATTGAAAAATTCCAATGTATTTGGAAACAAAACCTGAAAAGCTTTCCAATGACACTTGACACGCCCGATACAACTTTTGGTTAAGAAGTTATACCTTTTGGAAGTTCACACTATTTTGCTGGAATTTGTTAATTAGGAGTGTGCACTAATTAGTTGATCCGTCCATTTAATGATTAGATTGACTTTCCTTGTTTTGCGACTGACTTTCCTATTAGTATAAGCATACGCTTTTTTATTTTATTGTTGTTTTGTCTATTCTCTTAATTAGGAGTCACACTTTTATAAAGCGCTAATTGTATTACTCTCCATTGCAATTTATCGAAGTAAGTTTTCATCTTTAATTCTTCATAGTTATGTTTCTTTTTTACTCTTTCATTGTTTATTGATTGGATGTTATTAGTATTATTTCCTTTAATTTTGTGTTTGATTTAAAGTTTTTTCATCAAATACGTGAAATACCCCCGAGTAATTTTTTTCACCAGCTACCCCCTAACATTTCAAAATTCACCATGTACCCCTTAATTTCTTGAAAATTTACTATATGCCCTTAATGACCAATGACCGTAGATTTTTTAGTCTTTAATCCCTACTTTTGCTACTAAACCTATTGATTAACCTTTATATGATCAATTTACCGTAGTTGACAACCACATAATTACCTTCTATGATTTTTTTCTCTCTTCCTTCATAACTCTCTTTCCTCTTTTTCGGTCATTGGTGGTGATTTAATGGTGCTCTATCAAGGTAAATGACTCAAATATGAATTAATTAGGGTTTGGTTATGGAATAAGGGATTATTGACTAAACAAACTAATAGTTGTTAGTCATTAAGGGTATAGGTAAACTGTAAGAAAGTGGAGGGTATATGGTGAAATTAGAAAGGTTTGAAGGTATTCGGTGAAAAAGAAAATTACTCGGGGTACTTGGTGAAAAATCCGTTAATATTATTATTATAAGTAGTAAATTAGTAACCATGAGTTTTCATTGAATTCAATTTGTTAGCCATGTGTGAGTAGTTTAATTACTAAAATTTCGGAGATCTATGTATAATTATGGGGGATTAATTTGAATATTTTGATTACTTAATTAGGAGTAGTCTATTTCTTACCGTTGAGTTCTTCATGCTAGTTTGCAAGTTAGGCTAATAAACTTGTTTTTAGTCTTGCGGATCAAAAATTATGTCCATATTGGCTTTGAATAATAATAGCCTGAACAATCCTTGTTAAAGCGAGAATTGCTTGGAGAGTTTCAACTTTGAAGGGATGTTCAGGGGAAATTAGTGCATGAGCCCTGGATAGATCAATTTATTAAAGCGAGAATGGCTTGGAGAGTTTTAAGTTTACTTTAGTTCACCATTCCATACTAATTATTCCTGTTAATTTAATAGTCAAAGCCATCTCTCTGTGGTTCGACTCTACTTGGCCGACTACATAATTAGAAGGAATTGTCATTATTATATTTGATAGTTTACGATAGTCTCATCATGTATATCAGTTCAAAGGGTTGATGTTGAAAGTGTGAATTTTGTTTTAAACATTGTACTCTTTGATTTGAACTATTATTATGAATTTTAGTATTTAACTAAGACTTCCTGTTTTTTGGTTGCTTGTGCATGGTCAATTCTAGTTGATTGTTAAAAATATTTCTTTGCTAGAATTCAACTAAACTTGACACTCCTTTTCCCTTCAGAAAAAAAAGAACTTAACATTTAATTTTAGGAAAATTTGCCAAAAAAACCTTTTACGAGTTCATTTTTCGAAAAAAAACCTTATAAAACATTTTTTGCGAAAACAGACCAAAATCAAAATTTTTTTGCAAACAAACCTAGTATCATTTTCCGGTGTTGACCATAGAATTTCCGGTGTTGACCACCTCTAGCCACCACTACCAACACTGCGCCACGCCCACCCACCCCCCCTGCAGCCCCCACTTCACCCCTAGCCCGGCCCCCACCACCTGCAGCCCCCCCCCCCATCCCCACCAGCTAGCCCCAACCCCCTCCCTCCACCCTCTCGGGCGGCGGCCCCACCCCCTTCGCCCTACCCTCTCTCCTTTCCCTTCTTCCCCTCCTCACCCCCTTCCCTATCTCCTCTCCCTTCGTCGATCCCCCCCCACACCGCAGCCCACCCATCCCCCCGCAGCCCCCCTCCGCAACACGTAGAAAATCTGAATCCACCACCATCACATGACCATAACACCATAAAACCCCCCCCACCACAACCACGAAACCCACTACCCACTACCCACTACCCACTACCACCACAAATGAAACGAAAACTATCAAAAATCGAAGAACAAAACCATTGTTTCCGGGTGGCGCGGCGGTGGGGGCGTTCGGGTGGCGCAACGGTTGAGGGGGGATGGACGAAGGGAGAGGAGAGGGAGAAGGGGTGAGAGAGGAAGAATGGAGAGGGAGAGAGGGTAGGGTGAAGGGAAGGGGGGGGGTGGGGGTGCCACTGAGGGGGTGGAGGGGAGGGTTGAAGTGGTAGTGGTGGCTAGGTTTCATCTTGCAAAAATAATTTTGATTTTGGTTTGTTTTCGCAAAAAATGCTTTATAAGGTTTTTTTTTCGCAAAAATGAACTCGTAAAAGGTTTTTTTTTGGAAATTTTCTTAAATGTTATGATACTTGATTTATCTTCATATACTTGTATAGAAATGCTCCTCTCTTCGTCTAGAAGATGATGATGGAGACTTGGTTAGGGCTGTGAAAAACTGACCCAACCCGTTTACCGAACCCGAATCTGACTTGAAATAAGCGGTTTGGGTTGAGATTTTTGACCCATTTAAGTAAATGGGTTGACATGACTTACACATTTAATTAAATGGGTTAAGTTAAGGTTGACATTTTCAACCCGAAATTAACCTGCTTTGACCTGTTTAACTCGTTAAAAATATAATTTCCTAAAAAGTTGTGTTAAAGTTGGTGAAAATTTTAAAAATACTAATTGTTGAACACAAATACTGAAAAGACAATCTAATCATGCATACTTTTATGTGAATTTATTGTTGAAAACTAATAAAATTTAATAGTAATAAATATGTAAATGAATTAAACGGGTTATATGGGTAACCCGTTTAATAAACAGGTCGGGTCAAAGTTGAGTTTTTCAACCCGTTTAATAAACGGGTTAGGTTTGGGTTGGGACATGTTCAACCCGTTTATTATTAACTCGAACCCGAACACGACCCGACCTGATATGTTAATCAGCCATAAACTTGGTGGACTTAGGGGGCATTGGAAATTCCAAATGCATGAAAAATGGTGCAGTTTGCAATCCTAACAAGAAGCATTTTAGATAAAGAAAATTGAAACAAAGAAGCAATAAGCCACGAGCGGGCCAAAATGCTCATTTGTTCTTTTTCACCTATGGATTTCCCTGACCAATCTCTAAACCCATGTTAACCCACAACGTGTGTTTCAGATCCCATTATCATTTTGGAATATTGAGCTTGCGATTCTGACAAGGTTCACATTAGAACCCAGACTTGGTTAGTAAAATAATGGTTAATTAACCTCATTTCATTTTGGGAAATAGAGTGTTTTTAAATTTGATTTCTTGTAAAATTAGAAAGGTTATTGTTTCCGTATCAGGAAGTCTAATATGTATATGAGAGAGGTTTTGGGGAATTGTCTAATGATACCTAAGTGCGAGGGATGTCCTTTGAGAGAGTCTGAGACTTGCAAAATATGAAAGAGTGAACTGCCTCATATGGTCCCGAGAATGCTCCTTTGACGCTTAAGTCTGAACTGTCTTTTTGTAGAAAGAGTGTGGAGAGAGAGGGTCCATAAATATAAAAATAGTTACATGTACTTGTGCTGCAGCCTGCAGGTTTGTATATATAATTACTAAAATTTTGCTGACTGAACTAGCTAATCCAGGGTATTCTTGCAATTAAGGATATTATGGGCCTAATTAAGCGTAATGAGTTTAATTAAAGAGGGTCGGGCTTAAACAGGGGTAAATTAGTCATTTCATCCCTAATTGGGCTGGGCACAAACAATTATTGTTGATTTTGTTGGTCTCAAATAAATATTTTAGTGCTTAACCCATAAGCAACAACAAATTTTGCATCTGTTTGTCTATTTCATTCGTAAACGTGAAGTTTAATTAGCAACTGAAATTCTAATAGTTCCAAGAATTGGTCCACAAACCTAGTTGTCATTTCATGGTGAGAGACACTTGTAATTTCATACTAATTATATATATATATTAGATTGGTAAGGAGAAGTGCCCTACTTGATCAGAATTTTGTACAGGTTAATCCGACCCAACTACACACGCAAGACCTTTTGGGAGTAGGGGGAGGTAAGAGAATCCCATCTCCAAAGTGTCTCTAATAGGATTTGATCCCATAACCTCAATGTTGTGAAATACAAACCTTATCATTAGACCAAATACTACTGATTACTAATTAATTTGATTGATATGAGTCGAGAGGATTTCTTTTGTACCAAATTTTCAAAAATCACTGTCGTATTCTTATACTAATCTGATAGTTTGACAGCTCATGAAATATATATTATTTTAAGATTATTAGATAACTACATTTTTTGTTTTGTGCATAGGTAAGGAATATTTATATTTTTTCTTTATATATACGTTACAAGTGTGATCACGCTTACTTGTTAAAATATTGATAGATAACCTTGGCCAATGAATATAGAACCCGAGGCATAGCGTATTAGCGTATAATGTTGCACGTATTCTGCCGATAAAATCATGGAAAAATATCAACGGTCAATGGTTGACTTAGAATACAGATAATGTGTTTATCTTTGGTACTATCTTATTGGCCTTGTACCATAGAATTAATAAAATCTAAAACTAATATCTTTCAATATACAGTTATTTTTAACTGATCTTTGTTTAGTTACTTAACCTTATAAATACCACCATTTGGTTCTATTTCAACTCATCAAAAGCTAAGCAAAGAAATAAACATTAACCAATATAATTGTAGCTTGGCAAGATGAAAATACCATTAGGGTGTGTGATAGTGTTAGGGATAATCTTTAGTTACCTCAATAATCAGCTTATTATTAGAGCTGATGCTATTAAAGTAAGTACTGTGGTAACACCATCTTTCTTCAATAGCATCATCAGCCAAGCATCTTCATCTTGCAGGGGTAAACGTTTCTACTCACGAGCAGCATTCCTGCGTGCTGCTAAATCCTTCCCTAAGTTTGGAAGTGGCTCCACTCTTGCTGCCAAGAGGGAGATTGCTGCCTTCTTTGCTCATGCTACTCATGAGACTGGTCGTAAGTCACCTTTACGTTCCCCGTCTTATTAATTACCCCCTCCGTCCCTTATTAGATTTCCCATTTCTCCCATGCACGTTTACCAATGCACATTTTATATCGTTAATATTGTAAGGGAAATTCTAATTGGTACCATTGTACTTTGTGTTATTCCATTTGGTACCCAAATTCTTTTTGGATTCTATATAGTACCGCTGTACTTTGCACTTATTCTCCACCGCAACATTATGTTAAACAAAACGTTAGTTTTGGGGGTTAAACAGGGTCAGGGGTTTAACTAATTTTGCTTAATTAAGGTTTTGGGAGTCATTTTTGTCCTTAATTAACGACCAAATTTAAGGTCCAATTTGGTAAAAAAAAACAAGTAGACATTTCCTGACCCGTAAAACAAGGTTTTAGTAGTTTTTCTCCAATTCCGACTTCAATTTTTTACCCATAAGAAGCAAAATGACTCCCATAAGAGGCAAAAATGACTCCCAAACATTAATTGAACAATTCTCAATGTACAAGACATGTAAACGAGGTAAACTACTAATCCTATATAGCCCAAAACTAATGTTTTATTCAATGGAATGTTACGGTAAAAAATAAGTCCAAACTATAGTGGTATCATGTAGAATCCAAAAAACAATTTGGTACCAAATGAAAAAGCCCAAAGTATGATGGTACCAAATAGAATTTCCCGTATTGTAATTACATATTAGTAAAAATTATAAAAGTTTGATTTTCCTAATGTACATAATGAGACGAATCAAACACGATCCCACATAACTGTTTTTTCGTATATATTGGATTTTTTTTTGAAGATTTTCTTTAACTATGAATAGTGTCCAAATTAGAAATGAGAAAACTAACAAGGCACAGAGGGATTACTTGTTTTAGAATGCTGCTTATATTTTAGGTGATGTGAATTTACATTTACCTTGACCTCCACTTATATCTATTCATGGGACTAGTCGTAAACATTGATCTCCTGTCTTTATCTTTATTAAAGTCATCCATGTTTGGCTACTACTACTAAGTATATGATAATGTACTTTCCCTTCCCAACTTAAAATATATTCAGATTCTGGAGAGACTCGATTGATCTTACAATAAGGTTAATTGCAACCCTCGTCTCATATAATACTTTGCATTTCAAATAACAAACATTTGCTTGATATTTTTAATTAGTCAAAGTTTTATAAGCATTCTCAATTATATTTAGTCACATTACTTCCTCATCTTTAAAAAAAAATTGTAACAGTTTGACTTTTATGATATTCACATATTTCATTTGACAATATTTTTTAACTATAAAAAAATATATGTTGTAGTGTAAAATATCATTGGATTTATCTCAATGCTTATAATCTGAAATCTTGAGTTTTTATACATGTAATAGATATATAATAAAAGATAATTAATGTTCAAATTTGTGGATCGGCAAGAGGGTAAGTAAATCTGTTGCAACATGATAGTCTATAGCGAAATAGTTGAGATAGGACTTCTATTTGTAGATAATTGGATTTATTGGCGCGCTATACTATACAGACAGTAACTTTCTTCTATGCATGCATAATTGTAGATTTCTGCTACATAGATGAACTTGGTGCTGCTACTACTCCATACTGTGACCGTTCTTGCACAAGGTATAAATGCAAACCAAGGAAAAGTTACCATGGGAGAGGCCCTATCCAGCTTACATGGAATTGCAATTATGGAGCTTGTGGCAAGTACCTCGGCCTAGACCTATTAAACCGTCCTGAACTCGCGTCGTCGAACCCTACCGTGTCTTTCAAGACTGCACTTTGGTACTGGATGACTAGGGTTCATTCTAGAATGAACAGAGGATTTGGAGCCACTATCCGCGCTATCAATGGCGGTGAATGTGGTGGCAACCGACCCACCGCTGTCCAAAACCGTGTTAAGTATTACCGCAAGTATTGCAAGAAGTTTGGTGTTACTCCTGGTCCAAACATTTCTTGCTAAGCTAGCAAAAGGAGCTTGGTGCATGATATTGTTTGTAAGCTCCTCCCTAATACGTAAAGTTGGTCAAATATAATAATATATTAAAAGTGTACGTAGAACGGTAGAAGTTTCAATGTTGTTTGTATGCGTGGAAATTGGAAAAAGGAATAAGTGCTAGATATACACATGAAGAAAGTAATGTAATGATAACGTTATACTTAACAAATTAAGTGAAAACGTATGTGTGCTTCTTTATTTTGTGTAACTACGGTGTTATTAGAGTCCAAATCTTTTTTTGAAGTACAATTATTGTCCAAATCTTATTCTATACTCAGGCTATGTTCTTTTCAACTTATTTAAGATTTCTAGTCTTATTTCGATTTGATCGGATCGATCGGATCGAAAAATTCAGATCAGATCAGAAAAAATCAGATCAGATCAGATCAGATCAGAAATGTTCAGATCAGATCAGAAAAGAAATAACATATTGCACGAGTTGGGTAAATCATAAAAGTTCAGATCGGATCGCACCGGGATCGGAAAAGTTGAGATCGGACCGCACGGATCGGAAAAATTCAGATCAGATCAGAAAAGTTCAGATCAGATCAGACCAGATCAGATCAGATCAGATCAGAAAAATTCAGATCAGACCAGACGAAAAAAACATAGCCTCAATAATTAGTTTTAGGATATATGTGATTAACAAATGAAGTGGAAAATTTGATAGACTTGACAATAATCATCTCAATTATTTACCGGCCATGCGATAAACGCCTTTTCTGTACATCCAAAAAATATGTTTGCAGATCCATAATATTGTTGTTGATCGTCTAAAAAACATATACTACCTTTGTTCATATTTAATCATAAACCTTGACCAGGCTAGATTTTAATCATCACCAAACTAGATGAACTCAATTCATACTGTAATTAATTCTTAACCCACTCTTGTGTCACTCATGATGTGTTGGTTGGGTTGAATCCCCGCTTATTACTCTTAGTATTTTTCCTTGATTGTTTCTTAAGTCAATTCTCTTAGGGGGCGTTTGGCTGGGAGTATTCTGAAAAGGGTAAGGGAATCAAGTAACTTATTGATTCCCTTACTTGTTGTTTGTTTGCTCCATTTAATGATACCCTTAGCCCCCTCCTTACCCCCAAAATCCTCTACTCTCATTCCCCCACCCCCCGTAAGGTTTCACTTACCCTTTCTTTGACTCATCTTGACCATCTCCTTTCCCATCCAACCACCACATGGGCCATCCACTCAACCACTATCTGACCACCCAATCACCACCACGTGCCCACCCAACCACTGCCTTATGCCTCCACCCCAACACCCCAACCAAGCCACCAACCACTAAGAACTGCAAACCTTTCAGCCACCAGAACCGCCTCTACCATTCACCACCGGCCACCTAACCACCAGATTCACCTCTACCACCCACAAACCTTAGAAAAATAAAACATGGGAGAACAAAGGGAAAGGGCCGGGGGACGACAATGGCAGGAAGAGGAGGGGGAGGAGGCGAAGTAGGGAAGGGGAGGGGAGGGCAATGACGTAGTTGGAAGGGGAGGGGAGATGGCGCGAGTTGGAAGGGGAGGGAGAGAAGCACAACACTGCGGGAAGGAAGGGGAGGGGGGAGAGGCATGTCACGGTGGGAAGGGGAGGGGGAGAGGCGACGATGCGGTGGGAAGGGGAAGGGGAGGGGTGACGGTCTTGTGGCGGCTACCGGGGTGGGGAGGGGAGGCTGGTACACATAAGAGAGAGGGGAAATGGTGGTGCTATGGTGGAAGAATGGTAGGAAGAGAAAGTAAGAGAAATGACATTGTACCTACCAAACAACACTTAAAATTTAAGGGTTTTGCTTTCCTTTTACTCTCTAGTCTCTACCCCTTTCTTGATTCTAGTCTCTACCCCTTAGTCTTTCTAGTTAGTTGTATCATTGGTTAATTTTAATCCTCCAATCCATTGTTGCTTCCAGACTAACTTGTACTTTTTGGTACCTAATTGCTATTCTCTGTGGAATTGGACCCTTTCTTACAATGCCATTATACCTATAATTTGGCTAGATAGGTTATTGACAGAAGTATTTTGTCAACGACCGAAGTTCTACTTATACTTTTTATTTTCCGCTACAAAGTAGTTTTCAGTATTTCACTTCGAAAATGCATTTGTATTGTTTCCGACTTATGCTTTAGAAACTAAATAGTTGTTAACCCGAGCAACGCCCCATAGGCTCATATCATTTCATTTATTAATGTGTGGTATTAGATTTTATACCATTATAAAAAGATCCTGAACAAAACATCACATTTTGTGATAGTTGTAGCACTGTGATAGAGTAACTTGAACCAATTAACCATCTTATATTACTAAGAAAAATCGTATCTGCAATTTTACGGGATAATCACTAAACTAAAACCTTTATTTATATATTTTTGGTTAAAGACAAACTAAAACTTAACAACAGAGAAATGACGATAAGTCAATTTGATGCACACTTGTAGTTAAAAAGCACCTAATAGGTTGTAGCTTAGACTGTATCCATTTTTTGTTACTGATCTAGCAAATACAGCCAAAATTCTTTTTAAACATGATGGTGAACGCAAAACATACAACTGATGGTCGTTTAAAAAGAACAGTTGTAATGCAAGAGATTTAAGGAGTCATCATACTTAAAAAAAAAAAGGATCCATCATATATAAATTTATTTTATTCAAATATTTGGTTTGTGTTTTAAGATATGAAATTGTCATTTTAGGTTAATGGGATGTAACCGTGAGTTTTCTATTTATTTACCACATATTGAATTCAATAATTGTGGAGTATATATTATCTTGTCTTTAAATACTTTTTTTTTCCACAAAGACCAATATAAGATTGTAGATTAGTTGGTTAGTGTCTTTTTATTTCAAATAATTAGAGGTTGTGGGTTTGAGTCTTTCAACATACATTTTTATTGTTCACTTTGTGTCATTTGTTTTTTTTGGGGGAGGGGGTACATGTGGCGGCATGACAATTCTTTGCCTTGGGGGGTTTGCTATTATTAGAGAGAGAGAGATTCTTGGATATGGAGAGGTTAGAGAGCCTAAACCGATTGAGAATTCTCATGTAACATAATCTTGTACATTGATTCAAAGACTTAGTGCAGTTTGCTGGTTTTTCACTTGAATCTCAAATTTTACATAAATTCTTTTATGTGATTTATTGTTTGTATATTATTCTCACATACTCCCTGCATACATTTGTATATTTACATAATTTCACAAATTAACTTTTACAGAAATATGGAAGCATTAAAATGGATTAAGAGGAAGGGCTAGAACGACTGCATTATTCTCACAGACTCTATGGTAGTAGTGGATGACATCAATGGTGATGCAAAAATCAAGGACAGATACACTGAAGCAACAAATGTATGCAAGGAGTTATTGCAGGAGGGACGAGTGAAGCTAGTGCAAAAAGTTGAGAGAGATCAAGAGAAGATGACATCTTGGCCAAAACTGTCCCGAAGGGGAGCATGGAAGTTGATGTATTCAGCCAATTTTCCAAACCACCTTGGAAGGAATTACATATCGACTTAGAGGAAATCACCTTTGAACATTTGTGTTTATGTTGTAATTTAGGGGAGGATAACCCCCCATGATACTTTGTTTAATGTGTAAATTGAATATGCTTTAACTTAATATATTGCTCCCTTTAACCAAAATAATAATAATTACTTTACAAAAAATATGTGAAGAACATATTTACATAATCTCTATTATGTTGTTTTTTGCATATTATACTTCAATTACACAATTTGATTGTGTCTTTATTCTAAAATTTCTAACAATTATGACTAATAAGATAAACTTAGTGACTTATATGTTCAAGGAAAATGAACATGAACTTATAATTAGCTACCACATATCTTAACTTTGTATACATGGTCCACTTACAATAATCATGCTAATAGAAAATTATGTCACTAACAATATTGGCTTATTGACTAATCCTTGGATATTGCAACTAAACCAAAAAAATCAGGTAGCATTGCACCACTAACCCACTACACCTTGTTGCTCGAACTTAGATTGTATAAAATGTAAAATATTTTCTCTAATCTTACGAGAAATTTCCTTTACAAAAGGCTTCTTTACTAACGAATGATAATCATATTAAGTTCTTTTGAAATGTATTTAGTCGCATTCTCTTCATATTAACCATTGCGAAAGAGAAGGGGTAGGTTAGTCTTTTTCTGTTTTTGTTGTATTTAGCTTCTTTTTTTTTGCTGTATTTAACATCCCCTTTATTTTTATTATGAAATTCCTAGCACATAACTAAGGGGAGCCACTAAGGACCATTGGGTCTAATGGTGTGGTTTCCTATCTCCCACATAGGAGACCAAGGTTCAAATCTTGACGGAAGCAAATTTCAATGTTGGGGAAGGGGGGGTTGGGGTTCTTGTTGGGCCCTCGATCGAATATCCCTATACGAGGGGGCCCTGGAGGAAATTCTTCTTACCAAAAGACTTCCCAATAGGGGCCCAGCAAAAACAACACTAAGGGAGCGAATCATGACTAGAACACCATAAAAGATAAGTCGATAACCATCGAATCTAATAATAGTTTCTCGCAACTTTGTTCTTTTGAAAAGATTATTTCCAGCAAAGTCCCTAGTGACATTATATAAGGTGGTTTCTAAAAAACTTTCAGAAAACAAATTTCAATAGTAGTTTTCGTGGGTTACTCATTTGTCCCTAGGGATGGCAATCCTAGCGCAGATGGATCCGACCCTAGTTCGCTCCGATCTGATGGAAAAAATGTGAACCGACTCCGACAAAAAAAAAAAATCGAATCCAACCCCGTTTAAAAAGTCTAACTCTGAGTCGGAGGAGGGTTGGAGTCGGATCCCATAAAAAAATCCGACATCCGAATCCGACTTTAAGGCAGTTAATCATTTTTTATTTATATTGATCTATTATGTATGTATAATCTGACAATAACTTTGAGGCAATTGTATTACTTCCTCCGTTCTGTTTTAAATGAAACGTTTGCTTTTTCACGCAACCCAATGCGCTTCTTTAATCATTAATATCTTTAGTTTTGCACACGTAAAAAATATAAAAAAGTTATAATTTGATAGTGTGCATCGAGACGAATCTAACAAGATCCCATTTGACTATGTTTTTCTTTATATAATGGCGATAAATTGGAGTCAAAATTGATCAATGAATAGTGTCATTTCACCCAATGTTTCATTTAAAACAGAACGGAGGAAGTATATAAGATTTTTCTATTGAAGAAATGATTGTTAAAAGTAATAGTAATGTTTAATTTCCATATGATTATTAAAAATATAGTAATAATTAGATTATTTGTATTATAGAAGATTTTTCTATTAAAAAAACGGGGGTAAAAAAAGTCTGATCCGATCGGAGTCGGAGTCGGATGTTAGGATTTTAAGTCGGGTCGGACTCGAATTTTCGGATTCGGAGTCGGATTTTAAATCAGACTTCTTGTAGTGTCGGAGTCAGATTATGCATAATCCGTTTCAAGTCCGACCCATTGTCCCTTAAAGGGTTGTAATTTTTCTCCATAGTCGAACTTCATAATACTTAACCATATATTCTCACCAATATAAATATATATATATATATAGAAGTGAGTTTATATGAGAATGCATATTTACATGAGAAATGAGAACGGATTTTACACGCTATAACTCTAATGAACAAGTGATGTAACTCTAATGAAAAAGTGATGGTAACTCCAAAAAAACAAAAATTAGAAAATATATTTAGAATTTTTTTTTTTTTTTTTTGGGCTCGAAATTTTTTCAGGGGTATAACTCTAATGAACAAGTGTTGTAACTTTAATCCAATCGTGTGGTTGAGATTCATTCTCATTTCTCATGTAAGGAGCATTCTCATGTGATCCTGCCCCTATATATATATATATATATATATATATATATATATATATATATATATATATGTGTGTGTGTGTGTGTGTATATGTATGTATATATTATTTTAATTAGAATAATTGCCATTTAGGGAGTGGTTATAGGGGATATTTGACCTTTTTTCCTTAAATGTTAGGTTGACCCACCTAATTGAAGAGCCAAACAATCACTTCATGTTGAACCAACCCTTATCTCCCTTCATTATACTCTCTTTCTCTATACTTTTTATTTAAAGTTGATCAAATTCGCTCGCCCCGGTTCAAAATTTTTTCCGGACTTGGGCAGAATTTTTTGGCCCAGTTTCAGGCCCGATCCAATTTTTTTGGCTTTGGGCAAGGCAAAAATGACATTTGTGTTTCGGACCGGCCCGCTTTTGGCCCGAAAGCCCGTTTTTAGGCCCGAAACAGTGGGCTTTCGGCACAAATATTTGGCAAGAATTTTGGCCCGGCCCGACTAATGGGTAGTTTTTTTAGGGATGGTCCGTCCCGACCCATGATCACCTCTATTTTTTTAAAGCTTTTTTAAGTTCGAGTTTTAGAAAAAAGGTTTCCATGCATTATCATTTTTTTTAGGAAAAGATAGAGAATACATAATTAGAGATATTAATGGTAAGAGGTATATATACCTTGGAGATCTTAAAAAAAATTGCAAATAAGTGAAGTCGTCTTAAGTAGAAGATAAAGGGAATATATATATATATATATATATATATATATATATATATATATATATATATTTATATATATTATTAAAACATGTGGGCGAGTATCGCATGCTGCCACGTGTACCCCATCTTATGCGCTGATGTGGCGTCATTTTGTCTCCTACATGGCATTCATGTGCTAATATGAATGATCCAAAAATTTGCTTAAGAGATCTCAAACCCGTGACCTCTTACCCTGTAATGTTATGATTTTACCACTAAACTATCTTATTAATTTACCCGAAGTATCGTACGGGCCCAACAACTAGTTTTATTTAAAAGGGTGATAAGAGAGCTACATCACTAGCTTATATATTGCAATATATTGTAATGCTTTGTATTTTAAATGATCTTGTAGACTTGTACCATATATACACACAAGTCAATAGTCATGAAGCTAATCCAATGTCATCATATCAATGCTTTGGAAAAATTAAACATAATCTAACTTGACCCCAGTAAATTCGTGGAAATAATCCAATCTCATGATACTTCAATATAATGCTTTGAAAAAGTCAAGCAATTCTAGTTATATATAGTCCTAAACCCAGCAAATCCATTCACCACTGCTTAATAGTTTTAGTCTGATGACCCCCTACAAGCTAACAAACATGACCATGATCAAAATGCAAACACTCCTTATCTTACTAGCTATTCAAATTGTCATTTCTCATACTAGAGCTCTTGATCTTGCTAACGTCAGCAATTGCACAGCTAGTCCAAACTACTCCCAAAATAGTTCATATCAGACCAACCTTGTCAATCTTTTAGCCACCTTACCCACCAAAGCTTCACTGACTGGATTTTACAACTCTACCTTAGGACAAAACAACGACAAAGCCTTCGCTCGGTACTTATGTCCGGTGATACTGGCACCAAAGATTGTAGTAAATGCGTTAACCAAGCGCAACTAAGCGTCCTTAAACAATGTCCTAATAAAATTTGGGGTGCAATTTGGTTCGACAACTGCATGCTCCGTTTCTCTAATATGCCATTTTTGCACAAGGTAGACTATTTCCCTAGTAGGGTAGTACCGAACCCCAACCCCAAAGCCGGCAACATGAGCCGAGCATTCGATGCAACGTTGCGTAATATCATGAGAGGTTTGGCTCTACAAGTTACAAATAATAGTGTAAGGTTTGGGACCAACGAGGGTGACTTGGCTGGTACATCGCTAAAGGCGTATGTGTTGGGGCAGTGTACGCCGGACTTGAGCGTTCGTGAATGTAACCGGTGCTTGAACAACGCTATCAATCAGCTTCCGCATATGTATGGCGCGAGAGTTTTGCTGCCTAGTTGTAACATAAGGTTTGAATTCGGCCGGTTCTATATTAGTGGCACTGCTAATTCATCATTCTTTCTCCCCTCAACTCCTACTGGTAAGAAATATATTCAACTTGTAAACATATGCTAACTTATAAGTCAAGGAGTACATGCTGATCTAGTGATGATTTAGGTTCAATACATGTTAATAACAAGGATTTCTTGGTTTCAACAACTTTTCGAAATTCTACAAACTGCTTAATACAAATTGCACAAACTTAACTCGGATCATATATTTTGATCTTGAGTGCAATCCCTTGTTTTCATAGCTCATGAATCGTGATACACTTTAACCAAAATTCTTGGGTGTAACTGTTACACCATAATTTATGGTATAACAACCCACAAACTACCGCTTTCTTTGTAAAAATTAAGAACCCATATGACATGAAATAAATGACATAATGAGTTGAGGTTCATGTCATTATTGAAGTATATGTCATTATTCATAATACACAATAAGTTATGGTGTAACATGTTACCCCTAAGGCGCACTCATGATTTAATGACCAAATACGTCATGATGGGTGGGCATGATCAAATTTGGATCGTCCTCCATGTCTTTTTGCCATTTTGGCAGCTTGTACAGATAAGAACTAGCTAGTTGTCCTTTGTTGTTTGATAGTTCTCTAGGGTTTCTACAATCTTCATTATTGCAGATAACTGTATTTTTTTGTTGGCAAAATTGGCCTAAACACCATGAACTATAGCTCGGGTGCACCAAACAACCCCAACTACGACTTATAGCCAGAACACCCCAAAGTACGGACCTGGGTGCAGTCCGTACCATAAATGAGGTCGATGCTCGGAATTTTCACCGGATTCTCCCCGTTTTCTTATTTTCTTCTTTTTAAACCCTAATTTTTTTTACTGAAACAAAAAAAAAGGCATGTGCCTTCATTTTCTCCTTCCTCAACTAGAGACAAAGTCTTTATTCCCCAAATTCCCTCTTACTTCCCCAAAATTCCCTCCTTCTTCCCAAATGAACCCTAAATTCTGAAAAAATGAAATCTGAATAACAATAATGAGCTGAACTTCATTTTCACGTTTCAAGAAGAATTCAAATACCAGTTTAGGTAATGGTAGGGTCTACTGTCGACACATATTGCCTGCAGTAGTCCAAACTACTTGGAAGTTCAACCACAATCAAGGAAAACGCTTCTATGACTGCCCAATATATGGCACTCGACTTATAGTTGGTGAGAATTTCGGTCACCAACCTCATTTATGGTACAGACTGCACCAAGGTCCGTACTTTGGGGTGTTCTGGCTATAAGTCTTAGTTGAGGCTGTTTGGTGCACCCGCGCTATAGTTCAGGGTGTTGAGGCCAATTTTGCCTTTTTTGTTTAAATTACTAATTATTTTATAATCATGTAGAATTATTGTTGTATATACGTTACAGACTACAGTTGTGAATCTTGTGATCACGGTTGCTTCTTAATATTTCAGAGCCCGCATCAGGCAGACCTCCATCAAAGTTTGCAATGGTAACACCATATTTCTTCAATAGCATCATCAACCAAACATCCTCATCTTGCAGGGGTAAACGTTTCTACTCGCGAGAAGCATTTCTAAGGGCAACTAAATCCTTTCCTAAGTTTGCAAGTGGCTCCACTTTTGCTGCCAAGAGGGAAATTGCTGCCTTCTTTGCTCATGCTACTCATGAGACTGGTCGTAAGTCACCTTCACTTTTCCTCGTCTTATCATTTACTTGTTTTAAGAAACTGTACAAGCTTTTGGTGAGATGGATTTACATTTGCCTCATAGGACTAGTTGCATGTCACCTCGATCTCTTGTCTTTATCTAAATATCTATATTAAACTTTATCCATGTTTGGCTACTATATATTGATACTATACTCTACATTTTAAAATATATTCAGATTTTGATAAAATAAACACTCACGAATCATGATAGCTAATTTTAAGATATTAAAAGTATCATAGAGGTTATAAGAACGACACTATAATTCCAATATAGGTTAATTTGAATGCGGATTGCTGGCGTTTGAAGTGATGAGCACTTGTTTGATTTTTTTTAATTAGTCAAGTTTTATAAATAATTGTCAATTATTTCTAGTCATCATACTTCATTCGTTTCCTTAAAAAATAATTTGATTGTGGCGCTATGCACAAACTTTATTTTGACTATATATTCCTACTTATTTGTAATAAGTAAAGGGTCTGATTCAAAATGCTCTTGATTAACATCTATTTACACTTTTAAAAATATTTACTTTATATACTCTTTACTAATAATTATTAAAAGGTATAGAATGGTCAATTTATTTGCAAGCCAGAGCGCAAGTGAATCTGTGGCCGGTAATTTAGTGGACTTGGCGCGCTATAGTACATATACATGAATAACTTAGTTCTGTGCATGTATTGCAGATTTTTGCTACACAGATAGACGTGGTGCTACCTGTACACCATATTGTGGCCGCTCTTGCCCAAGGTACAGATGCAAAGCAAGGAAAATTTACCATGGAAGGGGCCCTCTCCAGATTAAATGGAATTGCAACTACGGAGCTTGTGGGAAGTACCTTGGACTTCACTTATTGAATCGTCCTGAACTCGCATCGTCGAACCCTACCCGTGTCTTTCAAAACTGCACTTTGGTACTGGATGACTAGGGTACATTCTACAATGAACAGAGGATTTGGAGCCACTATCCGCGCTATCAATGGTGGCCAATGTGGCCACAACCGAACGATCGCAATCAAACACCCTATAAGGTATTACGTTAAGTATTGCAAGATGTTTGGTGTTATTCCTGGCACAAACATTTCTTGCTGTAGCAAAAGGAGTGCATGGGTAATTGGGTATATAATCTACAAGCTCTTCCCCTAAAACAGGTTCAATATCGTTTGAATGCGTAGAAGTAGATTGGAAAGTAAGTTTTAAAATGTACCCATGAAGAAAGTAATGCAATCATTATGTATGTCATCATACATCAAGTGAGAAGAGTAAAATATGTCTGCTTCTTTATTTTAATTTTTTTTAAAGGGGATTTGTGAGGGATGCTTCTTTATTTTGTGTGATTGCGGTGTTTAATTGGAGTCCAGAATCTTCTTTAATATAATTTTTTTTTATAGTATAAATCAATTTCAATTAGTAAAATAAGTTTTATTTAATAAAAAACACTTTAATCAGTTCACATATTCAGTCACTAAAAATATATTAGATGATGCGAAAATCGATAATAACATAAACAACGACCAACAGGTAAGAAGGTATCTATTATGATACTTAACGGAAAAGAATTAATTAGCACATGAACTTGCAACTTCTTAATAATCCCAATCAATTTAGCACTGTCCTCATTAAAAATTGAAGAAAACCTTGCAACTAATCTCAATAATCCCAATCAATGATTTTGAATTGAATCAATCAAGAATCCTAATCAATGATTTAAAGACTCACTCATGGGCAACTAAAAACAACCAAACTTCGTTTCAATCTTATAAAAAAAAAGAATTAAAGGTTGAAGAATAGAAGAAAGTAATACATGGTGGTCGTCTAATTCTGGCAAAGGGAAGGGTGGGGGTCGTCTGCGTGGACCAAAGGGAGTGGGGGGTCGGCTTCTTGGACCGACGAGAGTGGAGGGGGGTCTTGAGCGTCGTGCGACAGGGAGGGTGGGGGGTCGTTAGCGTCAAGCGACGGGGGAGGGTGGGGGGTCGTCTGTGTCAGGCGACGGGCCGTTGTGCGATAATATTATTTCAGACAGGAGGGTGAGGTGTGCGATAATGGTGCTGATGATGGTCCGATGAAGATAGGGGTTATTATGAGGGGGAGGGGTTCAGATATTGGTGCGTGGAGAGGGAGTTTGAAGGGGGATTAAGTATTGAAAGGGGTAGGTTAGTCTTTTTCATGTTTTGTTGTATTTGGCCAATTTATTTGCTGTATGTATCACTATCCCTTTTTTACAATAACAACCTTATAAACTCAATTTTTTCTTTTTTTTTAAATAACCACCTTATATCATTAAAATTTCTTAATCAAAATCCCACCACATATATGATGAATTATGTCTGAAATCGGTTTGTGTAGCCCACCATTTATTTTCCTTCTCAATTTCCCTCTGATTTTCCTACTACATGCCTTTGGCCATTGTAGGGGACAAACAACCAAGTTTTTAAAAAATGGTAAATTTGCAACATCTACAACAATTCAATAAAATTTAGGTTAGGGTTTGGATTTTTCTCGAAAAACTACCTTATAAATTCATTTATTTGCGAAAAACTACCTAATAAAAAAAATATTGTGAAAAACTACCTAATAAATTGTTTTTTTTGTAAAAGAATACCTTGCACCGGAGTTGGGGAGTTGACTCGCTCAGATCTCCAGCATTGTCCATGTCACGTGAGTTGCACGTGTGTTTTAATAAACCCCTAATTTTAACTTTTTTCCCTTATTTCTCCAATTTTCCTCCCTGCTCATCATCGGAACCAGGCAAGCTGTGTACTTCATCATCAGATTCATTCAACTCCTCATCACTGGACAACTCAATGTTTATTTCTTCTTCTTCAACATGTTCATATCCCTTTTGTTGGCCACTATTTCCATCCAAGCTCCTGGTTACACTTTCATTTATGTCCTCACCAACATTCTCAACAAGTATATCATCATAACTCTCATCTTCATAATCCCCATCACTTAAGATTACATTACTATCATCCTCATCAGAACCATCAACTGACCCAATATCACCATTTATTGACTCACCCTTTGTTGATCCATCCTTACCCTCACCTTCTATAATTGGATTCTCAATAGCAAACTTCTTCCATTTAGTAGATCTAGTAAGTTGAATGAATCACTTGACGGGCCGGGGGAAAATTGGGAAAATTAGGGGAACAGGTTAAAATTAAGGGTTTATAAAACACACGTGCAACTCACGGTCAACGCCGGAGATCTGAGTCAACTCTCCAACTCCGGTGCAAGGTAGTCTTTTACAAAAAAGAATAATTTATTAGGTTGTTTTTCACAATATTTTTTTTATTAGGTAATTTTTCACAAAAAATGAATTTATAAGGTAGTTTTTCGCAAAAAATCCTTAGGGTTTTAACTAAGTATCAATTTTTGAATTTAAAGTACCAAGTTCAAGAAATTTCAGCAGTTCAAAAAAGGTAAATTTCATACTTCTGCACAAATATTTATGAAATAGGGGGAAAGTGATATTTGCAATTTTTTTTTCGTAAAGTTACAATTCATTCCATCATTCACCCTCACTAAACACCAATTATTTTTATACTTGATGCAATTGTGAACGCAATTGGGTATGATTACGTAAATAAGTGCTAATTTACAAAAAAAAATGGTCCAAAGATTTGTTTGCCTCATTACATAAACCACAATTTACAAATTAGTGGAAAAAACTACACAAGTGCTTGTTCTTGGTGCTTTAAATTCGAAATTTGCTACTTAGTGAAAACCCTAATCTCATGTTGGTGGATGGTGTGATTTGCCAAAAAAATTTAACTTGGTTGTTCTTCCTTTACAATAGTCGAGGCATGAAGAAGGAGCATGAGAAAACTTAGGAAAGGCAAAAGAAATGGTGAGCTTTACAAACATATTTATGGACAGAGTACGTCATCTGGTGGGAATTATTTAATAAAGAAATTGGTGATAAAAGGTGGTTATTTAAAAAATTGATATAAGGTGGTTATTCAGAACATTTTGACTTTATAAGGTACTTTTTGTCCAAAAAATCTTTATTTTTATGATAAAGTACTTCTTTGTTTTTTTTTTTTATTTTGCTCACTTTCCTTATCAGGGTGTATTAATCTTAGCTTGCTCATTTTAATGTTACTGTTTATGACATTTGATATTCACAACTACCCCAAGCTATTGCTACTTGGCCCACTACATCTAACTATTTAGAATTAAATAATATTTATGAAGGAAATTTGGGACCACATTCTCTCTCCTATCATCTTTTTATAATTAAACTAGTTGTTGAATCCGGGCAGTACTTCGAGTGATATAATTACATAAAAAAAGATGTAAAGTTTGGGATGAACATTTATGTCATATGCACAAAAGTAAAAGGACACGTCTTCAAGACCTTTTATGCAAATTTTTTGATCATTTTCTATGGGAATCACGTAAAATTGACATGTTACAGACAAATTGATGCCACATCAGCGTATGAGGTAGGGTGATACGTGGTGGCCTGCAACGTGCTCACATGTTTTAATAATAGTATATATTTGGATTTGGGATCCATTTCTCTTCTCCACAAATTCTTAGGTACTCCTGGAAGCACCTCAAACTATGTAATTGCTTATACAAAAGTCATACTCTAATAATATCTCACCAACAACGAGAGCGGATAGGCATCGAATAAATATAACTTATTATTTAAACATGACTAAAATCAAATGGATCCCGAGATCTATTAATTTAAATTGTAATTTGGTCTGTACGGGGAATTCGAAATTTCCATAAAATTCCAATTCACAGGAGATAAATTCTGTAATTAAATTCATCGAAATTTGTTGAAAGTGTTTGGTTAACAATGAAAAATGTAGATTCATATGGAAACTTCATTCCATAAAGTGGTATGTTAATTCGTAAGATTCTTCCTCCATTTAATGGTACTTTTTTTTTTGAGGGGAAAGAAGCAAACTAGCATTACTCAAGGGACAACTTGTCCATCAAAACGTAGGGAGCCACTTTCAGAGGAAAATGGTTCTCCCAAATCTGTTCAACTCCAAAAGGAGTTAACTTAGCTAAATGATGAGCAACATAATTTCCGTCCCTTTTCACATGAGACCAAAGAAAAGAAGTAAAGCTAGTGCAGGAAGCTAAAATATTAGACAAGATATTATCTAAATCAGATAGATAAATAGCATTCTTAGAGAGTCTATTGATAACGGATTGGCAGTCAGATTCAAGGGTGATGTTTTGGAGCCCAAATCTTCGACATAATCGCACTCCGCATTCTATCGCTTTGGCTTCAGCTATCTCGGGTTCCCATCTTGCACGAACACGAGTACAGCAGCAAAAAGCATGTCTCCAGCATTGTCCCGTACAACAGCACCTAACCCGACCCAGCCTTCCACCACTAACGACGCATCAACATTAATCTTGTACATACCTGCTAGCGGTGCACACCAAATCCTCGAACTGCCAGGCCCTGATGGAGCTTGCAAAGGTAGATAGACTTCGCATACTTACCCTGCTCTTCAACATATCTTTCAATCCTCCTCAAAAGCACCTAGTGTGGAGTTGCCTTGTCATTAAATACTTTATTGTTTCACTCACCCCAAATAACCCACATGAGGAACGCCCCTTTGACTCTAACTTTTTTCTTTTTTTTTTTTTTTTTTTTTTTTTGGAAAAAATGTAAGAAATATTATTACCAAAATGCAATAAAGCACCATCCCTACAATACAACCAACAGAAGAAACAAAACCTCTCCTACATAAAACACTACAGCAACATACTTACAGCAACTAACTGGCCATTAAAACATTAAACCAGTCCCTATCATCCTGACTCCAATTTCCAGTCAACTTACTTCTAATTCTAAGACAAACTTCAACTTTAATACTTTTAATGACAATATCAGGACTTGTCACAGCTGAATCCCAGTAAGCCTTGTTTCTTGTTTTCCAAATGTAGTAAATCAATGCTGCCAAACTAGCATAGCAAGTTTGTTGAAGCTTCTTACTCTTGTATCTTCTACCCCATTTCCTCCAGCTCACATACAAGTTTTCAAGGCATCTATAGCTAATATTAAGCCATCGCATAATACTCTGACAGATCTGCTGACTGTAAACACACTCAAAGAAAAGGTGGTTACACGTTTCCATCTCTTGTCCACACAGCACACAAGACAAATCAGTGCATAATCCTGCTTTTCCAAGCCTGTCTCTTGTTCAAAGTTTCCCAAGAACAGTCAACCATGCTATGAAAGCATGCTTTGGCAAGTTTGCATTATTCCATACCCAGTGATGCCAATTCACTTTTTCAGATTGTCTATTAAGCCAATTATACCCCTCCTTGATGCAGTATTTCTTACTTCCATCCAGCCATTGATTGTTCTGAAACGCTGTCTTCAGCTTGTCTCTAACATTGCATATAGCTTTCCATACTCCACTAGCATCTTTGGCTGGTTCATAGACCCACCAGTCATCTTCCTTAATGTACACATTATGTACCCATCTAATCCAAATGATGTCTTCTTTTTGAGAAATCTGCTAGACATATTTCCCAAGGGCAGCAACATTCCACTGAAAGATGTCTCTCACTCCAAGACCACCAAACTTCTTGTGTTTACATACCCATTCCCAAGCAACAGGGGGAGCTTTGTGAAGAAAAGTCTTTCCCTCCCATAAGAAGGCTCTACAGATCTGCACTATCTTCTTCAGAACACATTTAGGCATGAGAAAAACTTGTGACCAGTAAGAATGAATACCCATCAATACTGCATTCACCAGAACAGTCCTAGCAGCATATGAAAGATGCCTAGAAGTCCAACATAGAATTCTTCTAGTGATTTTGTCCACCAGCATATCACAATCTGAAATAGATATCTTTCTAGAAGTGATTGGCACCCCAAGGTATCTAAAAGGGAATTCACCAGCTGAAAACCCAGTTACTTGAACAATCCTTTGCTTTATTTCATCCTTGACATTTCCAAAATAAATAGCTGTTTTATCATTGTTTGCAGACAAACCAGAAACTTCTGAGAAAGCTTTCAGGGCTCTAACCATTAGAACAACAGAATTCACTTCACCTTTACAAAAAAGCATTAAATCATCTGCAAAAATTAGATGATTAAGCTTTAGGTGCTTGCATCTATAATGATAGCTGAAGTCTTCTCTCTTACTCATAATTGACAGAATCCTTGAGAAATATTCCATAGCAATCACAAACAGCAGAGGGGAAATGGGATCCCCCTGCCTAAGACCTTTCTTCCCCTGAAAAAAACCATACAATCCTCCATTGAAGCTTAGAGAATATGAGGGGGAAGAAATGCACACCATGACCCAATTTATGAACTGAACTGGAAACTTCATTGCCACCAAGAGTTCCTTAATAAAATTCCAACTTAAGGAATCATATGCTTTCCTTAAGTCAATTTTCATTGTGCATCTAGGAGGGGAACTCTTCCTTTTGTAATGCTTCAAAAGATCTTGACAGATGAGAATGTTATGCATGATCTGTCTGTTAGAAACAAAAGAACTTTGGACTTGGTTAATGATGCTTGGAAGAACCATCTTTAACCTTGAACAAAGCAGTTTAGAAATTATTTTATATATCACATTACAACAGGCAATGGGCCTGAATTGTGTGACACTTTCAGGTTGTTCAACTTTAGGCACCAGACATAAAGTAGTAGCATTAATCTGTTTTAACAACTTCCCTGTCTGGAAAAAATTCAGCACTGCATCAATTATATCACCTCCAATATACCCCCAGGCTTTCTTAAAGAATGCACTAGAATAACCATCTGGCCCAGCTGACTTATTTTCATCTATATCAAACAGAGCAGCTTTTACATCTTCCCCTGTGAACATAGCACACAAATCTCTCTGCTGATTTTCCAAAACCAGAGGACCTTCAGCCACCACCCTCTTGCTAACATGAGATTGAGTATTATAATCAGTGCCCAGAAGATCTGTATAAAATTCCATGAAAGCAGCCTCAATCCCCTGAGCATTTTCTTGCCAGACACCAGCAATATTTTTTATCCTATAAACATGATTCTGGGTCCTCCTCTTCTTTAAGCAAGCATGGAAGTATGCTGAATTTTCATCTCCTCCCTTTATCCAATCCTGCTTAACCTTTTGCTTCAAAAAAGACATTCTAGCCTTATTTAATCTAGTATATATACTCTTCTTTAGCTTCAGACTCCTGAGTATGCAAAGTTGCATTCATAGGATTCAAGTAAATCTGCTGCTGAATTGCCACTAGTCTAGTCAAAGCTAAACTAGCCTCATTCTCAACATCTGAAAATTGATTCTTGTTTAACCTCCTTAAGTCCACTTTCAAAGCTTTCAATTTCTTAACAAGTCGAAACATAGGAACACCAACTACACTGCATTGCCAAGCCTGTTGCACAATCACATCAAAATCTGCAGAGAGTGTCCACATATTGTAGAACTTGAAAGGTCTATTCTGCCTCACCACATCTTGATCAGTCTTGATTAAACATGGACAATGATCTGAAATTCCTTCTGGCAAAAATACAGCACTGCAATCAGAGAACATTTCCAACCAATTCTCATTACAAAAAACCCGATCAATTTTAGAGAAAACCCTGCTGTCCCCCTCCTGTTTATCTGACCAAGTGAATCTTGGCCCATTAGTCCCCATTTCCTGAAGATAACTATCTCTCAAGCATTGCCTAAACTCTGCCACCTCATCCAGAGTAACAGCTGAACCTATTCTTTCACCAATGTGAAGAACATTGTTAAAGTCACCTAGTACCACCCAAGCACCATTGATATTGCCACTAATATCTTGTATCTCCTTCCACAAGCTCTTCCTTTCATCTGCATCATTTGAACCATAGACTATTGTAAGAGCAAAACTCTTTCCAGTAGGTCTATGCTCCACAGTACAGTGAATAAGTTGCATAGAAGAACCACAAATATTCACAGAAAAACATTAGCCAACCAGATCAGCCAGATCCTCCCACCATGGTGATGAGAGTAATTAGTAACAACAGACCATCCATTACAAATTTTAGGGAAAACCTTTTGAAAATTTACAGGTTTCACCCTTGTCTCTAGGAGTCCAAATAGTCCAATATTGTAATGATTCAAAAACCATTTAATATCTCCATGTTTTTGTGGACTATTCAGACCCCTAACATTCCAGAAGCCAAACTTATCCATTAGGAGGAATGACCTCCTCCCCACCTCCATCTGTGTTGATTATTTGAGGTGCAACTTCCATGTTTACCTGAGTATGAGCCTATTCCAACCCTGCTGAATCACCTGAGCATTGAGGTGCAACTTCCATGTTTACCTGAGTATGAGCCTATTCCAACCCTGCTGAATCACCTGAACAGTGTCTTGGATATCAGCCACCTCAGTCTCCTGTACAGTCCTAGTACCAACACCCTCTGTAACAGCAGGGATTTGTACTGTATCAACCTGGGTCACTTTTTCCTTTGGTACCCACATCTGTTTTGGCTTTATCTTTCTAAGTGCCAATTCATATTTATTCTGTCTGCATTCTTCTTATGTATGCCCTATCCCTCCACAATCTCCACATATTACAGGTTTACATTCAAATATAACCTGTTGTTTTATAAGAACACCATTCTCATTCATAAATGAAATTTCCTCAGGGAAATTCTGGTCAATGGAAACCTCAACTAGAACTCGAGCATATTCAATGATGTCCTTTTGAGCAGTAGCTCTATCAGTTCTAATTGGTTTTCCAATTAAACTCACAATCTTATTTAGTGTGCCCTTCCCCCAGTACTTCAAAGGCAAACAAGGTAGCTTCACCCAAGTCGAAACGATTTTGACCTCCTTAGCATGTAAATCAAGATCAGCTGCCCAGCTTTTCATTATCACAGGCTTTCCATCAAACATTAAAGGACCATCATCCATTGCCTTTTGTTTGCCATCCTTATTCCTAAATCGAACCACAAAAATACCTCTAGCACCCATTGCAATTTTATCTATTCCAAATTTCCCCCACATACGCCTAATAAAGCCATTAATAATCCGGTATGGAGGTTTAATTCCAAGCACATAACACACCATAGCTGATTCCCAGTATTCTACTTCTTCTTTAATATCATCAGTAGTAATAGTCAAAACATTATCCGTATCACTACTGTTTCCCCCATTAACAGCATCAGAAATATCAAGACCTTCCTCACGAATACTTGCAAATAAGTTCTGTTTCCAGGTTTGAGGATTACCTGTATTACTCGCCAGCTGTTGCATCGGATGAGGGGATGGATTCGCCTAATTCACCATGGATTGCCTCAATGGAGTTCTAATTGATGCAATCCAGTTCGCAACTTGACTTCTTGCTGCTTCAAACTGAGCACGATCCATATTAGAAGCATTCAAATCAGCTGATGCCACAGAAACTTCATCCAATTTCTCCTCCTCCGAGGACCAACTCAACGCTGCAACATCTTGGATTTCATTCACATTTTTTTTATTTTTTCGCATCAATTGTTTGAGGTTTTTTCACTGCCTGAACCGGAACTTTTACCTTCTGTTCACCATTCTTCTTCTTATGCCCTTTTGCCATAGCTCCAGATTGCTCTGAGGACACAGTCAATGGAACAGTGAAACTTTTAGAATCCTAGAGAGAAGGAAAAGAGTCTCTCTCTAGACCCAATTAAGTGTTTTTAGCCCACAATTTTTTTTGACTGTAACTTTCTCATCCAATTTGTTCCAGCTTTCAACAACTTCACACATAGAGAGGTTTGCATCAACATCACGCATTTCAATACAACCACTATCCAGCCATAAGTCATCAAACCGAGAGCACCCAAAGAGAGCATGATGAGCTGATTCGGCCTCTCCACATCCCCAAGGACAACTAGTGTCTTCCACAAGATGCCTATAATGCAAGAGAGCACGTACCGGAAGGGTATTGGTACATACACGCCAAAGAAATTGACGCACCTTTGGGCTCACATCCAAACTACAAATGTCAACCCAAGCTTTATGAAAATTATCCAAGTTTCCACCTTTCCTAACAGGTAAGCTGTTTTAACAGTGTATTGATCATCTTTTGACAAAGCCCACGTTAAAACATCTTTAGGAGCAGGAGAGGTTAACGGAATAGCCATGATGCAATTACTATCTCTTTCATTAAAAATATTCTCAATAAGATCAAAATTCCACTCCATGCTAGTTTCATTAATTAAATTGCATACCTTAGATACTTGTGCATTCTGCTCAGATGTAATATGGCGGCCATTGTCATCCAACACCCAAGGTATCTCCCAAATGTTGACCTCCTTCCCATCTCCTATCCGCCAAATACTCCCTTCTTTAATCAAAGCCTTAGAACTCCATATATTCTTCCACGAAAAACTACATGAATGACCGAGATAAGAGTCAAGAAAATCACATTTTTAGAAGTATTTCGCCTTCATCATACGCCCAAGGAGAGAGTTTGGATATTGCATGAGTCGCCAGGCTTGACGCCCAAGAAGAGCGTCATTGAAAATCGCAAGATCCTTAAAACCCATGCCACCAGAACACTTCAAAGTACACATATCCATTCAGTTCTTCCAATGAATTTTTCTTTTCCTATCTGAACTTACCTACCAGAAACGAGCCATAGCTGCATGAATTTTCTGAATAATTGAGCTAGGGAACTTGTACACACCCATCAAATAGGTAGGGATGGCTTGAATTACCGCCTTCAATAGAACTTCTTTTCCTGCTCTCGAAAGTAATTTCTCTTTCCACCCCTGGAGTTTCTTCCAAATTCTATCAACGAGAGAATCAAAAAGTGCTTTTATTTTTATCGTCCAGTAATAGAAGGGATACCAAGGTATTTCTCATGTTTATCAACCTTGCGCATCTTAAGAATTCCCTTTAGTGCTTCTTGTTGCTCTCTACTTACTCCTTTACTGAAAGAGACTTATGACTTTGCATAATTAATTTTCTGCCCGGATGCCAACTCATAAAGGTTGAGAATATCTACTTTTTCTGTGCATTTCTGCCGGGTAGATCTAGTAAACAGTAAGCTATCGTCTGCAAAAAGAAGATGAGAGATTTTCGGACTACAACGGTTGGCTCTAGCTCAATGAATCAACTTGTCCTGCAATTTCATCTGAATCATCTTTGAAAAAACATTAGCAATCAAGATGCATAAATAAGGGGATAGGAGATCCCCTTGTCTGAGACCTCTAGCAGAGGAAACATCACCACAAACTCCTCCATTAATAATGAAGAAATAAGAGACAAAAGAAACACAATTCATTATTAAATTCACCCATCTGCCATCAAAGCCCATAGTTAAAAGCATTTTCCTCAGAAATCTCCATTCAACTCTATCATAGGCCTTGCTCATGTCCAGCTTCATCGAAACAATACCCATTTTGCTCTTATTCTTGTATTTCATCGAATGAAAGATTTCCATAGCAATGAGAGCATTATCTGTGATAAGTCACCCGGGAACAAAGGCACTTTAATTTTCTGTAACAATAGCAGGGAGGAAAGCCTTTAAACGCATATCAATGGCTTTTGAAATCATCTTATAAAGGACGTTGCACAATGCTATACGTCAAAACTCCATTGCAAACTTCGGTTCCTTCACTTTCGAAATAAGAGCAATGTTTGTCTTGTTCAGCATAGCAGGAAAGTGAAAACCATGGGGAATGTTGCAAACAAAGGCAGTCACATCATCACCAATAATGTGCCAAAATCTTTGATAGAAAATGGCATGCATCCCATTCAGACCAGGAGCCTTGCAAGGGTGCATCTGCTGTAGAGCTGCATAAATTTCATCTTTGGAATAGGGCTTAAGAAGAGCTTGATTACATTCCTCAGAAATAACAGGGCTAATACATTTCAAAACATCTTGAAAATTCATGTCAGAGGGGTTAGAGGAAGTAAAATTAGTGCTAAAATAATTAGCAAAAATACTTTCAATATCATATTCTTTTTCACGCCAGACCCCATTAGAGTCAACAAGCCCTTTCACATAATTTCTTTTTCTTCTTTGAGATGCTTTATGGTGAAAATATTGAGTATTCTTGTCACCATCTTTCACCTCCGCTACTCTAGATCGCAGGTACCAGTAAGTTTCGTGTTTCTCATGAAGATCGTTAAGCTTTCTTTCAATCTCTGCACACTCTTTACTAGCCTCGTCTGAAATGTCACGCTGCTGGGCTAAGAGAAGAGCTTTTTCTGCTGCTTTGATCTGCTCGCCAAGTTTGTTAACATCCAAAGCACTCCATGCACCAAGCTTGCGGGCCATCAAAGCAATACGCGTGGTGATACCTTCTCCCCCCGATTCCTCCCAAGCACTTTTCACCACACCCTCACAAGTTTCAAAACGAAAACCCCGCTTTTTCTTCATGCTTTGCGCCCACTATTCTGCTGGAACCGAGTGATGATAGGCACGTGGTTGGACTTATAGTGAAGTACATGCTCCACAACATAACCTGAAAATAAATGTAACCAGTCTGCAGTACAAAGATATCGATCCGATCTCTCTCTTATACATGTAGCAGCCGTTAGTCCTCTCTCCCAAGTAAACCACGTACCTTTGTAACCCAAATCTCGAAGAGCATAATCATCAAGAGTATCTCTAAAAGACACCATTTCACGCCTCACCATATCAGCACCCATTTCTTTCTCATCATAGCTTAGTATCTCATTAAAATCACCTCCAATAAGAAGAGGAAGGTTTGACATGTCACAGATATGACGAATAAAGTCCCAAATTCTATATTTCTCCTCCTCCTTTACCCACCCATGAATTCCAACAAACCTCCAACTCCCTTCTCCATCACCAATATCACCACAAATATGATGCTGAGAAAAAGAAACCAGAGAGAAATTCACATTCTCCCTCCAAAACAAACATAACCCACCTGCTCTCCCTTGGCTTGAGACCCCAAATGCAGTCGAAAAGCCAACTTTATCCTTTAAAGTTTCTGCATCATGTTTCTTTAGCATTGTCTCTGATAGAAAGATGATGTCGGGGGCTCAAGAAACACTCTATTTGACCGGCAGGGTTGGACATCACCAACCTCCGCCGAAAAGATGGACGAATTATTTTGCACGGGGCTCGGCTTTAAACGCTTCGTAGCACCATCCAAACTACTCCCTCCATAAAAGAATCATTGGAACATTATCACCATCATATCCATTTCCATCAAAGAAGCATCCCCTTTCTCATCCATGTCACCACGGGCTAGATGCTTCCACGAACGTCCCTGATTTGTCACAATATTTTTTGCTTCTTTCTTTGAAGACTTGAATACAAAGGCACTTGTAGGAGCAGCTTCAAGTGGTTCGCTTAAATTCACCCCAACATGAGTGTGATTTGTTATGAGTGCATTTAATGCAATCATTGATGCTATTTGACCCTCATTTTCAACTTTGCCATTTAAACCCATGCATTGAATTTGAATCTTCTCCAAATTCACCAAATCCCTATGCACCTCAACCCCTACAGCCACGTTCTCTAAACACTTCTCTGGTGAAATAATTAATGAAACTCCCCCAGCTTAGGATTATTTTTCGAGCCTTCATCAGTGACAAACGAAAGTTTTTTATTCGTGCGATATAGCTTCTCCTCCTCAAGCTCTTTCGACCTCACTTTTCTGGGTGTTGCTTTCAGACTTAAGCTCCAACCTAAAGCCTATTGTTTATCCTCCTCCGCTACCGAGTGACAATCTCTTTCGGAGTGACCCATGAGACCACATGCGAAACAAATGAAAGGGAGCCTCTCATAGGCAAAATCAATTTGAATTTTCCTACCATGCTTATCCTTTATCCATCTAAATCTTCTAAGAGGTTTTGTGACATCAAGCATAACTTTAACCCTTCAGTATCTCCCAATTCCAAGCAAATCATCTTCTATTTCAATAATTTCCCCCATATTCCCAATCAAAGTACGTAGAATTTCATCTGTTCTATAGTTAAAGGGAAGATTTTTGATATGTACCCAAAAAAGGAGAGTGCTTAGTTAAAGGGAAGAATTAACATATTATCAAAGCACCAAGGACGACCATCCATAACTTTTTTCAGATCTTTCCAATGAAAAAATTGAAAAGCGTATAAATTAGGGCTTAAAACCCTAATCACAAGACCGTTCGAAGGAGCCCAAACTCTGGTGATCGTGCGTTTGAAGGCTTCAATATTGTAGGATCGCTCAGTCAAAACACGCCCTAAAAGAAGCAGCGCAAGTTTATCATCGTCTGTGCTATCTCCTCAGCCATAGCCAAGGAGGATCCTGAGATCTAGAACAGTTTCTTCCTCATCATCCAAGCGTAACTTAGAACAGATTTGTGCTATCTCCTCAGCCATAGCCAGGAGGATTCCGCAACGGTGGAGCGGCGCACGAAAGGGTGGAGGTCGAACTATTGGGGTAGGGAGGGAGCCCTTTTAAGGGAGAGCCAAAATTTCATTTAATGGTACATTAATTAATAAGAAGTTCTACTCCTCCTCCCCTCCCCTCCCCCCATTTTGTCTTTTTTAATAACCATACAACTCACCCAATTTCTAGTTCCTATTAAATTCTACTTCTCATATTTTCTCATGTCAATCAAACAACCACTAATGACCCGATCTAAAGCTAAGGATTCTTCAATTTGGAGAAACATTTTCGCTCAACGTGCAAGCTAAGGGTATTAGATGGAAAGCTGGAAATGGCAAAGACATCTTTTTTGGCTAAATAATTGGGCTTCTCATTCATGTGTCCTGCAATCGTTACAACTTCTTCCTTCGCATGACGAATTTAATTAAGGAGTATCAGATTTCATTTTTTTCTTGTAAAAGGTGGAACCTTGAAAAGCTCCAAGCCATTCTCACTAACCTTCTCGTTTTAATAATTTAAGTAATCCCCTTATCTTACAATGACCTACAAGACAAACGCATTTGGGGACCTTCCCCATTGGAAAACAGTAAAAGCTGCAATCTGAGAATGGCCTCAACCCCGATAAGACCAAATGGCCACGTTGTGGGATTTGGAAGCTGAATATCCTTCCAAAGATTCAAATCTTCCTCTGGCAATTTTGCCTTAATAGCTTAGGGGTGTGTGATATCCTCCAAAAAAGAAAATTTTCCCCTTTAATTCTTGCGTTCTCTGCAACAAGTTTTCGAAATCGACCATCTTTTTTGTCTCTGTGAAAAGTTAAGGATTTGTGGTCTCTTCCTTTCATCCATGAGTGGCTTCAAACTCTCGTTCCCCTTACTTGCATCATTTTTCACTCTCCTCAACATGTTGAAAACACAAAAAGCAATTTTAACTAAATTCATCTTTGAAATTTGGAACCCCCGAAAATACGAAATGATATCATATTTTAAAAAAGAAATTCTCAATTGTTACAAAATCTCCCACAAAGCTCAATTCAATCACGAGGAATGGGCTCTGAGAAATGCGGTGGAAACATGTCCCTTAAGGGGGTTATCCACCATCTCTAGCCCTCATCCTCCAAATTCTATCTTCTTAGCGTGGGAGCCACCTCCCCCGCGCTTCTTCAAACTCAACTTTGACGGTTCCTTTTGCTCTTTCTTAGCAATTGCTAGAGTCATCATCCACAACTCATCGGGTGACCTCATCAAAGCCTATGCCTAATTTAGGCACTATTATAACTTTCATAGACAAGGCAATGACTTTACATTATAGGATACTTCTTGCCACCCAAGAACGAATTCAAAATCTTCCCATCAAAAAGTGATAATCTGCTTGTCATGCATCAACGTTGCAAAAGGAACTTGCAACCCCTCTTGGCAAATTGTAAGCATAATAGAAAATGTTCATATCCTCTTGAGGTCATTTTCAAGATGGAGCATCACATTTATAGAGAAGCTAACTAAGCAGCACCCTGGATTGCTATTGTCGGCCACCTCGTTGATTCTTCTTGTTTCACTAATACTTGTAATAATTCTACCTTGAACTCCATTCTTGTAAGTGACGTATTAGGTGTTGCCGTGAAGTGTCTCCTAATGTTTATTTTCCTTAAATTTTGTTATTTTAATTAAATAAATTCCAAACAAAAAACAAGTTTAAAAAGAACAGAATGTGCGGATGATAAAAAAATTGAGTTGCTTCAGTCACATTAAATCTTTCACTATAGTGAAATGAGGCATGGGCGGATGCATTTGGCTCTCATAGGGAGCAAGCGCATCTCCATTTTCAATAAATTTGACAAAGTTTTTAGGTTTAGTCCAATATTAAATATAAAAAGCCCATTTCTTACACCCACATTATCAAAAGATATGAGCCATGTACTACTAAAAGACTTGAGCCCAAAAACAAGTGTTAGGATATCGTGCACATTTACTTCACGTGAAAGTCTGAAAAAAGTAACAACGATGTAAAACTAATTTTTCCCCTTTTGTGAGTTATAATCTTGGTGTATCATGTGATTGATAAGTGAGGATATAAAGCAGTTGAAGGCCATTCATTGGGCGTGACACTTGTGTATTAAAGGAGGAAGAAAAAACATTGCAAATCTTTCAATAACCATATTTGAGAAACACTAAGCAAAAATATAAATAAAATATATTAACAATTTTTTTAAATCTTTAAAAAAAGACATATTGTAATATAATTTTGACAAACTTCATTTTTACAAATTTAGATATTGTTGAGAACAAAATGTAATAATCAATATTTACTTTGCAATTGTATTGTACACTGTAGTCAGGGCCGTCTTATACATTTTAGAGGCCCCGTACGAATTATAAAATTGGGCCCTTGAACCATTTTTTTTTCAATAAAGATAATTCAAATTGATTATTATATTTTTATTTTTTAATCATGACATTTGAATAAACAATACTTCATATTATTCTTGAAATTTTTTTGTCAAAAAAAAATTGCATAATTCCTTCAAATAAGAATTTATTATCAGCAAAATCCAAATTCTAGAAAATTTAAAACAAATACAATGGATTGATTAATAGAGGCACAAAAATCTTTATTTAGCAACCATCACAACCTTTAATTTAAACTTCGACTAAACAAAAAAATTTCTTTTTGAAAAAAAGAAAAGCATACCTTGTAATTTGTGTTACCTAACAGTTGAAATATATTAGAGAACCAAGAAAGTGAGGATGGAGATAAATAGATAAACACTGTAAATGAGAATGGAGAAACTTTTCTTTATCACCATAGTCAATAAAATGATTCAAAGAGGAAGGTGAGAGGGTTTAATTAATGATCTTGCAAAAAAAACATATGAAATCAGAATTATAATGGGAAATTACAAGAAAGAAATTAGAACGAATTAAGGGGGATGAATGAAGAGTCATGTGGCACTTACGATTTTGTTTTAGTATAGTATAATAGATAATAGTTAAATTACAATGGAAATGAACATTGATTTTCTTCACAAATTTACATATAAATTCATTTTCATTACCCTCCTTTGTTACCAATTACCAATCACAGAGTATACTTCCATAGTATACCTCTTGCCATCTTATGTTGATTATTATTATTAATTGGAAATTTCTTTCAATGTTTTCACATGACCCAATTCAATTACTTTTCTAAGAGCACTGAGGTCTTTTCATATAGTGCTTTATTGTCGCCTAACATTTAGGCAACTAGGCTAACTAGTTTTGATCTTATTATAAGTTGATAGGAATATATTATCATGGGAGAATTTACGTTATTCTTTTGCTAGTATGGGATTTTAATGAGTTTAATCTAGCCATTTGTTCATTAATATGTTACTCGTATTTCACTAAAAGAGCTTAATGTCAACTGATTCATAATCCCCCCTCTGGCAATATAACATTGCTCATATATGTGCCCATAGGGAGGCTCCCATGTGTTGGCCAACCAACACTCCCGAGGTATAATTAAACAAATGTTTTTCTATTAGGACTTTAGGAGACACCATAGTTGGAATAAAATGATACACCCCAACTAAAGAGGCTATGTAGCTTCGATAGGGAAGAAGCTGTGGGATTATATAAGTACTCTAAGCGGAATTTCATGAATCAAATTCATAAGCACTTAAAACAGGATCTCATGCATATACATTCAAGGATCACATAATAGTTAGGAATTTACCTTTGAAGCGTGAATTCCACAAAGCTTGAATAACCCGGATTAAGAACCTCAATTGCGATTCCTCTACTTGGTCCACCAACCCGGATCAACACTCCACCAATGCTAGTTGGAAGGAAGAAATTCTTCTTCTACTTTAATGGAGTTTTTGTGACTTTTGGAAAGAATATAAGGGAGAAGAATAATGAAAGATATCTTATATATTTCCTTATTGCCTAACCAAATATATATAGATATAATTAGGTTAGGAGGAGAATCAATTCTCCTCTCTCTTCCTCTTGGCCGGCCACCCTAGGGCCCCTTACGGGCTTTAGGTTTCTTTTGTTGATCCAAGTATCTTGTGTGACCTAATAGGATCCATTATATTGGGCTTTGGGTTTATTATTTCCTAACCCAAAGTTCTATAGCATTCTCTAGCAAGACGTATAGACGACCCAATAGAACGAATTTATTATCTCTATAATACGATCCGGAATATAATTAGTAATTGCATTTAAGTCGAGGACATAAATCCTTCAATCTCCCACTTGTCCGAGACGAGTGTGCAATGTTTAATTTCCTCAAGTCTCTTAATGTCTTAATTTGATAGTATGATCATATTTACATATCATCCATACTAGTTTTCAAATTAATCCTTGAAATCCGAGTTCGAATTGACAAACAAATGATCATCGAATGATCCATTTGAGCACGGCCATGCATTTTTCAATTTTCGCTCTTCAAGGGGCCAAGTCACCTATCCTATCTCATATAGGAGGACCTTTTCAATCTTATGGTAATCAATACTCCCACTCAATTTATGGCACAACCTCGAATGCTGCCTTTATAGTCCCCTTTTACGGCATGACGTTTGACAAGTATCAAAGTTATACCAATCATTGGGCTAAGTAATGTTCCACTCATGTCTAAGGAATCTACTAATATAATTTCGAAGTTATAAAACTTCTAAGCGTGTCTAGTTCGACTATGTATCAACTATACATATCCATATGATGGATTAAACATCTCTATGTTTCTATAGCCCATGAAAGCGGTGCTATCAATCAATCTTATATGCTAATCCCTTTTAACAAGTCATTCATGTCCGGTTTAATGACTTAGATTAGGAACTTTTAATATTCTATGAATTCTGTTCACTTATGGTGTTTCATTTATCAAATCACATATTTGACAAAACCATAGAATTCAAGATATATTTTGGACATTTTATTTAATACTAAACCAATAATTAAATAATGTAAAATTTATTCTCATAAACATAAATAGCAAAATCATGTCTTTACATTGTAACAAGTTTCTCTAAACATAGTACAATCTAAAGCCACTCTAACATTTGCTTCAAGCCTATAGCCCCTAGCGTGACACTCATGCTTGGGTTGAGGTAATGGTTTAGTGAGCGGATCGCCCACATTCTCATCCGTGTGAACTTTGCAGATCCCGACATCCTTCCCTGTCAACAATCTCCCTAATGAGGTGATACTTCCTCATTACATGTTTGGATTTGTTATGTGATCTCCGTTCTTTTGCTTGCGCAATAGCACCATTGTTATCACGAACAACTCAATCCCTTCCAGAGCACTAGGTACGATATCCGGCTCCGTCAAGAATTTCTTGATCCAAATCGCTTCTTTAGCCGCTTCAACTGCTTGCTAAATATTTCGATTCTGTCGTAGAGTCTGCTACAGTGCTTTGCTTTGAGCACTTCCAGCTCACTTGCTCCTCCATTTAGACGAAAGACATACCCTGACTGAGAGCAGTAATCATCTCTGTCGGTTTGGAAGCTTGCATCCGTGTAACCTTCAACAACCAACTCACTTTGTCCCCCATAAACTAAGAACATGCCTTTAGTTCTTCTCAAGTACTTGAGGATGCTCTTAGCTGCGACCCAGTGTGCTTCTCCTGGATTTGCTTGGAACCTGCTACACATGCTCAAGGCATATGCAACATCTCGGTCGAGTACTTATCATGGCATACATGATAGATCCTATAGCCGAAGCATAAGGAATGCTACTCATTCGCTTCAACTCATCGGGTTCGGTCGGGCACCGACTCTTGCTAAGCGATATGCCATGTGACATGGGAACGAAACCTCTCTTCGAGTTTTCCATGTTGAATCTTGTAAGAACCTTATCAATATAAGTTTCTTGACTTAGTCCAATCATCCTTCGAGACCTATCTCTATGGATTTTGATTCCCAGTATGTATCCCCCCTTCCCCGGGTCCTTCATAGAGAAACAACTTTTTAACACATTCTCTTTGACTCAAGCATTGGTATGTCATTTCCCATGAGTAGTATGTCATCTACATACCAATACCAAGAAAACTAAACTGCTCCCACTAAACTTCTTGTAGACAACAAGATTCTTCTTCGTTTTTGATGAAATCAAATTTCTTGATTGCTTCATCAAATCGAAGATTCCAACTCCCGAGATGCCTTGTCCAATCCATAAATGGATCTCTGAAAGCTAGCAAACCCTTTTAGGATTTTCTGGATCCTCAAAACCCTCGGGTTGTGTCATGTACACATCCTCATTCAAGAACCCATTCAAGAATGCGGTTTTGACATCCATACGCCAAATTTCATAATCATAAAATGCGAAGAATCGCTAAAAGTATCTCGAATTGATTTAAGCATTGCTCTTTGGAGAAAAGGTCTCATCATAGTCTATACCATGAATTTGTCTCGAATCCTTTTGCAACCAGGTCTTGCTTTATATACATAGACATTCCCATTTTCTTTATTTTTCAATTTGAACACCCACTTGCATCCAATAGGGTTAACCCCACTAAAGTCCGACTCGGGTCCAAACTTTATTCTTCGACATGGAGTCTAACTCGGATTTCATGGCTTCAAGCCATTTCTCGTAGTCCGGGCTCGTCAAAGCTTATTTTTAGGTAGTAGGCTCTCGAATTCTCCAAAATCATAATTTCGAGTTTTCGGTTAATCAGAAATCAAACACACCTTTTGTTTGGAATCCTTTCTCTACTAGATCTACGCGGGGCCCGAGCATCAAGAAAAGAGTTCTCTTCAACTCCTTGAAGATCTTCACTTGATTCAATTGGGACGGTAGGAGGTACATGCGTTGAAATACACTCTCAACTAGACTTTCGTCTTGTCGGGCCGTCTCGACATAGTGTGAACCACGTCTATTTGTTGCTCATCTCGAATTTCTTCGAGAATTATTTTACTCCCACTTGTCTTTCTAGAAACAAATTCTTTTTCAAGAAAGACATCATCACGAGCAACAAACACTTTGTTCTCTTGACGGTTAAAAGAAGTAATAACCCCTTGTCTCTTTTGGGTATCCCACAAAGAGACATTTATCTGACTTGGGTGCAAGCTTTTCGATAGTAACCTGTTTTTACATAGACCTCACATCCCCGTTTATTTAAGAAAAGACAAGTTTGGAGTTTTTCCATTCCATAACTCATATGGAGTCTTTTCTATAGCCTTTGACCGGCTCCTATTTAGTGTGTGTGTACGGGTTTCGAGAGCGTATCCCCAAAAAGAAATCGGAAGATCAAGAAGACTCATCATTGATCGAACCATATCTAGCAAGGTTCGGTTCGGTTCCTTCCTTTAATACAACCCATTCAACCGTGGTGTTCCTAGTGGAGTTAATTGTGAAAGAATTCCACAACCCTTTAGATGATCATCAAATTCTTGGCTCAAATATTCACCACCACGATCGGATCGTAGTGCTTTTATTGTCTTACCAAGTTGATTACGTACTTCATTTTGGAACTCTTTGAATCTATCAAAAGATTCCGACTTATGTTTCATTAAGTATATATATCCATATCTACTTAAATCATCAGTGAATGTAATGAAGTAGTTAAACCCTCCCCTTGCCTCTCATTCATGGGACCACACACATCCGTATGTATGAGTCCTAAAAGATCGCTGGCCCTTTCACCTTTTTCCAAGTAAATGGTGATTTTGTCATCTTTCCCATTAAGCATGATTCACATACATCAAATGATTCAAAATCAAATGATGGAATTATACCATCCTTTTGTAACTTGTGAATACGCTTTTGGTTTATATGACCCATTCGACAATGCCAAATGTAGGTTAGGTTGGAATCATTTGATTTTTGTTTCTTGCTATCTATGTTATAGATTTGTAACGACTTATCAAGCACATATAAGCCATTTATCAATTTAGCATTGGCATAGAACATTTTATTGTAAGAAATGGAACAACACTTGTTCTTTATTTCAAAACAAAACCCTTGGAATCCAAAAAGCTGAAAGCGAAAATTATGTTCTTAGTTATTGAAGGAACGAAATAACAATTATTTAGTTCTAAAATAAGCCCGGATGGCAAGTGTAGACTATAGTTTCCTATGGCAAGTGCAGCAACTCGTGCTCCATTTCCAACGCGTAGCTCTACCTCGCCTTTTGCCCGACTTCCTACTTCTTTTAGGTCCCCGCACATCATTAACTATGTGAGAACCACACGATTATCAAATACCCATAAAGAAGTAGAAGTCAAATTGATTTCTATAACATATATATAACGGGAAGCCCGGACTTCTTTTCCTCCAAGTATTACGGCGAACTTCCTCTTCCAAAGGTCCTATCTTGTGACAATGGAAGCACTTGCTTACGGCCACCTTTGGCTTGGCGGTTAGGCTTAGGTTTTTTCAAAGCAACAGTGGCAACTTGCTTGCCTTTGTCCTTCTTTCCGCCCCATTTCTTCTTGAAACCCTTTCCCTTTTGAACCATCAAAACCTCTTTCTTTGGTTCAACCTTAGGGATGTTCCTTTCAACATTGATCAACAATCCATGCAACTCTTGCAAAGTCTTTTCGGACTCATTCATATTGTAGGTCATTCTAGGCCGATTGAAGCTGTCAGGTAGTGTTAGTGGAATAATAAAGAAGCTCACCCCAACCAATAAGGGAAATCATTTCCATTTTTTTCAAAAAGACCCATCATCGCGAAAACATAGGGGCAACAACGGGCCCCACTTCATGTGATATTCAAGTATCTCCCACTAGTCTCATATACTCATCCCCTCTCGGGCTTGTGTTTGAAACATAGCCCACGCCTCTTGCATGATGGTATAAGCATCCTTGTTTGTTCAAACCTCCTTTGGAGGTCCACGCTCCATGTCCGCTTTTAGATTAACCAATCAAAGAATGAGTGGGGTTTCTATGACATCCTCTCGACCCTCAAACCTCAAAATAAGTCTTAAGGTCCTTTCCCAATTAAGGAAATTTTCACCATTCAGTCTGTCCTTTTCCAGAAAAGGACGAATGTTGAAACCGGAGTTGTTGTTGTTGTTGTTATTAGACATAGTATCTACAGACAGAAAAATAAAGCAATGTTCAATTTATGTTTATAAAGTAACCTAAAACATGCAAAGGTTTCTAGGTTGATCACCTATTCAATTTTAATGTCCCATTTGAATAAGTGTTTTACAAGATCCTATCAACATGCAACACTAAGCAGACGGAGGCCTTATCTTTAACGTTACATTATCAAGGTAAGTAAACTCTTTTACTAATTATAACAAATTATAACTCTTGTTTAGATGGATAAACATCGCATGCTTAACTATCTCTTACTTCAAAATTCAAAACGCTTTTGATAATTTTGTTAAGGACAACCAAACTAAGTTGTAAAATTCGCAATTTTACCTTATATTCCCAAAATTAATGATAACACCCTGCGGAGGCATGACCTATTACTATTAATTAAGGGTTTGATAAGTACTTTATGTTTGGAAAAGCAACCTTAATTTTTACGGGACCTAAGTTTATTATGTTGTTATGAATTAGTGAACTCTAGCGCATCATCAACCAACATACAATAAACTTATAAGCATTTTAAAGAATAATAAAATGCGAAAATAAAATGATCTAGTATGGCCCCTAATCCTAAGAACTAATCATCAATGGCTCATTCTTGGACTCTTCATGGATCTCCATCCACCTTATCCATGGGCCTTCTCTTGATGGACTTCGTCTTTGGATTACATAAGTATCAAAATAATTTAAATAATAACTAAAATAAATTACAAAAATACTTAACGATACGCAGATCGTATTTAAAATTACAAGAATACATCACGATGCGCAGATCGTATTTTCTAACTTAATTTGGGCCATACTAGTCATACATAGCAATTATATCAAAAAATATAAAAGCCACATCATAATATCACATATTATACTTGCCATCAATCAAAATATCAAATATTCTTAATTATGGTAAGTTGATAAAACATTTAAGTAATTCATAACCACCTAAAGATTCTATCCTATTATACTTTCTTACTAATTTTAATTAGATTAAAGAATAAAATTATGGAAATATTTAACTGAAAATCTGCTCAATATACTGAAAATCAGATTCACGGATCACCTGGAGCAGCCACCGTGGCCCCACCAGCAGGTGGCAGCGTCACCCAGCCGTGGCTGCTCCTCTTCCCTCCTTTGTTTTTTTTTTTTTTTTTTTTTTTTTTTTTTTTGTGGGAAATAAATTAAATCACAACTTCTTGTAAATTAATTTAGTGATCAAAATAAAATTAAACATAAACTCCTTTATGCCTAATTCTGCAAATTAATTTAAATCTCCATTTTAATTAATATTAGGGCTATTCATATCAATTAACCTTAAATTCACATAAAACTCCTTTTACATGAATTAATTTATCATACATAACTAATTTAAATATGAAAATTCAGATTAATTATATGATGTGAATATTCGAAATTAACATAAAATCTCTATTTTATTTTAATTTTAGCATTATTCATATGTATTAACCTCTAATTCACATAAAACTCTTTTCACATGAATTAATTTATCATACATAAACAATTTAAATATGAAAAAACAGATTAATAATATAAATCTAACTCTCTAATTTTTCGAAAAAATTGAGATCTAAAATTTAATTTTAATTTTGAAATTCATGATTTTATTTTCATAAAATTCGGCCAAATAAAAGTAATTCGAATAATAAAAAAAAATTTAGGTCGAATTATAGAAAATAAAATCGTTTATTATGCAGATTAAATCAAATTTAATTAATCCAATTAAACAAAACATCCATAATTCAATTCCTCCCCTTAATCAATTAAAATTAGTCAAGAACACATAATTATTGTGACCAAAAATTATATGCAAGAGGCTAAAAGTGATACCACTGTGGGATTATATAAGTACTCTAAGCGGAATTTCATGAATCAAATTCATAAGCACTTAAAACAGGATCTCATGCATATACATTCAAGGATCACATAATAGTTAGGAATTTACCTTTGAAGCGTGAATTCCACAAAGCTTGAATAACCCGGATTAAGAACCTCAATTGCGATTCCTCTACTTGGTCCACCAACCCGGATCAACACTCCACCAATGCTAGTTGGAAGGAAGAAATTCTTCTTCTACTTTAATGGAGTTTTTGTGACTTTTGGAAAGAATATAAGAGAGAAGAATAATGAAAGATATCTTATATATTTCCTTATTACCTAACCAAATATATATATATATAATTAGGTTAGGAGGAGAATCAATTCTCCTCTCTCTTCCTCTTGGCCGGCCACCCTAGGGCCCCTTACGGGCTCTAGGTTTCTTTTGTTGATCCAAGTATTTTGTGTGACCTAATAGGATCCATTATATTGGGCTTTGGGTTTATTATTTCCTAACCCAAAGTTCTATAGCATTCTCTAGCAAGACGTATAGACGACCCAATAGAACGAATTTATTATCTCTATAATACGATCCATAATATAATTAGTAATTGCATTTAAGTCGAGGATATAAATCCAGCTTGGTATTTGGGTCTCCTACACCAAAAGAAGATTGCAAAAGCTTCTGGAATCATGCGAAGACTACTTACAAGAGTCTAGGACAAGCCACACTAGAAAGTTCCGGAGACTACGTATAAGAGTGTTCTAGTACGGATGCCTTTAGAATACTCTAGGCTTTCTCATATGAGTACATACTTAGAGTGTCCACACTAGTAAATGTGTAGAATTATCCACATAGTGTGTAATCTAGAACCCTCCATTTGAGAGATTAGAACATTTTAGAGGTACGGAAGTTAGGATGGGTGTTTTCTATATATACCAAGGCATTCATTTGTACATGATCATTTGACCTCTTGTAAGCATCTTGAGTTTAATGGAAAGCCTTTCCTTGACATTTCCAACACTTGCATGATTTTATATTGCAAACACAAAACAATGATATTTGTAACCACATATATATCAAAATCTATATTGATTATTTCTTTAAAATAAATAGAAAATTAAATCAAGGCATTAAGGTATATAAAAACAGAATAACACGAAAACAGAAAAAATCACAAATATTAAAATAAAACTAGCATAAAATATAGAAAAAATAGGCCAACATAAATAAACTGGAAAAAAAATAATGATAACAAACGAGCCCTTGAATAAAAGCTTCATAAAAATATAAAAAGTTTCCCCCCAACAATTAGTACGAATCTCCTTTCTTGGAAATCCCACAGAAATACAAAACACAAAAAAAATCCTTATACTATGATGTTCTATAAAAATGCATAATTTTTTATTACTACAAAACAATTCAATGTATTTCTAAACACATATATCAAAATCTACATTAATTATTTCTTCAAAATAAAAAGAAAATTTAATCAAGAAAGCAAGTGTCATTAAGGTATATACAGACAATAAAACACAAAACTAAAAAAAAAAATCACAAATATTAAAATAAAACTATTATAGAAATAGAAAATCGTACTAGTGAAATGGGTAAGATGGTTCAGGAGGGGTTCATTGTCATACTCAGAAAACAGGATTTTGACCATTTTCTGATTCTTTTTCTGTTGCTCTGAGATAAGAAGCTCCAAGATTGTTGAGTTGTCCGTCATTGTGCGAGCATGTGCCATGAACAAATCATGGGTCAGAGTTAGAGGGAGAATAACCCAGATGTTAGCAACATAATTTTTAGGAGGAATTTGATTAGGTTCGAGGAATTCGACCACATTATTATCAACTGCAGGGTTTTCAGGCTCATCAAACTCATTTATGATAACCATTATGAGAGATGAATGACAGATGAATGACAGATGAATTAAGCAAGAAGAAGAGATGAATTAAGCAAGAGAAGCAAGAAAGAAGAGTTGTAGTGTTTTTTTTAATAAGTGAATGAAACAAAATCGTAAGTGCCACATGACTCTTCATGATTAAAACATGGAGAAACTTTTAGATAATTAAGATCTTTTACAAAAAACAAACATCTTAGGGCCTGTTCGGTATTACTGTGGTTTTCTGTTTTTTGGTTTTTTGATTTTCAAAGTCATATGATATATGTCCTATAATGAATAAAAAATTAGCCAAATTTATTGGGAACATGATGATTTTGAAAACTGACAACTAAAAAGTGAAAACCACTTTTTCTGGTTTCCTGTTTTTGGTTTTTAGTTTTCAAAAAAACTGAAAACTAAAAACAAAAAGCGATAATGAACGGGCCCTTAATGATGAGAAATCAGAAAGATTTTGAATGGGAGGTTCCAAAATTATAATGGGAAATTACAAGAAAGAAATTAGGAATTAAGGGGGATGAATGAACTTTGGAACTCATGAAGATTTACTCGCGTGAAACAATTGCAGAACTAATGAGAGTGAGAGAAAGTGAAAAAGAGTTACTGTTTGGGGCAAAAAACATCCAAGATTGGGCTCCATCATTTTGGACCCGCAATATTAGAAGGCACTGTGCTATTGACCTGTTTGCACAGGTTAATAGTCAGCCCTGACTGTAGTATATGCGTAACTTCTTACTCAACCTTGGTGTATAAATCACAGTATTTGTATCATCAAGATGTGCAATCAATTTACTTACCTTTGCATCTACTTCTCTTATTATTTCTCTCTTAATCTCTAACACGTTATCAACATGAGCAACTCTAAGGTATAATTTTTTTTCTCCTACTTTACAAAAATTACTACAAACTACTTTTTTTTTTTCGAGAAGTATGCTCTGTAGTTGTCGAGAACTCGGATCATCTATATCAGAAACTCATTAAAAAAATAATTTGTGGGAACCTTTCATATCTAACTCCACTAGACTTCCCGTGAAACTTCTTTATACAAAGTAAAGATATACTCACCATATCCACTACATAAATCTTTATTTTCTTTCATTTTGGTACTCTAAATAATATGATGTGATAGAATAATGAATTTTTTTTACTGGACATACACTAGATATCAGAATACTTAAAGGGAAAAATAGGAAGAGGAGAATATACTTCCTCTGTTTCAAAAAGCTTACTACACCTCTTTTTTTATGGCTCCCAATGCAAATTTTCTTAGTTTTGAATTAGTTGGGTTAGGGGTATGTGATTATGGGGGAGGGGACCACTTGTGTTTCTATTAAGTAAGGTGCAAATGTGGTGAAAAAAGGGGGAGGGGACCACTTTAAAGTTAATCATATTGTTAGTTGTTAATAGGTGGGTTTTATTTTTGTAAAAAAAAAAAAAAATGACACCTTAAAAGTTACCATATAAAGTAAAAAAGTGTAGCAAGTAATGTGAAACTTTCAGATATAGGAAGTGTAGCAAGCTTTTTGAAACGGAGGAAGTATCTTATAGTTGTAAAAGAATCCAAGGCTGTGTTTTTTTTTTCTTTCTTTTTATAGTACATATGGCTTTCATGCATGATACTTCACTGTATAAAGGAAGATTAGTTGTTAATCTAGTCTGTAGTCGGGTGGAAAACAAACATCATTACTTTTTTTTTTCTTTTTAATACATACCATCAGTTCGTTATGTAGACCTTGTAGAGTACATCATTGCAATCCCACTCTATTTTGGTAGTTTCTTCTTTGCTTTTATCATTGATCATTCTTTTTCTTTCTTTTGACCGCATATCTTCACGTAGAAGCTAAGAAAAATGCATCATTGAGATTCCTACCTATTTTTGGCAGTTTCCCGTTATTCCTATTATTTTCTTTTATAGTATTGTTGTTGTTTTATTCCTTTTGTGTTTCCTTTAACCTTATAAGAGAGAACTAGAACTGATGATATATATAATATAATGGTCATCTTATAAGATGTTTGTATCGCTGTAACAATTTTTCTTTTTCTTTTTTGGTATTTGTTACCACTATTTTTAGATGTCCAATAGCATTTATTATGGTACATTGTATTAGACCTCAACAAGGTTTAATTTCATCTTAACATGAAAACCCAACAAGAGCATGAAGCCCGTTGGACAAAATCAACATAAGTCAAAGTCAATAGGAGAAGACCGTCAAGACCATCAGGAGATGAAAGTCAAAAATGATAAACGCACAGGTGGTTAAAGAGCAATCATTAGACGGATCCACATAAGGAAGAACGTGCAAGGCTATGGTTATCCAGCGCCAGAAGACGGTTGAGATTTGAATCAAAGATGATTCAAATGTTTTTCCTCCAAGTAAGCACAGAAGTTACACAATACTCTTCTCTATAAATAGAGAAACGATCATCAAGCAAACAACGAACAAACACACAACAACTTGCATTTACTCTCTTCTTAGAGTAGCCTAGCCTTAGCCTAGCCAACCCCCTTCTGGGGTTATAGTTAGTGTAGTTCCTTAAACTTAGAACATGTTCTGGAGCCAAGTTATGTAATTCTCCGATTGAAGCAAGGAACCATGGAGGTAACAGCCTTCGTGCTTTCCCTTTAGTTATCCAGCCTGGCTAATCCCCTTATGTGTTGTAAAATCTTTCTTAAAATTTGTGGTATGTATGGGAATATTTTGCTTTAATTAAAAGATCAATTGCTTGCTCTATTTATTGCATTATTTCGCCTGAATTTAATAGGCGTTGTAGTTTAATCATTAATTAAATTGCAACATTGTACGTTAGCAAGGTTTTATCTAATTAAAACCAGTAACCCCCAGGGACTAAGTCTCCCGTGGTATTCAGTATTTAAACTATTGGATGTGCATTGACTTGTTTGCAAGGTCAACAAAATGATTTTGCACCAACAAGTTTTTTGGCGACCACAGTGGGAGAAGAAGATTCATAATCAACTTGTGAACTTTCTTCTTCGTACTTTCGAAAAAACAAATTGTAAAAAACGGTTGTTTTTACTAAAATACCGGACACACGTTCTAAAAAGAATAAGGAAGTTGCTCAGGAGGAATCAAGTTTCCAAAACATGGAAACGAGTTCTTCAACCCCTCCAGAAACTAGGGTGCATGGTAACAATGGTGAACCAATTCACCATAGTCATGAAGAGTCAAATGGAGAGACCCCACAAAGGGAAGGCTCATCTCCAGGTAGTACTGGTCGTGGACTTATACAACAAATGTATGGAAAGTTCATAGAAATAGTAAATAATTTACTATTAGAAGCCAGAGAAAGTCAGAGACAACAATTTGACTCCAACTACAGGACTCTAGCCCATGAGTCTGCCAGAGTCTTCACAGACATTCTCCAAAGGATAAATGAAGAGAATAGAGAGATTAACTCTAGGCAGATTGATAGGATACTTGTAGATATCAATGATACTATGAGTGCAACTTTCACGGCAATGTCAAAATCTCTTGCCACTGAAGTAGTTACTCGTCTATAGCCACTAGTCGAAAAACACTATCAAATAAATGAGAAACTAGTTAAGGCCTTAGAAGAGTCCCGTTGAATAGAGCAAGGGGAAATTCCGGTACATCGCTAGATGTTCCTCCACTAGGGTATCCTCCAAGGGTACATTTCTCCCATCCTGAAACTAGAGATACACTTATCTCAGGCGATCCACAAACTTCCTCCCATGAGCATCAAACAAGGGCAATACCCTTGAGACATGGAGAGGGTAATCATGGAAACCTTAGGAGAAGTGATGGAATGGCAGCGGGTGTGGAGCCAGGCTGGCACCAGGCGTCAGGACATCACCAACCTTCGTTTTCCATGAGTGGTGGACAAGTTGGTGACAACACACACCAATCTGGACCATCACGAGGAGGACAGAAGCAAGATACTTTTGTTACAAACAACAACAGTACACCGCATGCATATGCGCCTTTTAACCAACCATATGGCTAGGATTCCTTCTTCACCCTATGTTTACATGCCTCATAGCCAACCAACTATGGCTGGTATGCCTCATTATGGGAATATTCCGGGGTATAGTTAGCCCCAAGCTCCATATGCCCAAGCAACTGGTGCTTATTAGCAGAGGATGCCCACAAATGGACATACATTACCACCGCAAATGGCGCAAGGAGCAGTCAATCCTGCTTTTATGCAACACCAGGAGATCCCTATGGGAGGTTATTAAAATCAACCTTTCAATCCTAACCCTAATCCTGCATATGATCAAGCAGAAAATATGGGGAATAGGAATATGGGCTATCCAGGAACGCATCAGGATCCATTGGCAGCACAAGTTGAGGCACTAGTCCAAAGACTAGTAGGGGATAATTCTAGGAAAAATCAGAGGCGAATAGGTCAAAAACCTTACCCTGAATGGATTGATAGAGCTAATCCATTTCCTAAAACGTTTAAGATACCCGACTTTACCTTGTTCTCCATAAATGATAGAGTTTCCGCTGAAGAACATTTAGATAGGTTCAATTGTCAGTGTAGGGAAGCAGCTGACAATGATTTCATTAAACTTAATTAGAATGTTTTCATGTCTCTTACTGAGACTGCCTTTTGGTGGTACACTAATTTAGCACCAAACTCCATTCACTCATGGCAAGACATGCAAGTCCAAAGACTAATTTACAAATAATTTTGCATGCACTAAATTAGGAGTGACTCTAAGTGATCTGCCCAGAATCCAACATAAGTTAGGAGAGTCTGTAGAAGACTATCTATCTAGATTCAAAATGGCCAAGATCAGGTGTCATGTTAGCATTCCTGAAAGAGAATTTGTACAAATGGCTCAAGAAGGAATGTTAATTCAGTTTCGAAAAAGGTTTGACGGTCATGCCTTTAGCGATTTTTGGTGAATTAGCAGAATTGGTTGTGAGGTATAAAAGGAACCTACAAGCTGAAAGTGCAGCAAGACACCAGAGTTTCTTTGCTCATAATGAAGAGCCCTTCCACTTTGAGACTGCACCAGAAGTGGATGTGGCAGAAATCATTCAAGGAGTACCTTATAAATGTTCTCCTCTAGAAAAGAAAGAGTTTATAGCGCCAAAGGATATGAAATCTGGACAAAAGAGGACATACACTTTTGATGCCAAGAAATCTAACTCTATCTTTGACTGGTTATTATCTAACAAAAAGATAAAATTGGTAGGGAGACATAAAATAAGAACTGCTGAGGAGGTTAAGGGTAAAAAATACTGTAAATGGCATGATGCAGTAACCCATGATACTTTTGAATGTATTGTCTTTAGAAACAAAATCCAGGATGAAATTGATAAGAAAAATATCATGTTTCCTGATGATGAAGATATTAATGTAGTTGGAATGGACGAACCATTTGAACTATTATGTGGTATGGTAGAAACTAATAATGTTTTCAATGTTACCTTGCAGGCATCTCAAGCTACCGAAATAGGTAACCAACTCTTCAACAGATTGCTTGATGAAGGAATCTTGGTTATGCCAAAGATAGACATTGAAGAGGGATTGGAAGATATGTGCAGATGGCATATGAATGGGTCTCATACAACAGACCAGTGCCAAGTTTTCAGAGGGTTCCTAACTAGGCAATTAAGTCTCAAAAGACTAGTTATCTCAGAAATGGAACAACATGCCATGGAGCTAGAAGCCTACAAGGCCAACTTAGCCAAAGCTAAGGCGCCTGTTAATTCCAGCCCAGCTCCAAGCCTGGTGATGCCTGAGGAAAGAGCTAAAACCTACAAAGAGGCTGCTCAAAAATTCCCATTGCAAACTAGGGCAATAGAAGGGTTGAAGGCTCTGAGTAATGGAATGTCACATTGTGCAGACAGGCTAACCTTTGAAATGGTTAGAACTCAGATCATCCCAAATGATCCTACCTATGTGCCTGCTTATTAGCGTACACTCCAGAAAAGGTCCAGAAGTCGAGGACCGAGAAAACATGACATCCCCAGTTCACATCCTTCATCAAAAGGAAAAGGAAGGGGGTCAAGTCAAACTCCTATACCCAAAATTCTTAAAAGAAGGGTGAAGTCCCATGAGGACCAACGGGAGGTAAGAATCAAATCAGCGGCTAAGCCAAGGCCATTGCAAGATATCCAAAACTTACCTAAAAGTAGGACATTAAAAATGAAGGAGTTAAGTGCAAAAGCTGATGCAGCAAGGGATCAAGTTAGCACTCAAAATGTGTAGGAGTCCCTTATTGCAAACATAAGGATTGATGAAGAGGCTCTACAAGCTGGTATCACTAAATTGTTGCCTCTCGAAGAGGAACAATATGGTGCATCATCTACAAAGAATGGTGGCCAGCAGCCTTGAGGTGATTCTCTTATGAAAGAGACGCCAGGAAATGGCTTTAACGAGGACTATGATTCAGAATTTGGATCTGAGGATTTGGACTTGTTGGTGTCAGACAGTGACTTAGTGTTGGATGGAGACCCACTGATGAATGAGCCTCAAACAGAAATGGGAGAGGGTCAAAACATGCAGTGTAATGTGGTTATGCTACCAACGGAGTTCAAAAAGTTAGAAGACCAACCAGGATTCCAGACCAATACTACATCATGGGCAGATGAAGTTGATGAGGAAGATAGGGCAGGTAAATTTAAAATTACTTCTTCTCAAAGCTTGTCATCTTACTTGAATGCATCTCATAAAAGAGTGCCTAATAGGACATCACTAAAAGCTAACCTAGAGAAACTAATTATAGATAAAATATTTAGGTCAACTGATGTCGATAATAAGCACACTAAAGCTCTATTCCTAAATGTCGATTTTGAGGGAGTTCGTTTAGGCAAAGTATTAGTGGACACTAGAGCCACTGTTAATATTATGCCACTTCTGTGTTTAGAAAACTAGGGAAAACTAGAAAAGATTTGCATAATATACAAATCAACACAACTGATTTATCTGGTTTATAAGAAAAAGTGGAAGGAATGGCTATATTAAAGATAAGGGCAGGGACTAAAACTACTTATTCTGGTTTCTTCGTAGTCGAAAGTGGCACTAATTATAATGACATACTAGGAAGAGATTTGTTACATCATAACTATGCTATTCCATCATCACTCCACCAGGTCCTAATCCTGTGGAATGGTGACACTTATGAAATGGTTCAAGCAGATGAGGAAGTTTGTCTAATTGCATCTCCTGATTCTATTTTTATCAGGGACTCTCTAAAGTCAGTTCCTACTATCAACATTGAGGTTGCTCTACAACTTGAGTCACAAACTCAACAAGAGATAGAAGACTCAAGTGCAATTCTCATTGAAGAGTCAAGGACGTCCCAGAAGTTGAAGACATTCAATCAATATATGAATATATTCAACAGGCGTCAGACTACAATCAACAACTAGCTCTTATTAGTTTGTAGAGTTAGAATGTATTTTTCTTATAAAGTTTATTATGTCTATAAACCTAGAAGAATGTTGTAATGAGTTTACCCCTATTATTGATCAAGTAAAGATTTAGTTTTTAGAAAATACCAAGAGGATTTTCTTATAAACTCTAATGCATGTTGCTCAACTTTACACGAAACTGAATCCTTGGAAGAGGAGGATGAGAAAGTATGGGCTAAAAGTGAGGATATTAAACAGGAAGTTCATGATCCACTAGAAGAAATAAATTTAGGGAATAATGAAAATCTACGTGTTACTTACATAAGTAAGCTCCTCACTAACCAAGAAAGACATGAAATAATAGAAATTCTAAAAGAATTTAAGGACTGTTTTGCTTGGGAACGTCATGAGATACCTGGCATTGATAGGAAAATAGTAGAACATAAACTACCTCTCAAGGAAGGATTTAAGCATGTGGCCCAAAGTCCTAGATGACTAGCGCCTGAACTGACAGAGCCTATACAAGAGGAAATAAACAAACTCCTCAAGGCAGAGTTCATAAGGCCTTGCCAATATGCTGACTTGATCTCCAATATAGTTTCAGTAGTTAAGAAAAATGGCAAGATACGAATCTGCATTGACTTTAGGGATCTGAATAAAGCTACACCTAAACATCAATACCCCATGCCAGTGGTTGATCTCCTAATAGATGCAACATCAAGATATGAATACATATCTTCTATGGATGGGTATGCAAGATACCACCAGTTAAGGATTGCACATGAAGACTGTAACAAAACAGCCTTCAGATGTCCAAAATCATTAGGCTTGTTTGAATACGTGGCCATGCCATTTGGATTGATAAATGCTGGAGCCACATATCAACAAGTAATGGACGCAATATTTAAGAACATGATTGGTAAGATCATGGAAGTATATGTGGATGACATCCTCGTTAAATCAAATGACTTTTTAAGACATAAAGAGCATTTGGTTAAGTCATTCACTAGAATGAGATAGTATCACCTAAAAATGAATCCACTCAAATGTGCATTTGGAGTTAAAGCTAGTAACTTCTTAGGATTATTTCTCATTCATAAAAATGGAATGGAAATTGACTAAAATAACGCAAAAGCAGTATTGGCAGCCAAGCCACCTTCTAACAAGAAGGAACTACAAAGATTCCTTGGACAGGTCAATTATGTTAGAAGATTTATGGCCAACTTAGCTGGAAAAACTAAAAAGTTTTCGCCTTTGCTAAGATTAAAGCATGAATCAGAATTTAAATGGAATGAGGAGCATCAAAAGGCCTTTGACCAAATCAAACAAGATTTGGCAAGTCCTCTTGTATTAATAAAGCCACTAAGGTTATATCTGTCTGCCTGTGAAGATTCCATTGGTAGTCTCTTTACTCAAGAAAATGAGAAAGGACATGAGCAGGCTATATTCTATTTAAGTAGAATTCTGCATGACACAGAGAAAAGGTATACCATGGCAGAAAAATGGTGTTTGTGCTTATAAGATGCATCAATCAAGCTCATACATTATTTCATGGCCTTTACAGTGGAAGTAGTATCTCCAACAGACGTCATAAAATATATGATATCCCAACCTTTTATATAAGGAAGGTTAAGCAAATGGAGTTTACATTTACTACAATTTGACCTAATATATGTGCCACAAAAGGCAGTGAAAGGTTAAGCTCTAGCTGATTTCTTAGCAACCCATCCTTGCTGTGACTCAAGAATCATTGATGGGGACATCCTTCCATGGGTCTTGTTCTTTGATGGGTCCAACACCTGAGAAACGAAAGGAGCTGGAGTATATATTCTATCTCCTGATGGGATCCCAACTAAATTAGCAGTAACCCTAAAGGGTCCATGAACCAATAATAGAGCTGAATATGAAGCTTTGTTGATTGGATTAGAGATGCTGCTAGAATTGGGAGCTAAGAGAGCAAAGATGTATGGGGATTCTTAGCTAGTCATTTGTCAAATGACTGAAGAATTCAAATGTATATCATCAGTATCACAGGAGTATGGAAGAAAAGCACAAGAATTGTCTAAGCAATTTAAGGAAATCACTTTCATACACATTCCTAGAGAAGAAAACAAAGTAGCAGATCAGCTATCCCAAATAGCTTCTGCTAGATAAGAAATACCTTCACAAAATGAAGATATTATTCTCCAAGAGAAGATCCTAGAGCCTCTCAATGAAACTGATAAAGAAATATCAGAAAACATATTGGAAACCTATAGAATTTCAATATTAAGAGAGGAAAAGGACTGGGGAGACGAAATTATTCATTATCTCCAGGACCTAACTGGGACAAAAGAGCCAAATAGAGTCAAAATGGCAGCAACTAAGTTTTGTATGCAGTTTGGTGAACTACACAGAAAGGATACTGAAGAATTACTTTTGAAGTGTGTGGATGCTGGAGAAGCTCTAACCCTCATGGCAGAAATTTACCAAGGGCTATGTGGTGCTCATCAAAATGACCTAAAAATGAGATGGTTGTTGCACGGACATGACTTCTATTGGCCTACTATGAGAAAGGATTGTATAGATTATGCTAAAGGTTGTAAAAGATGTCAGAAGTTTGGATCCATCAGTAGGGCACCAGCCTCAGAACGGAAGTACATTCTTAAACCTTGGCCTTTTAGAGGATGGGCAGTAGATGCCATAGGAGAAATCAATCCTGCATCCTCCAAAAAGCATTCATACATCCTAGTGGTGACTTATTACTTCACCAAATGGGTGGAGGCTCAGGCTTTCAACAAGATCATTACCCAGGTTGTAATAAACTTCTTGGAAGAGAAAATCTTTACAAGATTTAGAATTCCAGAAACTATAACCTTTGATCAAGCCACAGTATTCAGGAACCCTGACTTACTGGATTATCTTAATAAGTTTGGGATTACTAAGTTGCATTCAACACCTTATTATGCTCAAGCAAATGGTCAAGCTGAGGCTAGCTACCAATAAGATCATAGTTAAAGGGATCTCAAAGCTAATAGATAACAATCCAAGGAAATGGGATGAGTTCTTTGCTATATGCCCTATGGGCCTACATGACCTCTAAAAGGGAAGCAACAAGAGTTACTCCTTTTAACTTAGTTTATGGACACACTCCAGTAATCTCGGCTGAAGTGAACGTAAGGTCATCAAGGGTAGCCTAACAAATGGGATTATCAGGAGTTGACTATTCACAAGCGATGAACATTGAAATTATGGATGCTCTAGAAGCTAAAGAATAAGCTCTAGCGAAAATGAGAATCCCAAAAGCAAAGGTTGCTAGGGCCTACAACAAAAAGGTAGTGCCTAAAGAATTCTAGGAGAATGATAAAGTGTAGAAAATGTTCCTGCCAGAAGCAGCTTACAAAGATCCACAGTTAGGGAAATGGTCACCTAAGTGGGATGGTCCCTTCATCATTCATAAGAAAATGTCTGGAAATGCATACCTATTGAAGGATATAGATGGCAATATAAAATATAGAGCCTTAAATGGCAAGTTTCTAAAGAAATATCATCCATCTATATGGGAACAACATGATCCTATGTTTCAACAAAAATATGCAGAATTATTTCAAACAACAAGGGATTATTAAAATTACAACATTAATAATAATGTTACATCTTAGACATTCCAACATTGTCTAACAGCTAAACTAAGGTGTTTAATAGCTGACCAAGCATTACAAAGTTTCTCTTTTTGGAGAATCAAGCTTTGCTATACAGCCATATCTTTGAACATCTCTTGCCTCAAATGAGCAAGATTTGTTCGCCCTTGGTGTAGCTTCTTCTCTTCAGTATCAATAGAGTTTTGGAGTGAAGACTTCTCGTTGATGATATTGATCTCCTCTTTATTAATCTCAGCTAGTCGATTTTGTAAAGATTGTCTTTCCTCAGAAAGAAGCTTCAGCTTCTAATCAAAAGAGCTCAAAGAATCTTGGATCTCTTTACTGAAGTTTCTGAAGGATTTAGCTTGAGCTTCCAAAGAAGTCTCTTCTTCCTGAAGTTTTTGAGCTGAGAACTTTGGAGGTTGGACTCTTGATTCATCATTACATTGTTGAAGAAGAAGAGTTTCCTTAACATAATAAAGACAAGGTATCCAGTACTCAAAGCCTTAAGAAATCAAGGATTCCAAAATCTGCTTAAGAGCCTGTGCAGAAGCTTGATCATAAGGGTTGTTTGTTATGATCAAGAAGAGATCCCAAATTTTATCTTCTTGTTTTATGTGCTCAGATGATTCATCACTGGAACGATCACTGTTGGCATAGGTAGGTTGATCCCTTACAATGATGGATGTCTGCAGATTAACCTATTTCCCTCCATCAGACTCTTTCATCACACTTGCTTCTTGAGTGCTTCGCTTTGCATCATAAAGAAGAGAAGCCAAGTTAGCAAGAGAGTGAAGTCTGGTATTATGAGGACATGGACTCATATAGAGGAAGTCTAAAATGAATTCATGAGGAAAGAAAGGCAGACCAGTCCCTGAAGTAGATGCTGAAGTTGATGAAGAACCTTTGCAAACAGAGGAAATCACAAGTTCAGTACTGCTCCGTAAAGGTGTGACCTCTAAAGGAATAAGGAACTTCATTTCCAGTAATGGAAGGAATTGCTATAACAATAGTGGTAGCAGCATGAGAGTATGGAACTTCAACATCTAAACGACTTGATTCCAAGGGATCTTCATTAAACTGATGAAACAAGTCCTCATTAAGAGATTCCACATGAAGATGCTCAGTCTCTTCCAACTGGGGAGCTGCACATCCTTCCAAAGAAGGGGTAGCCATATTCTCCAATTGGGGGGCAGCATCACTTGAAGGGGGATGATTGATGACAGATTCATCAACAGGACCACCCTTTGAATTTAACTCTGGATCAACTATCTGGGGAACATCTCCTGAAGAATGGATGGCAGAGCCAAGAGGTGATAATTTCTTAGAAGAAGGATCACTGACAGTCTTAGGCTCAATGTCATCAGCACCAGAGGAACCTGGAATAAATTAATCAGTATTCCAAAAAGTGAAACTTCTCATAAAAAGAGTAAAGGTGAAATTCATACTTGCTTTGACTCCTGGGAGTTTCCTTTTGAAAATTGAGATATGGTCTTGTCATCATCTTCATCAGAGGAGATGATGTACTCGTGGTATCTCCGAAGAAACCTCTAACTTAAAAAAGTATAATCGGGAAATTTCAAAACTAATTTGAAAGTACAAGAGAAAGAGAGAAGACTTATGATTCGCGCGGAGATTCGCCTTTGGGTTTCGGATTTCGCACCTACGTCCAAGCTTGAAACTCACCCTCCTCGGTTGTGTGCTAGGACTCCACCCTAAGGCTGTCTTCTTCGTCGAACTCGAGCACCCCAAATTAGCCCCGAAACCTCACGAAATTTCTTTGATTTTTTTACTTAATTTTCTGTGGAATTGTTGCATACATTTTCGGAACCCTTAATTGGGTATTTATACCCAATCCGCCGCCTCAAATTGTGAAATTCGAACCAATTGGAGAAGAGAATTGGGCTCCAAGTTTTCGGCCCTTGAACCGCCTCTTCTTGGTCGTGAATTGCGGCGCCAACTTCGGCTGTGCCTCGTCTGATTGGTGGCGAATTGTAGATGAGTTGTTGCTTCGTGATTGGTGGCGAGTTGCAGGTGATGAGATGTGGCGGTTTGAATGATGATGATGGTTTGACGAAGAGGAAGAAGGAAGAACGAGGAACAGCGTTCCTCTGTTCTGTTCTTTTCGTCCTTCGTCCTTTTCCTTCTTCTAATTTCCTTCTTTTTGTTTTTTTTTTCCTTTGGGCTGATTTTGAAAATGAATGGGCTTGCCTTGGAGTTCTTGGACCAATGTACTCATTAGATAAAAATAGTATTATTAAGTAACATTAGTAATAAAAATAAAAACATAGCATATTATATCTAATAGTATTAAAAGTATATAAAATGCATCAAAATAATAATATAAATCACTAGTGGAAAAATAAGGAATGGATGCGGTCAAAACAGCCCTAAGGGATGCGTTTTTGGCCAGCAGCCCTTTCCATAGCAGCCCTTCAATAGATAAGAAGGGCTGCGGTTTCTAACCGCAGCCCTTCATAACGAAGGGCTGCGGTTCAGGCCAAAAACGCAGCCCTTCTAAGCTTGAAGGGCTGCGGTTTTTGGGCTTAAACCGCATCCCTTTTAACATAGAAGGGCTGCGGTTTTAGCCCAAAACCGCAGCCCTTTTGACCCCAAAAAAAATAAATTTTTTTTTTTTTTGCATTTTTATGTCAAATCGACACAAAATCAATTCCAAATGATAAAATTATAACAAAATCACAAACTGACATTTATATATAATAACAAAAACTACTTCATAGTATAAGTTTTACAGATTTTATAAGAATGGAATTGAACTCTTGAACATCAAGTTAAAAATTACGTAGGCTCATAATGCTGACATCATAAATAAAAACAAAAGAAATGCACCAAGAAATCTTTGCTACTTTAAACAACAAAAAATCAACAACCCATGAAAACAAGGGGAAAATGAACATAAAATTATTACTTGCAGAAATCTATATAAAAAAACAGATGAACATGATAATATTGTAAACAGTAAAAAAAATTCTCGAAAGAGTAAATATTATCGCAAAAAATATCAGAAATCAGCGGAAAAACTATACAACTAACAAATCCATAATATTATCTAGCAGGCAGAAATATAAAGTTTATCTTTTTCAAACATAAAAATTACCAAATCAGTCTAGAAATTGCATAACCTATATCAATACTGTAACAACAATCATGCTTTATCATATGCAAAAGAAAGTAGAAATTTTTTAAGATACTCACATTATAACAACATTCAAAAACAGATCTAAAAATACATAAACTAAAACAAACAAAAAGTTTCATAGAAAGAGAAACAAACCAAAGACTGTGTTAATGGGGTTCATGGCAACTTGCGATTCTTAGCAGCATCACCACTCTCAGAATCGGTTAAAGCGACATAAGAAGGTGTCGAGGCAGTGACGAGGCGGTGACCACAACGTTAGTGAGAGAGAGAGAGGCAGACAGGGCTGTGGTGGCAGAAGCTGTTCGGCGTGCGTCGGCTGTTCGGCGGTGCAGCAATGTAGTAGAACGGCGAACGGGAGAGAATGAGTGAAAGAGATTGTGAGAGAGGAGAGAGAGAGAGAGAATGAGGGAGGGAGGGAGGGAGATTGTGAGAAATAACCCTACCCGCTTAACATTTTAAGCCCACTGTTCCTTGCGCGAGAGATTGAATTCCTTTCAAATAAAATTTAAAAAAACGCCCATAAAGGGCTGCGGTTAGCCCAAAAACCGCAGCCCTTTATTACTTATAGGGCTGCGATTTAAAAAAAAACCGCAGCCCTTCGTATACGAAGGGCTGCGATTTTTGGGCTAACCGCAGCCCTTCATACACGAAGGGCTGCGTTTTCCAAAAAACGCAGCCCTTCCAGCGCAGCCCTTCCTTTTTTTCCCCTAGTGAAACATACTTATTATAATACAATAAGGGAACATAAATATATTATAATGCGCACTTATCACTTAGGAAGTTTCCTGTTGAAATGCCTTAAAGGTCTAGAGGCAGAAATACAACCATAATCTCTCTTCTTTAATTTGCAGCCTTCTTAGGAGGCTCATGTTGTTCCACTGACCCCTTGGGTTGAGTGTCCTTGGAAGCAGAGAGATAATTGTAATCTCTTTTTCTTGCAGCTCTTTTGAAAGGGTCAATCTGCTCCAGTGGCCCCATGGTTTGGATGTCCTCCACAATCTGGACATCTCTATAGGAAGTCCCTTGATCATAAGCAGCATGATCATCTTCATCCTCTGAAGAGGTATGAGGTGGAACCCTTTTGTCTATGGTTTTCCCATAGAGCTTGTCATATCTAGAATCTGTTGTGATGCCATCAGGCACTCTTAGTTTCTTCTTGCTAGCTTTTACTAAAAGTCAAAAGGAAAGCACAAAGAAGATTTAGTAAATTTCATTCCCACAAAAGTTATAAAATAATCGAGGATGGAAATTACTTACACCCTAAGAAGAGCTGATCCTCAAAGTTCACCAAAGCATCAGAACATGTTGAGGCGTTTGGGAATACATGATCCCACCACAGATGGAAGCCTCGAACAGCTTTAGTGATCCATTTCCAAGGAGAGATGGACATGGAAGTAAGGCTGAGAGTTCTACTCAGGAGAGCTCTACCTTCTTCAAAACGACCCCTTGAAGTCAAAGGATCATTGCGGGACAAGAAGTAAGGAATAACTAGCGTTTGAACCAATCCAAATTATCTAGCTACCAACTGTGGATTATAAGCCTCAAAGCCAAAGTATTCAGGCTGAGCAGCTATTAAATCCCTAGACGTAAGAACACTGCTCCAAAAGTTTCCACTCCCTAAGGAACTAGAGTGGATGTTCAGGGATTGTAGCCAAGCAGGCACTGCTTGATGGCGCCAAGTTTCATTTTCAACAGAAACAACCATCTTACATGGGAAAATATTCTAGATATCAGGATTGGACTTAGAAGCCAAGAAGTATGATAAAATCAAACTTGGATGCCAAACCTCGTCTGGAGATATAAGATTGAAGCTGACTTCACCATAATAGCTACAATCATCAAGCTTAGAGAAGAACAAAAGGGGATCAAAAGAAAGATCTTCTTCCTCTGAACCCTTAGATGCTTTAAAAGCAGAAGAGGGATTGATGACCATCAAACAAGGTAGATACATATGGCCCCAACAAGTCAAGAGCCATAGGGGTCCAAATCCCTTGTCAGTAGAGACTATGGGAGACTCAGAGGTATGAATTCCAAAACCTTTGAAGGATTCTCTACTCTTGAAAAGACATCTATAAAGTTGTCCCAATAGAACAGGAGCCAAAGCTACTTCTTCAGAAGTAGAGGAGATGTTAACAGCTAAAGATAGCCATAATGTTACTACTCCTCCAGCTCTAGACATCATTAATAATTTGGAGAAAGCAAAAGTAAGAAAAAGTACTTCCTCTTGAGAACTAACTTCCTCACTAGTATCCTTATTGATGAAGAAATCAATAAATTTCTGAAAGCCACACTTGCTAGCACTAGCAGAAGGACTAGCAACTTGGCGAAAGATTGATAAGCATTGACTGTATATATAGCTAATTGTGTTCTTTAACATGGTGAAAGATAGGGAGTTTAATTCCATATTTACCTTTTGGAGAAGTCCCAGTAATGAAGGCAATATCAGCTAAGGTCACAGTCATTGGTCCCCATCGGAACAAGAAGCAGTTGATGGCAGGGTCCCAAAATGCCAACAAGGCAGTAGACATAGCCCCATCAAAGGGGATGGTTTCATAAGAAGCTAGTCTCAAGAAGGGCAATATTCTGTTCTTGGATCATTTGTCATGAAAATTTTCATTCGCAAAAACCATGCTTTTGCATCCACTCCTGAAATCCAACCTTTAAAAGGTTTGTTGGTCAAAGGCCAATGCAAATGTTGAAGGGATTTTGGAGCAAATGGAAGCATTCTGGGCTTATTATCTTCTAAGATAATATGGTCCAAAAATGGGTAGCACTGTTGCTCTAAGACAATTTGGCGCTTTGGTTTTTGAATCTTGAAGGGAATACAAGGACCAATAGGGGCAATCCGCTCCTCAAAAGGAGTATTAGAGTCAGAGCTTTTGTTCACATATCAGAACACTTGAGACTTATAAGTCCCAAGGTTCACTCTAATGGCGTTGCATAATTGACGAGTTGCCTCAAAATGCATGGCATCACGTTTTTAGCAAGTGCTTCACAAATTTCATCTTCACGAATTCTTTCATTAGACACGGTGAATTGAATTTTGGTGATGGTTGTGAATTCTTAAAAAGTGAATTAAATTTGTCTGAAATATCTCTAATTTTCCTAAAATCCTTGAAAAGGGTATTAATGGAGAATATAACCAAAATGAAACAATAAAAGAAGAAAACACGTGCAAAATGCGTGATATGTTTTATTTTGGATCATGTTTAATTGGGTCATGTTAAAGCCTAGTTTTAACAAATTAAAGCATAAGGTCCTGCAATCATCTAAAAGCCCATTTTCAAAAAGGCGCGTGACTTGAAAGCCCATTTCCAGGGGTCAGTTATTCAAAAGCCCATTTCCAAAGGGCGTAACTTTCCGTTTTTCAAGAGACGATAAATCTCTTTATAAAAAGAGGGTAAGTGTAAGGAAATCTTCACACTACTCATCTCTTGAAACAAAACCTCCAAAAAACCTATTTCCTTAACCTCTTCTCCAAAAAAAACTTCCATCTCCAAAACATGGACGCCCCTTAACCATCCGTTGAATCCTGTATCACAGGGACTCATGAGGTCAACCCTCAAGAGATTGACCAGCCCTTCTTCCCTCCTCCAGAAATACTAGAGGAGAGAGAGGAAAAAGAAGAAGAAGAGGAGAATACCCCTCCACCATCAGACGAATATGATGGTGATGATGATGATGAGGATGAAGATGATGAGCCCCCAGCCCAAAGGAGGAGGGCTGATCGTTTCCCTAAGGAGACCTCCAGCGGTGAAGACCGCTCTTACTCTTCTGGAGATGGCTCCGGTGAGGGTGCTGCTGGAGATGATGATGAGTCCTCATTGGACTCTGATGCCTTCAAGCCTCGCCCTCCAAGGGACTAATTTAGGCCTAGGATTTAGAATTTAAAAATTCTAAATAGGTTGTAATTTTTATTCTAAAATGAAAATTTCAGCCCTAGGTTGTAAATTTTATTTTCATTAATGAAATTTAAAACCTCAATTGGGTCTAAATTTCTTTTATCTTATATTTTGTTTGCATTATTTACTTATTTTGTTCAATCTAAATTGTGCAAATTATATTATGTTATTCAAAAATAATTGTCAAAACAAATAATGCAAAATATACAGTTAAGTTTAAATGGAAAAGAAATAAAATGTTTCTTGGGATACTAAACTCTTAACATATATTAATGGAATGGAAAGAAGTTACTTCAAAAAGTAATAATTGCCACCTAACTGCATATGCCACTAATAGCCAACTCCAGTGATATGATACATGAGGGGGTTAAATGGGCAAACTCATTCCTAGCCACTAGGGCCATAACTTGAAGTAATTATGATCAGTTATAAAAATAACATGATATATTATCTAAAAAGATAATATCAATCGTTTCATATACCCTAATAATTAGAGATGACAATTATCATAATAGTATTATAAATACGTTATTTTAACTCTGAAATCCTTCATTCCTAAAACTTTGTTTCACAGTCAAAACCCTAAGAAAGGTCTTGAGTATGGCGAATCAACAAATCGTTGCTCCATCACTCTACCTTGGAGAATGCAGCGAACATGGATGTATTATAGACGTTTCCAAAGAAGACTGGGAAGAATTCAAGGAAGAAGAAATGAAAAAATGAAACTCCAAAATCATCAAGCTCTTTGGAAGGGACCCAAAGGTCCAATTTGGAGACTTGAAAGGGCAAACGACTAGTGCTGCTACTATAGTAAATGACATAGATTTCCTATCACTAAATCTTTGGCCAAAAATGGGGAAGGAAGAATTGCTGAAGCAACTAAGCATCTGCAAGGCCTAGGGGAAATGTATTGCAAAACAACACTTTCCCCCTAAACTCGAATTGAAGTACAATAAGTCTTTGATCTATGAGGGTAGCTTGGGTGTTTTCAATTGAAAATCCAGAATGATCCAAATAGACAAAGATCTGAGTTACAAAAAGATCATACAGTACAAATGTACATGTCCTATATGGCAAGAGCGCCTAGGGATAAGGGAAGAAATCATCCCTATGTTCCTAGAAGATCATCCGGATGATGATGTCCCTGATGTTGAGGAAGAGGAAGAACTTTAAATCACCATTAGTTCTACTCATCTCCTTGCTGGATAAATCAGGCAACGTTTAAGATATTTTAATGATTCTAGTGATAGTGCATGTCTTAAATTCTTCCTAGGAATTATGTACTTATCTTTGAGTCAATAAGCATCTTCTTAAAGATGTTTTATTGTTAAAGATCTTATTTCAATTAATGAAGTAATTATGATTTATGTCATTCTTTCTTACTTCCATATCATATATAAACTGTGGGCTTAATTGTTGTTCATAAAATGAATAATAAACCCAAGGAAGTAATTTTAGGCCTAAATGCCTAAAAGGTTTAAGACTTATCAACAAATTGATAACCTTAAAATAAATAGTAATCAACAAAAAGTCCATAAACTTCTCGAAAAAAGGGGTCAAAGTACTCAATTACTCACTGATCCTAGAAGTTATTACAAAAATACCCGTTGAACAAATCAACTGGTTATTTAAAGGGACTTGGCCATGACATCCAATCATCACATTTTCATTTCAAAAATTAAAATGGACTATGAAGCATATGCAAACTTAGCAACTGAGTTTGATGATGATTGTTTCAATCATCGCTTCGCCCTCAACATTATAGAGGAAGATAAAGAAGCCTTCATCACAAATGAGAGGGCTAGATGGGCAGAGCAAATGGCGCGTATCTTTGGCGATGAACCTGTAATGGGGTCAGAAAATCCTAGGCTGGTGGAATCAAGCACTACAAAAGTCAGTACAAATATCGATCTTCTGTCCACCCACGTACATATGACCCAAATTAGATGGGAAGTCACATGACAAATTGCTAACAGTTTGTAAGAAGTGGGGCAAGGAGGTTTCCACTATCTTAAATTTCCCAAAGCCTCAAAAGATAAATTGGGTCTACGCCAAGAGTTTAACTCTTTCCTGCACTCAAACCTCCCTCAAAGTGGTGAGGACAGAAGAGGGCCAAGACGAAAGTCAAGGGAGGATAATACTTTTCAAGTGCTTCTGCAAATTGTGGCAGCTATTGGCCCAAGAATGTTTCCTGCCTTGGATGTACATTGGTGATGATCGACATGAGATACGCATGGGACAATAGCTACCACAAAATTATCTTCAAGGCAAGGTTCAACAACTCCCCTGAAGAAGACTACTACTTTACAACTATCAGGAGTGGTGCAGGGCGTGAGTTGGAAGTCAACTAATATAATGCTACGGTAGAGATAGTATGTAGGAATTACTTCCAAATGTTGTCTCTAGATCCAAACATTTTCAATTAAAATGTCATTAATGACTATCTTCATAAAGATAAGTCATAAGACGAATGTAATCAAGTTACCCCAAATGGTAACTTCATTAATAATACATTTGTGTTATTATTATGATTAAATTGCCTTACTATGAGTTTTGTTTCATCAAATTGAAGTAAAACGGCTATTTGTCTAGTTAATTTATTATTTTTCCTAAAAAACTATCTATCACTTTGCATAAAATGAGGCAGTTAGGAAATAATTATTGGACGGTTGAAACATTTAAACCTCTATATATATGTGTAATCTCTAAAAAGAATCGAAAAATCAAAAATGGATTATACATATCTTCCCATGTTTCACAAATCTGCTCCGGAAAATATGCCATATCCATCAAAATGCCCAAACCATCATAGGACATTGAATGTCATATCTAAAGACAAGGATGAATTTAGTAATAATGAATCCACCAAATGGGTTTCTTCTATCCAAAAATACTTTGGAGATAATCCTGTCATACAACAAGATCCGGAAAATAAAAGAGAATCTAAGGCCTTCCAAATAGGGTCCAATTTAGATCTCGTAAAAGAATTGATATTTCCAAAACTGGAGAGGAATGATCCGGTTACATCTCTTCTGGTTTGCAAATCATGGGGCAAAGTCATTACAGAAGAAATGTGGAAGCCTAACATGCCTTGGAGATATCTAAGAAAGCTCTTTGTCAAGGGAACTACAAAGAAAATAAAAGTCTATAGATTGGTGGATGGGTCATCATCAAGAGATGTGGTACAATACAAATGTGCATGTCAAATTTGGTACGATCTCATGACCTATGATGTAAGTCCTTGTTGGTTATCTCCAAATAATCCTACAAGTTCGCATCTTGAAGAAAATTTCTTAATGGATTTCACAATGGCTAGAAAGCAAGGTGAAGGGATGCACGAAAGGTTATTCTTCTCAACCAAATTCAGCCGTCCTAAAAGAAAGTTCATCGACCATCTTAGAACAATGGAAGAAGTCACATTCAGAATATTACTGGATGATATTGGTTATAACCATTGAAAGTCCTCCTCTGTTCATAATTTGTGGGTGCTGAGTACATCACTCCACAAATCAGGGGGGCAATTTTTTACCACTATTTTTAGATGTCCAGTAGCATTTATTATGATACATTGTATTAGACCTCAAAAGGTTTAATTTCAACTTAACATGAAGGCCCAACAAGAGCATAAAGCCCATTGGACAAAGTCAACATAAGTCAAAGTCAATAGGAGAAGACCGTCAAGACCATCAGGAGATGAAAGTCAAAAATGATAAATGCACAAGTGGTTAAAGAGCAATCATTAGACGGATCCACATAAGGAAGAACATGCAAGGCTACGGTTATTCGGCGCCAGAAGACGGTTGAGATTTGAATCAAAGATGATTCAAATGTTTTCCCTCCAAGTAAGCACAGAGTAACACAATACTCTTCTTTATAAATAGAGAAACGATCATCAAGCAAACAACGAACAAAAACGCAACAACTTGCATTTACTCTCTTCTTAGCGTAGCCTAGCCTTAGCCTAGCCAACCCTCTTCTGGGGTTATAGTTAGTGTAGTTCCTTAGACTTAGAACATGTCCTGGCGCCAAGTTATGTAATTCTCCGATTGAAGCAAGGAACCATGGAGGTAACAACCTTCGTGCTTTCCCTTTAGTTGTCCAGCCTGGCTTATCCTCTTATGTGTTGTAAAATCTTTCTTAAAATTAGTGTTATGTATGGGAATGTTTTATTTTAATTAAAAGATTAATTATTGCTTGCTCTATTTCTTGCATTTCGCCTGAATTTAATAGGCGTTGTAGTTTAATCATTAATTAAATTGCAACAAAGTACGTTAGCAAGGTTTTATCTAATTAAAACCGGTAACCCCCAGGGATTGAGTCTTTCATGGCATTCAGTATCAAATTATTAGATGTGCATTGACTTGTTTGCAAGGTCAACAAACTGATTTTGCACCAATAGTATTGCTTCATCTTATCAAATAATTTTAGTAGTTCCTTCTTGTTTCTCTTAATATTGTTACTATGAATCTATCATTAATAGTTACTCCTTGTCAACTGCCCTAGTTTCTCCAATACTATTGAATAATTATTTGTCTATTACCAACATGTATAAAAAAACATACTGTAAATACAGTTTGACAATTACCTCTACAAATATCGGATTACCCATCTCTTATCACCACACACCTCTTATCTTATCTTCACTTTTTATCCAAAATCTATCCATCTCACTTTTCTTCTTCCACCCTTCGACCTCCATTTTTTTCGACCACCATATATCCCAACAACAACAACCAACCTTTTTCTTCTTCTTTTGAAGAAGATTTTATGATGATACAATTTTATTTATCCCTCATTATGGCTCTAACTAATAGCTTTATTAGTGGGTATAATTATTTTCTTCTTTGAAAAATAAATAAATTCCAAAAGCAAATCCCCCCGGCGAAATAGTCCAAGATGCACACAATTTTTCATTAATTGTGCATTTTATTAGTTTTTATTTGTTTTAGTATGTATTATATAATTTTTTTTATCTTGTTATCATTTATTTTTGTTATATTCGTTTTTTGTTTAAAAAAATTAGTAGTTGTTATATACTAAACTTCTTATATGTGAAATGTGTTTGTAACATTTCTTTGCATAATATTTATAATGATAAAAATCAGTGGGAGATAATATATATGATTTTTTATCATTTACTAATTTCGAATATTTACATGTTTGTAGTAAAAAAAAAAAAAAAAAGGAAGATATAGTGAAAAGACAATTTAACATACTAGATCTATCTGGGTATAAATTTTTAGAATGGACGGTGGACTCCAATGAATTTAAAGGCCCAGAAATTGGAACATACAATTTAAAAGTGTCACGTCCCAACAAAACGATGCAACTAAATCAACCACATCAATTAAAATAGCAACTGAACAAGAAAAGGCAAAAGCCCTAATCCTTGTCAGGCATCACTTACATGACAGTTTGAAAATTGTATATCTACTTGTGGAGGATCACAAAGAGCTATGAGATAGCCTAAATGAAATATATGGGCATCAAAAAGTGTGCTCTTCCCAAAGACACATTTTGACATGACCAATATGAGGTTCCAGGATTTCAAAACAGTCAGTATAATTCAACGTAGTTTAGAATTGTGTCATTGTTGAAATAATGTGATAACCCCTTTACAGAAGAGCAGATGATAGAAAAAAATTTCCACACCCATGATATAGTATTGGCACGCACAAAAATACTGTTTAATAGGATTTAAAAAATACTCTGAGCTAATTTCAGTGCTACTTATGGCGAAACAAAATAATGATCTTTTATTGAAAAATCATAATCTTAGACCTACGTGGTCTTCAGCCTCACATGAAATAAATGCAATAGGAAGTTCTGATTCACCAGAAGCAAAGGATGTACATAGGGGTGGACGTGGTAATTACAACGGCCGTAACCATAGCACATCGTATTATCAAGGCTGAGGGCATGGACGTGGCAAAGGTTAATTTTTCCTGAGAAACAATAATTTCAAGAATTCGGGAAGGGAGCAACAACAAGGAAATTGCAAGCAAACCCCCCCCCAAAAAAAAGAAAGATGCATGTTATAGATGTGGTATGACTGGGCATTGGGGCCGCACTTGCCGCACTGCCAAACATTTAGTACTAGAACTCTATCAAGCTTCCAAAAGAAAAGGAAAGGATGCAGAAGCAAAATTTTGTCAATGAGGCAAATACGTCCATGCCCAGCCTTGACATATCTAGTTTTTTTTAATGGATGAAGCCGCTTGGGAAAATATTTTATCCTGGGAGAAAACAACAATGTTAAGCTAATGCATGTATCACTAAGTTTTATTTCTTGTTCACTTGTACTTTTATTTCAGTCATGTACTTCATTGCTATCAATAAAATATGTATTTTATTTCTCTTAAACTAACTTTATATTTATTTACTCTGAAGATATGGATCAAGTTGGAAATGAATATCAATTCCTTTTGGATAGTGAAACAACACAAACCATATTGAAAAATAAAGAGTATATTCAGAATTGACAATGTTCCAAGCTAATGTCAACACTATATCCGAAACATACAAATTAATAGAAGGGTGTGGAAATGCTTGCATAATGCTCCCAAATGGGACAAAATTAACCATTAATGATGCATTATACTCAAGTAATTCTCGAAGAAATCTCATAAGTTTTCGAAATGTGCGTAAAACTGTTATCATCTAGAAACAATGATGGATAGCCAGACGGAATATCTATGTATCACAGAAAATAAATGTGGCAAGAAATTTATATGTGAAAAATTACTAGCATATTCATCAGGATTATATTTTATTGATACACGCCCAATTGAAATAAATGTGATCTCCAAGTGAAAATTAGAAAACAAAATATTGATTACTTTATGGCATGACCGCTCAGGTCAACTTGGCACAGGAATGATGCAGAAAATAATCGAGAATTCAATTGGACATTCGATAAGAGACATAAGAGTTCCTAAATCGGATGAATTATCATGTGTTGCATGTTCTCTTGGCAAATTGATAACAAGGCCTTCTATAAATAAAATTGCAATTTGAATCTCCAACATTTTTTGGAGGGAATACAAGGAGATATTTGTGGGCCAATTAACCCTCCATGTAGACCATTTTGATTCTTCATGGTATTAATTGATGCCTCAACACGATGGTCACATATGAGTCTTTTGTCAAGTAAGAATGTTGCTTTTGCAAAAACTTTTTACTTAAATTATCAGATTAAGAACTCATTTCCCAAATCACATAATAAAGAAATTGAGGCTTGATATGTAGGGGAATTTACATCCCAAACGTTTAATGTTGATTGCCTCTTAATTGGAATTATGGTGGAACACCTTGTTCCACATGTTCATACACAAAATGGTCTAGTTGAAGCATTAATTAAGAGATTGCAATTAACTGCAAGACCATTATTAATAAAGTCAAAGTTTTCTTCATCTGCTTGGGATCATGCTATATTACATGCAGCATCACTAATTCGGTTAGACCCACTGCCTATCATAAATTCTCACCATTACAGTTGGTCTCTAGAAGAGAACCAAATGTCTCACATTTGAAAATCTTTGGATGCGTCGTATATGTGCCCATTGCTCCACCTCACCGTACAAAAATGGGTCCACAAAAAAGGCTGGGAATATATGTTGGTTTTGAATCACCATACATTATAAAGTATCTCGAACCAATGACAGGTGATCTATTCACTCGCAAAATTTGCTTGTTGTCATTTTAACGAGACTATATTTCCCACCCTTAGGGGGAGAAAAGATGGACCCACATAATAAACAAATTGAGATCACATGAAATGCAACACAATTATCATTTCTAGATTCACGAACTAATTCTTGTGAACAAGAAGTGAAGAAAATTATCCATTTACAAAGTGTTGCAAACTAATTGCCCAATGCATTCACGGATATAAAAAAGGTGATAAGATCACACATACCAGCTGAAAATGCCCTTGTACTTATTGAAATTCCAACTGTAAATAAGGCATTGGATAATGAACCTATGGCACGTAAGCGAGGAAGATCTCCTGGCTCGAAAGATTCAAAGCCAAGAGTAATGAAAAAACTATGGGAATAGTAAATGAAACAAAGATGACTTTTCCAACTGAAAATAATAAAATCCTAGCTGAAGATAAAGATAAAGATGCCTCAAAAGATGAAGAACGTGAAATCAAAGACAACAATGAAACATCGGTTAATTACATTTCCACAAAGAAACAGTGGAATCGGAAAAATGTTGTTATGAATGACATCTTGGCTTACTCCATAGCGGTTGAAAATTGAGATAAATATATGATAAAAATGATATGGAACCAAAGACAGTAAACGAATGTTGAGGTAGACAAGATTGGCCAAAATGGAAAGAAGCAATCCAAGCAGAACAAAAATCACTTGAAAAACGTGATGTATTTGGCCAAATAATATGCTGACCTAAAGATGTGAAGCCAGTTGGATGTAAATGTGTATTTATAAAAAAAAGAAAATGAGAAAAATGAGATTGTCAGGTATAAGGCAACTAGGCAAGACTTGTCGCCCAAGGGTTTTATCAAATGCTAGGAATTGTTTATGATGAGACATATTCTCCAGTAGTTGATGTGACAACTCTAAGATTTCTGGTGAGTTAAACAGTCTCAAAAAGATTGCAGATGCGGCTAATGGCTGTCGTGATGGCTTACTTATATGGATCGCTGGATGTAGATATTTATATGGAAGTTCTTGATAGGGTAAAATTACCAGAACATCACATACCGAGAAGAATATTCTCCATAAAATTGAATAGGTCATTATATGGGTTAAAACAGTTCGGTAGAATGTGGTATAATCGTCTTAGTGAATCTCTTCTAAAGGAAGGATCTAAAAATAATCAAATTAGTTCTCGTGTATTCATCAAACGGTCTCAATCAGGTTTTGCCATAATCGCAGTTTATGTTGATGACTTGAATAATATTGGAACCCCTAAAAAACTTGAAATAACTAGGGGTGTTCACCGGTCTAGGACCGGACCGAAATCTGAAGAAAATTTGGACCTGGACTGGACTAGAAAAATTTCGGTCCGGTCCGGTTTTGGACCTGTTGGACCGGAATTTATATTTTTGTAAAAAAAAAAATTTTATTTGATTTAAACATATTTATAAATTAAATACAATCAAGATTTAACAATTTTAACTGTATTTTCACTATATACCCCTAAGGTTTCATGAAATGCACCGGGTACCCCTCTTGTTTCAGGAATGCACCAGATGCCCTTGTGGTTTTGATAAATTGCACCAAATACCCTTGATGACTAACGGTGTCAAGTTTCCGTTAGTCATCAAAGGCAAATCAACCTAATTACTCGTAAATAACCTAGTTATTGTAATTAATACTAATTAAACCCTAATTATCTCTAGTTAAACCTAATTAGTTAAATCTCCAACCATTCCACTTGCGGACCCACCCTCCTCTTTGTCCAGCCACCCCGACCCAGCCTCCCACCACCCAGCCCCCATCCCCACCCCCTTCGAAAATAAAAATAAAGAAACTGAAAACGGAAAGAAAAAGAAACAAGAAAAGAAAAGAAACGAGAAGAGAGATAAGCTGGATGAAGAAGGAAAAGGCGTGGTTCTGGGTGCGGATGCTGGTGAGTGGAGATGCCGGCGAGTCGACAGTGGTGGTCGGTGATGGTGGTGTGCTGGCGAAATACATAGGTAGTTAGCTGATGGGATGCGTTAGTTGGTTTGCGAAGATGCCGAACACGGCGGTGGTTAGGAACGTCGAAGCGGCATATGTAATGGTGGCTCGGTGATGGTAGGCGCCAGTGAGTTGGGGAAGATCGAAAAAGGGGGGCTTCTTTGTTGTGGGGAAGGGGATGGGGGCTGCGGGGAACGGAGGTGGAGGGGGGGGGAGGGGGTGGGGGCGAGGGAAGGAAGGGGTGTGGGGGGGTGGGGCTGGGGATGGCGGGGAGCGAGGCATGGTCGTGCAAGAAAGGAATCGAAATTGAAAGTTGGTTGAGGGAGATGAATTGTTTAGGAGAGAAAATAGAGGCAGAAATTGACAGGGTTAAATGTGGGAATTTTTGTAGAGAGGGGATTTCAGGGGGTGGCAGGGGAGAGGGGGAGAGGGGAAGGGGAGGAAGAGGGAGGAGAGAGAAAGAGGAGGAAGAAGACAACATTAGGGCAATTGTGTAAATAAGCATTAACGACAGTCTAATGCCGTTCATCTATCATTAATGGCATTTGGTGCAATTCAGTCAAAGCTCAGGGGCATTTGGTGCATTTCCCAAACAACGAGGGTACGTGGTGCATTTCGTTAAACCTCAGGGGTACCTGGTAAAAAAACCGTAATTTTAATAACAATATTTCTGAAGGTAATAAATGGTAGGTTTTTAACTTTCTAACTTTCTAACTTTTAAACTTTTTTAATATATAAACTTTTTTTGACTAAAAAATCAAAAATTCCGGTCCATCAGTCCCGATCGGAATTTTCCGGGTTTGGACCGAACCGGACCGAAAACCCGGAATCGGGATTTTCTGTGGACTTAGGAATTGACCGGAATTGTCGGTCCGGTCCAGATTCCGATCCGACCTTGGTCTTTGCACTGCCCTAACTGCAAGTACTTATTAAAGGAATTTGAGATGAAAGATTTGGGAAAGCCAAAATTTTGTCTTTGGCTGCAAATTGAGCATTTGAAGAATGAAATTTTTATTAATTAGTCAAACTATATAGAACGAATTCTTAAATGTTTCTACATGGATAAAGCTCATCCAGTAAGCTTTCCAATGATATAGAGTTTGATCTCTAAACATTAAAGATGACCCTTTTCGACTGCGAGAAGAAAACGAGGATATTCTTGGTCCTAAAGTGCCATACTTAAGTGCGATTGGTGTTTTAATGTACTTAGCTAACAACATATGACCAGATATTGCTTTTCCAATAAACTTGTTAGACAGATACAGTAACTCACCAACAAAGAGGCATTGGAACGGAGTTAAAAACATATTCCGTTATCTTTAGGGAACACACGATCTCGATTTATCAATCAAAGCCAAACGCATCACTTATTGGATATGTAGATGCTGGGTACTTGTCAGATCCACAGAAAGCGAAATCACTAACCGATTACTTGTTCACTTATGGAGGTACTACAATATAATAGAAATCAACACAACAGACCTTGACATCTACATTCTCGAATCATGCAGAATTGATAGCTCTTTATAAAGCAAGATAAGAATATGTGTGGCTCAGGTCAATGATTACTCACATTCAAGAAGAATGCGGGATGAGATCAATTGCAGAAAATCCAATTGTGATATATGAAGACAACACTGCATGCATCACAAAAGTAATTGAAGCGTTTATGAAAAGAGACAAGACCAAACATTTATCACCAAAACTCTTCTACAACCATGACCTCCATAAGGACGGAAAGATTGATGTTCGACAAATTCAATTATCTCATAATCTTGCAGATCTATTCACCAAATCACTCCCAGCAAAGAGATTTCAAGAATTGGTGTACAAAATTGGAATGCGTCACCTTCGTGATATGTGTTAAATTCAGGGGGAGTATTATACATACTGCACTCTTTTTTCCTTCGTCTCGATTTTTATCCCACTGGGTTTTTTTCAAGGTTTTTAACGAGGCAGTCAATTTGAACGTTAATGGATGATTATTCAAGGGGGAGTGTTGAGAACATAATGTAGATAAGTGAATAATCAACCTTTACTGTGCCATTGTATTGTGCACTGTAGTATAGCCGTAAGTTTGTAGGCACCCTTGGTGTATAAATCGCCCTACTTGCATACCAAAGACCCTTGGATCCAATGGTATGGTTTTTAATCTCCCACATGAAAGACCCAAGGTTAAATCTTGGTGGGAGGACAGCCCAGAGGAAATTATTCTTATCACGAAGTTCTTGAAAGCTGAAAGGGGCCAAAAAAAAACGTCGTACCTTTTTTTTTTTAAGGTAAGAGGGGTGAGGCTCGATCAGGATCTTTAGGATCGAAGGTGATCCAACACCACAACGCTTATCAATTACCACTCAAAAAAAAAAAAAAAAAAAAACCGCCGTACTTGTATCAGCAAAATGTGAGATCAACTTTAGTTACATTTACATCTACTTCTCTTACTCTTTCTCCTACAACTCCTACAACTTTTTTTTTTTCTCTCTTCAACTCCTACAACCCTCTTCTTTTTTTTTTTTTTTTTTTTTTTTTTTGAGAAAACTACAACTCTCTTCATCATCTTCTTATGCACTTAACTAATTTTCATACGATCAGCCACCATCCCCCATCGCGCGACGCCACGAACCCCAAGTAAATCAGTCGACAAGTTCTCCGTAATTGGGATTTATATACATTTCATGAATCAGTTATTCTGTTTACTTTTGGTTTGCAGAAGAAGAAGACTCTTATATTAATGGCTCAAATTCCTAATTTAGATAATGCTCCCATTAATCTAGCTGCTCTCAGGTACCCTTTTTTGTCAATTCATATACAAGTATTAGTTTGATTTTTGCCAATTATATGTTTTTAGTTCAGAAGCGATTTCTTATGACGATTCATGTTAGCGGACCCCAGATCATATTGGTTGAGACTAAAACTTTGTTGTTGTTGATGTGTTTTTAATTCAACATTGTTTTGTTCCAAACTTTGTTAATAGAGAGCAATCACAGAAAGAGCTGATAAGTATCCTGAAAAATGTGAGTTATGTTGGCATACATTAGAGTATTCTTTTCTTTTTTTACATGCTATTTCAATGGAGCTTCTCTTTTTGACATAAGTTTACTCTTATGTTCATTTCTTATGTCTTATAGATTCGTGGAAAGAAATGTCTTGTTATCGATCCGAAGCTCAGTGGCTCTATCTCACTCATTGTCCAGACTGCACTTCTTAAGGTTACTCATTTCAATATAAGCTTGTTTATCCTTCTGTAAAGGGTTGAATTTTATTTTATCTTTGTATGTTTTATTCTGATTTCTGAGTGCCTGTACTGTATTGCTTACTGTTTCTTCTTTTTAACTATAAACTTACCTAGGAAGCTTTGTTAGTTTGCTTTGTAGTAGAGAAACTTTACTCAGATTGAGTACTTGTGCTGGATACTCTGACACCCCAACATGAGCTTGCACGCTTACACACTATTTTGGGCTGTAAACGTACAAAATTTTCATAAAATGCTGAGCTTGACACTTGGAAATGTGTCCGTGTCAAATACTTGTCCTATCCTATTAGCTAAGTATAAGTCTCATAGACCAGAGAAAAATCTGGGAGTTAGAGTGTCTCAAAAGGGTGCATTAGGTTGGAATTGTCTGTTTGAAGTTTTGATTAGATGAGGACTTGGGTATACAGGTCAAATGAAAGACTTGAAGTAGGGGATTAGTGACAGGTCTAGAGGAATGAGGAGTAGCGATGTAGTTTATTGAGCTGAGTAGTGTTTACATAGGTCACAGTAATTATTTGAGAATCTCAAATGAAGAGAAACTGCAAACTATGAGCACAACAAAGGGGTGCATGAATCTACTAAATGCACGGGTTAATGTCTGAAGAACTGCATACACCTATAAAATATAATAGTTTGGTTTTTGATGAGTAGGTTGGTCAAGGTAACTGAAGTCTGCCAATTACATGAAAGGTTGTCATGGTTTTTTATTTGAGAAAGAAAAGAGATTAGGTTTGCTTTCTTATTTTGTATTTTCCTGTACACAACAATATAGAGATATATGTAAGATAACCATGTTTATCTATCGTCCTTTGCCCCTGATCTGTCCCCTCCAAAGTCTATGTGATAACTTTTCTATTGTGATAACTTTGCTTCCAATGGTGTATTTTGGTTATGCAAATGTTCACTCTCAACGCAAAAGAGCGCAAAATATATTTCAATTTCCGAAGAGATTTGTGGAAAGAGGCAAACTTTTTTGATCGGTCAAGTCGAAGTTAGTTGGCATATGTATAATGTATCTTGTGTTGATTCTGATGTAATCTATTCGCTTTTGGGACAGGAACATGGGGTAGAGTTGCGTCATTTGTCACCTGAGCCTCTACAAACTGAATGCACAAAAATAGTGTACCTTGTGTGTAATCAACTTGAATTGATGAAACATATCTCCTTACATATTCATGACAATACATCAAAGGGATTACAAAGGGAGTATTTTCTTTACTTTGTTCCTCGACATTCAGTGGCATGTGAGCAGGTATTTCCAAATTTCCTTATGCCTAAATTTTTTTTTTCCTGAATCATTTTTCTTGGATTTGGGCGCTGGGGTATGGTTTTATCAGGGATGACAAAAAAAGCTTGTACATTTTATTCAAGATATCAATACAGTGATACACTGATACTAGCTTTGCTATGCAAATCTACTTTAATGTAGGAGCTATAAACTTGTTGGTATATATTATGCAATCCACATGATTATTAGTATTCATGTGAGTTTTTAGCTTGGTTGAGATAGGAAGTTGTAATGTCAACTTTAACACTTCTTTTTTTGGGATGCAGATACTGAAAGAGGAAAAAGTACATGATGTATTGACAATCGGAGAATACCCATTATACATGGTCCCACTTGATGAGGATGTGATATCTTTTGAACTTGACGTTGCATACAAGGTAATAGCATTGCTCATCTAAAGCTAACAACAATCTTTTGGTGTAGATTGGATGTTTTCTTTAGCCTTTCCCTTTGTGGTGGTCTAGGAGTGCCTAGTTGATGCTGATACAAGCTCTCTCTGGCATATTGCAAAAGCCATTCATAAGCTTGAGGTTTGTTCCATCTCAAATCAAGTCTAAATTTTGCCTTCATTGGTATGTTGTATATTGGGTTGGAAATGTTATTTTTTGTTATGTGATGCATAATTAGAGATCTCGTATGTAGGCAAAAAATTCTACATAGTGAGGATGAGTAGCACTTTGTAAATGAGTAAATTCAGGATAGACATATGCTTGATGCATGTATGCCATTGTACTCATGATATTCTTGGAAATATTATCTTGAGAAATTCGTCTGGGTGGGTGGAGATTTGTCTTTTTTTTTTTTTTTTTTACCGGAGGAATAGTAGATGCTGTAGACTTTATCACTCTGCCTTCTGGTTTTTTTGTGGTATTGGAAGTTGAAACTCTGAAGTGGCTTTTGAGGTATGCAAACCTAGAATTCCAGTTACCAACAAGGAAAAAAGAATGGTGGTTTTTAATTAGTAAATTTAAACAACTGCTAGCAGGATATGCATGGCTGTGGTTCTTGTAAAAAATCACTTTTTCTTTATCGGTAATCGGACTTCATTATGTGGGACTGACTTAATAGAACATAATGTAAGTTCTATCTTTTTATTGTCATGGTCATATAGAGTCTCAAAGCTTATGACTTTTACTGTTATATTGATAGGAAAATTTGAGAAATGGGAAACTATGTACAGGAACAAATGACCTAAAAAAAGTGACCTGTCACCTGTCTCATGTCCACATCAGTTATATTGGAATCCTTAGTGTTATGTTTTCCAGCTCTTATATCTCAAATTTTCTTACTTTTTTTCAGTTTAGTTGTAGGCTTACAAGAAGATAATGTTGCCTAATGTTTGTGTTGTCTTTTACTCATGGAGAGTTGGAGACAATCGCACCCCTCTTTTTGAGAAAAATATAGCGCAGTGTCTATCTAGTCCTAGTTCTGATTTGGTAAGGTAGCTAGCTTTGTTTTGTGAATTCACCTTTTTTTTTTTGAGGTTATATGAATGATTCAGGCGTTGGAAATGATTGAGCTTCTTTGACCAATTGACACTTGCTTTTAGGCTTAAATCTCTTTATGGGTTGTACAATGTGCTTGAAATTCTCTTTTTAGTTCACATTCTCTGTTATTGGGGAAGGTCTAGTTTCCTCTCTTCATTATTTTTCCGTATTTATTAATCAAAATTTTCTTCTAACAAGTTCAGATCTTGGGCAGTTTTTAGATGTAGTCACTTAGTTACAGGTTCATTAGAAAGCCTAGAAGTAACTTATATAATTTATAGAAATAAATACGTTTTCTGTTTTGAATTTCCTTGTCCATGAGTCCATGTTCAGATCGTGCAGTTTTTAGATGTGTCCCTGTGTCATTAATTTTAGTGTTTCTCATCCTCAACTCATTGATCAATACCTGAATCCGGCACACGTATCCATGTCTGAGCATCATTTTCCTCACCCATATCAGATTCTTGTCCTCAGGTTTGAGTGACTTAGTCACTTAGTTACAGGTTCATTGATAGAAAGCAATCACTTTTAGGTGATCCCCTTTTCCTTTTAGCTATTAACATGGTATTGTGGTAAGAAAGGTTATTGATAGTTTGAAATTATTAACTATTTACGAACCAATCTCTCCTTGATGACTTTGTAGTTAAAAGTGATTCTCTTGGTTTTTCTATCTATTTCTGAACCCATTTGTATTCGACATGTGGTAGTTTTCATTTGGTGTGATACCAAATCTGAGGGCAAAAGGCAAGGCTTCACTTCGTGTTGCAGAGATCCTGGACAGGATGCAGATAGAAGATCCAGTCAACGTAGCTGATGTAAATGAGCTTTACCCTTTAAATATATTTCTAAGCTTGTAGTCTATATGAAAATGGTATTCAGTTTTTTTTACCAAGTGATTTAATCACATTTTTCTGCACTTCAATCATATCAATTCAGGTGCTGCCAGAGATTAGTACAGTGATCTTGCTAGACAGAGAGGTAAGCATTTGAATTTCCTTACATTTGATGCGTTATTGAACTAGGTGTCTAAGTCTGGGTCATATAAATTTCCAACCTTGGTTAGGCTCTTTGAATTCTTTTTCCCCCTTTTGATGGATAAGAAACTTGTTTTTGTGGATTGTAGTGGTGTAGCCTATGTGAGACATCAACTTTAGGACAGGATATACAGAATGCATGTTCTCTTGCTTCAGTGATTGATGGAAATTCTACAAATTACCCTTTGTTGCTCAGGGAAAATAAAAATAGGTTTTCAATGTTACTGAATGAGCTATGTCGAGTTGATCTATCTGATGGTAGGACTGATAATTTTTTCTTTGCAGGTGGACATGGTAACTCCTATGTGTTCTCAGCTAACATATGAAGGCTTGATGGATGAGGTAAGAGAATGCAGCATATAGGATTACATCTTAATAATCCAAAGGCTTCCACGTTGTATTCTTTGTCAACGGATTCATATTCCAACTTTAGTCTCTGTGGAACTGCATAAATTACCTTCTCTATATGCAGTTTTCTAGTTATTATACCATGTATAATTGGCTAGGAAACTACAAGACCAAACTACATGGTTACAAGTCAACACCATATTGTGGGACTTGTAAAATGCCAATGTTGGGACTCACTACATCTTGGTTCTTGATATATTTTTTTTCTTGAAAAGAGATAAAATGGAACTTTTATTGGTCGGGCTGGGGGTGGGGGAGAATAAGAATAAAATACAAAGACAGATAAAGAGTTTCAGTACTTCCTACTAGACTGCCTTTTGAATGCCTTTAAAACTGAATTCAATGAAGTTCAACACATTGTTGCTTTGGAGGTCTAACTGAAGACGAGGCATCATGGAAGAATGCCATCAAACTAAATAAGGTGTAGAGAGGCTTGCTGGCTAGGATTTAGGACGGTGAATCAAGTCTCTTCTTCTCATGAGTAGGCATAAACAAAACCGTCTTTGGAGAGTTAATGAAGGCAAAGAGTGATTTGAATTTTGGGATGACATCTGTTGCAGGGATCAGCCCTTGAAGGCTCAAAATAACAGATTTATTTAGGATTTTCATACTGGAGGAAGCTACTATGAAAGAAGTGTTAACATGGAATGATAATGAAAAAGCATAGAAAAATTTAATTTTTGAAATTTCTTGAAGTTTAGGAAGAAGCTTTAGGCTATGTTCTCTTCTCGTTATTTTTCGAAACTTATTACTTATTATTGTTAGAATCAGGAGATTTAGACTTCATCAGTCCAGATCATCTTATTATATGATCTTATAATGCAAAACATCTTTATTTACATATTAATAGAACCATGAAAATTTAGATATTTTGTTTATTAAACATTGAAACAAACAATGCATGATCTCACATGATTTGGTTTTTCTTATATATCGGAGTAAACATACCGTCAAAGTTTTGTTAGAAGAAGAAAGTCAGACTAGATCACACCAGAACCATTCAATCCAGACCGTACTAGAACTTAATAGATATTCAGACGAAATCATCTTATTTCAGGTGAAGAGAACATAACATTAGTCTCAAGGCATCTGGAACGTCTTTCTTTTGAGAAGGTCGATTTTCAGGGGAATGAGAAGGTGTTCTGACTTCTGGTGGCAGTTTAATAATGGTTCCTTTTTTGTATGAAATTTTTGTATCTTTCATGAAAGAATTATTTCTCTCCTCTTCTCTGCTATTGGAACTTGCAAGATGAAAGCTCTTCCTAAAGCATTCTTTTTTTGGGTAAAGTTGAGGAGAAGATCCCAATGGCCAATAGAGTATATTCTTAGGAGAAGGATTTTTTCTTACAAACTATGATTATTAGTCTTTGGCTCATATTTTAGCCTTGTTTGGCATGGTTCTATGGACCTTGTTTTGCTAAAGATGTTCTTGTGGCTTGGAAGTGAAGGATGATGAAGTATGGAGGATGGTTTCATCAGAAATTTGGCGTTGCACTTTGGAAGAAAGAAACTGGCAGAGTTTTTATAGGGTCGAACATGCACTTGTTAATAGTTAGAATTCCTTTATTTCTAGTATATTGTATAGTTAGAGCCAAGTACTAGGTTGTGAGTCACAATTGAGTTTTAATGATTTTGTAGGTAAATTGTTACGTGCTGCTATAGCTCAAGGCCATTGAATAGTTCTGAACTTATTCATCCTTCTTGGTAGGTGTTTTTCTAATAGATGTCCTCATTAATACCTAACTCCCCCACAAAAGAGAGAAAGATATAGAAACTGAAAAGCAATGAATTATCTTTGAAGGTACCGATAACAGTGAGCAAGATGATTCATTAGTTTTAGTTTCAACATGGAGAATAAATAATTATAATAATCACTGGCCAAATGCAGAGATTTCCCAATGAAAAATAACATTAACAACCTCACAAAGCATCAAATTTGTCAAAAAGTCACACAAGTAGATACATTGTGCAAATAAAGAAGGCAAGAACTACCCTTTATTGCCCCACCCCCAAGTAGATGTCCTCATTAATACCTAACTCCCCCACAAAAGAGAGAAAGATATAGAAACTGAAAAGCAATGAATTGTCTTTGAAGGTACCGATAACAGTGAGCAAGATGATTCATTAGTTTTAGTTTCAACATGGAGAATAAATAATTATAATAATCACTGGCCAAATGCAGAGATTTCCCAATGAAAAATAACATTAACAACCTCACAAAGCATCAAATTTGTCAAAAAGTCACACAAGTAGATACATCGTGCAAATAAAGAAGGCAAGAACTACCCTTTATTGCCCCACCCCCCAAATAGGCCAACTTCACTCAGATATTGTTTATTTCTGTGGGTTTGACTGAATTATTTCAGAAAAGGCAGTTGCAATTAACCATAACTTCCTCTAGCTTACTCGGAAGCTTATAAAACCTCTTTCTCCTGCAATGAACGGTGAACCAACTACCTTATCTGTTATTTTAACCTCTGTAATTGTTGGACAAATGCAGTTTCTACATGTGAATAATGGGGCTGTGGAGGTTGATGCGTCTATTATGGGTGTTCAGCAGGAGGGGAAAAAGGTTAAAGTACCACTAAATTCGAGGTAAGCATAATAAATGCTTGTAAATATATCTTGAAGCATCTACCACTTCTATTTTCCCCATCCAGATAACTTGTTGGAGTATTCTATTAGATTGCTGGATTCATACTATGTTTCCTTCTGTATAGGAGAGCACATTCTCTCCTACTTGCACGTACTAAATTACTAATACGTTCAACAACATTCTTTATCTCCGTTGTTAATAAAAAGAAAAGAAAAAAGGTAAAGTGGCAGCAGTTTGTTGTTTATAAAATTCTTCCTCCCTTTCTTATATACTTGGGACGTTAAAGCTGGGCACTCTGTTGAAGAAAGAGATTAGAGATGGTAAATGGACAAATTAGTTTTTATAATTTTAATCTTGATAACCCAAACCTTCCGTCTAACTGGTGTTTTAGTTAATTTTTACAAATTTGTCCGTTTACCATGTCTAATCTCTTCGTTTAACCGTGTACCTAACTTTGACGTTCCAAGTATTAAAAAAAGAGGAATATAGGTCGATATTAGCATTATCTGTCAATGAATTTCTCTTATCGATTATAATGACTTAGTAAATATACGTCAGTTAATAATATTCGTTGAATGAGCATTAGTTCTCAATGACTTCCTCTCATTGATAGCTCAACAGCTAGAATTTTCACCCCCCTCCTTACACCAGCTTAACTTAGCCTTCTGAGAAGAAAAATGACAAATAGAGCTTATGCGCATCCCTGTATTTAGCAGATGCTTCCAATTCAGCAGCACTAAGCATGAGATACTAGGATTTGCCTGCAGGGCATGGTGACACTGGATGAGGTCCTTGTAAGCTTTTGAGTCAGATGCATGCATTTCACAAAAACCCACAAGATTTAACTCTCTCAAAGCAGATTTAATCTTCTTCATTTTGCTCACCACTCTGAACATAAGAGTAACAATCACCTCAGTTCCCCAACACTCTGTAATGAGAGAATTAAAATTAGCAGCCTTACTCCACATGGTAAAATATATAAAAGATTGCTTTCCTGGTTCAATCTGAGGATAGACATTGACCACGATTGGACTATGGTCAAAACTGCCCTCTGGCATGAAATGAGCCATAGCACTAGGGTATCTCAGCCTCCACTCATCATTAACCATCACTCTATTAAGCTTGCAGAAAACTCTTCCCTCACCTTGTTGCTTGTTGTTCCAAGTGAAAAAGCATTCAGAGCTAGAAAGATCACTCATACCACATTGCAACATACATCTCTGTAAGTCAGCAGTTTCCTGAGCCCTCACAGGCAGACCCAATTTTTTCATCAGTCTTCAGAACACAGTTGAAATCTCCAACAATCATCCATGGACCATTCACACTTTGAGCAATCCTCTTAAGGTCTTGCCAAGCTATCGTCTACCATGAGAATCATTGAATGCTTACAAAAAAAAACAGCAATTAGAAGAGCCAGAATCATTGTACCCTATTCTTGATACCAATTGAATAGTCAAGGTTGGGACAAACCTTAATAACACAGATAAAGTAGAAACATAGCATTGTTTTTTTACTAGTTGAATCATTTATATGATTAGATGTCAACTTATAGTTCAGGGACCTTAAGTATCTTTTTTATAAATCATAATAGTTGTACGGCTGTGGCATTATAGTTATATCTCCAAAACTTGTATGTCCAAACCATCTGGAATTTTCAATTATTGGTCTATTAGGAGGAGGAGGTTCTCCATAGCCTCTTACTATCCTAATCAATAATGTTGCAGAAGATCAATTTCAATTTTTTTTTTTTTTATTGTTGTGCTGGCAAATTAGCAATGACGGAAACAAATCTATAGCTAGTGAAAAGCAAGCTTGCTTTTCTCTTATTTGGTTCACTTCCGTATGACTGGGGGGCGGGGGCTAGTTGGTCCTATTGCCTACTCGATCAAACATATTTAGCAGCGTGTCGAATGCTGCAAAAATGGCATTTTCCTCCTATCTAATCTGTTATAGAGTTTATAAACTACCTTTATGTGTTTATTCTGTTTCATTAAAGGCGGTTGTCACATTTATTTCACATTGAGTAGACCTATTCAAGGCTATATCACCTTTTTTTTATTTCACCTTTTCAGTGATAAGCTCTTTAAGGAGACTCGGGACCTCAATTTTGAAGTTGTTGTCCAGGTTGTCTACTGTTCTGATTACATTTCTAATTTTTCGACCAAATAATTGGTCAATTTTTTTTCTTTTTTGTGGTTCTTCTCCTCAGCTGTTCTATGCAATATTAATTTCAGGTCCTACGCCAAAAAGCGACATCAATGAAACAAGATTATACTGACATAACAACTACTGTAAGTTATCTACTATGAAACCTATCTTTGATTTGTAGTTTGCATCAATGTAGTGGATTATTTTATCACAAGCGAAGGTTTTTGCAGTTCTGCATCTTCTGTCTTTTGGTTAAATGTGACTCACAAATGTGGAGTCTCTCAATTATGAGTTTGATATGGGCGGGCATTTATCCACTTGTGCAAAGGTTATGCAAATTAACTCGATTGTACATTGACTTTGGCGAGGGAGTCATGCGTATTACTGTTTATGTTTTGATACTCAATAGAACTGTTTTGCATGTTTTTATACTTCTATATAATTGGAAGTTGAGAAAGTGCTAGTTGAAGAGCTCTGCTTTCCATCTTAAATCTTGTTTGAGAGTATATCCCTAGGATTTTGTTGTCTAAGTGGCAAGCCACTACCCCTGCTTAGTCACTCTTAGGCTCTTAGAATTGAATTTGAAGCTCAAATTCTCAAAACTTATTCCAGGTGAAGACTCAAAAGATTTGGGCCCTCTTTCTCCGAAAGATAGACACAAGCTGTAGATGAGCCTTAGTACATTTTACTTGGCATCTTGCATCGGAAAAAGTTACGATGGTTATAAAATGGGCCATTCTATTTAATAATAAAAATGTTGAAATTACATTCTGTTTTAACGGCAAGCACCTAGATATCCATTGCAAACCTGATGGCATTTGTCAAAACAACTGCAGACTCAAACGGTATCTGAATTGAAGGACTTTGTTAAAAAGCTTAACTCTTTGCCAGAGATGACTGTAAGTGATTTCTTGAGCGAAATTTCCGTACTTTCTAATTGGTTATATGCAACCGAGTTTTAGAGTCTGACTTGTCTTTCTTTTTGGTCTAGAGGCACATAAATCTTGCTCAACATTTGTCCACATTGACATCCAAGCCATCATTTCTTGGGCGTCTTGATATGGAACACACCGTTGTGGAATCCGAGAGCTATGACATGTATGTTCTAGTATCTTCTATAGATGACGTATAAGAAGCTTAGAAAAATAATGTGAATTACTTCTATTGTTAAGTCAAGAGCATTGAGTAGGTTTCTCCCTTGGGGGGAATAGGGAATTTGATTGATTCTAGACTCTGTGGTCAGATTAGTGAGAGATAAGGTCTGGTCAATGAAAACAATACGCAGGGTTGACAGAGCTTGCAGAGTTGCTGCTGGTGGTTGAGATTGTTTCTCTGTTTTAGATAAATGACAAAATTAGATTAAGTAGCAATTTGCTGGGATGTAGGACTGAATTTTATGTCTGCTTAACTGTATATGATAAGTTTATATCCTCTACGGTACTAATTTTGAAAGAATCTGTTCAAAGATCAAACTTAAGTGGAGTCTTGCACTGAGTCCTGTATTTACAGTGGATGTCTAGACACTATTGAAATTTGCCTGTTTAGCACTGGATATGGTGTTTCCAGAGTTCTTTTTTCTAAAGATGCTCTAGTCAGAAATATGGGTGGGTGGGCTTGATATTGATTCCACTGCTGTTGGTAGATGTATTGTGTGTTTGGTTAAAGTTGTTGGTCAAGGATTCTTGCGTATGGTTCAGCTAGTCATGCCAAGAATGCATTCAGATTATGCAACCATTGCTTATTATAATATATGCAGATGTTTTGAGTATATCGAAGAAATGATTCACAAGCAGGAACCTCTTGTTAGTGTCCTTCGGCTTCTCATCTTGTTTTCTGTTACAAATTCAGGATTGCCCAAGAGACATTTTGACTATTTGAGGTATCTATACCTGATATCTGATTTATTTCTTTCCTTCTTTTATGAATTTTCTGTCAGACATATTGTAGCTATGCTTTTTTGAAAATACTCTTTGTAAATCTTCCTATTTACTGAGTGTTATACGGTACATGTGCTTGTTAAAGGAGAGAGATACTTCACAGCTATGGATTTGAGCATATGGCCACACTGAATAATTTGGAAAAGGCAGGGTTTTTCAGAAAACAGGTTCGGCCTATCTGTTATAGCTAATTGCAGTGATATTCACTCATATCATGGTTATTGGTTGTTTATTATATGCTCGTTGATCATGACAGGAACTGAGAAGCAACTGGCTGACTGTCAAACGAGCTCTGCGTCTTGTAGTTGAAGATACTGATACAGCCAAGTATGCTTCCTAATACCTGTTAACTATATATGCTGTTAAGATGAGAGTTTTTCAACTGGTTACCTTGTAGGTGGTGTGGATTTTAGTTTGCAGAAATTATGCTGGAAATTCACATGCTGATGGTCAAATATCTATTAATTTTACCTTCATGATTGTCTGAGAAGTCTTTTCTTCATATATAGTCTGCTTGGACGTTCATTTCTTCATGTATAATTTCTGTTGGGGGAAAACCTCATTAATATGCAATGCAAGGTTTGGGTTGTAGTAGGTGGAGAGAGACTAGACTCTAGAGAGGAATGTGGTGTTGGGAGATAAGTTGGACGGCAGTGATGACTTGTTTGTGAGAGAAATTGTGGTGGTTGAGTGTTGCTGAGGGAGTAAGAAAAGGTTAGAGGGTTTACAATCCCTTCGTGAATATCTGAGAACAAACACAGAATTGAATTTATTTTCACTCCTTATGTGAACCTAACAAAAATAAGAGCACTCTCTGTCTTGATTCCTTTTCCTTTCTTAATGTATACCAAACAGTCCCTAATTTGATTAAACTTCACATCCTCGAACAACCTCCCATATAACAAAAAGTTACAAGCCTGTTGTGCGTATTTGACTCTGTTTTTCTGTCAGCCATAGCACAGCTGTTAAACTGGGAGAAAGAGCTTTATTTGGTATCCCCAGCTTATTCTCTTAACATTGAGTTTACCCCAAGCTGCTGATATTGAAACCTTCATTGCGATTGTTGTTTTGAAAGAAACGGAAGAGTGGAATTTGGAGTCTAAACCTGTTCCCAGAAACATTTGCCACCCAAGTTATAAATCTAAGGTATAGCAGAGGTGTACAGATCCAGCCTTCTAGTATGGCACATGCACACCCAATTATTCTTTGAGCTTCTCAGTTCTCAACCAAAAGGGTTCTTGTGAGATGTAAGTTTCAAGGGGTAATATATCCTTCTCTTTTTGTGCACATTTGATGACAGAGAAAATTACGTAGACTGGGAGGAGAGAAAGAGGTTACTACTTACTAGTGAAAATTCTGTGTGTAAATTGATTATCTTGTTGCTCCTCATGTGAACAAGGAAGGTAACTATGAGATAAACTTTCATGGGCTAGTGTCAGAAGCATGAATATCACAAGTCCCTGTTAGAGAATTTTACTGATTCAAAAACCATACTTATGGTGAACTTGTCATGCGTTTGTGGTATAAAAGTTTACAGAAGCTTTGGTTCAAATCAGAACCAAGCATCTAACATATACATGAGCTTTTGGGAGATTCTATCTATATATGCTAAAGTAGTTTATTCTTTCTTTTCTTTGTTTTCAATTGGTGCTGAGCGTGAAGAAATCAAGAAAAAGTTGTAATAGCCGGTTGAAAATTAGAGTGATTTGGGACTACAATTATATCAAGTGGGAAAGTGTAGGCGTGTTTTTATTCACCTAAGCGGTGTGAGCACGTATTTGATTACCTCATTGAAGGGTTTTATTAAAAAAAGTTTTGAAGTCGCCAACAAGTCTTTAAAGAAAGACTCGTAAACCTAATTGGATATTTAGGAAACTTAGGGACAACTTTGGAACTTATCCAATGTAGATTTCTCCGTCATGACTCCATAGTTGGTCATTGAACCAACTATTGAGTTCGGGGGTGAGGATACGAATAAGATTAGGAATCAAATTCGCCCATTGCTGACCTCTACTTAATACGATTCATAGCAAGTCTTATGCAATTAAAAAAACAAACAATATTTTTCAGCACCCTAAAAAATATTAGTCTAGGTTGGTTCATTAAACACATAAAATACTATTTTTTTAGTGACATGTTATTAAACAATCATATTACCGGGTTCCTAGCATGTCATCGTCGGAGGATGCTCATAGTGATCGTTGAGGAGGTAGGCGGTATTTGAACGACCAAGCATAGACGACTTTGGAAAGCCCTTTGGGTGGACTCCGGATCAGCTGCATTGCTATAAGGAGAACTGGAGAACCACATTTCTCATCTCCCGCTTACGGAATATGTGAGTTTTGCAACGCGTCTTTTGTTTTTTGATAGGTTAGCCATTTAGGTGCTCGATTAATTCGCCGTCAACCTGCAAATACAACTCAAATCAATCAAGCACCTAAATGGCTAACCTATCAAAAAACAAAAGACGCGCTGCAAAAACTCACACAACTCATAAGCGGGAGATGGAAAATGTGGTTCTTCAGATAGCAATGCATCCACCCAGTGGCTTTCCAAAGCCGTCTATGCTGAGTCGCTCGAATACCACCTACGTCCTCAGCATCACTACGAGCATCCTCCTCCGACGACATGCCTGGAACCCAATAATATGATTGCTTAATAACATGTTTCTAAAAAAAATAGTCTTTTATGTGTTTAATAAACCAACCTAGACTAATCTTTTTTAGGGTGCCGAAAAATGTTGTTTGGCTTTTTTATTGCATAAAATTTGCTATGAATCATATTAAGTAAAGGCTAGTAATGGGCGAATTTGATTACTGATCTTATTCGTACCCTCACCCCGAACTCAATATTTGGTTCAATGGCCAACTATGGAGTCATGACAGGGAAATCTACATTGGATAAGTCCCTAAGTTTCCCAAACATCCAATTAGGTTTATGAGTCTTCTTTTAAAGACTTGTTGGCGACTTCAAAATGTTTTTTAATGAAACCTTTCAATGAGGTAGTCAAATACGCGCTCACACCGCGTAGGCGAATAAAATCACGCCTACAAAAAGAAATTGGTCTTTCCTTTTCTAAGCTTTGACTTTTCTCATGTGCTTTCCTCAAGTGGGAAAGATTAAGGAATATCCAAAATAGCAAGTTATACCATCTCAAAAAGCAGGAAATTGTTATATAATTTCATACTAAAATTATGAAGGGGCCTTCTTATTAAGTAGTGATCTCTCCTTAAAATTATATAATGGGAGAGGGCCTCGCCCTTTTGTGTCCTTACATTAGGATACAACTTAAGAGAGTGAGAGAGATTGAAATCCCAGGAGTTGCTTTCTGTTAAGAGGGATACATGGCCTCGTAAACCATTACTTGGTCATAATTTCGAAAGAATAAGACTAGAGATTACTCCATCACCCCCCCCCCCCCTCTTCTCTTATAGAGAATTTGATTTTACTGATTCCATGTAAGAGACAGAAAGGTACATCATGCATGCAGGAAGCTACTTATGCACAAGGAATTTCACAGCCTTACGACTGTCAGAGTTACTGATATAGTTTATTGGGGCCTTATATCATAGCTTATGTGCACAATTCCTTCCATACATCCACCACGGGGCAGATGTCAGACTCTATACGTTATGTTACAACTTAGCAAACTCCAGTGTTTTAAATCAATAGTTTCTACCCCTGGTATCTGCCGCTTTCCTGATCAAACAATAGGTGAGCATCCATTTTCCCGAAGTCACAGTGTCATTCTTCTCAGTTCCTTTGACAAATACGAAAAGCTTCAGTAGACGTCCTTCCTTTTATTTCGTTTAGAAGTACTCTTGCTCCTCTTCATCTCATCTTTTTTTCTCATTTGTTAGTAAAGTTATTCTTCCTGGCAGAAAAGAAAACAATGTAACATTAACTGTTTTAATCAAGTTGTTGCTTGTAAGGGGAAGGCTAAGGGAAGTCAGTCTTTTTACTCTTCTAATAGCATAGTGCATTTCGGTCTGGTGTGTTTAATTGTTTCCTGTAACCCTCTTGGATTATGATAAATTAGGTTTCATGAACCTTTTGTGGGCTAGAAGAGTCTTAAATGTAGCTTTCATTCATGATCTTGGTGATAAGATTGTTGTGTATGACTGGGGATGTTAGTATCTCTTTGTGCAGCTTCTTTGCTACTAATACTGCTTTCTTTCAATTTTTTTTTAGTACTCTATATTTCACCTCTATTGTTGCTATGCTGACTGTTCTCTTTCGTATGGTTTATGACAGCCCCAACGATATATCTTATGTCTTCTCTGGATATGCACCACTTAGTGTACGTCTGATCCAGCAAGCCATCAGATCTGGATGGTAAGGAAAACTGGCTCCGAGTTCTGATAGACCGCCAAAGTTACTTAGACTTGTTTCTATTATAAATTTTGTGTGTCCCGTTTAGTTTGACTTTGCATACTTTTCTTCTATTATTCTGGGCATCAATACATCTCAAATGTTTTTTGTATGAAGTTTTTACTATCCTTGGATACTCACTGATTGCTACTATTTTTTGCTTGAATCATTCTTCATTAGGTGATACCTATGTGTCTGTTGCATATAACAAATCAACAAACTCATTGTTTCAGTAACCTTGCATGACTTAGGGACACCAGAGCTGGAGCAATAGCATGGAAAGAAAGATTGGCCGTAACAAAACACTAACATGAATGGCTGAATTAAACCCCCTTCTGAAGAAGATTTGAATTAAATGCCCGAAAAAAAATTCTAAAAATTTTGTAAGGTAACTATATAGCTAATGTAACATGTATTGTGATAGTTTAAATATATTATGTTAATAAAGATTCATCACCTAAAATTAGGCAAAAAGCTTGAACATTTAATGTGAATTTTTAAAATTTTTTCCCCGACCAATGCATCAATGGCTTTCTAGGTCTATAAAGTACTAATTACTTCTATAAATGTGAACCCGTGTGAGTGTAGATACCAGTCAAGTTGTTGAGTTACAGTTCAAACACCTTAGGTCTTTATGTATCTCTCTACGCCATTGCTGGTGTATGTTGTGTTCATCTATTTCTCCGTCCTAGTTTTGCTTATTCCCACGAGTTGGGTTGTCTGAGATCAGGTCACCAGGAGCAATGATTTATGTGCTCCTTGGTCTCCACATCTTTGTCTAATCTACCTTTTGGCTTGTGTTAAGTATGCTCATGGAAGTTGCTCAAATATTTATTGAGGTGATAGGTCTCTGTCATTATTGCAGTACAGTTCAAAATTTCTGACTGATTTAACCATGCGCCTCATATCTCTATTTTTGTTGGCTTAGGTCCCTGCTTTTTTCCTTAAATGCTAAGTCTTTCGCATTCTGTTTATCTAAGAACCTTTGGGGACCTTACTATGTTGGGGGCTTGGGAAAACTGCTTTCCTTATCTTATGCTTTTAGCATTTCCCCTCTTGTATATTCAAATTCTTTGGTCTTTCCCTATGCTGTTTTGCATCTGTTTGGAAGGGTGTCATTTATAATTTTGCTGATTATGATTCTGAAGATCTTTTTTTCTTTGGCATTGTGGTGCTGATTCTACAAATGATTTCATAGGCGTTCCATCGAAGAAATTTTAAAGCTACTACCTGGACCACACTTTGAGACCAAAAGAGTGAGCATTTCTTATCCCCAAATGTGTATACAAATCCAACCTTTTTTACTTGGTTAACTGATCCTTAATTGTTTTTTTGTTGGCTTTAGGGGGCACTATTACGTGGTTCATCATTGGAGTCACTATCAGGAGGATCAGCTAATGCTGACAAGTATATGCTCTTTTCTAGCTACAAAATCTTAATATACAAGTCCTTTTTTTCCGAGGGGAATATAAAGTCATATTATTCTTACTTTCTTTGTTTTAAGTAATATGATCTTTCATTCTCTTCATTACCTTGCGGATCTCGGGATTGAGTCCGATTGAAATACAATGAGCTGATTTTATCTACACCATGCTTCTTTGATAAACATATACTACCTCCGTTTCACAATACATACACCATTTCTATATGGCACACAAACCAAGGGTGAGGAAAGAGAGTATTGTAATTGCTTTTTAAACCCATGTGATTATGTTTTAAAGGAGGGGATGTATTGGGAAACATCCTAAAGAGGAAATGGTGTATGTATTGTGAAACATCCAAAAGAGGAAAATGGTGCATGTATTGTGAAACGGAGGTAGTTAGCAACTATTTTGTGATTTAATTCCTTTCAGATACTATGCTATGAAGTGTTGGAAAATAAGTATCAGAAATAGTCCTGAATCTTTTTTGTACATTCTCTTCCGTTTCTTGAATTCTCACTATCCTATAGTGATGCTTTACTGACGTCTCTGCTTCGTGCGGTTTCCTATGTATTAGAGCGACTGCTGGTAGACGGTCACTGGTACTGGTTGTCTTTATTGGTGGGGTGACGTTCGCTGAGATATCTGCGCTCCGCTTTCTCAGTTCTCAGGTTTGTGCAAATGATTTAATTACTGTTGGTGGACATAATTTGAGCTGTCAATCTTTAGTTAACTTAGTAGGCATATGCATCTCAATTTATGTATGTTAACTTCTACCACTAGGGGTGAATAATCCTAATTTCCTTTCCAGTCAACTATATTACCTATCACTACAGTACATGTACTGCCTTCACTGAATCCACAGGTGGAGTGGAGAGCTGTTATTCACATCTGCATCCAACTTTGACAAAAATCTATGAACTTCTATAAGATCATGATCCCCATCATGCTTCAATCATAAGATAGCGATCTAACTGTTTAAGATTTTACTATCCAACTTTTTGTGTGCTTCCATTTATGTGTGCACGCATTTGTGCACGTACTCCTTTTCTATATATTGTGTATTTCTGCCCGGTGGAAGAAGGCCGTGATAGGTCGGCTTTCCATAGCAGTCACTAATATCAACTGCTTCCACGGAGTTGTAGATTCTTAACCCTGCGGCCCTGCCGTTCTGATTTTGTCTAAGTTTCTTAGTTCACCCTCTCTAATTGCAATTTATTACTCACAGGAACTGATGGGATATGATATATTGATTGCTACAACAAAGGTAGTTAATGGCCAGACTTTATTAGATCCATTTGTGGCAAAGCTCTCTTGAGTTGTTCTCTGTTTTCATGAAGCAGGCAGAAATGCGCAACAAGTCAGTTAATTGAGAAAACTGCTTCCTTGTGATGCTTCACTTTTTGTATGTTTGTAGATTTTGTTGAATACTATCCTAAACCTTTGGTTTTGTGTAAATGGTGTTAATTTAAATCTAGAATTGATTTTCTTCGTTGCGATACCACTTCCAATATGCGATCTGAAATTTGGTTCAGTTAGTCGCTTCATCAAACATGATTTGTTTGGGTCACTACTAATTTATACTCTCTGTTCTTTTTTAATTACAATGTTTCTTTTATTGAAGGTTATATATTAATTGCAAACTTGTATCCTAATTGGTAATATGTTATCACTATACTCTTCTAATATATAGGTCTCACTTTGTATCTATCTCTTTCTCTTTTCTATCACTTGAGTTCTAGTTTTTATCGATCTTTATCTCTCCTTTTTACATGGCTTTCTTAAAAAGTGTGTTAACGGAGATGTTGCAATAATAATAGAATGGAAGAAATATGTTATTCGAGAAAGGTAGACAATATTGCAGAAGATGGCATGACACATGGAAATCCTACGGTTCGCAATCCACTTCCTAATATACATCTTTCAATCCTGGTTAGGATCAAAATTCATGATAATCTTCCATGAGAGTACAAACAATATGGTACTTATCATATCAATAGTAAAGAGCAAGATTAACATCCAATGTGCATATTAAGTACATGTAAGAGATAATATCGTCTCTTGACATTGATAGCCTCATGTAGTTTCTTGACCTTTCTTGTGCATATTAAGTTCATGTAAGAGATAATATCGTCTGTTTCTTATACCGTTGCGATGTTGATCTTGATCACCTTAGCTCGACTTGCCTATTTCCACCTTCTAACATGTAAAGTTCGAGTTTCTCTAACATGGTCTAACTTTAAAAACATCCAATGTGCAAAATTTTTTTTTTTTTTTTGCATTTATGTTTGTAAGTTTAACAATTCAATGTATTTCTATAAAGACGACTATTAGTCATTACAATGATTTATGCCATCATCTATCATGAATAAGAGTATACAACTAAGGGCAAAAGGTGATAATATAATCCGTTGATCCACTAGGACATGTGAAAGTACTAGTGGTATCATCATAAGCATAACTATAAGCTTGAGGACAAAGCCCCTTGAAAAACTTGGAATATTTCGTTGGAGGGCATGTTTGTGGCCTACTATATGCCCCAGTGCAGCAAAACTCCGGCTTATTGAAGCCCAAGCATGCACTCTTACATGCTTTAACATCACCTACATGAGAATCTTTGTCCTGCAACTCCGGTGGGCATGATTTGTTCACATCCGCGGGACACCCTGTTGAGTTACAACGTTTGCTACTCACGGGCAATACTGACACCGGCAAATTGTATCCGTCAACTAGACTTACGTCGTAGAAATCTGTATTATCATACCCATTTAGGGTGAATTCCACTAGGGTGGCGGGCGGGATTGCCCCAGCTCCGTTGCAAGATATTTGACCTACGACATCGAGGTGGAACCAATTATATACTTTAGGATCAAGGACATAAAGACTTTTTGAATTTTAACTAGACGTACATATATTATTGTATAATCGATTGCACCATGCAACAATATAGAAAATTATAGTGAATAATGATGTAAATGGGATTCAGTTTCAAGTCTTAGGTATACCATCTAGATAGGAAAAACTTCTCCAGTTAAACCGAATGACTTCAATAATATGGTATACTTGTAACATGTACTATCAATTTAGTTTTCCCCTTTTTCATGACATTAAAGCATAGCCGAAGTTTAAATTATTATATGCACTCAAAAGCACGTAATCAAGTGTTGGTATAGTATTAGCCAGATCCCACACTTACCTGATGCACAATCCGCAGTACCACAAACAAACTTTTGCGTGACGGCATCAAGGGAGCAACGTGTTCGAGCCCAAATGCGACCCGACCAAGAAGGGAGGGCAGCAAGAGTGGAGGAAGCACCAGGCTCCAAAGTGAAGCCGGTTGATGGTAATTGTGGCCCAGTGCCTGTTAAGGTCCCTGGCCATACAGTGTAAGAGCATTTGTTTTTGAATATCAATTGTATTGAACTTGTTCCTGCATTACACAAAATCATCATAATAAGCAATATCACAACACAATCATACTTTCAAATAACATTAAAGTTTATACTATTTTGTTGGCACTATTAAAAAGTGGTAACTTACCAGAAATGAGAAACAGGAACAAGAACATATAAGCTAAAAGTTTCGTTATTTTTGTCATCTTTGGCTTAGCTTATTGTGCAATATTAGAGGTAAAGTTTTCAGGAAAATGAATCTAACTTGGCACATTGATGACTTGCAATTCATGTGCACTAGCCTATGTATATATAATATATAGATGTAGTAAATATAGGACGGGCAGAAAAGCAACGCGACTTAGGTGGCAATAGTATACTAGTATAAACTAGTTTATGTTAGAAAGGCAGAGAAGCAACGCAACTTAGGTCTCACGGCTAGAGTAATGAATATAAAGGTGGGTAGAGAAGCAATGCCACTTAGCTTCCACAATTTTGGGATTGAGTAAATTCTTGAAAAGGAAAACAATTTTCATATTAAGTAAATTATGATCCTCTCAAAATAGAGACATATTTTCATCCACTGTCATGATCTTGGTTTTTCTTTGATAAGAATGATTACCTAAGGAAAAAAATACGCAGCAAGTTTTTCATGTGACTCGTTGTAAATTCCAATAATGATGTGATATTGTGTCATTGTAACTCTGTTTATGCATAATGAAGCATTATTGTATGTGGTTGCTATCTAACTTAATTGGTAAGTTTTGTGCGGATGGTACCCAAAACATGAGATCGCATCACGTCTTCATCACTAAACTTTGGGTGCATTGGCAAAGCTATGAAGTTACCAAGGTAAACTCGTTTATTTTAAAGTTGGTATTTATAGTATATATTATAATATATTATTTTTTAATGGGGTGTATAAAAATTACTAATTATTCCCTCCTTATGCAAATTATCGGGATTCGCCTCTATGTGGGCTTACCATGTGCATGGTACACCTCAGGGTCGAGGGCTCGAGGCTAATTATTGTTCATTTGCTCATTTGGAGCTTTCACCATTTTGCAGTTGTTGCTCATTCTTTTGTAGTTTTTCAAATGAACAATGAGCAAGAAATTAGCTTTGGGTATAGCTAACAGTACACACGGGTATATGATAAAAGTTGTAGCGCTTAATCACTCTCGAACAACAACAAAAAATCAAGAATCTTATTTGTGTTTTTTTTTTCTCTTCTTCTCTTTTCCTTTGGTCTTGTACCATATTTAAATCAAAGAAAAAAAATCATATTTGTGTTTGTTAGTAATCCCATATACGAATCAATAGTAACCGCATTACAACTAAAATTCCCATAATTATCGCCAACCTCATTTAAGCTAATTAGGAACCAATCTCGCATCACCAATCATTGAAAAAAACACTATGGAGATATTAGGTACTCTCTTTGTTTTTTTATCTTTCTCACTTGAAATCTTGACACTATTCATATTTAGAGGGAATCTTCTCAAAATTTTCTCAATTTATATAAAAAAGATATAGTCATGTGGGGTCTTGTTTGATTCCCCTTAATATTATAAAAAAAAAATTCTCAAATTTTTCAATGGTTATAATTTTTACGAATATATAATAAAAGATATTTAAATTCAAAGAGGTGCATTGAGAAACACAGTCAGAAATTGAGAATGATAAAAAAACAGAGGTAGTACGTGATTAATTCATCATACTTTAGGAATTATTATCCCCTCTATCAAGATTACTAGAAGTGTTAATGGCTAATACTACAAATTTTATCATACATCCGGGTGTATCGTGAGAATGGTACACCCAAGGCTATTTTATTGCTCATTTCTCATTTAAAATCATCCAAATTAGCAAAATATACTAAAAAGAAGAGTGTCAAATGAGCAAAAATTAATCTTGGGTATATGATATACGAACTCTGGCTAATACACCTCTATAGTATCTCCATAATCTATATATATCTAAAACTCAAAGCAAACAAATGTCATGCTGCCACATGTACCTCCCCCTCCCAAACAAATGATACAAATTAATCAATAAAAAATATGTGTGTGAAGACTCGAATACACAACCTCTTATTTCATATACAAACATACTAAACACTAATCTACAATCTTTTTTTGGTTTTTATGGGGAGAAAAAATTATAACAAACATTTAAGAAAATCCTTTAAAGATATAGGAACTTACATCCCACAATATACCCCGTAATTATTGAGGAGACGCAACATTACATTCAATTATCTCAAAATTTGTGGCCCAAATACCTGGCAGCTCGATCATGTTGCCCGTCAACGTTGCTGGAGCAAAGGTGCACACTTCTACTGCTAATAGTCCCTCCTTCATTTGCTTGCTCCATACCCATCAAAAGATCTAAACCAACCATCAGATACAAACTCGAGTGACTAATCAAACCCAACATTCTCATAGAAGTAAAAAGTACAACTGTTAATCTTCCCTTCCCTATTTAGGTGTTGCACATGATATCACATATTCAGTGTACTCTTTTCGTCCCAAACAAATGATACAAAAGTAAACAATAAAAATGTATGTGTAAAGACTCCGACATGAAACTTCTCATTTGAAATATAAACACACTAACCAACTAAACAATCTCATATTGATTTGATGTGGAAAAGAAAATATTTAAAGACAAGATCGCATACATCCAAAAAAAAATATTTTAAAAGCATGATAACAACCCCACAACTATTGAATTCAATAATTTCTAATTTCTAAACAAATAGAAAACCCACACTCTATAATATAAAAATATACTCCCTCCGTTTCATTTTAATTTACACACTTACACTTTTTACGCATGTCAATGCAAAAATTTGAGGACATATATCTTTAGTTTTGTATTTGTAAAAATTATAAAAAGTACAAATTAATAAAATACATGTTATGATGAATCTAACAAGATCCAACATGACTATATTTCCATCCGCGTATAAATCACAAATGATGGTCAAAGTAAAATTTGTGAATAGTGTAAAATATCAAAGTGTAACAATTAAAATGAAACGGATGGAGTAGTGTTTTAAGGCTAAACACATGCCTTCCCATTTGAAATGCATTAACCAACGAATCTAGCTACAATATCATATTTGTCTTTGTGGGAGAAAAAGATATTTATAGACAACATAATATTTGAATTTCAAAAAAAAATAAAAATTATATGATCATATATGGAAAGTTTATAGCTTAATATCTCATGATTTATAGCTATAAACTACATTGCTTCAAATTTAAGAACCGAATTGTGACTACATCAAGGGTGTTCAGGATACCCGATACGTTTGACCCGTCAACCTGGAAAATGTAATAAATATGAAATTCATTTTTATGGGTTGGTTACCCGACTCGGAAAAAGATGCAAGAATCGAGTTGGTTAATGTACTTGCTTTTAGGTTACACGTGTATCTCGGATGAACACATTGCTATATTTTTTTCTCTTTCTTTTTTCACAGTAAATTTAATCTCCTCTTATAAGAAATAATTTTAAAAATGTATTGAGTTAGCTTATTAGCTATCTAATACCACATTGTTGTGCTTGTGCTTTTCAAATGGAAAAGAAAAGATGAATAATAATTAAACTCAACATTTTATATAGGAGAAATTGGGTCAGATGAATCAACATTTTAAAAAATGGATCGGATGAATCAACATGTAATGAAAAAATTAGTTGTGATGCAATCTGCAAGTGAGAATATTTACATTATGGTTGATTGGTAGTACATACCTTTTGAGGAATGGAGATTAAACTTGGCATGCAATTTACACTTGGCGCTCATGGTAATACCCCATAACACTGTAAGCAACATAGATCGGCAGTTGGCACTCATAGTAGTAGCTTCTTCTATAGCTCTTCCAACGATTTTTGGTACCTACATATTTGGGTACCCGAATAACTAGGTAACCGATTATAAACACACATAAACAACAACATTTCATTAATCGGTTACATACTTTAAAGAAACAAACAAAAAAAAGAACCACATTAACCATGTTGAATAACTAAAATGTAACGCAATATATAGATTAACCTCGAGGCAACGTCCGGGTAAACAACTTTTTTTCTAATACTACAAATTCAATCATACACTCGAGTGTACCCCGAGAATGGTACACCCAAGGCTATTTTTTTTGCTCATTACTCATTTGAAATCTACCAAATGAGCAAAATATGCTAAAACATAGAGTTTTAAATGAGCAAAAACTAATCTTAAGTGTATGATAAATGAACTCTAGCTAATACACCTCTAACATCTCCATAATTGTATGATCAAAATGGTAGCAACTTCCATTAGATTTCCCTATGAACAGTTTTACGAGGCAATAAAAGAAGTACTTCCTTCGTATCAAATTAAATGCAACAGTTTCTAAAAATTGTTGTTTCAAATTAAATGCAACAATTTTCTTCTTTCCATTTTTGGTATGATTTTTACCCCTTAAATTACCAAAATGTCCTTATTAAAAAACTAAAACACATATTATACTACCCAAATCAAATTAATTACAAACATAATCACAATTAATCAAACTAAATATAACCCCTCCCTCCCTTCAATACCACCTTCACTCGACCACCCACCACCATTTATCTCTCCTCTCCCATCTCCATCCTCCTGCCACCACCACCACCACCTTCATCACCTCCTATCTTCGATCTCCTCCACCACCAGCCGAAATCCACCCGAAATCCGAAATCAACCTCCACCTTCCTTCGTTCTTTCTCCACCCGAAATCCACACCAGATCTCTCACCTTCGTTCCTTCGTTCTTTCTCCACCCGAAATCCCCACCAGATCTCTCACCTCGTTCCTTCGTTCTTTCTCCACCTTCGTTCTTCTCTCTCTTCGATTTGTTGGTGGTTTTTGGATTCGAATTTCGGTGGGTTTTGGATTCGAATTTCGGCGGATTTTGTTGGTGGTTTTTGGATTCGAATTTCGGTGGATTTTGGATTCGAATTTCGGTGGATTTTGTTGGTGGTTTTTGGATTCGAATTTCGGTGGATTATGGATTCGAATTTCGGTGGTTTTTAGCTTTTGACGGTGGTTGTTGGTGGTTGTGGTGGCGTTTCAGTGGTGGTGGTGGGGGGCGTTTCGGTGGTGGCGGCAGTATGTGGTGGTGGTGTTTCGGTGGTGGCGGCAATATGTGGTAGTGGTACTTGGTGGTGGTTAAGTACACTAAACATTGCCCTTACCTTTGTTAATCTTACCTTAAGAAATTTTGCCTAGGAGTCCGTGTCGAAGGATTTGTTGCAATTAATTTGATACGGAGGAAGTATAAAGAATGAAGGGAACAGTATGATTTAGTAGGAAAAAAAATTGACACTTACGGGTAACTGTGTTAATTTAATTTAGCTAGATTGATTTATCCTGTTTTTCATCTTTGCTTCATAATTTTCTGGGTGTCTTTAAAATCTTGAATCTTCTTGACCTTTTATTACCAATTAAGGTTGTATGTGTTATTCTAGTATGAATACTAGATCAACTTCAAGAGCGGAGGTGAATTGTAGTTGAGGGGAAAATTTTCGACTTTAAATTGCGGAATAAAAATTACTTGGGATGAAAGAGAAAACGCACACAAGATTTTTACAAGGAAAACTTTCTAGGCCCAATAGGAAGAAAAACCTTGACCCCGAGGGATTTTGACTCAATAAATATCGAAACAAAGTAGGGATATGAGCCATATTTTTCCAGATTTCAAAGGTTGAAACAGTTTAGGTCTTATGGCAAGAGGAATCAACAAAATTAGAGGATATCGGTTTAATAAATTTTGTTGACTGAAAGTCTGAAACCAATTAGATCTAACTTTTGCCAACTGAAACTAATGATGGAAGACATGCAGAGGAGGGACTTGTTTGGCACTTTCACAAAAAGTTGAGGAAGGAGAGAGATGTGGTTTTCAAGGGTTTTATTGTTTTCTCTATTTTCAAAGGTGGAATCTGAATTAAATTATTTTTTCTCCCTTCTTAAGTGTGGAATCTAAGCAAACATTAAATATTGTATTGGTTCCTCTCCTGATTTCAAATAGGAAGATAAAAAGAGGATGAAGAGAGTATATTTGTAACACCCCCAAAATCCATACATGTCTATGACTACGTCGCATCGACTTTGGGAGTGTTACCGCCGCGGTGAAACGCAAGGCTTATTGAAAAGAAATGTTTAACTTAAATCATTGTTATGAAAACTAAACTGCAGCGGAAATAAAGATGTAACTACAACTCAGAATCATCAACGACCCCTTTTTATTTTAACCCCAATTAAATAAGTCATAATTGTTTTATAATGGTTAATCAAAATGCTTTAAAGTTTCAAGACTAAGAAATATCCCCCGTATGCTCAATCTCATGCAACAACACCAGCGCACCTAGTCTGCTCCCCATCGTAGCATCAATGGTTCATCACAGGTCAACAAACAACACAATAACACACAATCAGCTATGTTGAGTACATAGTAAAGCATTGAGTACATACTAAGCATAAACAAAGCAATAAGGATCATTCCTAGACATGATACTACAATAGCATTACATTCTTTACTTTTTATTTAGTTGGCAGCGAACGGGCACCGTCATCTTACTAGAATCATACGGGCTACTTAATCCTTAATAGACAACTTGGTCTATTAGATGAAATGCAAATACGGTTTCGTTCCGTCCCACATCCATCACCTTAGTATGCATACCCCCAAGATCGTACGGAACCTTCCGCCTACTTGAGTTATCAAAAATCATAAGCACACTATTGTCGTCACAGTAGGCCTGCGTAGGAGTGTAGAACAAGTCCCACACTCCCACCATTGTTCATCACTTGTAGGGAGTCCAACTACAAGTTTATTGCCAAAATCCTTTCTTAGTATTGTCCATTCATACCACATTAAACATATAATCATTTAATGTTATTTCTTAGATACAATACTCAAATCTTTACTTCTTGTAACATCCTTGTTACACCATAGATCAAAGAATACAAATCCAATACTTTCATGCTTATGATACGATAGAATTACGCATAACAATGCTACATATCGATTTCCACTCACAATCATGCTACCAAACAATCTCAGCAATCACAATCATACAATTGTTCCCTATCATGATTCTAGGTTCCAATAGAATAATTCACAACCTAACATGATACTAGTAATTGCAACTGAACTAGTATGCGTATGTACCTTGTAACGAAGAATCTTCGCTGATTAATTAAACGTCCCGCTTATGAAATTGGGACCTAAACGAATAAGGAAGTACTTCAGTGCTACGTCCTTGATATTATTAGCATATAACACGTGACTAATTATATAAAACTTAGTATTTCGGAGTATAAAAATAAGTAATCTTGTTGTTCATTAACTTTCTTTTCTTTCATAACTCTATTGAACTTAACGGTCTTTTAAGAACCAATAACAGTGGGCAAAGCTGATATTAGTTAGTTTAATAACGTAGTACCTTTACCAACTCCATTTAAATCCTTATATCCAATACTACTAAAATCAGACTTGAATAACAAGGCTATTATAACATTCTAACTATAACCAATAATCTGATTTCTTAACTTTACACCTTACTTACTTACAAAACTTAAATCAGATTTACAACTTAAATCAATTTTACAAACTTAATCAATTAATAACTTGTTCTAATTACAGCTTAAATAAATTACAACTTAATTATAAGAAAACAGATTATACAATATTAAGTACTAAAAGAAAATCATATTATATACATATCTTTTTTATACCACTTAGTCTCGTCGGCATCAAACACCGGCAACCGAAATCCGGCGGCGACTAGCCACGCACCACCACACTCGCGCACCGCTCGCACGCACGGCACACCACTCCCGCACACACCACGAGCCTCGTCGTGCTCCCGCGACTCGCACACCACACTCGAGGTCTCGCCCTCACGCCATCGAAGGCTTCGCATTCCTTCTCGCACCACCATGGTTTCACGCACTCGCCAGCACTCGAACCCCCTCCTTGGTTCGCACACACATCAGCACCCGCCACGGGTCTCGCTCGCTCGCACGAACACTCCCGTCGCACAACCCTCGGTTTCGCAGGCGCGACTTCGCACCCACAACCCTTGTCGCACGAATCGCTCGCACAACTGCGACCCTTGCACTCGACGCTCACACTCGCTCGCACGCCTTCGATGAGGTTCAGAGAAAGGAAACGGTGAGGGAGAAGGAGAGAGAGGAGAGAGGATTAGAGAGAAAAATGGCTGAGAGGGAGAGAGAGAGAGAGAAATTGAGACAGACGGCTGAGAGGGGGATGGAGAGATTAGGGTTTTCTGATTTTTTTTTCTTTTCTTTTTCTTCTTTCCTATTTATAGTGTGGCCGTCCTAAGTCTAATAGGATTTGATTTATTTTATTTATTCCAAAATTAAAATAAACCAACTATAATATGATTAGGTATACTAAATAGGTTGTTTAATTTAGTTATAGTTGTAAGCTTACCTAAACTGTATTATTTTTTGTAAATAATATTAAAATACTTTTCGATTTTATTCTTTATATTTTCTTATTTATAAAGAATAATCTCCAAAAATACGGAGTATTATAATATTTCTCATTATTTGATCAAAATACATGATAAATATGCAAATATATGTGCTTGGGAGTACATACTCCTAGGTGCCTCCAGAAGCACCTAAAAAATATGTGGTGGGCCACTTATCGCATACAAAAATCTGTAAAAAATATTAATGTGCCTAAAATATTTATTTATAAATATAATTACAACTAGAGGTGGGCATGGGTCGGGCCAGCACGAGCCTAGCCCGACCCGTTGTCCGCTACGTGGGTCGTGGGCCTGTCACGGTTAAGAAATTTTATTTCAGTCTCGCACCGGCACGAGCCCACCTAGATGACCCGTGGGCCGAACGCCCCTTTCATTTGTTTTATAGCCTAAAATTGTCAAAAATCCAAAAAAAACGACATAAAACACGGGCCAGGCCCGCAAGAGGCACAAGCTTGCCCGTGGGCCTGGACCGGACTATGGACAAAATCTGGAAATGTCAGTCCCGGCACGGCCCGCCACTTACGAGCTTGGGCCCGGCTCAACCCGTCATTTCCCCAAGCCCGGCCCATGTCCAGGTCTAATTACAACTTCGATCGATTGTACATAAATTATTTCAACTTTGCTCTAACTCACAATAATGTCAAATTTGATGTCATATGACTCCACATTATGGTTTGACAATCTTTTTGACATATTTATCTAATATATCTTGTGCTTTTATTCAGTTGCACCACTTGACATCCGGGCACTATTGATTAACCCATCTTGACAACCTTTTTCTCACCATTATATAGAAAAACATAATCAAGTGGGATCTTATTAAATACGTAGCAATATTAATGCGAGGATTCGGAATACCAATTGTTAATAATAACTTTTCTTTGAGGTTGTTAATAATAACTTTAACTTAATTATACGCAATTAGAGATACTAATGTTTAAAGAAGTGTGCTAGAGTACGTAAAAAAACAAAAGCTGCAACTAAAAATACTAAAGTAAGCATTAAAAAAGTTAATCAATCATTGAAATGTAGACCTTTAGATTCTTATAAAGTAATGTATAGTAACTACTAAGCGAATTGATGAAGTTATCAAATAATATGTAGATTAATATCAATAAGTACACTATAAATTACAAAGAAAAAAAGTTAAGAAAATACAAAAATCTTCAATTATGACCCCCTATTTGCAAAGGTTTAAATAGTGCAACTAAAAATAATAAAATGGCTTATTGAAGATTTAAACCTTTCTTATTGTTATTAAACTTTTCTTTGAAGGAAAACACATTTGAGATGGGGACAACACGTGATAGACTACAATTCTTATCCATACATTTTCAATCGTCCCATAATATAATTCCTATTTGTAATATTATCACTATATATAAGTAAAGATAATCTCTTAAATTATTACAATATGTAATTTAAAATATTGATGATACAAAATATATATTGACAAACGTCAAAAATGGAAAATAGGAACTATTAGGGGTATTAATGAGTCTAACTGGCTGCAAACTATTCGAGTTCGACTCGAAATTTTGTAGAGTCGAGCATAGCAAAGTTCATTCGAAAAGTTCTTGAGCATACTTGAAATATGTTTTAGCTATATTATTTTTCATATTATAAAAATTAAATGAAAAGTTGTACTTAAATTATGCACAATACTAGTGAAAACTCAAAGTACAGTCTAAACCTATTTATAGAATATATGTAATATAATTTTTTAACTCAACTGAGTATTAAGGTAAATTGAACTAGAAAATTTAACCTCGAAAAAACTCAAAACTTGGCTCGAGTTCAATTAAAAGTGTTATGAGCTGAGACGATCAATCCAGACTCGATCTCAGTTTTGCTTGTTAACTCTTCTAGAAATTATATTGTGGGCACTGAAGGAGTATACGAGTACTATCTATATATATCCATTATTTAAATTGCCTTTTATAGCATTATCCAACCTTTAACATTTCACTTATTGTAAATTTAGGGAATTGCTAAACAACGCCCTAGAATTTCCTATTAACGCCATAAATACAGTATTTTTATACTGTATTTATATACTTTCAATTCTTTTCTCTCTCCTCCCCTTGACTCACTTCCCTAACCCCTCCTCCTCCAATTTCAAAAGACGACACCACCACCACAACCACCACCATCACCATCTTCTTCTCGACGGCACCACCACCACCACCGTCTTCTTCTCGACGGCACCACCACCACCACCACAGTACACCGACACACCACCACCACCACCGTACACCGACACACCACCACCACCGTACACCGACAAATCATCACCACCACCCCTTCTCTCCTCTGTTTTTTTTTTTTTTTTTTTTAAAAGGCAAAGCTGGGCAAGCGCCTAATTTAGGTGCCTGCACCATTGGTGGGGCGCCTAAAATAGGCGCCTGCACCATTGGTGGGGCGCCTAATTTAGGCGCTGCACCATTGGTGGGCGCCTAATTTAGGCGCCTGCACCAATGGTGCAGGCGCCTAAATTAGGCGCCTGCATATATTTTTAGAATTTGTACACTAACCTTGCGCCGGAGTTCGTTATTAGCCGAGGTGTTGCCGGAGTTCTTGTTGCCGGAGTTATGTTGGCCGGAGAGAGGGCCCAACTTTGTCGCCGGAGTAATTGCGCCTCACCGGAGTTCATGGTGTCGCCGGAGAAAAATGTGCCTCACCGGAGCCCAACTTTGCCTCACGGAGTTGGGAGAGTGGGAGAGTAGGAGAGTGAGAGAGAGGGAGAGTATCTCAATAGTGATATACATATATACGTATTTATATATGTATATATGGCGTTAGTAAGAAAAAAAATGGCGGCATTTAGCAAATGTGTAAATTTAAGACCGTTTAAAATGTGAATGTCTCATTGCTCCAAAAGGAATGACCTCTAATTGTGAATTGTGATACTATCCCCAACTTTGGACTATATATAAATTATAATGATTTTCCCCAAAAAAAAAAGTTGCAAAATTTTCCAAAAATGAAAATACTCCAAACTTTCACCGCTCCGTATCCCCCTGAAGTTTTTCTCTCTCCTCCGCTCCTGCTTCCACCGCTCCTCCGCCTTCCTCTCCTCTCCGGTGACCAAAACGACGACATGATATTGCATTATCAAGCACAGTTTACCCACAATTCCATCATTGAACAACCAAAAATCTAACCAAATAAAAATAGATCATAAAAACTACAAAACGATAATGAAGTGAATGCCAAGAACATTAAGAACATCTTCACGCATAAGTTTCCTGTTCAAATCTTTGAATACATCAACCTCAAAGTCTCAATATAAACTTCAACATCGTTACAATCAGAAATCTAAATATTAGTTGTCAGATAGCTCCTAGCATTCATCAAGAAAATTTACTCTGCGTTTTGTTTTGTTCGCGGATCACAATTTGAATCTTCTTGAAATATTTTTTGTCTCTCGATCAAACTTGAACTGATTTCATTTAAAATCAACCATGAGTAGCTATTACCCTACAACAATTATTTGATCAAACAATTTTTAAATAAAGTGCCGAAGTGGTATCAATAATACAACTACAATATAGCCAATGGGAAGCATTTATGACACACAGGGCCGTTCCTGAATATTATTAGGCCCGGGGCGAAATTAAAAAAAGGGCCCCTAATTTGCGAGAAAGTAAATGATATAAAGTTATAAACAATATACAACTAAGCATTAAACAAGTCTCTGCATTCTTCAATCTTAAATTGCTCATTTCTTCTTGTGATACAGAATATATACATCAAAACAACATATTATAAGATATAAAGATATAAGAATAACCCTAAATTACAACCCACTAATCATATCCAATTCCCTAACTAAATCAATGATTCTACCTCTGATATTTACGACTTTATCTCTACATCTTTAAAAATATATCACACCAGAAATAAACAAATCGAGAAACAACTAACTAAGAGTAAAAATCCAGAAATAAAAATTAAAATTAGCATAATTACAACAAATACAAAAAGAACAAGAATTCAACAATAAAATTACAAACCTCATATATTGTTGAGTCCTGACAGTGACTACAAATTCGCCCATTCACAAATCGTCAAAGTGCAATTTGCTAATTATGAGTAATTGAAACTTGAGAACAATGGGTTCTTTGTTGAATTGTGAGATTTGGGGAGGCGATCAACTATTTATTCTCAATTTTTTTCTTCCCATTGAATTTTGAAGATTATAATTGGGGAATAATATATTTTTTGATTTGAGAGGTTTCTAAAGGATTTTTTGGGAAATTTTTTTGAGAAAAAGAGAGATAAATGAATAATTGCCGTTTGAATCAAAGATTGCACTTGTCATTTTGGGATTAAATTTTGGGGTATAACTAGAATTATGGGCGTGAGGTGGGTAGTGGGTAGAGTTTTAAAGATGAAATGCGGAGAGGCGTTTGTGTTTTGAAAGTTACTGTTAGTTTGTTCTTCCTTCTTGTTCGGTGTTCAAGGTATGACTTTCCTTTTTTTTTATTTTTTTTTTCTTATAAAAAAAGGTGAAACTTTCAAAAAATTGGGCCCGGGCAAGCCCCCGACCGATGACACACCGATGTTGGCTTCGCGACAATCTGCATTAATCCATAGCTGGCGACTAAAGGGTTATGATTAAGAATTATGATAGAGCATTTGGCTGTAATGGTGGAGGAGAGAGAAAGAGGAGGAAGGCGTTTTGTAAGTGTGTGGAGAGAGAAAAACTAGGGGGGAAGGGTGGGAGGAGGTGGAGTGGTGGGTGGGAGGGCGTGGATTGGTGTTTATGGGGCGAAGAGAGAGAAAGAGATATTACATTTGTGTAAAAGTATTTTTTATTATTAATTTATTGGAGTTAAGTTAACAGCCAAAGTAACACAAGTTTGGTTTGAGTATTCCAAACTGAAACTTTTGAAAGTTGAGTACCCAAATTGGAACTTTTGGCAAAGTTTAGTACCCAGTTGTAACCTTAACTCCTCCTTCAAGGTACTTTTTTTTTTTATTACTTTTTACTACCATTTTTCCTCATTCCATTGCTTACTTAGGTCACTAGATTATACTACTGAGATATTCTCTCTGTTTTCGAAAGTTCTTCCTACTTTAACTAATTTTTACACTTACAAAAGTTCCAAATAGAAGGAATAAAAAGAAAAGGAGGGAGTACATGTTAATCATTACATATAAGTGTAAAAAGTTGAGCTTGGTAAAAATGGAGAAGTTGTTACTCTTTTTTATTTTTTTTTTTTTGTCTTTTTACTTTCAGTGGATAATGATTTATTTTTCATTGTCAATGCATTTTTCCTTATTTTTTGGTGGAGGGTTGGACTCTTGGCCCATAGGGACATAGACATGATAGATTTAAGCGCTGTTGTTTTCAGTACACTTTCAGTATAACTCAGTTCATTCCAATGAAGTTCAACTACGTACCACGTACTACTTACTACTCCCTCCGTCCTTTATTAGTTTACCCACTTTGACTTATAACACTATTTATTTTTATCACTTTGACCATTATTTGTGTTTTATATGTAAGAAAAATATAATCAGGTGTGATATTATTTGATTCGTCTCAATATGTAGTTTCGGAATATTAAATTTTTATAATTTTTACAAATACATAATTAGAGATATTATTACGCAAAGTTTTACATCGATAAATGTGAAAAGTCAAAACGGATAAACTAATAAAGGACGAAGAGAGTACTTACTAATCGTAGTTTTGCTCCAGCTTAGCTTATTTTAGATAATTCAGCCCCAAAAAAATGGCCTTAACTTAGGCCATCTTCTTTTCGATTTATTTTCAGTTCAGTTCAATTCAATTTTTCTTTTCAATTCAATTTCTCACGGTTCAGTTAATTTCATTTCAGTTCGATTTATTTACCCCAAAATAACGAGGTTTTATTCACTTTGTTCCTTTTTTTAAGTTCTTAATTGGAATTTTTTATACATTAGTAGAAAAGTTAAATTAGGAATATCTTGGTTTTTTTACTATTATATTAACTTTTTTACTGTTTTCTAGTTTCCTAATATAATGAGACGCTAAACACTATCCTCTTTTACTATTTTTAATGACTGAAATGGTGAAAGTCTATTTTTGGCTCTCTTTAACAATACTCCATCCTATTTTATAGTAGTATTTACTATTTAGTAGTTTTTGTTCCATCTCTATTATATAAGGCAGGGGACACCAAAAAATAAAAAAAGGAAAAAAAAGGTTGATTATATGCTTTAATTAAACAAGAAAACAAGATAATTGTATCTCTATATTTTTATAATAATTTATATGATTTTACACGCATCGCGTGCATTATAAGACTAGTATGATAATAATTACCATGTACTTCCGCTATTTTTTTAAATTTCAACCCTAAACCTAGTTTTTCTCTCTAGCCGCCTCCCTTTTTCCCCCTTTCCCTTCATCAGTAAAGGGCTGCCATGGATGACCTCATCCATGGTAAGCCCATTTTCCTCTCTTGTTTTCACTTTCTAGTTTGTCCTTTTATTTTGTTGAATAAGTTAGTCTCTCTTTATGAGAGTTTCTTATACCCTGATATGGGAAGATTAGTCTTCTCTGTTGTGGAGGTCTCCTTCTCCCCTATGGGAATTGTGAGTCTAGTTTTTTTATTTGTAGGTATGAGAAATTGTTCTCATTGGTTGAAGTCCAAAACTATCATTATGAAGGTATTGGAAGCTCGGATGCAGTCAATACGGATAGATCAAGAATGTTCTTCTCCAAACTATGTCAAAATGATAGACGGTTCCATTAATAGTTGCTTGGGACAACAAATACAAGGGACTTGCGCCACAATATTCGATCTGGTTCACTGTAGTTTCATCGAAGACGAAGTTGATCTGATATTGTTTGATGGTATCCTGTTTTTCTTTATTATTTATTGTAGATGCCGTTTGGCTTTCAATTAATGAAATTTCTCTTTCAAAAAAAAAAAAAAAAAAAAGAAGAAGACTAGTATGATAATAATATAACGGCTCTTGTGTGCCTTGATGACTAATATCTCTTACAAATTTATAATATTTATTTGATACATCATATTATAAAATTAATACAAACAAATTTATTTTCTTACAATATTTTTTCAGAATTTTTTTTATAAAATATTTTGCCAAGATGGTCAAAATTCGATCTCGAATATTGTACATACCTTATCAAAACAACGGAGGGGGATACTAGTTTTGGAAAAATAGACTAACATGTAATTCTATAACTAACTAGGTTAGCCCATTGCCTTGCACGATTTATTTACGAACTACTCCGTACTTCCTTCTATTTTTTAATACATGCAACAAAAGGGGGAATTTTTGTGAGAAGCAAAAAATTCCTCTGCTGCAAATATTAAAAAAACAAAGGAAGTAGTATATAAGAAAATGGTATTTCCTTACTTCCTAGAGAAAATGTGTATTTATAATGACATTAAAATCTTAAGAAAGCATTTATTATTTAGTTTTTAAATGGAAATTAATTCTTTAATTAAAAATCACATTTATTATCTATACAAATATATTAAAAGGTGTTCTGAAGCAAGTATACACGCCACGTGGCACTCTCCCTGTAGTTGTTTCGTTCCATGTCATCAACATACATTAAAAAAATAGAAACATGTTTCGTACAAGATTCGATCACGTGACCTCAAGTTATTATAGTAAAGTTCTAACCAATGGACTATGCAACATTAGATGCTCTTTTTTGGCATGAAAATATTAATAACCCGAGGCATCGCCCGGGCCTAATAACTAGTTTACTTATTGAAACTTGGGATGACTAAGAATTTGGAAACAAAATGATTAGATTTGGAGGGAAATTTTTTCATGAGGATATAACACGTGGCCATGGTGACATCAGCATTAGCTTATTTTAGTAATTAGTTATAGATTATAGATGTCTAATGGCAAAACTTGATTAAACTCACGCAATTAGGATGAAAGATAATTAGTACTTACCATGTGTAAAGATAATAATAATAATAATAATAATAATAATAATAATAATAATTTTGTTATACATAGCCCTAAAAACCAACAAATTCCTACAATAAATGTGAATAATCTATCACCATTGAGTCGGACTCAACCAACGCAGTTAAATGGTGCAATGGGACTCACGGTGGGCCTTGGAGCTTGAACTTCATGCTGAATTTCATAAGAAAAGCTATCAACACTCAACTTAATGCTCGAATTATCTACAAAGGGAGGGGCTCTAATATTGTAGCTGATTCATTAGCAAAGCAGGGGCTGCGTAGGGAGAATCATTTTCTTGCTTGGCTATAGTCTCTCTCTCCTTTCTTTACAAATGCTGCTACTTTGTACCATGCTCACTGTTTTGAGGGGAACTCCTCAAACCTGATTGTACTAGATGATTCTGTTGGCCATTTCCAACAGTTGAACCTTCCCTTGAGTATGAATAATTACCAACTTATCAAAAAAAAAAAACGTGAATAATCTAATTTCAATAGAATCTTTAAAAATTTAATCAATACTCCCTCCGTCCCCAATTTTTTTGCCCCATTTACTTTTACACGGTATCCGAGACAAAGACAAAAATTTGACCATAAATATCTTACAATTTGTGTAAGTAAAAATTATACATGTTACGATGAATCAAATAAGATCTCAATTGATAATGTTTTGACATATATATTAATTGGAATTAATGGTCAAAGTTATAAAAGTTTGACCCCAAAAAAGGAAATGAGGCAAACAATAAGAGACAGAGGGAGAATAGTTATTAGACCTAGTAATTAATACTAAATTAATTGGCCTCATAAAATAGCATTGATTAGTTGTCAACCACTTAGTATTTTATTATGTTCATTGCATTAGACACTTAAACAATTGAATACTCCCATCTGTTTTTTTTATCCTTCTCATTTTCTTGTGCACGTCTCCCAATGCACATCTTTGAACTTAAATATCCTTCATTATATATTAGTAAAAATTATAACGATTGAATATTAATAACATACTAATTGAGAGGAATCAAACAAGACCCCACATGACTATATTTTTTCTTATAAATTGAAAAAAATTGAGAAGATTCTCTCTAAGTATGAATAGTGTCAAGTATCCAAGTGAGAAAGATAAAAAAAAAAACAGAGGGAGTATCTTAGAAGGAGATTCAATTTTTTTTTTTTACTAATTAATAATCCTAAGAAAATTCCATAAAAAAATTCCTAAGAAAGATACTTCATAATATACTTTGAAAAAAAAAACTTTGCAGTCTAACAAACTTAAGATTTTACCTTAGCCTTTGGGTTCTACTGCATTTTCCATATAACAAGGTCAAAAATATATAAATTCAAGCACAATCTGACTAATTCTGTTCAACACATTACATTTACACCCAACACGTTCCTACGCAAAATAAATTCACGTTCAATTTGATTGACTCTAATTGTATTACTGTTACAATAGAACCTTAATTTTTCTTAAACAAAAGAAAACGGGGAAATTTTATTCAACAATAACGTTCTCACAAATGTCCATCGCAACCGCCGTAGCTATAATCTCCGGGGCATCTCTATCACCAAACTCAATTGGACAAAATTTGGCTAAAAGATGAGCTACAACATGTCCCCCACGCTTCACATGACTCTACTCAACATAAGAAAAAAGGTTACAATATCTAAAATATCTTTAATAACTAGAGACAAAGGAGATAAAGAGACTTGTTTGTTACGGAGCAATTGAATGACATTCAAGGAGATAAATGACTTGTTTGTTAAGGAGATAAATAGAACCTTAATTTGTATCATACCATCACTTTATATTCAATGGAAGTTGATGAATGAAGTAAATGCATGTACAAATTTATTTAAAAATAAATAAAGATAAAATAATTTTACCATTAAGATCTGGAAATCTTTATGGCCATAATACTCCATCATCTACCTATCTCTATTATATAAGGGAAGGGGGAGGCTGGTGGTGAATGGCGTCCAATTGAATTACTTCTCTACCCTTAATAATCCTTTTTCAATCGTTATTTTAGTAAGGTTATTTTAGTAAATTTAATATATTGTAATCACGTGAGATTACACTAACGAATCCTTCTTCACTCTTTATTTGACTAAGGTTATTTTAGTAAATTATTATAATCACGTGAGATTACATTACTACACTTAGTAATCCTTCTTCACAATTTGAGTAAGGTTATTTTAGTAAATTATTATAATCACGTGAGACGTACATTACTATCCTTACCAATCCTTCTTCACTTTATTTTTTAGTAAGGTTATTTTAGCAATTTGCACAGACTATAGTGTCCACCACATGTAAAGACTGATGAAATACCCTTAAACTAATTACATAGCATTAGAAATAGTAAGGGTATGAATGGAACATTAAGATAAAAAAGAGAGATGAGAGAGCCTAGAGAGAGAAACCCTAGAGAGAGAAATCCTAGAGAGAGAAACCCTCTTTACCAATGGCAGACTGTGACCAAGAAGAACCCCAGACGAAGACTTCACCCCCCTCGTGCATCCCGAACATGCTTTGTAAATTTCATCCCCCTTCATTCCACAAGTTCAGAAATTGCGGCCAATTTCAAGAGTCATGGTTCCATTGATTCCATCTACATCCCAACCATGAGGAACAAGTCCAACTATAAATGTGCCTTTGTCCAGTTCTTATTTCCTCAGTCACTCGTTACAACAATAAGAGATGAACATGGTAAGTCAATTGGAAGCCATCGATTAACTGTCCACCATGCAAAGTATGACAAAAACCTTTCTTCCCTTCATACTATCTCGATTCCAACCCACCCCCCCCCCAAGCCACCCCTTCATGCTCATAGGAAAATCCCCCCTAAACTCGGGGATGATAGATCGTATAAGGATGCATCCTTCCCCCTCAACAAACATGAACCACTCTTAACCACCCATATCCCCTCTGTCCAAGTTCCCCAAGATTTTGACCCCCTTAAACCAAACATTCATGACCTCCCTATCAGCAACCCAACATACTCAAAGCCATCCTACTCCAAACCTAAACCCACAGCTCACAGAATCATGAGCTCTCGTGCACTTGGTGAAGAGACAGAGAAAGCAAGAGACTCGCTGGGGGCTATCCAAATTGATGGTGAATATGCTGCAACAATAAAAGGCTCGAAATGCGAGGAAATAAAGGAAATGTTAGAACGGAGTGTGATAGCTGTGGCTGCATCATCCCAATCCTCTGAAGATCTGATGAACCTTGTTCTTTCTGAAGGTGTGAATTGTCTCAATATAAAGCCTATGGGAGGTATGTTACACCTCATTACTTTTGAATCTTTTGAAGACAAAAAGGCTACCATTGAAAGTAAGTGGCTAGAAAAATGGTTCCTTGCACTCAGGAATGTTAACGATGAATCTGCATCATTGTGGAGAGAAGTTTGGATCAAGGTGTATGGGGTCCCATTAATTGCTTGGGGATATGAAAACTTTCATAATATAGGGAGTGTTTATGGTAGAGTACGTTCTGTCAATATGAAAGATTACGAATGTGCTTACATTTTGATAATTACGGATTGCCTCTTTGAAATTAATCACAAGATGTGAATGGAGATTGATGAGAAACAACACACGGTATTTATATCCGAATCCAAATTCTCTAATACATGCCCAATCAAATCTGTTAATGATCCCCCTGTCAACCATGTCTTACCATGTTCCTCCCTGTCGGATCCAAGCGCTGATGAACTGAAAAAACCAATCAACTTCCTTTCCAAAGTGATTGGCCCCCCCTCTGAACCTTCTGTCCCTAGAAATTACATTGACCTCGAAACTGGGCCCCCCTCTCCGAAAAAGACAAATTCCCTCGAAAGTCCACCTCTCATCATCACCACACCCGACAAAAACCAAAAAACCCCTTTGGAAAGCTGGCCTCGAGAAATGGATCACTAATCATCATTTAATGATGTGAGTGGCTATGACAGACCTTATTTTAATATCCTACCTCCGCCGCCACTGAATTGCGGGCCTTCCAATCCTCCTTCTCCTTTCAAACACATATCCCAAACAAATATCCTAATTCTTTCTCCCTTAAACTCCTCTGCCCAGCCCAATCCAAAGCATTCTTTTAAAAAATCGCCCATCCAGCTTTTTAACAAATTTAGGCCTCTCATCAAACCCCCCAACAAATTCTCATCCTCATCTGATTCTTTGGGCTCGTCCTCTTACTCAGGTCCCATATTTCCCCCTGGATTAGAGGATTCCATCCCATCTAAAATCAAAATGGCCCGATTTGAAAAAAGGAAAAGGAAATTAGAAAAGAAGAAAAAGCTTAAACTTCTCTCCTCAGCATGTAAACCCAAATCTGGCTCCCCTTCATCTCTCCAGTACCCGGGCTCAATAGGTGTTGATGACATTATGGCCATCGCCAAGAAATTGGGACTATCCTTCAATGGCTCTCAATAGGAGCTTAATAAGAGAATTCACTCAATTCTCCATGATCATCAACGTGATTGGGACAATCATAATCAGTAAGTCTGCTTCTCTCACATCTCAAAGACATATTTTCAATGATAATCATATCTTGGAATATAAGGGGCCTTAATGCTAGGCTCAAGAAAAGTGCACTATGGAAACTTATTTCTGTTCATAATCCCCACTTCATCTTCATACAAGAAACCAAAATGGACATTATTAACCCAAGAATTATTAACTCAATCTGGAATGATGGGAATATTAAATGGCTATTCTCTCCTTCTGCCGGAAACTCTGGTGACATTTTGACAATGTGGAAAAATGATTTCTTCAAAATATCCTCTCATAGGGTGGAAAACAATTGGATTGCTATTGTGGTGAATTTCCATCTCTGAACTTCCAAGGGGTTTTGATTAACATTTACAACCCTTGCAATCGTGATGACAGAGCTTTAATATGGAATGCCATTCATGAACTCTAGACCTTCTCCAACTCTCCTTTACTCATTTTGGGGGACTTTAATGAAGTCCTGGACTCTAATGAAAAGTGCAGTGGTCAAATCTCCTAATTAGGCGTACAAGATTTCAAAAACTTTATACAACTCTTTGAACTCACTGAAATTTCCGCATCAGATGGATGGTTTATGTGGTCTAGAGGTAATGCAAGAAGTAAACTGGATCGACTTCTAGTTAACCCCGAATGGGTCACAACTTTTCCTTCTCTCCATGTTTCAGACCAAAAAAGAAACCTCTCAGATCACAGTCATCTTCTGATAAAATCCAATGTTATCAACTGGGGTCCCAAACCCTTTAGATTCCAGAATTGTTGGCTGACGCATCCGGGCTGCCTCCGAATCATTAAAGAAGTCTGGTCTTCTTCCTCAAAGGAGACTATTGGGGATAAATTGAGAATGGTTAAATCAAGATTGAAATCTTGGAATACTTCTGAATTCGGGCATATTGACTGCAAAATTGCGGTATTGGAAGACAAAATTCATCAGCTTTATCTTGCCTCCAATCAAAATTCTCTCTCGGATCAGGAAATCAATATGCGTAACACCATGCAAGCCGAATTATGGGGATGGCTGAAGAGAAAATAAATGTTTTAGGCTCAAAATTCTCGAGCCAAATGGTTGAAGGAGGGGGATCGAAACACAAAATATTTCCACACCCTTGCCTCGATCCGGAAAAAAAGGAACACCATATTATCCTTAACTACTAACGCTTGTATTGTCAATGATCCTGCAGGTATTAGAAAGGAAGCAGTCTCATTTTTCAAGAACATATTCAAGGAAGAGCACACTACTAGACCTACTTTTGAGGGTCTAGATTTCAAAAAGCTTTCCACGAAGCAATCCTCCTATCTCACCATACCTTTTAGTAGAGATGAAATTGATGCTGCAATTGATTCTTGTAACTCACAAAAAGCTCCCGGACCGGATGGGTTCAACTTTCGTTTTATGAAAGAAGCATGGGAAATAGTAAAAGGGAACGTGTATGGAATAGTTGATGAATTCTGGGCCTCGAGTCGGCTCCCTAAAGGCACCAATGTGGCTTTCATCTCTCTCATTGCGAAGTGTGAGCACCCGGAAGGCCTAAAAGATTACAGGTCGATCAGTTTGGTAGGGAGCATTTACAAAATAATTGCAAAACTTCTCACAAGGAGGCTTCAGTTTGTCATGGATTCACTCATTGGCCCTTGCCAATCCTCTTTTATTGCCGAAAGGCAAATTCTAGATGGAGCATTGATTGCGGAGGAACTCATTGATTCTTGCAGGACAAGGAAAGTGCCATCTATAATCCTTAAACTGGACTTCCAAAAAGCATTTGATAGTGTAGCATGGAGCTTTCTTGAATGGACTTTAACTCAAATGGGGTTTCCTTCTCAATGGAGATCATGGATTCTTTCTTGTGTTACTAGTGTCGCGGCCTCTATTCTCATCAATGGTTCACCTACGGTGCCTTTCAAGCTACATCGTGGCTTGAGACAAGGAAATCCCCTATCTCCTTTCCTCTTTGATCTAGTAGTGGAGACTCTTAGTCTCGTCATAAAAAAGGCCGCAAGCTTAGGTCTTATGGAAGGTGTTGAAATCTCTCGGGGCGGAGAAAAGATTACACACTTACAATATGCTGATGACACCATAATCTTCTGCCCTCCGAAGACGGAATATTTATTAAACATCAAAAAATCTCTCATTCTTTTTCATCTCGTCTCCGGTCTTCAAGTGAACTTCCACAAAAGCTCCCTCATAGGTATTCATACCGAAGAAGGATGGATCCAATCGGCCGCAAACGCTCTATATTGTAAAATTGGGTCACTTCCTTTCTCATATCTCGGGCTACCTATTGGAGGTGATGTGTCTAGAATGGTGCTTTGGGATCCTATTATCAAAAGAATTGAAAAGAAGTTGGCATCCTGGAAAGGGAGACTATTATCATTAGCCGGGAAAATCACCTTCATTAAGGGCTCCATCTCAAGCCTACCTCTATACTATGTGTCGCTTTTTCCGGCTCCCAAAGGGGTGATTGATATGATAAACAAACTTCAGCGCAGATTTTTATGGAGTGGCGATGTGGGGAAATCTTCCCTTGTCCTAGTAGCGTGGAATCGGTTGGTGCTTCCTAAGATCCTAGGAGGTTTAAATTGTGGCAACCTCCTTCATAGGAACATCTCCCTCCTATTCAAATGGATTTTGAGATTCCTACATGAACCGGAAGCGTTATGGCGAAAGGTGATTATGGATAAATATGGTTATTCCCCCACACTTATGGCCCATAATTTGAACATTCCCAAATGCGAGTGATTTGGTTAAATCGAAAATAAGGAGGATTGTGGGCAATGGATCTAAGACAATATTTTGGTTTGATCTGGAATTTCACGTGGGCTAGGCCTTTCAGAACTCGTGATATGGCAGAATGGCATGACCTTCAAGTGCTCTTAAATAATATATGCCTCTCATCATCCAATGATGACTCCTTTGCTTGGACTCCTCATAAGGCAGGTATTTTCACAGTTAAATCTCTCTCGTTAGAACTCGCAAAGACATCCATTTCCCCTCAATCTCGGATTTGTACCTGGAAGAGGTTATGGAAGGGGCTAATACCTCCCCGAATTGAAGTTTTCACATGGTTGGCGCTACTTGGAAAGATCAATACTCGCTGGAAGCTTGCAAGACTGAAAATAATTCCCCAAGAAGACGAGAAATGTGCTCTTTGTAATGAATCCCCTGAGTTCCCAGACCACTTGTTGCTGCATTGCTCCATTTCACGTGAATTATGGTGTTGGTGGTTTAGCTTATGGAACTTATCTTGGGTACACTACTACATAAATGGTCTATTGCAACCCCTAAAAATCGTTGCAATAGACTCGTTAACCATTGCAATAGAGCTATTGCAACGGTTAGACAACCGTTGCTGTTGCTGCCCTTGCATTAGCTCTAAAGCAACGGTCTTGAACACCTAATGCAACGGCCATTTGTAACACCAATAAACCGTTGCAATAGATCTAATGCAACACATGTTTATTGTCTAATGCAACGCCTCTATGGTATCTCATGAACCGTTGCATTACATATGATGCAACACATCATTTCAAAGTCTAATGCAACGCCTCTGTGGTATACAAATAACCATTGTAATTTCCTTTTTTTTGCATATTTAGGCTACTGCAACGGATCTATAAATATGTATACCTGTTACTTTGATGTTGATGCAGAGCTGAAATAATTCTAAAAATTCCAAATAATCCTGATGATACAAATTTAGATTTCCAAAAAGACCCATAAATATATTCAATATCATCCAATAGTTTGAAGATTTACAATACCAAGTACTTCATATAGTACTATATATATATATATATATATATATATATATATATATATATATATATATATATATATATATATATATATATATATATATATATATACATATATATATATAACAAATCCCAATAGAAGTTGATCACCAAAACATATTTACTTCCAACCCAAAATATATATGTACCAAAAAATATCTACTTCTAGCGTAAATATATTACCAAAAAATAAGATTACTAGCTAGTTGCCTAATTAATTCCAATTCCATGCTCCACTTTTAAGCGAGCTCCACAACCAAAAGCTTGTCATTCGCGCGATACCAAATGTTCTTCATGTGATACATTTTCCGCTCCTTCATGTACCTATAGAATTATATAAAAGTTATCACAAGTATATTGTTTGCAATAATTAGTTTTTTACCTATATGAGTAAATCAACAAATTAGTGGATATTGTTTTTAGTACTCCACTAGAACCTCTTCATTCGTAAACAATTGATCCATGTTCATAACAAAAGAAATTACTTCATACTACTTCACAATTAAAATTCTCACAGAGAGGAAGAAAGTAATTATTCTCAACACTAATATCTTGAAAATGCCAGTTGCGGAAACAATGTGGAACCACAAATAACATAATCACTCAGGAAGCTACTGCATATAAGTATGAAGTCCAAGTTCTTGATTAATAGCTTCATCTTGCCCCCACCCCAAAAAGACAAATGTTCATGACAATTTCATTGATACAGTTCCAACACACAGCACTAAACTACTAATCTTATGAGAAATTTCAGCCTTCCTAGTTCCTAATGATTTTAACCAACAAAATATTTGGATATCTGGACCAAATGTACTTTAAGAACCAATCAACTGAAGTTTCCAGAAAGAAGCCAATGAGACCCATAAGTAACAGAAATTCAGAGCGCTACTTTTCATATTCTTGGATCAGATTCATTTGTCGGACTTTTGGTTTTTGAAAAAACCTGTGAGTTACCCTCTCTCACCTCTCTCACGATATGTACTTCTTTCCAGCTTTTCTGCCTCCAGTAATCTTTATCTTCATTCTTCAATAGTTCAGCACATCAATCATTCATGGAATCATTCATTACCTTTTTTTTAATAGGAATCATTCAGTACTGATTTATTTAGTGCTAGATTTTCATCTCTACTGCTTGCATCTGAGTATTACAATGAAGGTTGTTATTTCCTCTTGTTTCTCTTATTCTCTCTCCTGCAAAAGAACCCAATTCATCCAAGTTCGTCCATCTTGAATCGCTAAATTATTTCGTTTTGCTCATCACTAGTTTGCTTCATGCCTTCAATTTATTCTTAAGACTTCATTACTCATTTATTTAGTGAGTAACTAGCAAAAGAGTTTGATTCATAAAAAAAGATGAAGTATTTTTTGAATTTTATAACATAGATTACTAACTGATAGATTTTGTGAAATTTTTGCCATTCTTGTACCTCATATAGTCATACTTCATGTCTTAGCAATTGTAAATAAAAGCTTTATTTTTTTCATGAAATCAATACTTTATCACCCATTTTATAACTACAAGCAACAATTTACAATATTCAATAGCTGTAAATAACTCTTAACATAAGAAGATCACACTTTGCCAGGAAAAATTTGAATTCAAAGCAAAATGCACCCAAATAAATTTAAAGTAAGAAATTCAAGAGAAAAAAATACTAACCAATAATTATAATCACACCCATATAATCAATCAACCCAAATCCTTTCAATTATACGCATTATTTGCAATCAATTCCTGATAATATTCTGAACTTACAAATGAAACTAAATCCAATTAACATAGAGATTGGAAAGGGTAGTACCTCATAGAGCAAAGAGAGGTTGGAGAAGAAAGCAGTAACAACACTGCCACTAGCATCGCCGGCGCGCGGAGCCGCCAGCCGCACAAACCGATGAGAGGGAGGATGGGAGCAGCAACATCAAGCGAGAGGAGAGAGAAAGGTGCGAGCAGGGAAGTAAGCACAACAGGGAGAGGGAGAACTGAGCTCCGGCAACGGCGACGGGTACCATCGTCGCTGGCAGCAACATGGCGGCATCACGGGGGGGTGTCCAGCGGCGTGAGGTGTCGCGAGCAGCGGCGAAACAGAGCAGCGAAAAGGCGAGGAGACAGAGAAAACGCGAGCTGCAGGGTGAGCTTGGGGCTCCGGCGAGAAGGCAGGATGGTGCGAGTGAGATGGTGATGTTGGCGCAGAGCTGCGAGAGAGAGAGAGAAGAGGGAGATCGGGGGAGAGGTGAGATGAGTTTGGGGTTTGGGTCTCCACGGGGGAGGAGAGAGAGATTAAGTGAGGGTTTTGGTCATTAACCGACTAGTGTTAGGGATTTTTGAATTTTTGGGGAAATGGAGGAGGAAAGCAAATCAGCGCACTTATTGCTAATTCATCACCGTTGCATTAGCTATTAGGATAATGCAACGATATAATTACTATTGCAATGGTTATTGGACTAACCGTTGCAATAGATATAAATGGCGTTGCATTTAACTATAACCGTTGCAATAAGCGTTGCATTAGTAATACCTGTTGCAACAAACGTTGCATTAGCACATGTCGTTGCAATAGACCGTTGCTTTATGGTTAACCGTTGCATTAGACCGTTGCAATTGCTCCAAAATGGCGAAAGGTGATTATGGATAAATATGGTTATTCCCCCACACTTATGGCCCATAATTTGAACATTCCCAAAAGGGGTGGCCCATGGAAAAGCATATGTGCTAGCATTCTTAAACATCCAGTTGCGAGTGATTTGCTTAAATCGAAAATAAGGAGGATTGTGGGCAATGGATCTAAGACAATATTTTGGTTTGATCTGGAATTTCACGTGGGCTAGGCCTTTCAGAACTCGTGAAATGACAGAATGGTAGGACCTTCAAGTGCTCTTAAATAATATATGCCTCTCATCTTCCAATGATGACTCATTTGCTTGGACTCCTCATGAGGTAGGTATTTTCACAGTTAAATCTCTCTCGTTATAACTCGCAAAGACATCCATTTCCCCTCAATCTCGGATTTGTACCTGGAAGAGGTTATGGAAGGGGCTAATACCTCCCCGAATTGAAGTTTTCACATGGTTAGCGCTACTTGGAAAGATCAATACCCGCTGGAAGCTTGCAAGACTGAAAATAACTCCCCAAGAAGACGAGAAATGTGCTCTTTGTAATGAATCCCCTGAGTTCCCAGACCACTTGTTGCTGCATTGCTCTATTTCACGTGAATTATGGTGTTGGTGGCTTAGCTTATGGAACTTATCTTGGGTATTTCCCAAAAGTCTCATCGAAGCATTTGAGCAGTGGGCTATTCGCGGTGAAAATATGTTTTTCAAGAAGATTTGGTGTGCTATATTTTCCATTATCATTTGGACAATATGGAAGGAGAGGAATGCTAGAATTTTCAGGGGCTTCGTGCTCTATGGGCCAGCTAAAAGACTTGATCCTTATTAGAATTTGTTGGTGGATGAAGGGTTGGGGCCTTACCTTTCCATACTCAACGGATGAGATTATCCGATATCCTTGTTGTCTCTCATGGTGGACTCCTCCTGGTTCGGCTATTCCTAAGCAGGTGTCGCCAAGCCCAGGTTTCATTAAATGGAATGTAGATGCTTCAGTGGCTGATAATCAAAAGAGTTCGGCTTTTGGTGGTGTTCTTCGGAATAATATGGGAATTTTCATGTGCGTCTTCTCGAGCCCCATTCCTCCCATGGAGATTAATTCGGCAGAAATTATTGCCATCTTTCGTGCTATCAAAATCTCCCTAGCCTTTGACCATCTCAAGCACTCCCCTATGATTATTGAATCGGACTCGGCCAAAGCGGTGAAATGGTGTTGTGAAAATCATGGTGGGCCTTGGAACCTCAACTTCCAACTCAACTTTATCCGGAATGCTAGGAAGGATTGGATGGATCTTGTTATTTTGCATAAAGGAAGAAGTTATAATGCGGTTGCGGACGCCCTTGCCAAGCAAGGCCTCACAAGATCAGACGAGTTCTTGGCCTGGTTATAACATGTTGTATTTTGTATTCTTGATGAGTGTCCTTTGGTTTTGTTTGTTGAGCCTGCATGGCAAAAACCGTGTCGAGAAGTTTGTATGAAGGGCTTTTAATGCCCCCCCCCCTTAATGAAAATCTAACAACTTATCAAAAAAAAAAATAGTAAGGGTATGAATGTAATCTAGCAATTAAATTTTAAATTTAAAAAAAAGGATAAAGTGATTGGGATTATCCAAAATGTGTGATTAGGGCTAATCAATGAGCTGCAAATTTGGTCTGATTTGATTACATTATTACCCGAACATGTTTTTTCCTCATCAGCTTGATTTAATCAGCATGATTTGCTGATTTATTCTATCCTCTTTGATTGATTGTCACCAAATTTAGCTCTCCTCCTCCTATAAAAGGCTATTCGTCCAAGCCATAATCACTACAACAATTCACTATCATTTTTCTCCTTCTTCACAAAAAACTAAACACATCTCCTATAATCAATAGACTATACAAAAAAAAACCAAAACTTTCAAAAAATGTACAAAAAAATAATAATTCAATCAACGGATAATACAAAAAAAAAATAACAAAACTTTCAAAAGACAACGTTTTAATTTAAAAAAACAAATATCACCGCACTCATCGCGTGCATATAAAACTATTAAAAATGTCTACTTAAACCACATTGAAAATTGTCACCACACACATCACAATGGTATGCATATGACAACTTGAAATTACGAAACATTAAAAAAAAAGCAAATGTCACCGCATGCATCGCGTGCATAAAATTCTAATAATATATAATCTAAGTCCATGCATAAAATTGTAGCTTTGGTGTGATAAGCTGAGGTTGGAAGCCTTTCTAATGCCAATAATGGCCACTGATCCTAGAGTAATTGTAATTTTGGTTCAAAGATTGAAAATAAATAAATAAAAAGTAGAAATGGAAATCAGGCATGTGAATAAAAATCTATAGCAAGGTTACTGGATGGGACTAATAGAAAAAATTATATTATTTTTTTTTTTTAAAAAAAAAAAAAAGAGGGAGGATATTGATACGGCGGTACCTATAAATTCCTCCGTAGAAGTCATATGCCCATAAGGATATGAAGGTAGGTGTCATTAATTTATATGGGAAAATAAGAGAATCTTAATTGTAATTAATTCTTATATGTACATATAACATTTGCCTTTTTTTTATTAGGAATTTGGTTGAAGTTTGAAATTCTTCCGTTAGCCTTGAAAGACAGATTATGTAACCTTTTACGAATGCTTTTTCAACGATAGAAGCATACATTATTTGTGGTCCTTGAAGGAGGCCGTTTCCCATTAGATGCGTCAAAAAATAACGTTGAGAGATCTCAGGTGACCTAATGACTTTAACCCCAATGCTTTTTCTATTCAATTTTGCAATTATGCCCCTAAGTCCTATACTCCAAACTTTAATTGTGGTCATTTGGAAGGTTAATTTGGGGCACAACTTGTTTTCACCCCATATTCTACCCGGTGTTCAAGGTTGCGTTTAGAAGCGCATGTCTAGTTGTAGTCTTTTAGGCTTTTAGCCCCCAAACAATAAGTATGTGATCTACTTGCACAATTTTTTGATATTTGGCCTATATGAAATGTTGTGCCTCCTAGCACCTTCAAAGGCTCTCTTTTGGTCATCTTAACTTTTATAGACACGTTATATATCAAGATGACAATCCAATCCGGATCTAACCATAGTTCGCCCCAATTTGAGGGAATCAAGATAAAATCGCTCCGACTCCAATATAAATATAATCTGAATCCAACTCCGAGTTGGATCCCACAAGAAATCTGACTAATAATTCGATCAAACTCCGACTAATCCAATCTGACTTTTAGACAATTAATTTGTGTTACTCATTTTATTACAACAAAGGTTATGTACAACATCTCCAATTCAAGACAATTAGTTTTAATCGACTATTATTGCTTAAATTTAAGTATTGTGGTTAACTTCATGTGTCACCATTCATCTATACATCATATCACTAATTTAATATTCATACTATGAATGATTTTTACCAATATTTGATATATAAAATGTATAGTTTTGTATTTAGTTTAGTGTAAATAATTTATACTTTTATTGAAAATTATGATAATAAAATGAGAGGAAAAAAAAAATAATATAAGAAAAACTCAAACTTGGGTCGGATCGAAAGTTGGAATCGGATTCAAGATTTAAAAGTTGGATTGAAGTCGAAGTCATGGAGTCGGATCTCATGGTTAGAGTCGGATGCCGATCTAACATGCAACTTCTTATAAAGTCGGAGTTGGATTATGCGTAACCTTACTCGAGTATGCCCATTACCATTCCTAAACCTAAGGAAATCCCCAAGAAATTTTCGACTATTTTTTCCAAGATTCCACATTACTAAAATCTAACATCGCAGATTATATACTTCAATTTTTCCATTTCATATGTCTTTCTAGGCCTCATATCCTTTTAAATAGAATTTTCTAGCCTTTTGTACGGATGCACATTCAAAGGACCACCATCTGGTTGTAGCTAGCCTATAAATAAATGAGTACAATGACATTCACATACATAATTGATGCACATCTAAGGTACCATGCATCTGATTGTAGCTAGCCTATATATATGGTTTTATGTTTTTTTTGGTATCCTAAAAATACCATATATTATGTCATTCAATACCTTTATGACTTAATGAACCATCAATTACATTTCAAACCATTAATTTTATTTTATTTTGCTCTACAGACTTGGGAGATCATGGCAGATGGATTTTATATACTCCCTTCGTTTCGTTTTAATTGCAACAAATGAATATTTTATGTCTCACAAAAAATACCCATTTGTTGCAATTAAAATGAAACGGAGAAGTATAAACTTGAAACTTGAAACTTGAAACTTGAAAGTAGGGCATTTTGAAAGTCGTCTTGTTTTACATTTGGGGTCACTTAGCTTCTATGGTCGGTAAACATGAATGATAAGTATGTTGACTCATGTGGGCATTTTCTATGGACATGTGATCACACACATGATACACACCTATGCATCATAGATTCAAATATGGATATATCCGTATGAGATAATATAGACATACTAGTATTTTTTGCACGCGATGCGTGCACGAACATCGCGGTGATATTGAACATGTTTCTTTTGTTTTCAAAAAAATATGGAAGTTACTTTAACTAAAAAAAATTTGGTAGTTTTTTTTGGGGGGGAAATCTGGTAGTTACATTAGAGCTTTTTTTTTAAAAAAGTTCTATGACTTTTTTGCCCTCATAGTTATCCTGGAATAATAAAAACATAAAGGGTATTTTAGGGAACTCAGGTGGACACCAAAGTCCTCAAGAGTTCCCATATCTTAATTGTAATTAATTCTTATATGTACATATAACATTTGCCTTTTTTTATTAGGAATTTGGTTGAAGTTTGAAATTCTTCCGTTAGCCTTGAAAGACAGATTATGTAACCTTTTACGAATGCTTTTTCAACGATAGAAGCATACATTATTTGTGGTCCTTGAAGGAGGCCTCTTCCCATTAGATGCGTCAAAAAATAACGTTGAGAGATCTCAAGTGACCTAATGACTTTAACCCCAATGCTTTTTCTATTCAATTTTGCAATTATGCCCCTAAGTCCTATACTCCAAACTTTAATTGTGGTCATTTGGAAGGTTAATTTGGGGCACAACTTGTTTTCACCCCATATTCTACCCGGTGTTCAAGGTTGCGTTTAGAAGCGCATGTCTAGTTGTAGTCTTTTAGGCTTTTAGCCCCCCAAACAATAAGTATGTGATCTACTTGCACAATTTTTTGATATTTGGCCTATATGAAAATGTTGTGCCTCCTAGCACCTTCAAAGGCTCTCTTTTGGTCAGCTTAACTTTTATAGACACATTATATATCAAGATGACAATCCAATCCGGATCTAACCATAGTTCGCCCCAATTTGAAGGAATCAAGATAAAATCACTCCGACTCCAATATAAATATAATCTGAATCCAACTCCGAGTTGGATCCCACAAGAAATCTGACTAATAATTCAATCAAACTCCGACTAATCCAATCTGACTTTTAGACAATTAATTTGTGTTACTCATTTTATTACAACAAAGGTTATGTACAACATCTCCAATTCAAGACAATTAGTTTTAATCGACTATTATTGCTTAAATTTAAGTATTGTGGTTAACTTCATGTGTCACCATTCATCTATACATCATATCACTAATTTAATATTCATACTATGAATGATTTTTACCAATGTTTGATATATAAAATGTATAGTTTTGTATTTAGTTTAGTGTAAATAATTTATACTTTTATTGAAAATTATGATAATAAAATGAGAGGAAAAAAAAATAATATTAAGAAAAACTCAAACTTGGGTCGGATCGAAAGTTGGAATCGGATTCCAGATTTAAAAGTTGGATTGAAGTCGAAGTCATGGAGTCGGATCTCATAGTTAGAGTCGGATGCCGATCTAACATGCAACTTCTTATAAAGTCGGAGTTGGATTATGCGTAAGCTTACTCGAGTATGCCCATTACCATTCCTAAACCTAAGGAAATCCCCAAGAAATTTTCGATTATTTTTTCCAAGATTCCACATTACTAAAATCTAACATCGCAGATTATATACTTCAATTTTTCCATTTCATATGTCTTTCTAGGCCTCATATCCTTTTAAATAGAATTTTCTAGCCTTTTGTACGGATGCACATTCAAAGGACCACCATCTGGTTGTAGCTAGCCTATAAATAAATGAGTACAATGACATTCACATACATAATTGATGCACATCTAAGGTACCATGCATCTGATTGTAGCTAGCCTATAAATAGGGTTTTGTGTTTTTTTGGTATCCTAAAAATACCCTATTTTATGTCATTCAATACCTTTTATGACTTAATGAACCATCAATTACATTTCAAACCATTAATTTTATTTTATTTTGCTCTACAGACTTGGGAGATCATGGCAAATGGATTTTATATACTCCCTTCGTTTCGTTTTAATTGCAACAAATGAATATTTTATGTCTCACAAAAAATACCCATTTGTTGCAATTAAAACGAAACGGAGAAGTATAAACTTGAAACTTGAAACTTGAAACTTGAAAGTAGGGCATTTTGAAAGTCGTCTTGTTTTACATTTGGGGTCACTTAGCTTCTATGGTCGGTAAACATGAATGATAAGTATGTTGACTCATGTGGGCATTTTCTATGGACATGTGATCACACACATGATACACACCTATGCATCATAGATTCATATATGGATATATCCGTATGAGATAATATAGACATACTAGTATTTTTTGCACGCGATGCGTGCACGAACATCGCGGTGATATTGAACATGTTTCTTTTGTTTTCAAAAAAATATGGAAGTTACTTTAACTAAAAAAATTTTGGTAGTTTTTTTTGGGGGGGAAATCTGGTAGTTACATTAGAGCTTGTTTTTTTAAAAAGTTCTATGACTTTTTTGCCCTCATAGTTATCTTGGAATAATAAAAACATAAAGGGTATTTTAGGGAACTCAGGTGGACACCAAAGTCCTCAAGAGTTCCCACATCTTAATTGTAATTAATTCTTATATGTACATATAACATTTGCCTTTTTTATTAGGAATTTGGTTGAAGTTTGAAATTCTTCCGTTAGCCGTGAAAGACAGTTATGTAACCTTTTACGAATGCTTTTTCAACGATAGAAGCATACATTATTTGTGGTCCTTGAAGGAGGCCTCTTCCCATCAGATGCGTCAAAAAATAACGTTGAGAGATCTCAGGTGACCTAATGACTTTAACCCCAATGCTTTTTCTATTCAATTTTGCAATTATGCCCCTAAGTCCTATACTCCAAACTTTAAGTGTGGTCATTTGGAAGGTTAATTTGGGGCACAACTTGTTTTCACCCCATATTCTACCCGGTGTTCGAGGTTGCGTTTAGAAGCGCATGTCTAGTTGTAGTCTTTTAGGCTTTTAGCCCCCCAAACAATAAGTATATGATCTACTTGCACAATTTTTTGATATTTGGCCTATATGAAAATGTTGTGCCTCCTAGCACCTTCAAAGGCTCTCTTTTGGTCGACTTAACTTTTATAGACACGTTATATATCAAGATGACAATCCAATCCGGATCTAACCAAAGTTCGCCCCAATTTGAGGGAGTCAAGATAAAATCGCTCCGACTCCAATATAAATATAATCGAATCCAACTCCGAGTTGGATCCCACAAGAAATCTGACTAATAATTCGATCAAACTCCGACTAATCCAATCTGACTTTTAGACAATTAATTTGTGTTACTCATTTTATTACAACAAAGGTTATGTACAACATCTCCAATTCAAGACAATTAGTTTTAATCGACTATTATTGCTTAAATTTAAGTATTGTGGTTAACTTCATGTGTCACCATTCATCTATACATCATATCACTAATTTAATATTCATACTATGAATGATTTTTACCAATGTTTGATATATAAAATGTATAGTTTTGTATTTAGTTTAGTGTAAATAATTTATACTTTTATTGAAAATTATGATAATAAAATGAGAGGAAAAAAAAATAATATAAGAAAAACTCAAACTTGGGTCGGATCGAAAGTTGGAATCGAATTCCAGATTTAAAAGTTGGATTGAAGTCGAAGTCATGGAATCGGATCTCATAGTTAGAGTCGGATGCCGATCTAACATGCAACTTCTTATAAAGTCGGAGTTGGATTATGCGTAACCTTACTCGAGTATGCCCATTACCATTCCTAAACCTAAGGAAATCCCCAAGAAATTTTCGACTATTTTTTCCAGGATTCCACATTACTAAAATCTAACATCGTGATTATATACTTCAATTTTTCCATTTCATATGTCTTTCTAGGCCTCATATCCTTTTAAATAGAATTTTCTAGCCTTTTGTACGGATGCACATTCAAAGGACCACCATCTGGTTGTAGCTAGCCTATAAATAAATGAGTACAATGACATTCACATACATAATTGATGCACATCTAAGGTACCATGCATCTGATTGTAGCTAGCCTATAAATAGGGTTTTATGTTTTTTTGGTATCCTAAAAATACCTTATTTTATGTCATTCAATACCTTTTATGACTTAATGAACCATCAATTACATTTCAAACCATTAATTTTATTTTATTTTGCTCTACAGACATGGGAGATCATGGCAGATGGATTTTATATACTCCCTTCGTTTCGTTTTAATTGCAACAAATGAATATTTTATGTCTCACAAAAAATACCCATTTGTTGCAATTAAAACGAAACGGAGAAGATAAACTTGAAACTTGAAACTTGAAAGTAGGGCATTTTGAAAGTCGTCTTGTTTTACATTTGGGGTCACTTAGCTTCTATGGTCGGTAAACATGAATGATAAGTATGTTGACTCATGTGGGCATTTTCTATGGACATGTGATCACACACATGATATACACCTATGCATCATAGATTCATATATGGATATATCCGTATGAGATAATATAGACATACTAGTATTTTTTGCACGCGATGCGTGCACGAACATCGCGGTGATATTGAACATGTTTCTTTTGTTTTCAAAAAAATATGGAAGTTACTTTAACTAAAAAAATTTTGGTAGTTTTTTTTGGGGGAAATCCGGTAGTTACATTAGAGCTTTTTTTTTTAAAAAGTTCTATGACTTTTGCCCTCATAGTTATCCCTGGAATAATAAAAACATAAAGGGTATTTTAGGGAACTCGGGTGGACACCAAAGTCCTCAAGAGTTCCCATATCTTAATTGTAATTAATTCTTATATGTACATATAACATTTACCTTTTTTTTATTAGGAATTTGGTTGAAGTTTGAAATTCTTCCGTTAGCCTTGAAAGACAGATTATGTAACCTTTTACGAATGCTTTTTCAACGATAGAAGCATACATTATTTGTGGTCCTTGAAGGAGGCCTCTTCCCATCAGATGCGTCAAAAAATAACGTTGAGAGATCTCAGGTGACCTAATGACTTTAACCCCAATGCTTTTTCTATTCAATTTTGCAATTATGCCCCTAAGTCCTATACTCCAAACTTTAATTGTGGTCATTTGGAAGGTTAATTTGGGGCACAACTTGTTTTCACCCCATATTCTACCCGGTGTTCAAGGTTGCGTTTAGAAGCGCATGTCTAGTTGTAGTCTTTTAGGCTTTTAGCCCCCCAAACAATAAGTATGTGATCTACTTGCACAATGTTTTGATATTTGGCCTATATGAAAATGTTGTGCCTCCTAGCACCTTCAAAGGCTCTCTTTTGGTCAGCTTAACTTTCATAGACACGTTATATATCAAGATGACAATCCAATCCGGATCTAACCATAGTTCGCCCCAATTTGAGGGAATCAAGATAAAATCGCTCCGACTCCAATATAAATATAATCTGAATCCAACTCCGAGTTGGATCCCACAAGAAATCTGACTAATAATTCGATCAAACTCCGACTAATCCAATCTGACTTTTAGACAATTAATTTGTGTTACTCATTTTATTACAACAAAGGTTATGTACAACATCTCCAATTCAAGACAATTAGTTTTAATCGACTATTATTGCTTAAATTTAAGTATTGTGGTTAACTTCATGTGTCACCATTCATCTATACATCATATCACTAATTTAATATTCATACTATGAATGATTTTTACCAATGTTTGATATATAAAATGTATAGTTTTGTATTTAGTTTAGTGTAAATAATTTATACTTTTATTGAAAATTATGATAATAAAATGAGAGGAAAAAAAAATAATATTAGAAAAACTCAAACTTGGGTCGGATCGAAAGTTGGAATCGGATTCCAGATTTAAAAGTTGGATTGAAGTCGAAGTCATGGAGTCGGATCTCATAGTTAGAGTCGCAATTCAAGACAATTAGTTTTAATCGACTATTATTGCTTAAATTTAAGTATTGTGGTTAACTTCATGTGTCACCATTCATCTATACATCATATCACTAATTTAATATTCATACTATGAATGATTTTTACCAATGTTTGATATATAAAATGTATAGTTTTGTATTTAGTTTAGTGTAAATAATTTATACTTTTATTGAAAATTATGATAATAAAATGAGAGGAAAAAAAAATAATATAAGAAAAACTCAAACTTGGGTCGAATCGAAAGTTGGAATCGAATTCCAGATTTAAAAGTTGGATTGAAGTCGAAGTCATGGAATCGGATCTCATAGTTAGAGTCGGATGCCGATCTAACATGCAACTTCTTATAAAGTCGGAGTTGGATTATGCGTAACCTTACTCGAGTATGCCCATTACCATTCCTAAACCTAAGGAAATCCCCAAGAAATTTTCGACTATTTTTTCCAGGATTCCACATTACTAAAATCTAACATCGCAGATTATATACTTCAATTTTTCCATTTCATATGTCTTTCTAGGCCTCATATCCTTTTAAATAGAATTTTCTAGCCTTTTGTACGGATGCACATTCAAAGGACCACCATCTGGTTGTAGCTAGCCTATAAATAAATGAGTACAATGACATTTACATACATAATTGATGCACATCTAAGGTACCATGCATCTGATTGTAGCTAGCCTATAAATAGGGTTTTATGTTTTTTTGGTATCCTAAAAATACCCTATTTTATGTCATTCAATACCTTTTATGACTTAATGAACCATCAATTACATTTCAAACCATTAATTTTATTTTATTTTGCTCTACAGACATGGGAGATCATGGCAGATGGATTTTATATACTCCCTTCGTTTCGTTTTAATTGCAACAAATGAATATTTTATGTCTCACAAAAAATACCCATTTGTTGCAATTAAAACGAAACGGAGAAGATAAACTTGAAACTTGAAACTTGAAAGTAGGGCATTTTGAAAGTCGTCTTGTTTTACATTTGGGGTCACTTAGCTTCTATGGTCGGTAAACATGAATGATAAGTATGTTGACTCATGTGGGCATTTTCTATGGACATGTGATCACACACATGATATACACCTATGCATCATAGATTCATATATGGATATATCCGTATGAGATAATATAGACATACTAGTATTTTTTGCACGCGATGCGTGCACGAACATCGCGGTGATATTGAACATGTTTCTTTTGTTTTCAAAAAAATATGGAAGTTACTTTAACTAAAAAAATTTTGGTAGTTTTTTTTGGGGGGGAAATCTGGTAGTTACATTAGAGCTTTTTTTTTAAAAAAGTTCTATGACTTTTTTGCCCTCATAGTTATCCTGGAATAATAAAAACATAAAGGGTATTTTAGGGAACTCAGGTGGACACCAAAGTCCTCAAGAGTTCCCATATCTTAATTGTAATTAATTCTTATATGTACATATAACATTTGCCTTTTTTTTATTAGGAATTTGGTTGAAGTTTGAAATTCTTCCGTTAGCCTTGAAAGACAGATTATGTAACCTTTTACGAATGCTTTTTCAACAATAGAAGCATACATTATTTGTGGTCCTTGAAGGAGGCCTCTTCCCATCAGATGCGTCAAAAAATAACGTTGAGAGATCTCAGGTGACCTAATCTTTTTAACCCCAATGCTTTTTCTATTCAATTTTGCAATTATGCCCCTAAGTCCTATACTCCAAACTTTAATTGTGGTCATTTGGAAGGTTAATTTGGGGCACAACTTGTTTTCACCCCATATTCTACCCGGTGTTCAAGGTTGCGTTTAGAAGCGCATGTCTAGTTGTAGTCTTTTAGGCTTTTAGCCCCCCAAACAATAAGTATGTGATCTACTTGCACAATTTTTTGATATTTGGCCTATATGAAAATGTTGTGCCTCCTAGCACCTTCAAAGGCTCTCTTTTGGTCAGCTTAACTTTTATAGACACGTTATATATCAAGATGACAATCCAATCCGGATCTAACTAAAGTTCGCCCCAATTTGAGGGAATCAAGATAAAATCGCTCCGACTCCAATATAAATATAATCTGAATCCAACTCCGAGTTGGATCCCACAAGAAATCTGACTAATAATTCGATCAAACTCCGACTAATCCAATCTGACTTTTAGACAATTAATTTGTGTTACTCATTTTATTACAACAAAGGTTATGTACAACATCTCCAATTCAAGACAATTAGTTTTAATCGACTATTATTGCTTAAATTTAAGTATTGTGGTTAACTTCATGTGTCACCATTCATCTATACATCATATCACTAATTTAATATTCATACTATGAATGATTTTTACCAATGTTTGATATATAAAATATATAGTTTTGTATTTAGTTTAGTGTAAATAATTTATACTTTTATTGAAAATTATGATAATAAAATGAGAGGAAAAAAAAAAAAAAAATAAGAAAAACTCAAACTTGGGTCGGATCGAAAGTTGGAATCGGATTCCAGATTTAAAAGTTGGATTGAAGTCGAAGTCATGGAGTCAGATCTCATAGTTAGAGTCGGATGCCGATCAAACATGCAACTTCTTATAAAGTCGGAGTTGGATTATGCGTAACCTTACTCGAGTATGCCCATTACCATTCCTAAACCTAAGGAAATCCCCAAGAAATTTTCGACTATTTTTTCCAAGATTCCACATTACTAAAATCTAACATCGCAGATTATATACTTCAATTTTTCCATTTCATATGTCTTTCTAGGCCTCATATCCTTTTAAATAGAATTTTCAAGCCTTTTGTACGGATGCACATTCAAAGGACCACCATCTGGTTGTAGCTAGCCTATAAATAAATGAGTACAATGACATTCACATACATAATTGATGCACATCTAAGGTACCATGCATCTGATTGTAGCTAGCCTATAAATAGGGTTTTATGTTTTTTTGGTATCCTGAAAATACCCTATTTTATGTCATTCAATACCTTTTATGACTTAATGAACCATCAATTACATTTCAAACCATTAATTTTATTTTATTTTGCTCTACAGACTTGGGAGATCATGGCAGATGGATTTTATATACTCCATTCGTTTCGTTTTAATTGCAACAAATGAATATTTTATGTCTCACAAAAAATACCCATTTGTTGCAATTAAAACAAAACGGAGAAGTATAAACTTGAAACATGAAACTTGAAAGTAGGGCATTTTGAAAGTCGTCTTGTTTTACATTTTGGGTCACTTAGCTTCTATGGTCGGTAAACATGAATGATAAGTATGTTGACTCATGTGGGCATTTTCTATGGACATGTGATCACACACATGATATACACCTATGCATCATAGATTCATATATGGATATATCCGTATGAGATAATATAGACATACTAGTATTTTTTGCACGCGATGCGTGCACGAACATCGCGGTGATATTGAACATGTTTCTTTTGTTTTCAAAAAAATATAGAAGTTACTTTAACTAAAAAAAATTTGGTAGTTTTTTTTGGGGGGGAAATCTGGTAGTTACATTAGAGCTTTTTTTTTAAAAGAGTTCTATGACTTTTTTGCCCTCATAGTTATCCTGGAATAATAAAAACATAAAGGGTATTTTAGGAAACTCAGGTGGACACCAAAGTCCTCTAAAAGTTTCCATATATAATACTACGTCAGTAACGTCGCGTTACTCACGTATCGTGTAGAGACTAAAGATTTGCAATCACTTTATCCTCAATTAGCTTGCACTTGCAGGAGTTGGTGGCATCAATCACTTTCTCCTCAACCTCCATTTTTCATAGTCATTCTTCTTAATTTTTTCTAATTAATCGCTTCTACAAATCCTCCTTTCAAGACTTACGTCGGCGTTATCAACGATTTTTCTCGCCGGTATTACCATTTTCTCTCTCTTCAATTACTACCCCTTTTAATTGATGTGGAGTAACATGTCTTATATTCTTGCAAATAAGGTTGAATTGCATTTTAATTTTATTCTCTCTCTCTTTTTTTTAATCATTGTGAATCTTGAATGAAATCTCTGTGATTCTCGTGAAGTTGTGATTTTTTGTAAAAATGTAATCGTATGTATGTTAGAGGTAGAAAGTTTTAGTAATGTCTGAATTTCTTATTTAGAAGTTAGAATTATCAAAAAATTGTTGTCAGCATTTGAGTCTTTTGAATTAATGTAGGATAGCACATCATATTGAGAGTGTGATCTTTGGATATGATGTTTGTTTTATTGCCTTTCTTTTGGATATCATGTTGAGTCTTTTGAATTGTCCATTCCTCAATGCCTCAAGTTTGTATTTATTTACTTTACTTTATTTAATTTTAACAATTGCTATCAAATCTTCCATCCTTTATTTTTGCGGGGATATGAGTGAGGAAGTAAGTAAAGCAAGATTCTTAATTATTATAAAAAGTTTAACCCCATTGGCCCATTTTGAAGGGGTCATAAAAGGTGAGATTTTTCTAGCTATTTTGTTCTTGTCATTTTTCAATTCAACCTTTTAAAAGACTCAATCTTTTTTCCTTTTACTTTAATCAAATAATTCTAACACCCATTTGATTTTAGCCATACTTTTAATAAAAATGAGGTTTGTATGATTTTCTTCATCAACTTGCTCTCTTGTCAACTTATTCAACATCATCTCCTATTCTGGGGAAGTTTTGCCTGGATCAATTTTTATGTAAGTTTGATGAAATGTAAAATAATATTGAAGTGGATGTTGAATATGTTTAATTTATTTGATTTAATTTGATCTATTTTTTATTTATGTAATTGAATAGGAAAAAGAGTGAATGAGGAAGAGTGTCGAATATGTGGGAAAAATGTAGGGAAAGCAGAAAACGGAGAAGCATTTGTAGCATGTGGGTATCCAGTTTGCAGGGTTTGCTATGTGTTTGTGAGAAAAGAGGGCAATCAGTGTTGTCTTCAATGCAAAACTAGATATAAGCGATACAAGGGTTTGTCTAATCTTAACTTTGCTTTCTTTTACTTCATCATGTACCCTATATTTTTCTGTTTATAGTTTGTTCTCATAGCTGATAATGGCTTGTTAAGTGAAGGTTATGTATTGTTTTAATATCATAAGTTGTTTGGATGGAAGGCGAATGTCATCAGTCTCCTTCACCGAGTTACATACTATGCACTATGGAATAAAGCAAATATGAGTATTGGATGTACTGTTGTTTCTACAACCAGAAACCTAGAATCCTAGGATTGTAGGTTATATATATTTTATTGTTTTTGGGAATTAGGGGTCTCTGTTACTGACTTACTGATGCATGTCTTGTTTTCTATGTTGATGTCTTATAATGAGAATTTTAGATATGTTATAGGATTTAGGTAGCTGTTAGTAGTGAATTTTGATCATGCTTACCCGTGAAGTCTGATTTCCTTTATAATTTGTAGGATTAATAAAGTGAATATGTGGCTCGATTTGCCTACTTGCACCTAAGAAGTTCCTCTTGCAAAGCTGATTATTACAAGTGCTATTTGGTATGGGTTGATAATTGTCAGTAACACTTACGATGTTTTGATGATGTGATCTGTGAGCCCATGCCAATGTCCATAGTAATTAGTAATGCTTCGCTCCCTAGTGAATAGTGTATCATTTACTATTGATTGCTGCTTTAAAAGTTGGTTTTGGGTGCTAATGAAACTTGGTAGGAAAATATGGCTGAAGATGTCTTAGCATAGGACATACCTTGCATAATTACATTTGAATTCATTTTGATTACCAAAACGTCTTATCATCTACAGAATGGGTTGTGGGATGACATTGCTTGTATGGAATGTGTATTTTTCATTTCGTTTTCTCCTTTCTCTGCCAAATTTGATTCCAAGAAGTCCTCTTGCCAGGGAAGTGCATAATTACATTTGAATTCATTTTGATTACCAAAACGTCTTATCATCTACAGAGTGGGTTGTGGGATGACATTGCTTGTATGGAATGTGTATTTTTCATTTCGTTTTCTCCTTTCTCTGCCAAATTTGATTCCAAGAAGTCCTCCTGCCAGGGAAGTGCATAATTACATTTGAATTCATTTGATTACCAAAACGTCTTATCATCTACAGAGTGGGTTGTGGGATGACATTGTTTGTATGGAATGTGTATTTTTCATTTCGTTTTCTCCTTTCTCTGCCAAATTTGATTCCAAGAAGTCCTCCTGCCAGGGAAGAGGTTGGTGGTGATGAAGCTACCAGTGACTATAATTACACCCTGGAAAATCAGAATGAGAGACAAAAGACTGCATAACGCTCGCTCAGCTTGCGTATCAATTATGCGCAACTAGCGCATACTGCTGCTCCCAGCTATGCCAGGCGTTAGGTGAGTTAATGATCCCTTGGCTTCATTTGTTCTGGAAGAATGCCCCTTCTCCGCTGTGGACATTCTCTTATGTTTTGCCCTTACTAGGGTTTTGGAGAGTTGTTCAATAGATCACCTGATCGCTACTCTGTGGGGTCTGCTGGAATTTATGGAGAAATGAGAGGTATGTAATGTTATAATGTAGTACACCTATTGGCTAATGCTAATCAGATTCCATTTTTGGCCCCTGGACCTGAATTTCTGATTTAGTTTTCACATGACTCGAATTTGGCAGCCAATATTGGAATAGTTGATACATCCAGAGAGTTTGGCTTGCCCAGAAATCAGCCTCCATCTGAGAGAGGAGGGGACATTGATGCTAGCACTGATATAGTTGATCACTCTTTATTGTAAGTTAATGTCTGCCTATTTTATTAATGTGATCAACCATGTCGGGATCCTTTTTTAGAATCCTAGTTACCTAGATTTGCAATTTCTGCTCCCGAAAGTTAATATTGATGAATAAAATTATGAAGTATATTACTTTGATGTTCCATTATATTTGTTTTTTTGCAGGAATGATGAAGCTCGGCAGCCACTGTGAAGAAAGGTCCCCATCCCTTCAGCTACAATCAATCCTTACAGAATGGTGATTGTCCTTCAGCTTGTGATTCTCGGAGCTTTTTCTCACTATCGTATCACAAATTCTGTTCCAAGTGCCTATGCTCTTTGGCTTGCATCTGTCATATGCTATATATGGTTCACTATATTGATATTGGATTTTTCCCAAATGGCTTCCCCATAAATGTACCTCCTTGACAGACTTCCCTAAGGCAAGACCCTTTTCTTTGTCATTTTTTTTCTATGTTTAATTTGAAACCATCCATGTTGTTATTAAAAGGGATTAAATGTTGTATTTAGGTAGGATCGTGAAGGAGAAGCATCTCAATTAGCTGCAGTGGATGTATTTTTTAGTACTGTTGCATATTATCCAGTTGACAAAGTTGCATGTTACGTGTCTTGATGGAGCTGCAATGTTGACATATGAAGCTGTGTTGGAGTCAACAGAGTTTGCAAAGATGTGGGTTCCCTTCTGCAAGAAGTATGACATTGAACACAGAGCTCCTGCTATTACTTCTCTCAGAAGATTGACTTTCTGAAGGATAAAACTCAAACACCAGTTATAATAGATCGCATGGCCAAGAAGGTTAGATCCTTTTTCTTAAAAAATGCAATGGACGTGTTTCGTCTTTTGTTAAACTATCCATTATGTGGCAAGATGTTATTTAGATACATGGTTACCTACTATCCTTATGTTGCAGAGGGAATAAGAGGAATTTAAAGTTCACAATAATGTTCTAGTGGTTAAGGCAAATAAAGTCCCAGAAGAGGGATAGGTGATGCAAGAAGGTACCCCTTGGCCAGGGAACAATACCAGGGATTATCCTGGGATGATCCGGGAAACTTTGTGGTTCAGTTTTTTCATCACTAACTCAATAAGAACTAAGTACTCTTTCTTTCATTGTTGCAAGGAAAATGCTCTCTTGCACTGTAATAGATTAGAGCCTGAAGCCATTTGTTTAATGCATGTGCTTTTCGATTTTCTACTAGTTGCCCATTTCTGTGCTCATCATCATCACCACCCCCAACCCTAGAAAATCTTAAAATCAGGATTAGAGGGTAACAAATAATTAATTATTTAATAACTCAAAATTCTCAGGGCATACTTTATACATACTGGACATTTGCTTTTACTGTTACTAGCCTTATAAGCACGCGATGCGTGCGAAAACAAATAGAAGCTCAATTATGTAATAACATGTATGAAAAATTGTCCACAAAGTTCATTGTATTACGTTCTATTTTTTTTTAAACCAATATATTGAGGGTATAATAATAAAAGATGGGTGAATTTGTGTTTTGTTAGTTGACGCCTGACGGTAATGAGATTTATAATTTTCGGTGTCCTCTCTCTTCCCTTATAGAATAGAGATAATATAGCATCATTCAACAAAGGAGGCAAAAAAATTACAAAAGGATGATTTATAAGGTACTCCAAATAATATATTATTTGGTATCTATAATTCTCCAACCAATATTATTTGGTATCTATAATTTGTCCAACCAAACAAAAATCTCTATTCTATGAGATTAGTCACTAACTCACTATTCACTACACGCACTTGTTGCCAATAAATTGTGATGACACAATCTCTATTATAATTGCCCTGTGTCAATGCTATTTGTCCCAAACTCTCATCCCTCAAATTTCTCCATCTATGTCTTCTCTCTGTCGAAATTTCAACTATTCGGCTTTCTCCATCTCCTTATATGGAGAATTACAATTTTTTTAAGAATTTGAAAAACACAACAATCGACGTTACTAATTGAACGAAGTGATTAAGATACTGGCATGTAGGTGAGGTTGAATTCTCTCCTTTTTATTTTTCCATGCGAAAGTAACACTTTTTTTTTTACTTCAATTTGATATATTTATGTGGGTTGGTTTTTTTTTGTGAGAAAGCAAGAGATTAATGTCGAAATCTATGGAAATTCAGGGTTTATGTTGAAGGAAACTCATATAATTGTGTGCGATAATTGCGGTTGAAGATTGTTTAAAAAAAAAAAAAATTGAAACGGAATTGGATATTTAATTCCCCAACAATTTTATTTTTTATTCCCTGGAAAGATTGTATTTTGATATTTTGGGATACATTAAAATTTTGAAAATGTAAAAATAACCTACATCTCTAGTGCAATCAGGTACATAGGTGTTTTTTTTGCAAAATAAGAGTTGAAATGAAAATCATGTGTGTTATATGTTAATTTTGAGGAAAATTTCTATGCAATTACTGATTGTTTTTTATTATTTATTGTGCTTCATTAGTTATTGGTGATTAACCTGTGAAACCCAACGGCACAAACCTTGATTATAACCTTCATAATAATTCTGCCTCAATAAAAGTGATTTGTGAGAGAAGAATATGACAAATTATTTTTGGAAATAACTGCATTTGTGTCTTTGTTTCTTATGTTCTACCCCAATTGTGATTTTCTTTAAACCACTGTAATTAGAAATTGATAGCACAAAAAAAAACATTTATATGTTATTTGTGATTGTCCAATATCTCTATCATATATGATAGCAATTATGAATCAGATGAACAATAAAGCGTAAAAAGAAGTAAGAATTACCTTATGGCTATGATTTCCCTAGTTCTTTCTCTTTGTCTGTGTTTTTACCCTGTTGGTTTTGGTCGATTACATGCTGGATTAAAAGCACAGTTATGAATCAGACGAAGCATAAAGCAAGAAAAAAAGGGTCGCTTGGTTCATTTTAGACTATGAATTACCTGCTCGTGGTCTTCAAAAAGCGAATTTGTTCTTAACCGTGTACTTCCATTTGCAGATAATGGAGAGCAGAAGATGATGAAATCTGAATAATTTTGGATTGTTTTACTGTAACTTTTTTTGAGATTTTTTTTTTTTTGAGAAGAATTGTTTTCGAGAGTTAGAGATAGAAAGTTAACAGGGAGATCTTCCATGATACTAAGGATATGTATTTTTATAGTAAAAATTTAGTTGATAATTTTGGTTTGGGAAGTTAGTGGAGTTCCTTTTGAATTCTACGGTTTGCTTAGGGATGGTAGTTATCTTTTTTTTTTTTTTTTTTTTTCCTTTTTTCCCCCTTTTTCTTATTCTATTTGATGTAAATATGCTTAATTTGTTAGGGGTAAAATGGGGGTTTTAATATTTTGGTGTCCCTTCTTGTTGCCTTATATAATAGAGATCTTATGTCTTTGGGTTATATAACTTGTAGTTGAAACTGTTCAGTAAGCTGTGCGGCTTTGGCTGGCCAACATCATAATATGTTGAGGCTTTTGCGTGTCATTATACCTGGTGTAGTTATATATGAAGCATGTTGTTTCATATTTGTAGTGGTTTCTATCAGTCGTGATCCAGTCATATACTCAGAAACATGTTAAATTGCACAAAAGATTCTCTTCTTTCGTCATTAAAAGTCAAGTTTTTGAACTGCAGATTTTCTTGGGTCAAAGTGGAGGGCTGGACTTCCGTGATTGGTCGATGTTTCCCGTGAGAAGCTTCCAGGCTTCGAAGCGTCGAGCATCACAAGAAGGTTGGTGCTATGAATGCACTTGTCAATATAATATATGAACTTTTGTGATTCTTAAATCTACACTTAGGGACTGAGGGTCTAATGCATGAAATGATTTTTTGGCAGATTCGAGTCTCAGTGGTTCTGGCTAATGGGCAATTTTTTGTTAAATCATGATTGTGACTATTACATAAACAATAGCGAGGCCTTGAGGGAAGCTATGTGTCTTATGATGGATCCGAACCTTGGGAAATATGCGTGTTATGTCCAGTTTCCACAGAGGTATGATGGTATTGATAGGAATGATAAATATGCCAACTGCAAAATTGATTTCTTCGATGTAAGTCTCATATTTTGCATAGTTGCTTTAGGTTTGTTCATTGTTTCCTTAAGTACAGTTCTGGTTGTCATGCCAACAATAGTAATTACAATTTCGCCTTCTGCATTTCAGATAAACTTGAGAGGTCATGATAGGATCCAAGGCCCAGTTTATGAGGGTATGTGTTTTGAACAGAACTGCATTATATGGTTATGAGCCTCCTTACAATCCCAAGAACAAGAAAAAGGGATTGTTCACATCTTTGTGTGGTGGATCACGGAAGAAGAGCTGAAAAGCAAGCAAGAAGGGTTCTGAGAAAAAGAATGCAAGCATGCCGATCCTACTTTGCCAATTTTCAATGTGGAGGATATTGAAGAAGGTGTTGAAGGGGTATTATGGACATCATTTTACTCTAATCTTTAGCTGACATAGTTCTGGTGGTTTGGCCTGGGAGATAGTAATGGCCTAATGGGTCTTAACAAAGTTTTGAAGCAGGTACTGGATTCGATGATGAAAAGGCTGTACCCATGCGTCAGGCTAGCCTAGAGAATAGGTTTGGTCAGTCTCAAGTCTTTGTAGCCTCCACAGTCATGGAGACGGTGATCCCCTGACATTGACTCTGGTACACTCCTTAAAGAAGCTATTCATGTCATTAGGTGTGGTTATGAGGACAAAACAGATTGGGGAAACTTTGTTCTGAATTGAAATTGTTGATAAATAGAATTGTTACCTAAGCTGGATTGTATGTGATCCGAGGTAACATTACTTCGAGTAAACTGGAAACAGTAGTACCCAAATTATTTCTGTCATCACATGATCATTGAATGAGTAAATGTCTCGTTGCTTCCGTATCTGTACTCTGTATTTCCTCTCAATCATCAATTACTTTGGATCAATAATCTATCTGTTGGGGAGATTGGGTGGATCTATGGTTCAGTGACAATAGATATTTTAACTGGCTTTAAGATGCATGCTGGTGGTTGGCGATCTATTCAACGTATGCCAAAGCACCCAGCGTTCGAAGGTTCTGCCCTTATTGATCTTTCAGACCGCTTAAACCAAGTGCTTCGGTGGGCGCTCGGTTCCATAGAAATTCTTTTCAGTCGGCATTGTTCAATCTGGTATTGATATGGTGGAAGACTCAAATGGCTTGACCACTTAGCTTACATCAACACCACTGTATACCCAGTCACTCCGTTCCTCTTTTTTTATAGTGCACTATCCCCACCGTCTACTGACCAACAAAATCATTATCCCACAGGTATTCTCCCTCTTGCATACATTAGGCTTCCCCATAAAGCTGCCAAAATTATTTTAGGTAGTGTCAGTTACTATCACTTCAGTATTTAATATTCCGTCTTTGGCTGAATTAAACTGTGAGACCTATTACTGCTTCAGGGTTACTACAAATTACTTTCCACTGGTTTTTTGCAGTTTCAGGAATTATTTAGAAGGTTAATCAAGCGATTGATAATGATGTTGGAAAAATGTGTATAATACAAGATAATTTCCCAAGAATTCTATGAAAGTTTAAACAAATACTGCTGTGCTTTTGATTTGCAGATCAAAAATCTGGCAAGTATCTGGTTTATATGCCTCTTTTGTTCCATCTTTGCGATGGGTATTTTGGAGATGAGGTGGAGTGGTTTGGGAATAAACGAGTGGTGGAGAAATGAGCAGTTCTGGGTCATGGGTGGTGTTTTCTCTAAATCTTTTTATAGTGTGCCAAGGTCTGCTCAAAGTTGGCAAATATCAACACCAGCTTTACCGTCACTTCCGAAGGCGTCGGACAAAGATGGTGATTCTGCAGAGCTATACATGTTTAAGTGGACCACTCTTATTCCTTCGTCTACCCTACTCATCATGAACTTGGTTGGGGTGGCTGCAGGCATCTCCAACACCATCAACAGTGGGTTCCGCTCTTCGGAAGCTTTTCTTTGCCTTGTGGGTGATTCTTCACCTTTATCCCTCCCTGAAGGGACCTTTTGGGCCACCAAAACCAGACCCGTACTATTGTGGTGGTGTGGTATGTTCTTCTGGCTTCCAGATTATCGCTCTTATGGGTTCGTGTCAACCGTGTCGACCCATTTATTACAAGAATAACTGACCCTCATTTGGACCAATGTAGAATAAATTGCTACGTAAGAACTAAGAAGCACAATCTAAGCATACGTGCATCTATGATCAGGCAAAGTGTGAGATGATGCAAGATTGCTGTTATCGTTGGTTGTCGTCAGCGATTGTGTGACCCCCCTCGTTGAAGCTACTGCTTCTACAGCTCAGCAGCAGCTTATTAACTCGTCAGCTCAGCCAACTCAGCTCAGAGCTTCTAACTGCCCAGGGGACAAGCTCCTGATTTCTAGGGAGTTAGTTAGATTCAGTTTTAGATATTTTTGTTATCTGATGTAATAACCCTCTCATCTCTCAAGTTGTATATATAGTGTAAGAGGATGAGAATTACAACTAATTCTCTTACTTCAATTCATTTTCATTTAAGTATTTTATTCTCTCATTTTCTCTCTCTAAGCTGATGTTAATTCCAGCTTGTATAATCTTGATAATTCAATGAAATTCAAGCTTCACATATTGTACAAATCAATATGGTATCAGAGCAGTTGTAATCTGCCAACAATTCTGCGAAATTCTTACTGTTTTTTCTTTGATTCATTCCTATTTTCTCTGATTTTGTTATGAGAATTTCAATTTGAAATTCTGAAATCTTCTTTTATTCATCAAAATCATCTCAAATTTTCTTTCTATTCTTCTTTGATCCTGATAAAATGCCAGAATCATCAACATCATCAATAGATTTTACTCAAAATCCAAACAGTATGTATTATCTGAGTAATGCAGATGTTACAACCTCAAAATTAGTGACAGAATTGTTTGATGGAAATGGATTCAGTGATTGGCAAAGATCGATGATCATAGCTTTATCAGCGCGCAACAAATTATGTTTTGTTGATGGAACTCTTACTGCTCCATATTCATCAGATCCTAAGTTCAAAATATGGACAAGGTGTAATAATCTGGTAATTTCCTGGATTCTGGCTTCTTTACAACCTTCTATTGCAAGAAGTGTTTTATATTTCAAAACAGCAAAAGATATATGGATTGATCTGGAAGAACGATTCAGTCAATCATCTGCTCCTCAATTGTATTCAGTTCAATAGAAATTGAGTGAGCTTGCACAAGATACAGATTAACACATCTCAGCATTTTTCATAAAAGTTAAAATGCTTTGGGATCAGCTGGATAGTTTGGATCCTTTACCTTCTTATTCATGTTCTGGTTGCAAATGTACCTTGACTAGCAAGCTTATTTAGTCACAACAAACATCTAGGTTGATTCAGTTTCTTATGAAGGTGAACAACAAGTACTCTCATACAAAGAGTACAATCCTGATGATGCAACCTCTTCCTTCTGTTTCTAAAGCTTATTCTTTGCTGTTACAAGAAGAACATCACAAGGAGATAAGTAATGATCAATCTCATGATATTGCTGCATTCTCAGCCAGAAATTACAATGAATCCAAAGGTTTTAAACATGTTTATCAATCTTCTGTAAACAAAGTTACAATGGAGGCAAATCTAATCTCAAGAAACCTCTATTTTGTGAACATTGTAAGATGACAAATCATACTGTGGATAAGTGCTTCAAAATCCATGAATATCCTTCCAATACAAGGAGAAATCATAAAAGAGGAGCATCAAATGTTTCAATTCATATTCAAGATGAAGATTCTCATTCTCTATCTGAGAATTCATCTGATTTGCTGCAAAATGCTCTCAGTCCTGATCAGTACTGTAGACTCATGGAGGTTCTCAATGTTAACAAGCCTGCAAATCAAGTGGACAATATTGCTGGAGGTTCTTTTTCACTTGGTTTAGCAGCCAGCACACACTTGGCAGGTAAATTCTGTCTATTATCATCTCTAAATTCCAAATGGATCTTGGATAACGGAGCAACAGATCATCACATGTGCTCTAATCTTGATGCATTCTCTTCATATGAACCCGTGCATGATTTGAATCATTATATTACTATCCCTGATGGAACAAAAGTTCAGGTGCAAAACATAGAATCTGTCTATTTAGGACCTCATATTATTATTAAAAATGTGTTGCACGTGCCTGGATTTCAATTCAATTTGATCTCAATTTCCAAGTTGTGCAAGGATTCTTCTTATTCTGTATCTTTCAATCATGATACATGTCTGGTTCAGGACCATTCTCAAAACAAGCATATAGTGCTTGGTAAGTTGAATCAAGGTTTATACAGTCTCTCTCCTTAACTCATCAGTCCTGCTTCTCCTGGTGAATCTACTGCACAACATGCTAGTAGTTTGTTTTTCTGCTGTTGAAGAGGCCAAACTGTGGCACCTCAGGCTGGGACATTTATCTTTTGACAGAATAAAGAATGTCAAGCCTTCTATGGACATTCAAGGTTGTTTAGTTGACAGCTTGTGTCAAATATGTCCTATGGCTAAGCATATTAGATGTTCTTTTCCTAGTAGTAGCATCAAGAGTTGTAAGCCCTTTGATCTGTTACACATTGATGTGTGGGGGCCATACAAAAATAATACACACTCTGGTCACAATCAGTTTCTCACTATTGTAGATGACTATACAAGAGTCACATGGACACATTTGATGAAATCTAAGTCTGATTCAGTACATTTGATGTCTCAGTTTCTTACTTATGTTGACACTCAATTCAGTACTAAAGTTCTTGCAATTAAATCTGATAATGCACCAGATTTATGTGAAGGGGACATGAAAAATCTTTTACTGCACAAAGGCATCATACATCAGACTAGTTATCCTAACACACCACAACAAAATGGTGTGGTTGAAAGGAAACACAGGCATTTACTGGAGACTGCCAGAGCCTTGTTGTTCCAATCAAGAGTTCCTATTCAATATTGGAGTGAATGTATTTTTACAGCCACCTACTTGATCAACAGAATACCCTTAAGGAGCATAGGATTTATGTCTCCTTATGAAAGGCTATTCTCATAGAAACCAAATTTAGATCATCTAAAAATATTTGGTTGTCTATGCTATGTTTCTACTTCTACTATCAAAAGAAGTAAATTTGATCCCAAGGCAGCTCCCTGTGTTTTTCTAGGATATCCATCCTCACAGAAAGCTTATAAAGTTCTTAATCTACTAACTAACAAAATCATTGTTAGTAGAGATATTACATTCTATGAAAAACATTTTCCTTTTCATTTTTCTTCTAATCCTACCTCTACATATCCTAATAAATTTTTTTACCAGTTACCACACCTTTTACATCATTTAATATGAACACAGATTTGTTCATATATCCTAATACCTCTTCTCAAAATTCTCAAAATTCTCCTCCTCCTCCTCCCACTCCTATTTCTATCAACCCTTTTACTCCTTCTTCTTCTGTTCAATCTTCTACTACAAATTCTTCTCCAAATTCTTCTTCACATTCTTCTCTAGTCATTACAGTTCCTATTCCTAGAAGATCAACTAGGACTGTCAAGCTACCTACTCACTTAAATAATTACATTTGTAACAATTCTATTTCCTTTCCTTCTCACTGGTGTAATCTAGTGTCTTTCTCTCAACTTCCTAGTCATCATCAATCTTTCATTGCCATTCATCTTTCTTTTTCTGAACCAGCCACATATAAAGAAGCTTCATGTGATCCAGGTTGGGTTGAAGCCATTGGTAAAGAGTTGATAGCTCTAACCAATACAGGCACTTGGGAAATTGTTCCACTTCCTTCCTAAAGGGAAGAAACCCATTGGTTGCAAATGGGTATATCGAGTCAAATTGAAGAAGGATGGGTCAGTTGAAAGGCTCAAAGCAAGACTGGTAGCCAAGGGTTTTACTCAAAAGTATGGAATAGACTTCCATGAAACATTCTCTCCAGTGGTTAAGATGTCCACAGTGAGATGCATCATAGCTATTGCGAGCAAGTAGAAAATGGAATTTGTTTCAACTTGATGTAAATAATGTTTTTTTGCATGGTGAGTTGAATGAAGAAGTTTATATGAGGATACCAAATGGTGTTGAAGCTCCTCCTGGTCATAACTAAAAAGATCCTTATATGGCCTTAAACAGGCTTCGAGGCAGTGGTTTGCAAGATTGTTAGCTGAACTACAAGTTCAAGGTTTTACACAATCAAAAAATGATTACTCTCTTTTTCTTAAAAGGGAAGGATCAGATCTCACTATTGCTGCAGTTTATGTTGATGATATCATCATCACAGGCTCTAATGAAGCTACAATTCAAGCTCTCAAAGATCATTTACACTCCACTTTTAGTATCAAAGATCTAGGCTTATTGAACTTCTTTCTTGGTATAGAAGTCAGTCATTGTGCTGAAGGAGTGGTTCTTTCTCTAGAAAAAGTTCACAAAAGAAATGATTGAAGAGTGTGAACTTGATGTCTCTAAGCCTACAAACACTCCTCTTCCCTTGAATCTTAAGCTTTTATATGATGAAGGTGCTATCTATGACAATCCAGCCCTCTACAGATGTTTTGTTGGTAAGCTTAATTTCTTGACACATACAAGACCTGTCATTGCTTTTGCATTACAATATCTCAGTCAGTTTAAGCATTGTCCTAGAATTCCACACATCAAAGCTCTCACTCATACCTTGAGATATGTTAACCATACTGCTGGCCAAGGTATTCTTCTACAAGCTACTGATCAGATTACTTTACAAGCGTTCAGTGACTCAGATTGGGCTTCATGTCCTACTTCTATAAGATCTATAACATGCTATATTCTTTTGCTTGGTAATTCACCTATTAGCTGGAAATCAAAGAAACAAGGAACAGTTTCTAAAAATTCTTCTGAAGCAGAATACAGGGCTATGGCCCATGCAGCAAGTGAAGTTACATGGATGGTCAGGCTCCTAACTGAACTAGGTGTCCTTAATCATAATCCTGTTGTTTTACATTGTGACAATCAGTCCGCTATTCATATAGCTAAAAATCCGGTCTTTCATGAACGAACCAAACATATAGAACTTGATTGTCACTTTACAAGGGACAAGGTTCTTGAAGGTTTACTTCAACTAAGTTATTTACCTACACAAAACCAGTTAGCTGATGTTCTCACAAAGATATTGCCTTTTGCTCAGCATCAGCAGCTAATTTCCAAACTTGGAATGGTTCCTCTTTCTCCCATCCCAAGTTTGAGAGGGGGTGTTGAAGCTACTGCTTCTATAGCTCAGCTCAGCAGCAGCTTATTAACTCATCAGCTCAGCCAACTCAACTCAGAGCTTCTAATTGCCCAGGGGACAAGCTCCTGATTTCTAGGGAGTTAGTTGGATTCAGTTTTAGATATTTTTGTTATCTGATGTAATAACCCTCTCATCTCTCAAGTTGTATATATAGTGTAAGAGGATGAGAATTACAGCTAATTCTCTTACTTCAATTCATTTTCATTTCCGTCTTTTATTCTTTCATTTTCTCTCTCTAAGCTGATGTTAATTCCAGCTTGTATAATCTTGATAATTCAATGAAATTCAATCTTCACATATTGTAGAAATCAATACCCCTTATGCCTATATGTGCTAGCTAAGCTGCTAAGCTGCTAAGCTGTATTTGATATTATAGTTCATATTTTATATTATTAGGACCTGCCTGTTGTAGTTGGCGATCACCTGGACTCAAACTTTAGTGGCTCATGTCATGCCATTTGCCTAGTAGTGGAGAATTCAATTTCAAATTTTATGATAATAATGATATGGGTACTTGTGATGAGTTATGTGGATGATTGTGGCTCACTTGCTTAGACCATCACTAGCAATGACCGAAATAAAAAAAAAGTCATTATCACCAATTTTCTCTTGTCAACATCATTTTCACAATTCATTTATAACTTCACTTCTTAATTTTAAACTATATTAGAAAATGCACATCACAAAATAGTTTCACGTACCTTTGTCCTCGTGAAGGAAAAGATGGAAGGGCTTGGTCCAAAAACCTTTCCCTAATGTTATCTTGGTTATAAAAACAATAATGATGCAGATATTGTTTACCATATCATTACACTGAATTTGGCTTTTAGGGTATTAAATTATATTGTATATTTTTATTGTATATGGCTTCTAAAATAATTGCCTCGGATTTTTCAAAAAAAAAAAAAAAAAAAAAGAAAAAAGAAAAGAAAAAGAATGTATAGTTAAAATAGCAACCATAATCTCTTCAAACAAACAAGGAATATTTTTTATTGAACTGAACTTAATAGGACGTGTTCTCTTCAACTTATCTTGTCTTATCTTATCTTATTAGAAATTATTAAATCTTATTAGATCTTATTAGAACTTATTTTGTGAGAGGGATAGGATGGGATAGAATCTTATTAGATCTTATCTAATCTGATCTTATTTTATCTGATCTTATCTTATCTTATAAGATCCAAAATAAGTTGAAGAGAATACGCCCTTAGTCCTGAATTGAACTTATTTATACTAAACTGAACTTATTACTCCTGAACTAAACTTATTTTTACTGAAACTTATTAAAATAAGTTGACGAGAACAGAGCCTAATACTTCGCATAAGACTCATAAAGTCATAATCATATAATAATGTAATGCTCGTTAACAACACATGATATCATATAATAGTGTGAGTGTCTGATTAGTGAATTGTAGGGTTAAAAACGTAGCATGTTTAATTAAATATTACATAGCTCAAGGCAATAATGTAATTTCATAAGCATAAGTAATATCGCTGTAGTTAGACGTTGGTAATTATGCAAGTTGTGTGAGAGTAATTTAGGTTTATGAAATTTAGCAACCAAAAAACCCTTTTGGTTTTATAAAGGAACATTTTATTTTTCATGTTTTCATGGAGTCGTTCTTGTTCATGATCTATCTTCTCACTTGATTTCTCTCCTCCGCATCAACCATATTCTTCATTTTTTTTTTTTATTAAACTCATTAGTCTGCTATGCTATGGAAGACCAACAGTTATTGAAAAAATTACAAATATTAGAAAATGTAGTTTCTACTTTGATTGGAAAAAGGGAAAGTATGAAGATACTTTGGGCATAATTGATACAAATTTGAAGAATTCTAAATTTGAAGCTAATAAACCAGCATTAGCCATAATTTATGAGCTAAGTATGAAGGTAAATCAGTTGTTGGGAAAGAGCGACGCAGCTCATCATGGCGCGATGACGAGTTTGTGTAATAATGAGCAGTCCCGTTTCTGAGATTTTGGAGGCCCAAGGGCGAACCCACATATTAGGTATAAATTTTTTTAATGTTTGATTTTTTGGTCCAGACCGAAAAAATAAACAGTTGTTTGGTCCGAATTTTTTGAAGTTTTGATTTTCGGTCCGGACTGGGAATAATTTTCTTTGTTGTCTTTTACATAACTTCTATAGAAAATTTAATTTAACAATATTTTTATGTTCTTTTTATGGATATTACATCAAAAAATTATTATTATATAATAATTCTTGGTCGAAAAATGAAGTAATAAAATTCAGAATTTGCAAATTGTGAGAAGACAAAGGAGGAGATATCTAAGGACGAGGGAGAGGGGGATGGTGAGGGTAAATGTGACATCGAGGTTGAGGATCAGGATCATCAGAGAGAATTTGCTGTCCCTTTCACAGTTAGATTACACTCAAGAAACCGTGATGGTAATTATTATGGGGAAACTTCAATTAATGATTATATAACCTTAAAAAAAATTGTTTGTTGTTGCCTCTGATGTACAAGCTCAAAATTTTTCCAAACTCCATTATTTGTGCTATAATACTTTTCTACTCACGCTAGAGAATATAGTTACTCATCCTGACAGTAAATCCCGTCTCTTAGTGTGTGAATTTGCACACAGTCTTGATGATTTCTTTGAGCAGATTTTGAAAAACTTTCCTTTGTTCGATTCTCCTCTCTCAATGTAAACTTGGTGGGATCACATATCCACCAAGTTTTGGCATATTTTCCGAGATTTATCCCGAGCCTTATTGTTTCTATATAAGGAGAATTTTACCTGTGGCAATCTTGGATTTAGTATGTTTGTCACTTCCGATGAAAGGGGGAAAATTTTGCCATTATTGGACGTCACTTCAAAGGGAGTGATAGATGTCCATGATTTTGTGTCAAAAATGATGTCTGTCATTTCATTTCCCTTTCACCAAAAGCTATCATCATCAACTGCTTTCCCTGATTTCCTCCCACGTGAATTATCTCATTTTTTTCGTTTGTTCCTTCTTTCTCGGGGTTGGTGCCACCGTCTTTCCTTGTAGATCACCCCTACTTTTGGAGTTTATGGGAACACATTGATTTTGTTACCAAACTTAACAATTTATTGATGGAAGGCTCGAGTCTTGAGTTTCAAAGGGAACTTAAGGATTTGCCTCAACAACCTTATGAGTTTTGGCATAGAAACCTTCATGGTGCTTATTATCAGATTTGGTGTAAGGGCAATCAGGCTGCACAAGTCGGTCAGGTACCATGTACTGCAATTCAGGTCCAAAAATATCGAAAGGAGATTGATATTGTGAGGTTTTTTGGAGCCATATATAAGCACGTGAACAACGATGAATACAAGGCTTATCGTCATCAGGTCAGTTTGTTACCTAAAACACAAAACACTGTTATTTTTGTTGTTGTTGTTGAGTATAGTTTGTTAGTCGTGAAAACAGATAATTACAGTGTTATATAATAAAGCAATTCAATATTATTACATATTGTGAACATTTGTGTTCCTTGTACTGTTTTAAGACATGATGAGATCATCACCTTGTTACCTATGATTTTATGGTGTGAATGAATAAGTTTCTATTGAGTGTTTATTTTACTTGACATTTAAGTGGTGACTAATTAGATTATGTCAAGTATTGTCTCTTTTGTATTAGTAGCCTTAGCTTGTCGTTTAGGTTTATTAAAATCATATGTTTCTCCTTCTGTCTTAAATGGAAAATCATAATTATCAGAGAAATATGGCTGCATTTTTGGTGAATTCGCAGTTAATTTTGGGAAGTAGTTTCTCTACTTGCAGAGTTGAAGGTTTATTATTTAATGGATACACTATTATTCTGATTATGTAAGAACATGTATACCTTAGATACATGGAAACCTTTGCAGCTATACTGATGGATACACAGACCAGATATTAAAAGAAAAGAGTGAATAATGCTTTTATGTTACTGAAATTGTCCAGTACAAAGAGGATCAATGTGCCCACTAACTTTACTCTGTCATATATTTGCAAGCAAACACGAGTGACAAAATGATTGTAGAACCAATAATTTTGTGCTGGATAACCATACAGAAGTACTTTCCCTAGAAATTTGACTAGGTTATAGCCACTAGAATATGTGCTAAGAAGAAATAATTGGGATACGATCATTTTCACTTTTAAACATTCATTCGTGCGTAGAGAGTTGAATAACTGCCATTTTGACCCCCTTTGAGCCCTTTAGCATTGATGTCGCCCCTTCGCACTTACACGTGTACTGTGTGCATGTACTAGATGTATTCATAGAGGCAAAGGAAGGCCTCCCTTCTCATTGATGTGATTGAGAGGCTTAGAAAGAGGTGATAAGTTTTGCAAACGGATGCTTACCCACTAGTAAATACTTCCTTTGTTTCTTTTTACTTGCAACAAAGGCCTATTTTTTGTGAGATATAAATATTGGCTTGTTGCAAATACAAAGAAATGGAGGAAGTATCTTCTTCCTCTCCACAGAAGAACTTTTATGTCTTTGTTGCACACTTTTATTATTTTATTATGGAACTAGGACAAATTTAAGTCCACAAATCTACATATAAGAATATCTAAGATAAATTAGGTTGAGTGGATTCCCTTCATTGCACAATTATTGCTCAGTTTCACAGCTTTGTCTGGGTCCAACTGTATTATGTGGCGGTGCATATTCCTGCAAATTGTACCAACAAAGACAGATCATTTTCTGTGCTTTTCAAACACTGAAATTTCAAATATTCTAGTCTTTTTAGAATTAGTCTTTTGATGGGAAAAAAAAGAAAAAGAAAAGAAAAGAAAAGAAAAGAAAAAAAAATACCATACCTCCATCTTGTTCACTAGCTCTTCTACATAATCTGCTAAAATCACTATGTCTCTTGTTGTCTTTTCTATGAAACCCTCCTCAACTCCTTTATCAAATAATGTTAGCAAGCTGTTGAAGTACCCGCCTACATTCAACAAGCCAACCTTTTCACGTGGGACAAATTCGTGTCAAAAACAATAGCTAAGGGGAATGAAAAAGTAAATAAGCTTGGAAACAGTATCAGCCTATCTTAGAAACAAGAGAATTTCTTACAGGTTTTTTATGAATTCCTAACTGGGACCAAGCTACCATTTCCAAGAGTTCTTCCATGGTTCCATAACCACCTGGACAACAAAATGCTGAATACTTTCTGTACAGTGAATGGCAATAAAGTGATTGGATGTTTACTTTTATCTTTGATCAAAAACTTACCAGGAAGAGCAATAAAAGCATCAACATTTTTTTCCATTTCTTTCATGAATGTCTGCAACTATCTTTACTTCTCCGTGTGTTTCCCCTACTATCTAGAGGAAATGGTTAGTAATTGAGAATAGAAATCATTCTTGTAAGATTACCTTATCTATTTAGACTATGGTAGATGTGCTACCTCAATTGGTAGGAGTGATCTAGGGATGATGCTGCAAAAGTTTCACCATTTGAACTAAATTATCTAATGAAGAAATGTTTAAAAGCAATTTTCAATCTATATCCTTCATTCAAACCTATAACCAGCCAAATATGACCTACAGGAAGGCATACCCATGAACATGTCGTCCACCTTGAAGCACAGTCTTAGATATGGTTCCCATAACCCAATACTTCCTCCTCTGTAAACCAAGTCAGTATTTTTTTCCACCTGCAGAAGCACATCATTTGACGTATAATGGATTTGCACCTAAAAACAAAATAACTTAGTTAATCATACTTATGGATGAAAAATTACCAGCAGTTTACCAAGCTCAAGTGCTGCTTCATCAAATAAGGGTTTGTATCGAGCTCTGCTACCACAGAATACACAAATCCTCTTAAATCTCTTGTTATTCTCACTCTTTGATGGATTCGCCTCCATGTTCCAAGTTAATGGAGGCACGGAGAAGCAGGAGCAAAGTTTGTTTGGTTTGTGATATACTATGAAAACAACTATGGAGTAGAAGTCCTTTACTTTAGAAAATAACTTAACTCTTTCTCTATGTTCGATAATAAACCAATTTGTTACCTGTTAGCTAGTTTGCTACTTATTGAGTTGGTAACCATGCAAAAGAACAAGCCATAACCAAGCTTTACGTTTGATTTTGACTATTAAAACATTTTTCATACTAGGTTTTGACCGGTGGACCATACATAGGAAACAAAGATATAGGTACACACAAGCTGGCCTTCCCTCTCTCGCGGGTAAATTGTGAAGGGTGTTCATTATTTTGTTGGATTGTGGAGGAGATTGAATTTGATTGGTTTTCCTTCTGCCTAGCCAATGATGTCGTTTGCTACATTATATAACTTCCTATTGAAACTTGCTTCTAAATGCTTGTCTAATGTTGAGGCATTTATTAATTGTTTGAGCTTTGAAACATGTTTTGGTGGCATAGAAAATCTTATAGTATATTATTGTCATGATGATATAAGCCGTTGGAGAAACAATTGTGATCTATTCTCAAAGTCTCTCGTCCCAATTTGATATACGTAGTGATGTTTTAATAAAAGAGAAACATATGGTGCAAATGCGTTCTTTTTAAGCCTGTAGTACTATAGAATTATGAGTAGTTAGATAAATATTTGGGTAATGAGTACTGATGAGGAATAGAATAACTGTTGTTTTTTGAGAAATGTTTATTATTCAGCTTGTTTCCTTTGAACTAAGCAAATCGCAATGAATCTGAACCTCAAAATGCTGAAAATATCAGACATGATTATTCTACAATTATGTCGTTTTCAGAATCTTTCCATACAAAAGCATCACCTTTTCAAACAGGGTGGATAAGATCCATTGATTATTTATTAAAAAATCATTCATGCTTTTTATTGAATCTTCACTTGGTGGTGGCATACATTATGTGCCATTTTGATGGGTTCTTATGATGCGATATAGTCAAGTTAAACGCGTTCTTTTGATGAGAGATTACCTGTTCTTTTGCCATACTTTCCAAAAATTCTAAAAAGCATAATGATTTCACATTGCTCTAGACAATAAAATACAGTTATTCATCTATTGGGAGTGGATTTATTAGATGGATGGTAGAGCTATTGTTAGAATATATATATATATATATATATATATATATATATATATATATATATTTTTTTTTTTTTTTGTTGCTATCATTTCAATTTGTTATATTACTAATGTTTGGCTCTGTGACTTTCGTAGGAGTTAACGGTTGATGATATTGAAAGGGAGTTGATCCAGCTTTTTCCAAATTTCCATATTGACATGTTTTCATGCATGTGTGTCTGTGTGAAGAAGAAGTAGGTGTACACATATGTGATTTGCTTAAGGTTTTTCTCAAAATTATTACCTTGTTTTTTTTTTATAGAGATTTGAATCTTGATTTGTTAAAGCTTGTCTCGAGTTGCTATTACCGCGATGAAGGTGAGTGAAAAACTTTTCCTCCAATGATCTAAGTGTTACGTTTAATTTCTTCTTTTTAATTATTAGATAAGAAAATGATTATACAATTGCATTGTAACTTTTATTGTCAAATTGATTTTGTTTTATTATCTAAAGCAATGTGAAACCATTATGCTTTTTAGAATTTTTGGATCCATGTTTAATCGGACTTAACTTACTTTTGAAATTCCATTATATTTGCATTGGAAACATCTTTCTATTCTATGCATTGCTTTTTATCATCTCTTATCATTTATTTATTTATTTATTTACTTTTTTTCTTTGGTAATTCTCTTTTCTAGCTCTCTCACTCCCTCGAATTATGGAGAAGGAACCAATTTTTCCTTCATCAAAGACAGAAACTTAGGGGTTGGGGTGGGAAAGAGAAGGGCCTTACAGATAGGGATGCAACTGGGGCGGGACGGGGCGGATTTTGGCATTCTCATCCCCATACCCACCTCACTTTTTCAACCCCATCCCCATCCCCATCCCCGCGGTGGGTCCGGAACTCATCCCCATACCCGCCCCACCATGTACACAATTAAAACCATCCCCGCCCCATCACCCCCTTGGGTATCCATCCCCACCAAATCCCCACCTTCCCCGCCCCACCATCCACTTAATCCTCATTTGAAACTCACTAAATAATACTCATATACCATATATAATTTCAAATACTAATAACAAAAAATATATACAGCTAGAAAAACTATTAAACAATGTTATTGACTTATAATTTGTTGAAAATTTAATCATTTAAGTGGGTAAGATGTAGGGTGAGTGGGGATGGGGCGGAGCGGGGCGGGTACAACTTAAAATCCACCCCGCCCCATCACCCATGGCGGGTATAACTTTCATCCCCATCTCCGCCCCACTATCCACCAAACTAGGATCCATCCCCGCCCCATTGGGGCGGGGATGGGGCAGTCTCCTACTTGACCCGCCCCACTTGCATCCCTACTTACAGAGTATTTGTGCTGACCATTCCCAACGACCCTGTGCAAGGTGAATCTGCAAGAAGAAGAACAATCTTCATGAGATAGTGAGTGAGCAGAAAAGAGCGATGAACCAGAAAACGCTATTGAGTCAGGAATAGCTATACAAAATATATTAACTGTACTCAAACATCCCATCTAAGCATATAATTATATTGCAACAAAAGCCCAAAGCAAGATATGTTTGGATGGAGTTTTGTAGCATCTCTTAATTACTTCTTTGAGGAGTAATTAAAGATAAAAAGATTACCTTTTATTTTATTGATGTCAACTTGGCTTCTTTTCTTACATTATGCCCTCTCACTAAAGCTTGCAACTTTACCAATCCTTTTAATGCTCTTACTGGTCTCCTTGCCTTTGACCCCAAAAACACAGGTTCAATCAATGAAACATATTGGAAGTCTTTAAATGTTTGTTGTATAAATGTTAGGAAAGCAGATGTTTCCAAATATCCTCTGAAGGCAATCTGAATGAGAATAGCTGAAGAATCTTTGCTGTGGCTGTTGACATTTGAGGGTGTTCAATTTGGTAAGCTTAGCCGCCTCCGTGCCAGCATGTGCGGTGGCAACATCAACTTCTACAGCAGCAGCCATGGTCACTGCCACCGCACTGGCGTGCCTCTGCTTAGAAACATCACTTCATGTGGCTGTGGTAACAACATAACCGCCACCCTCAACATGTGGGTTCAGCTGCACAGCTGTTGTAGCTTATGGTTCTTGTTGATTTGAAGCCTTATTGAAAAGCCATCTCCTCTTCTCTTTGTTATAAAGCACCATTTCAAAACCCACAATTTGTTTTGCAGCAAAAATTAAACTTTCAACATTTGAACCACCAAAAAAAGAAAAAGGAAAAGAAGACCTTTTCATCATCTTGATCCTCTGATGGAGGGTCATGATCTTCTTTACTGCTGCAATTCCTAGCCTTGTCATGGCTCTCCTTAGTAGGAGATCTAAAAGCCCTCTTAACAGCAGGCAACCAAGAATTACCCCCTTTCTTCCCCATTGATCATCACATTCAGATCTTAAACCAGGTAGATTGTATATTTACCTACCAAAATGTAGCTTTTTCCATAAAGATAGTACTATATGCTAGTAAAAGAATGTAGGGAGCTACCTACAACTCAGCCTATATGAGATCTTCTTTTACAACTAAGTTGTAAAAAAATGAGGATTTGATCAATAAGTGAGGATGATTTGAGAAGGGAGGGATAGAGTAAAACACAAATTAGGATTGAGGAGGGAAATGGAAAAAAGACTCAATACCAAATATAATAATTCACTGGGAAAGGTGAGGAGTTTTTAGCGGGCATGGGCGTGGTGGGTCTCAGAGCTTCATTTACTTGCAATTATCAATCAATCAATCAAACCCTTAGTCCCATAAGTGGGGGTCGCCTACATGAACCAAAAGTAATCATTCCGTGTAGTCATCCACAAAGATTTTCCTCCTTCACCCCCTACGATCGAAAGCCTCATTACCCTACAAATCCAAGTGCTTCATATCTTTTCTAACTCCTTCGAACCAAGTCATTTTCGGTCTCCCTCTACCTCGTCTATGAAATCTCTCTGATCCCACTCTTCCACTTTTCATTCTGCTGCTCCCTGGGATCTCCGTCTTACATGTCCTAACCAACGCAGACGATATTCCATTAGCTTGTTAGCAATGTCTGCCACACCAATTTTCCTGCGGATAACTTTATTTCTGATTCTATCCCTTAGAGTGTTCCCACACATCCATCTCAACATTCGCATATTTGTGACCCTTACCTTTTGAATGTGCTCCTTCTTAGAAGCCCAACATTTTGTATCATAGAGCAACATTGGTCTTATAGCACTCCTCTAGAATTTCTCCTTCAACTTGGATGCTTCAATCACACAACACTCCCGTGGCCGCTCTCCATTTAAGCCACCCTGATTTAATCCTGGGAGTCACATCTTGGTCAATATCGTCGTTCTTTTGAATGATTGACCCAAGTTATTTGAAGCACTTACTCATGGACAGATCCATTCCGTCCAACCTCACCACTACGTCGTTTTCCCCTCACTGTGTCCCAAAACGGCATTCCAAATACTCACTTTTACTCCAACTTAGCTTAAACCCTCTAGATTCCAACCTTTGTCTCCATTGTTCCAATTTGGCATTAACACCAATTTTAGTTTCATCCACCAATACAATATCATCCGCAAACAACATACATTATGGGACCTCATCTTGGATTGGCCTTGTTTGTTGTTCATCCATAACCATTGCAAAAAGGAAAGGGCTAAACCGTTAACGTTGACCCTTGATGCAATGTTATTATAGGGAAATCCTTTGTCAACCCATCACAAGTCCTTACATTTGTTGACACATCCTGATACATATCCTTAACCACGTCAATATACCTTCGTGGAATACCTCTCTTCAACATTGCCCACCAAAGTACATCTCTTGGCACCTTGTCCTAAGTCTTCTCTAGATCAATGAAAATCATATAGAGGTCCTTCTTCGCCCTATAAAACTCCATCATTTGTCTTAACAAATGGATTGCTTCCATATTGGATCTCCCAGGCATAAAACCAAATTGGTTTTCGGAGATGCTTGTGCCCTGAACACGTGTTCTATCACCCTTTCCCACATAATTATAGTGTGGCTTATAAACTGTAATGACTCAAATATTAGGATGAGGGTAATCTAGGAATTTATAATAATTTACATGTTAGAATAGTTACCTAGGTTCTATATGTATATATATAGGACTAAGGAGAAAGAAATTAGGATGTGATGAATGAAGAATGACAATTTTGTCTTGTATTGTAAAATAGTTTTAGTTGAGTTTCTATGGCAGTCATCACTTCTTCGCTCTATCTCCCTTAGGCACATCGCCGGAGAACCAGGCTATTACAACATGGTATCAGAGCAGACCAGTCCTCGGTGACTGTGAGCGTGTTGTCGTGTTACAGAGGTTGCAGGCTATGGAGGTCCGCTCTTTGGCGTTTGAAGAGAAATTGAGGGAATCGTTTGCCAATATTGACAGGATTTTTGAAAAGGCAATCTCTGAGTTGAAGCCAAAGAGAGAGCTGCAAAGTCAAGAACTTGAAGAAAGGGAAGAAAGGCAACAACTTAAAAAAAAGGAAGAAAGTGAAGAACTTGAAAAGGACAACCAGAAGTGTGGTGAAGAACAAACACTCATCAATGAATCTTCTGCTGGTAAGGCAGAGGCAGAATATGAGGAAATGCATTCAGTCTTGGGGGAAATGGCGGAAGGTGTTTGCCTGGAAGAGAACGCCAAACATGGTGGTGGTGGCGAGCTTGGTGTTGTCGATAGTGGGGGGAGGATAATGAAAAAGGGAGAATCTGGTGGTAGTCTTGCTAGTGGTGAGTTTGAATATTTTGGGGATGGAAGGCGGACTGGTAAGTGTGCAAGATTTTCATGTGGCGGTTACTCGGAGGATGTTGGTGGTGGGCTCGATGGGCTGCCACAACTGAGTGGGAGAGGAAGTGAATTTGCGAAGGGAGGAGATGGTGCAAGCGGGTCAGGTGGCGGGCTTGGAAATTATGTAAATGGAGGAGGTAAGCCTGGTGTTTTGACAACTCGAGGTGAAGGGTATGGTGGTATTAATGCTCCTGGTGGTGTTGATGGGCGTAGTGCTGGCGGCTTGGAAGACGTCAACGGCGGGCTCAAACTCAGGCGAGAAGGGCAATTGGTGAATTTGCAAACTTTTCCGGTCAGTTCGCTTGTTTTCGTGGTGGTGTTATCGAATGCCTTGTCGGAGCTAAAACTGGACACGGGAATGAAAGAAGGAAAGACGGTGAGTCTACTAGCAGCCGTGGTGCTCTTGGAGGCAAAATTTGGTGTAGTAGTGTTAAGAGTGGCGAAACACCGTGGGGTGGTCGAGGAGTTTATGACGGTGGTGGGTTCTTTGGGCGATTTGGAGATAGAGGCAGTGGATTGGTGGAGGTTGGTAGTGGAGGAAGCCAATCTGCTGGTGGTGGAGAAAATGGCGAAGGAAGGGTTGTTGGTTGCGGCTCCGGTGGGGGCCCAGGCTCCGTCGTCGGTGTCGAGATTGAGATTGGCAGCACGTTTGGTGTTGGAGGAAAGAACAATCTGTAAAATGATGTTGGTGGGAGGTACAAGGAAGGTTTGACTGGGTCATGGTTTGGCTTGCAAAGGAAGCAACTTTTAGAGTACAATAGTAAGGGTAGTTTGGTAAAAGGGATGATGGATGACTTGGGAAATGATTTCAATAGGCTATGGACACGTAGTACAAACAGACAGGAATTACAATTCATTCCACAAATTAACTAATTAAGAAGGATATGCAAAAATTTGGGCATGTATCCTTTAAGCCCAATTATTGGGAAGAGTTTACTAGGTCCGAAACCAATTATCCATTAGCTACTAACCCCATTTGCTCTACCCCACCCAGCCAACCAACCTATGTTTCAACCCAAAATTCTCTCACAATTTTCTGCCCACTGAAGGCCCTCTCAAGCAAGCCCAATTCTGAAACTTCTCTTGTGCAACCCATTCCTTCCACAAATTTTCTAAGTCCTTATTTCTCAACCGTTCACTTTTATTTAACTTCACCTCACACAACATTCTCCACTCCCACCCAACTTTTCAAACTATAGTCCCTATTTCCTCCCCTTCAATGGCTAACAATGGGCATCAAGCATGACAATGACCATCTCTCTAGCGGCTAGAAATTCAATGCCAATTACGACCCACCTTGAGGACAAGGTGGATCTTTAGGGGGCTGGTAATGTAATGACTCAAATATTAGGATGAGGGTAATTTAGGAATTTTATAATAATTTACATGTTTGATGATTCTAGAATAGTTAACTAGGTTCTCTAAATATATATAGGACGAAGGAGAAAGAAATTAGGATGTGATGAATGAAGAATGACAATTTTGTCTTGTATTGTAAAATAGTTTTAGTTGAGTTTGTAATATTCCATCAATCCATCAATCACAATCTTTCCACTAACATTCCATTTCACCAAAGTTTACATCTTTCACACATATAACAATGTCTCCGTACTATGGCATTCATCACTTCTTCGCTCTATCTCCCTTAGGCACATCGCCGGAGAACCAGGCTATTACATAAGCTTGATTCCTCAGTAGTTAGAGCAATCTTGAGCATCTCCATTGTTCTTATAAACAGGAACCAAGGTGCTCTTCCGTGGGATCTTCAAAGTCTTCTATACCTTATTAAACAAATATGTTAACCAACCTTACCCAGACATCTCTACACCTCCACCGGTATACCATGAGACCCAACCGCTTTCTTGGGTTTCATATTCTTCAATGCAAAGTCCACATCTACTCTCCTAATCCTCCGCACAAACTCTACATTGATTTCCTCCTTGCTCATAAACGTGTCTCTAGTGACAACCTCTTGGCTTCCATTAAACAATTCATTAAAGTACTCCTTCCACCTATCTTTAATGTCCTCATCTTGAGCCAAAACCATGTGGTTCTTATCTTTGACACAATTGACCATGCCAATAGCCTTCCTCGCCTCTTGTCTTCTCTTCGCCATCTTATAAATCCCCTTTTCTCCCTCTTTAGAGTCTAGCCTTTCATAGACCTCTTGGTAAGCCTTTTCTTTCACTTGCCGGAGAGCTACCTTTGCCTTACCTTTAGCATCCTTATACGCTGCATAGGTTTCATCGGTCCTACATTTTTCCAAAGCTAAACAACAATCCCTTTTGTGTTTGATTACAACTTTCACCTCTTCATTCCACCATGAAGTATCCCTAACTCCCTATGCACCATAGTTCTCCCCCTTGGTTCCCCTAAGACCTCTAGATCCACCTCGCTATCCCAATTTGCTTCGTTGATCACTATCTGTGTGAAAACCCTAGCTTTTGCATCCATTAAAGTCCACCATCTTATCCTTGACTCCCCTTGGCTACACTTCTTCATCCCGCTTTCTTTCAAACAAATAGTCATCACCAAAAGCCGGTGTTGTGTAACCACACTCCTGGGATGACCTTGCAATTTATGCAACTTTATCTATCCGCCCTCCTTGTGAGCAGGAAATCTATTTGAGTTGTATTTGCACAGCTCCCCAAAGTTATCAAGTGCTAATAACATTAACAATCTCCTTACCACACAAGAGCTTCACCCTTATCAACAACATGTCACTCTTCCAATAGATTTCGATTACCTCTTTCGCTAGCCGCTCATCAAGGATCACACCTACTCCATTCCTAATTCCATTACCAAGAACCTTATCCTGTCGAACGTACAACACCTTATACCGCAGAATCAAGCATCGAGCTCCTTCTCCTGTCCACTTTGTCTCTTGGAGGCACAAGATGTTTACGCGTCTTCTCTTCATCACCTCCACCACTTCTACCGATTTTCCCGTAAGAGACCTCACATTCCAAGAACCAACCCGCAAACCAACTATTTAGTATGCTTTAAACATCATAAAATATGCTAGTAACTGTTAGAGTACTACTTAGAAATAATACAAAAAAAAGTTATACACATATCCTTTTTCTTGAGTTTTCTTTCCTTTTTTATTATGAAGAAAAGGATGGGGGGAAGACAAGGAAATATTTTTATGAATTTCTAGCTATTATATACTCCGTAATTCAAGCTAAAATAATGTAGAAAACAATTTTCATTTTGTGAAATTTAGAAAAATTTACTTGTGCTGATATCTACACTATGTGAATTTACTTACATGTTCTCTCAAAGGAGGTTTGATATAGGATTTTTGAAAGTTGAATCGTGATTAATTACAAGTGTTTTCATTAAACATTGTTTGGTGCTGCCATATAGGTTTAGGGTTTAGGTGTGATAACCAACTCTATTTGCTAAGGATAACCATTACTCATCACCCTCATTTTTGTTAATAGTTTGAAAACCTATGAAAAACAAATCATATTACTCTCTTCAAAGGAGATCATCTTTTTATCTCTTTAATATTCATATAAGTAAAAGGGCCATTAATCTAAGGCTCTATTCTTTTGTGTTGAGCTGAGGTGAACTGTAGTGTGAAATAAACTAAACTGATATAAACGGAATTGAAATGAATTGAAGTATTATAAAATTGAATCTAAAAGAAGCCCCTAAGTCTCTCCATGTTCCATCACTTGCATGTTTTTATTGAAACTATAAATAAATACTTTATAATGTAAAGTTTAGCAATGATGAAGTGGGAAAGAAAGCTTAAAAGTGTCTCTCCAACTCCGCTCACTCCTCTCATGGAATCACGTGTTGTGGAGCATAAATGAAACGCTTAAAAAGGCAAGGGCAAAGGCCGAAACAATACAAAAGAGCGCAAGATAAGTAGTATGAAGACAGAAAGGACGATCCCACAGAAATTGGACATCATCTTTTCTAGGAAAAAATTATCATAGAAGGTCAATGATTTGCTTTCACGCCAAACAAAGAGCTCTATTTGAAACAGAGTTGTTCCAGATGAAGACATAAGACAACACTTAAGCCAACATTAACCATCAAATCTACGCAGTATGAAAGTCATATATATGTTGTTGACTTGTGTGACATCATATATCCAATCTATGCCTAGTAAATTAATGCCATAATAGAGGACCAAAAATTCAATCTTGTCTGGCAGATGGCCAATTGTCAGATATAAAAACCAAACTCTATTAGAGTACGGTAGAATGATGACTAATATATATTTTTATAAAATGGCACAATGAACTCAAATATATGAATTTTGAATCCATTGGAGTTTGGAGAAAGAACCAACCTCAATTCTGTCCATAGAGCGAATTATATCTTGCTCATCAAACAACATATATTCAACTGAAACTTAATTGACTTGGACATAATCGGATAAAAGCAATCTGTCAATAGCTTTGGTTGCAATAGTGATGAACACTTTGCCTCTGAATGTTGTCTAATTATATGTAGAAATTGAAGTTTAATATAAGTAGAGGGCCATCTGAAGTAGATCATTATAGTTTACACAAGATTATAAACACAAACCTTTCCAAGAAATATGGAAGGGATGTAGCATGATCCAAGTGAATACTGCAGGCATGCAGTAGCATCGTTGGATTGATGTAGAAAAGTAGAATAACAAAAGCAAATATATAGAAGCAAGAACATTGTGGATAATAAAGGGCTATGCTGCATAACTAAACCTCTGGTCATAGGCTTTAGTTAAAGCCTCTGGCCGTGCCACCAATTGACCTACATACAAGCACCTCTAAGAACAATATTTGACTATATGTTGTTACTATGAAGATAGACATAGCTTAGAATCTACGGAAAAGAGAAGCAACAAAAAGAAAGGGGAAATAAGAACATACCATGTAAACAGAATATCATCAATCGTTGCGGGATCAATCCCATCAAAGTAACCAGCGCAGCTATACCAGAATATGCACGGTGAATTCCACAATCAAACTTGGAGCAAATGATGAAAGAATTAAGACAACAGTACAGTAAGAAAAAAGAGATGAAATAAAATATATTTGATTTTACCAACAAGATAATCTGAGCCTGAAGTCTGTGCCAATATACTCTTCCCCTTGTAAGACATATAAACACATAACCTAGCGACTTCATTGCAGAACCTAACGGGTTGATAATAAGTTTATACCCATCTCTTGTGGCTGGAGCATTACATTTATTCAGCAATGATGGTGCTTGACCAGTTGATGCCATAATTGTATGAGAAGACATCATTCAAGTCTTAAACAACAAACATGCAGAGCTATATGAGTGATAAATCACCACATATTCCAATGTTCTAAAACTACTCAGGGGAAAACAACAATTAAAATGGAAACCAATCTCACATTCTTCACAATTTAAGGCTCCATTTGGTAGGATGCAAAATATTTTCAGTGTAATATATATTTTTTTATGTACAACATTTTACATTAGAAAAAAAAAAATGTGGAAGGGAAAGGGAGAGGATGGAGAAGAGGGAAGGTAAAAAGTTGCTTGATAAGTGTTTTACCTCCCTTTGAAAAGGAAAATGAATTTCATCTATACAAGAGCACTATTCCTTGGAAAATTGTTTTACATCCTTACCAAATAATGGTAAATGATAGTTCACACCCTACCAAACGGAGCCTAAGCACTCCCTTGATTGGATATAGTTGTCGTCTTGTCTCCAACTCTTGTATACAAGGATTATATATATATATATATATATATATATATATATATATATATATATATATATATATATATATAGCCTTTGCAATTCATTATGCTGCCTTAATGGTTTAACCCAGTCAATCTCCTTAACTAATTCCTTATGACTGACAACCTTAATTGAAAAAATTTAAAAATCTAAGAATGATCCAATGTTATTATAAACAGTTAACTTTTTCAATTTGTTATGAAATGAACAGTAAACACAATGTTTCTGTCTAGAAATTGAGGTTAATGATCAATACTGAGCAGGTCTAGTATCCAAAGAGATTAATTTCGAGCTAGATATCTGTTCACCGAAATCCTGCAAAATACGTTAGACTACCCTGAGGTTTGTTCCGGGATCGCCCCTCCGACGCTCAAGTCAGTTGATGATTGAGGTAGAGAGAGAGTCTAGAGTGAGAAGTTCTAGTTAGTTAGGTGAGAATTCAATACCTTTCCATTGATGGGACTAGGGGTATTTATAGCAGTGAGAATCCCTAGATGGAGACCTTTTGATGGGATGGGCCTCCTTGGGATTAGCTATGTGGTCTCTTCAGCTTTTGACTCTTGTTGGCCCAGTGAGGGATCCAAGAAGCCTTTGGCCACGTCACATAGAGTGGGACCCACTATGGCCACATATCATGCCAGCTGGCGCTGGGTCTTAGATGAGGGCAAATGGGTCCAAACAATTAGCCCCACGCTAGGAAGGGGTAGAAGGGTCGTCCGACCGGGTGATGTCCGTTCGTGGCGTATTAGTCTTTCCATTGCAATCGCCTTAAGTTAGCCGACCAGGTTCTCTATGGGGGAAGGCTGGCTGAACAAGTGTCTCGTAACACTTGGCCCTTGACCGAATGAAGGAGGGAGAAGGGGACTTGTTCGGATAAGGAGCTAATAAGCTCCTTGGTATCCGACCAGGTGCTTCCTTAGATGGACGCTGCTCGGACGAGGGCTGATGAGCTCCTTGGTGTCCGACCAGGTGTCTTCATGAAGGGACGCTGCTCGGACAGGGGCTAATGAGCCCCATGTTGACCAACCAGGTGCCTCCTTGTACTTAGCTTATTTGGCTAAGTAAAGGGATGGAGAAGTGGACCAATCGGACAAAGGGGATGGTAAGCCCTACGTCGTCCGACCAGGTGTCTTCATGAACGGACGCTGCTCGGGCAGGGGCTATTGAGCCCCAAGCTGACCGACCAGGTGCCTCCTTGTACTTAGTTATTTGGCTAAGTAAAGGGATGGAGATGGTAACCTGCTCGCATAAAGAGCTAGTGAGCCCCTTGGCGTCCGACCTGGTGTCTCCCTGAATGGACGCTACTCGGACAGGGGATAATGAATCCCAAGCCGACCGACCAGGTACCTCCTTGCACTTGGCTTATTTAGCTAAGTGAAGGATGGAAAAGTGGACCTGCTCGGACAAAGAGGGTGGTAAGCCCTACGTCGTCCGACCGGATGTCTTCATGAATGGACGCTGCTCGGGCAGGGGCTAATGAGCCCCCAAGTTGACCGATTAGGTGCCTCCTTACACTTGGCTTATTTGGCTAAGTGAAGGATGGAACAGGGAACCTGCTTGGACAGAGAGCTAATGAGCTCCTTGACGTCCGACCAGGTGTCTTCATGAATGGACGCTGCTCGGACAGGGGCTAATGAGCCCCAAGCTAACCGACCAGGTGCCTCCTTGCACTTGGCTTATTTGGCTAAGTGAAGGATGGAAGAGGGAACCTGCCCGGACAGAGAGCTAATGAGCTCCTTGGCGTCCGACCAGGTGTCTTCATGAATCGACGTTGCTCGGACAGGGGCTAATGAGCCCCAAGCTAACCGACCAGGTATCTCCTTGCACTTGGCTTATTTAGCTAAGTGAAGGATCTTGAGTGAAGGGCTACGGAATCACTATCTGTCCGAGCGGGTCTTTTTCTTGGTAGGGACGCTGCTTGGGCCTGGGATTACTACATCCGTGGCTATCCGAGCAGGTACCTTTGAATATTCATGCGTGCAGCTCTAAGTGACGTTTAGGAGGAGCTATTTTGACCGAGCGGGGTGCGCCGACCATTGTTGCCACATGGCGAGCATGGAGGCTGAGGAGTTGAGCTAGCTGGGGTTTGTAGAAAAATTTTGACGTTTCGACTTCCTTGGGCCGTCGTTTCAGGATGGAAACGGTACAATTTGGGCCGTTTGATAGGCCCATGAAGGGACGCGTCTCGAGGCGTGCCTATATATTCCGTACAGGAGAGAGAGGGTTCATTTGCTCATTTCCTCAATTCTTGTTTTCTTTCTCTCTCTAAAAGCTCCAACTTCTCTCTACATCTCCCAGCAATTTTCCAGTTCCAATCGTCCGACCAGGTACGCTCTTGCTTTTCCTTTAACTTATACTTTTCGGTTTTTTTACCTGATACCCCCGAGTTTTCAAAAAAATCACCTGGTACCCTCCATGTTTTCAAAATTCACCTGGTACCCCTCAGTGTTTGTTTATTAGCATGAAATGCCCTTACACTTAACAGACGTTAGTGCTCCGCTACTGCTTATTTACAAGAATGCCATATATTATTATTGGCGACATAATGATAACCCCCTGTCAAACATCTTCAACCCATTTCGAAAAAAATCGTCCCCTCAACTTCCACTCCTCTGTTTTGGTTCATCCATGGAACCCTAAAACTGGGGATTTTGAAGAAAATTCTGTAACCATTTGGTGCGGATTAGGAAGCTATTGGTCAGATTGTTGTCCACTTGAAGAATCTCAACAGACGATCGAAGGAAAAGTGCGATTTTGTTGAATTGCGAAGAAGTTGAAAATTTCTAAGCGACGGTTTTAAAACTGCGAAAAGGTAAAATTTTTCTGCATTTTCTTCTACCTAAATTGCTTTGAAGTTAAATAATTTCACATGCATGCGTAATATTTTAGGATGTTAGGGTTTAGTTGGTTGTTTGACTAGTTGCATACTTAGGTTTTCTTATATTTTCTTTAGTTTCTGTTTGATTTTGATGTTATATGATTATTAGGATGGCTGCTGTGTGGTTATTGGTGCATTTCAATACTCAAGATTTTGATGTTAGGGTAGAGGACACAGATTTGTGTCATTTAATGGGCTTGTTTGCGTATTTTTTGGAGGAATCATTGAAGCAGAATGTGTATTTACCTAAGCTATTTAGGGTATTAGTTGAGAATCCTAGGACCAAGAAGAAAATTGAGTTGAGGACTGATTCTGATTTGATGAAAGTGTGGGGGTGGGGCTTGGGCAAGGATACCATTGAGGTATGGGTAAAGGAGACTGCAGACCCTTGCCAAGTATTTAGGTCTGTTCTTGCAAAGAAAGATAATGAGGAGAGGGAGAAGCTTGAGAACATAAGTAAAGTACAAGAGATATTGAGGATGGAGAGAGAGAAAGAGGAGGAGGAAAGGAGGAGACAAGAAGAAAAGGATGAGCAGAGAAGGTTGGAAGAAGAGAAGGAATATGCAACTGGGTTTTGTGTTGCTATTGAGGTCCCTATGTTGTCTGTTGATAATGTGATATTGAGTACATGAGAGTGTACTCAACACAGGATGCTGATGAAATGGTCCCTGGTTTTTCACAACCACAACCTGAGCAACAAACCCAAGATCCTGTGGACACCTCTCAACCCACAAACGAGCCACAACCCAGCCCAGCCCAAGTGAGGCACAGCCCACATCAACAACCCCAACAAATGAGCCACAGCCCACAACAACACCCACAAAGAGAACCCAAAGGAAAAAAAAACCACAAACCCACACCCAAGAGAAAAGGTCGACCCCCAAGGCCCAAGAAGAAAGCTCGAGCCCACCCCCTCTCGAGCCCACTCGAAACACGGCCCACCCCCTCTCGAGCCCACTGAAACACAAAGACACCCCCTCCGAGCCCACCGAAACACAAAGAAAATGAAACACATTCCACCTAGTCCACCCCCTCACAAGAAAATGAAACACATTCCACCCACCCCACCCCATCACGACCCTCTTGAACCACAACCCCACCAATCACCCCCTATTCACCACAACCCACCATCACCACCTATTTCACAGGGCACCCCATTTGAACCTACCCCAACTGACCAAGCTTCTGTGGTAAAAGGGATGGGCAAGAAGGTTAGGCCCTCGGGTTATAAAGTGCCTAAAAGCACAACTAAGAGGGAGGGCACCTATGTTCCAAAAGGACAAGGAACTGGGAGGCAAGGCAGTGGAAGAAGACCAAAGAGGATGGATTTTGATGATGATGATGGAGATGATGCACCAAGCAGTGATGATGAGGACTTCATTGATGAGGATGAATCATCAGAAGATGATGATGTTTTTGGGGACTTTATTGTGGATGAGGATGAGGATACTTTTGTATATGATGATGTATCTGAGAAAGCTTTTGAAGATTTCTTAGATGGGAGCTCAACTATGGACAAGATGTATAAGAATGGAAAGATTTGGAATGAACAGCCATATGGGTCTATTACAATAGAGCCTTGGTTGATCTTTCCAACTAGGGAAGTGTTTTTGGAGGTTATGAGGGATTTTTGCATTCAAGAAGGATTTGCTCTTCTTGTCTTGAAGGCTGATAACAAGAGGTTTACAGCTTCTTGCATAATGGAAGCATGTGAATGGAGGATTCATGCTTCGAGATTAACTGATAAAATCAGTTGGGCCATCAAGACCATTAAGGGGGAACATACAACCTGTGGGAGGTTAGAGGAGAACCCCCTGGTCTCTTCTTCTTGGTTGTGTAAGAAACTGTTGGAAGTCATCAAAACAACCCCTGATATTCCTGTTGAGTCTTTGCAAAAGGTGGTTCAAGAGAAGTTTAGGGTGACAGACAAGAAGAGGTTGTTTTACAAGGTAAAAACAATGGCTAAGGAGGAGATTTATGGAGGGTTTGCAGAGGCTTACAACTTACTCCCTACTTATGCTGAGGTAATTAAGTCCACAAACCCAGGGTCATATGCCCTTATAACATGGACAGGGAGCACAGGGCACATAGCACCTAGATTCAAGGCCTGTTTTATTTCATTTGCAGCACAAGTCAGAGGGTTTTAAAGGGTTGTAGGCCTTTGATAGGTATTGATGAGGCACACTTGAGTGGATATTATAAAGGGATCCTCTTGTCTGCTCTAGGTGTGGATGGCAATAATGAAATATTTTTTATTGCATATGGGATTGTTGATACTGAGAGCATAGAGTCATGGGAGTACTTTTTTAGGAACTTGAGGTTGTGCTTTGAAAAAGAAGGGTGCAAAAAGGATGATTGGTGCTTCATTAGTTATAGGATGAGAGGGGTTGATGCTGCTGTGCATGGGGTGTTTCCCAAGGCTACTAGGAGGGTCTGCTGCCAGCATTTATACATGAACTGCAAGAATTTGGGCTGGAGTGGATCGGCCTTCCACAAATTATTCTGGATTGCAAAGAAATGCCTACAACACATATGTGTTCAACAAAGCAATGGAGAAGATCTTGGCTTTTGATAAAGATGCTTGTTGCCTATCTAGATAGCACCACGGAGCAAAGGGTCTAGGCATATGTTTGACACAACAATCAGTTGTGATCACAACACCACAAACTTTGTGGAAAGTTTCAATGCTTGCACCAAAGCTCACAAAGATTTACCTGTGCTCAACCTACTTGAAGGTATACAGTTGCAACTTTTATATTTTTCAATTTTTTCAATATCTGAATTATTATTCATCTAGCAATTTTGTTCACTTTTTTCAGCCATAAGAGTGTGGTCAATGAAGAGGATTGGTGCAAGGTTTGACAAACCTATTGATATGGACCCAGGGCACCTCACTGATTATGCTACAAAAGTCTTTGGAAACTAGAGTGCCGATTCAAGATTTTGTCATGCAACGACTTGTGGAGGAGGGGAGTTTGAAGTCAAAGATGGGAATGTCGGTTTCCCAATTAACTTGGCTAGGTTAAGGCGTGGGTGTGGCAAGTGGCAAGGATGTGGTATCCCTTGCAAGCATGCCTTAAGGGTGATGTACAATGAGAGAGTTGACCCTCTTGCCTATGTTTCTGATTATTACAAGGGGGCAGCTTACAAGGCCACTTATGCTGAGCACATCCATCCCATGGCTGATCAATCTCAATGGCCCGATTTCAACCTCCCACTAATTCACCCTCCAAACAAGAAAAGAGGTGCTGGAAGACCTCCAAAATAGAGGAAAAGAGGTGTGAATGAGGCTAAGAAGGCCAAGAGACACAGCTCTGTGAAGTGCAGCAAGTGCAAGGAGATGGGCCATAATGCAAGAACATGTGGCAGAGGAGATGCAGGAAAAAAGAGATCAAGGCCACAAGCTGAGAGTGAGGCTAGCACTTCCAATAAGACACAGAAGAGAGCAAGAAAGGCCACCTAAGCAACCTAGCAACATTTGCATATTTTGGCCAGATTGTTTTTAGGCTATTAACTTAAATCAGTTTTTATGTAAAGCTACTGTCATATGGGAAAATCAGTTTCTGTAGTGTCCCTTGTTATGGTGATTAGGGGAAGTCAGTTTTTTGTAATTAAACTAAACTTGGTTGATCTTTTTGGTTGTGCATACATATTTATGCTACAATGAATATTATTACAAAGAGAAGCAATACAAACATAATTAACCCTAACTTTATTATAAGCCTAACTAACTTCTTTTGTTCTTTAAGCTTCTTCTTCATTTGCTTCAGCTCTTCTTGCGTGTTCTCATTCTCTGAGCTTCCCATGCTCTGTGCCTCATGATGGAAGCCTCCACTGTGCTCCACCCAACCTTTGCACCACCTAAAAGTGTCACAAACATCACACTTATAGTACAATCGCTGTGGGTTTAAACTTGAATCAGAACTTCTAATCGCGAATTTCCTCCCACATCTACACAATCGATTTGGAACCCTAATGTATGTAGACTCTTGCGTTGAGGAGGATGTTTTAGAGAGAGAACTCATTAGGATAATTTAGGGAGATGGTCAAAAGAGACTACTAGTAAGGATGTTAAAAGAAGGATCCGCAATATATAAATAAAAGCACCTAACGGCTAGTTTTTTAAAGCAGTTTCTATCCGTTGTTAACTTGCAAGTTGTATTTCAAAACATTTAGGGGTACCTAGTGAATAAGGTTTTAATTTAAGGGTACCTTGTGAATTTAAGTTTGCACTAACGGAGCTCTAACAGAAGGTTGACAGTAGGGGCAGTTGGGTGTATTTACATAAGACTGAGGGGTACTAGGTGAATTTTGAAAACATGGAGGGTACTAGGTGAATTTTGAAAACTCGGGGGTATCAGGTGAAAAAACCGTTTACTTTTTCTTTCAATAACCTCGGCCGACTCCCTTGTGCATAAATAATGGGAGATTCGTCCGAGTCAATGACACCCCCGACCTCGCCTCCGTACAAATTGTCCGAGGAGGTGAGGGGGATGGGAATAACGTTGGTGTCGACCTTAATAAGTTGTCCTGACCCCTCGGTCATTCTCGACGCAGTCCCGCTTCCGAGCCCATCATCGTCAGTGGGGAGGAGGCCGAGGGCACTGTTCCTTTCCCCTGGAAAGTGTCCATTGCCTTCCCTTCCTCTAAGAGTTACTTAGACAAATATCTTACTGATGGTGTAGTGAGAACCACGATATCGGGTGACGAAGAAGAGACGTCTACCTCCGGCCGACCGGAGAACCCGGATCTTGACCCGAAGGGGGAGTCCGGGTTTGAAGTTTCCTTTGCCATCTCTGCTGAAGGCTTTTCATGATGAGCCGAGAGGGCATGCGATCAGGTTTCAAATAAGGGATCCCTATTTGCTGGTCTGACCTGAGGCTTTTCATACGGTTCTGACACCCCCACCAGGCTGCACTGCGGTATATTATAAATCAATGGAGATGGGACTCCGCTTTCCTCTGATCTCCTTCGTGAAAGAATTGCTGAACGCCTATAATTTGACCATCAGTAAGATTTCTCCTAATTCCTTGGGTGGAATTATAGTTGTTCAGGTAATTTGCGCCATGCTGAGCGTCCGACCAACTCTCACCCTGTGGAGGCACATGTTCAAGTTGGTTGAGATGATGGCGGGGGAGAATGGCCTAGGCTAGTGGTACTTCCAGATCCGACAGGGGTATAAGGCAGTGCTCGACCTACCCTCGTCGCAGAAAGGGTTTAGGAGGGAGTTTGCCTTCATGTTTTTCGGAGGTGACTGGGGCGTTCCAACTGTCCGACCAGATGTAGAGCCAAATTTTGAACTCAACTTTAGAGTCCCTGAACTTTCTGAGGAGGAAGCGGTCGCTGCCTGCTATATGCAAACGGAATCCAAGCTATTCCAGGGGGGCGAAATATATGTGGCCAGCAATTGGCTGCCGAGCTGCCGCCTGTTTAAGAATGAGCACCTACTATCTGCTGTGGGACTGAGTCGGACGTTCCCGAAGGGTAATTGGCCGAGGGGGTTGTTTGCTTTGTACTTTGCTGTTTTTTACGATACTAATTCTTTCTTTTTGTCACAACTTCTTCCTTAGCTTTCTTGCTCGATATAGATCCAGCAAAGGCCGATAAACTAAGCAATGCCGCCATGAGGGCTGCTCGGTTGAGGGCGGAGTTGAAGGAGAAGTCTCTAGGGGTCCCCTCTCCACCCAAGGTTAGCTTTTACATGCTCACTTTGGTGGTTATACTTTTTGTGCCCAACTAACTTCTTGCTTGATGAAATTTAGGATCCTTCCAAGCCCAAGGCCTTCAAGAAGAGGAAAGAGAGAGCTGCGGAGAAGGTCGCTCAGACCGAAAAGGCGATCGCCAAGGCCCAGGCTGAGCGGGCTAAAAAGACGAAATCAGTGGAAGTGAATTGCCCCTTAGCTCGAGACGAGGCGCCTACCAAGCTGCCCGACGGGAAGGACTTCTCTCTCCACTCCTCGGATTTCCGACCGGTGGGGAGTCCTCAGTACACGCCTGCGTCTCCTCCTCGCCATCCGACCGAAGATCCGGAGGCAGTGAGCCTGGCTCTGGCGAAGCCTTTTAAAGAGCTGGATCGTCATGGGTTGGACGCCCGTTAGGCCAACGCCATCGACTATCTCTATGGCCCGGCTGACCAGGAATATATCAATAGCACGAGCGGGGACAACGAGACCAACGATCTCTTTCGCTCTTGGGTTGAGGTGAGATTTGTTTGACCTTTTTTTATTCTTTTTGACTTGGTTGCTGCTTAACCGATCTCCTCGCTTCTCTTTCAGTTTTCTGCTCGGCTGGCCAATGTCGCCAAGAATAGAGTACACTTGGCTGAGGAGGCGGAGGACTTGAATCAGAAGGGAAAGAGACACTTTGACGCCCTCTACCAAGCCAAGGAAGGTCAGAGAGTCGCCGAGTCCAAGCTGGCGGACATCGAGCGCTGCATCCAAATAAAATAATACCATTCCTATTACATACCAACTCTAACCATGGCCCACATTCTCTCTCCTTAAAATAAAATGAGCCCAAAAGTCATTAAAGCTGAGGAGGCAGTCCAAGGCATGCGAGGTGTTTGCCAACGAGGTAGGCTGTAAGGCCCAGAAGATGGGGGAGGATGACGCCCTCGGAAGAATGAAGAAAGCGCTAGCCGAGTCCCAGTCCAGCCTTGTTTGGGAAGATGTCATGGCTAAGTACAAGGCCCTGGCTGATGCTTAGGATGCTGCCATCCTCGCTGAGTTAGGTATAGATCTTTCCGAGGAGGAGTCTGAGGATGCTGAAGAGAGAGGAAACCCTGACCCGGCCGATCAGCCTCCTGCTTAGAACTCAGTTTTAATGACTTTTGGGCTCATTGTAGTTAGGTGTATTTCTTCTGGCCTCTGGTAGTACCAGGCCCTATTTTGTACTCCCTCTGTCCGAGAATACTCTTTACACTTTCCTTTTTCATCTGTCCCAGAATACTCTTTACACTTCTATTTTTTGATATGACCCACTATTATTTTAATCCTTCTACCTTTTAAACATTGGCCCACACTCTCTCTCATCCAAATAAAATAATACCATTCCTATTACATACCAACTCTAACCATGGCCCACATTCTCTCTCCTTAAAATAAAATAATACTACTTTTACTAACTACTAACTCCTATCACATCTACTTTTCAATAAAATAATAATTGATAACCAAACAACAACTTATCATCTAAAACTATGTGCCTTGATAAGTGTCAAGAGTATTTTGGGACGGAGGGAGTAACTTTTATCATGAAAATATAATCAAACTTTTAGCAGAATCGAACTGTTTGTCATTTGCAATATTCTCTTGTATGCCTTCTATTGCGTTACTCGACCAACTGGTTAAGTTGTTCTTCTGATTATTGTGTTATCTGACCAACTGGTTAAGTTGTTCAGGATTGATTTTTATGTTCACTTGGTCAGGTCCTTTTCTTCTCTATTGACTGGTTAAGTCATGTTTGTTTGAAAATAGAATTGCGTTTGATTGGTTAAGTCTTCATATCGACTGGTAAGGTCATTCATATTGATATTGACTAGAAGATGGTCCGAGCAGTTACATGCCAAATTACTATGCTAGTGCTACAATACACTATTACAGAAGCCCCTATTGCAATTGACAAACATTAAACATAGAACTTTTTGAGGTTATCTGCATTCCATGGTCGAGCTAGCGGAGTTCCTTCAGGGTCCTCTAGTCTGAATGTGCCAGGCTTGATGACTTTGGTGACCTTGTAGGGGCCATCCCAGTTTGCCCCTAGCTTTCCTTTGAGGTGTGAAAGCCATGTTGCCTCGGCCTTCCTTACTACCCAGTCGCCAAGTCTTATTGGCCTTAATTTCACTCGGCGGTTGAATTGTCGAGTAACCCTTTGCTTGTAGTGAATTGACCGCAATAATGCGTTCCCCCGTGTTTCTGGTAGCAAGTCCAAGTCGATGGGCTTTTCTTCTTCGTTTTTGTCAAATTCGTAGAAGGTCATCCGAGGTGATGGTATACCGACCTCTACGGGGAGGACTGCCTCACTACCGTAGACGAGGCTAAATGGGGAGTTGCCGGTAGCTTCCTTGGTAGTAGTTCGAGCCGACCAGTGTACCCCTGGTAGGTCATCCACCCATGCCCCTTTCGCGGTTTCTAAGGATTTCTTAATCCCCTTGAGCACAATCTTGTTGGCCGACTCGGCTTGCCATTGGTTTGCGGCCATGAGACGGCCGAGAACTTAGTCTGTATGCCGAAGCGTGCGCAGTAGTCCCGGGTAGGGCCACTATTGAATTGTCGCCCGTTGTCGGATATTAGGGCTCGGGGCACCCCGAATCTGGTGATGATGTTCTTCCATATGAAAGCTTGGACTTGTTTGTCAGTTATTGCGGCCAGCGGTTCAGCTTTTGTCCACTTGGTGAAATAATCAATGGCCACAGTCAAGAACTTGCGCTGGCCGAAAGCTGGGGGAAATGGTCCGAGCAAATCCATTCCCACTTGTCGAATGGTAGAACTGCTTGTATGGTCGTGAGGGGAGTTGCGGGGGCCCTGGGGATGTCCGAGTGGATCTGACAAGAGGGACACTTTCTTACCAACTCTTGGGCATCAACTTTGAGCTTGGGCTAGTAGTAACCTGCCCTTAGCGCTTTGCCTGCGATGGTTCTCCCACCTTGGTGGCTGCCACAGGCCCCTTGGTGAATCTCCCTTAGAATGTAGTTCCCTTTCTCGGTGGTTACGCATTTCAGAAGAGGATGAGTGTAGGATTTCTTGTAGAGGTGGTCTTCATGCCATAGGAACCACCCCGATTTGTGCTTGATTCTCTCAGCTTTTTTAGGATTCTCTGGGAGCACCCCATCTCTTAAGTATCCGACCACCTCTTCCATCCATGTAGATGTCCTGGTTCAGGGATAACTGTTCTTTTGCGTTTGTGCTGGGCCGACTGAGCACTTCCCATATAATCGATCGGGGAGCCGACCCTTCTGTCGAACTGGCCATGCGGGCTAAGGCGTCGGCTTGTTGGTTCTCTGACCGGGGTATATGGCTGATGTGGAAGTGGGATAGCTGTTTGATGATTTCCTGGGTCTTGGCCAAGTACATTCTCATATTATCTTCCTTGGCCTCATATTCGCCTGAGACCTGACCCACTATGAGCTGTGAGTCGGACTTGGCGCTGATTGTTGTGGCTCCTGCCAAGATACATAGTTGAAGCCCCAAGATGAGGGCCTCGTATTCGGCTTCGTTGTTGGACCCCAGGAACTCAAATTTGATAGCATACTCCATCTTGTCTCCGACCGGGGGCTTAAGCACCAGCCCGGCTCCACATCCTGACTTGGTGGAAGATCCATCCACCAGCAATTCCCATTCCTCTTTTTGGCCGACCGGAGGCCGGGTTGTGCATTCAATAATAAAATCTGCCAAGGCTTGGGCTTTTATTGCCCTTCTAGGTTCATACTCCAAACCAAAGTCAGCCAGTTGGTCGGCCCAATCCGTCATTCGGCTAGAGTGGTTTCTGCTTTCTACCACTTTCCTGAGGGGTTGTCCAATGAGGACCTTGATCGGATATGCTTGAAAGTAAGGTTTGAGCTTCCGACTAGCCATGACGAGGGCGAAGACGATCTTCTCCATTTCACTATATTTTGCCTCTGCCCCTCAGAATGCATGGCTGATAAAGTAGACTGGGTGATGCTTTCCTTCCCTCTCGGCTACGAGGACGGCACTGAGCACGTAATTCGAGACCGCCAGGTAGATGAACAATGCTTCTCACGGCAAGGGAGATATGAGCTTCGGGAGAGTCGAGAGGTGTTCGGCTTCATCGTCCCAGATGAATTCTTTTCTTTTTAGAGCTTTGAGGAAGAACAAGCTCTTGTCGGCCGACCGCGACAGGAAGCGTCCGAGTGCAGCTAGACAGCCGGTTAGGCGCTGCACTTCCCGAACGTTTCGGGGGATTTCATTTCCAGCACTGCCTTGATCTTATCTGGGCTGGCTTCAATGCCTCTTCATCTACCAGAAAACCGAGGCACTTTCCACCCTTTACTCCGACCACACATTTCTTCGGATTCAGCATCATGCGGTATTTCCTCAATGTGTTCAGAGTTTCCCTAAGGTCCGAGGGGTGATCAGAGTGGGCCTTACTTTTGACTATCATGTCGTCGACGTACCCCTCGATGTTCTGACCCAACTGATCACTGAAGATTTTGTTAACAGTTCACTGATACGTAGCTCCCGCATTTTTCAAGCCGAACGGCATCATTCTGTAACAATAAACTCCCTGAGGTGTGACGAAGGCGGTGTGGACTCTGTCGTGCTCGGTCATCGGTATTTGGTGGTAACCGGCATTTACGTTTATGAAGCTAAAGAGGGCATGACCAGTTGTGGAATCGACCAGCCTATCTATCTTAGGTATGGGGTGATTGTCTTTAGGGCAGGCCTTGTTCAGGTCTTTAAAATCCACACACATGCGCCACGCTCCGCTCGGTTTCTTGACCAACACAACGTTGGCCGGCCATTCTGAGTACTGGCATTCTTCTATGAATCCCGCTTCGAGCAGCTTCTTGACTTCGGCTGCTGCGGCTGCACTTCTTTCAGGACCTTGATGCCTCAGCTTTTGCTTGACCGGCTTGAACCCCTCTTTGATGTTCAATTCGTGGCACATGACTTTAGGATCAAGTCCGAGCATTTCTGAATTCTCGTAGGCCAACACATTCTGAAATTCGGTGAGCACTTGGACAATTTCTGCTTTTGTCTGAGGGTCCATAGCTTTGCCCACCCTCACTGTCCGACCGGGCTCACAACCGATTGCCATTTCTTCATCTTCCTCGGCTGGCTGAGGTCGTTCGTATTGCTTGGGATTTTCTGCAATGTAGACCCCGAGGCCCCTCGAGGGCCGACCCTCTTTATGACCACTTAATGGCCCATTTTCTCTTTTCCTCTTTTTCGAGTCCTCTAGGACGTCGGTTTTGTTCTTCAAGCTGTTTACATAGCACTCCCTCGCTGCCTGTTGATCCCCCTGGATTTTTCCTACCTTACCCTCATCTGTTTTGAACTGCATGAGGAGCTGATAAGTGGAGATAGCGGCCTTTGCCTTGTTCAGAGTGGTCGCCCCATTATTATGTTGTAGGGTAACAGGATGTCCACCACCAGGAAGTCAATCGGTAGGCTTCTCCCATTGCCTTTTTCACCTATCCGAGTGGGTAGCTTTATAGATCCGATCGGATGTACAGAGTTTCTCCCGAAGCCTATGAGTGGCTGATTTAGTGGGGTGACATCCTTATCGCCATACTTCAACTTCCGTAGGCACTCCACTGTGATGATGTCAGCCGACGACCCACTGTCAACCAACACTCGCTTAACCCTGGTGTTGGCCACTTTGAGTTCGATGACCAAGGGATCATCGTGAGGTGTGCTCAACGACCGACTGGACTCCCCTAAGGTCATGATGGGGCAGTTGGGTCGGGGTTGTTGGACGTCAAGCACTTGATGCTTGAGGCTCTGGAGATGAGCTTTGCGGGCTCGGCCGGTTAGGCCTCCCGAGACAAAGCCACCTGCGATGACGCCGATGAAGCCTTTAGTGTCCCCGCTGTTCGACTGACCGACCTTCTGCTTATCCTTTTCCTCGCTGGTGTGTTTGAGGTAGCAGTTCAGCTTACCCTGATCAGCCAAATTGTCTAACCCTTTTGTTAGCACTCGGCCGTCTTTAGTTGTGTGACCACACTCCCAGTGGTACTCACACCATTGAATTTTATCTCGTCGAGAGGATGATGTCCTGATGGGAGGTGGGCAGGGAAGCATGGACTTGTCTTTGATGTCCAGATAGATCTCCCTGCGGTTTTTGCTGAATCGGGGGTCGTGGCCATGGTCACTGAAACGGTCCGACCGACCCCCCGTCTTCTGTTGTTTCGGCTGGTCCTTGTGATTACTTTCTTCTTTCCTCTTCTTACTCCCGTCATCCGAGTGGCGGCATATGTCAGTCGCCTGGATGAACCTTTGGGCCTTCGTCATGGCTTCTGAGAAGGTTTTGACTTCACTTTCTGCCAAGGACCATCTGAGCCGACCGGGTTGAAGTCCGGACATTAAAGCGGCGAAGGCTACCGCGTCCTGAAGATCGGACACCTTTAATGATTCTTCATTAAATCTTTTGATGTAGTCGACAAGGCTCTCGTTCTTTTCTTGTCTGAACCCCATGAGGTGGAGGCTTGTCTTCTTCTGCCTTTTCCCTGCCACGAACTGGTGGATGAACATGTCTTCTAATACAGAGAAATCTATAATGATCCCGGCAGGGAGTTCTTGAAACCAGTTCAGGACGAGGCCCTTCAGTGTGGTAGGGAAGAAACGGCACCATGTGGCCTCACAGCTGGTCTGCACACTCATTTGGGCCTTGTATGTGGCCATATGGTCATCCGAGTCGGTTAGGCCCGCAAACTGTTCGATGAGGGGGGTCTTGATCTTTCTGAGAGTAGAGGTTTCTAGGATCTCTTGGCTGAACGGGACCATGAATTTGAGGCCCCCGCTGCTCAACCGAGGGGGTCTAGAATGTGCGGAGTCGCCCTGCCCCTCCCGCTGTGCTGCCTTCTTGTTCAGGATCTGTCGGGCATCGTACCCTTGGCCGAGACGTTTCTGCTTAAGGAAATGTCTGGCATCTTCTGGTTTGCGTCTGGGGTCCCCTCTTGGCGATTTGGAGACGTGTGTCTCCTCTCCCCGACGAGCTGACCCATATCGAGCCGACCCCTCCTTCGGTGGGGGGCGCTCATCTTGCCTTGACCGCTCCTTATCGTGCCGACTAGGCTCCCTTGCCTCAGACCTTTGCCGGCTAGGCTGGCCGAGAGGGGAGCGAGGGTCATGTTCTTCTCTTTGCGAGCGCACCAGGGCGTGGTCCCTTGGCTCGGGGGGGGTTCTTGAGATGGGTCTGGACTTGTCCTTGTTGTATGGTGGTCAACATATCCATGATACTTTGTTGCAAGGTCTGCTGCAGCTAAGCTGCTATGAGGGCTATATCCGTCGCGAACAAGGGTTGAGGTTCAGTGTGCTGTATCTGCCGAGAAGAATATTGGCGATTCCCATGAGATAATTCTTGGTCGGGATCGATGGTTTGGACCGTGGGAGACAGACGAGCGGGGGAGGGTGCCGGACCGGACCTCCTGTGGTGTGAAGGCGAAGATCCCTTTTCGGACCTCTGGGCTTGTGTAGAAGGTTGCCGACTACGAGTTGGGGCCATTGCTGAGTAACAATGAGATGAGGTCTTTGCTGAATAGCAAGTGATGAATTTTGCTGAGTGGTGGCGAAGTGACTTTTTGCACTGTCCCCACAGACGGCACCAAACTGTTTCTGTCTAGAAATTGAGGTTACTGATCAATACTGAGCAGGTCTAGTATCCGAAGAGACTATTTCTGAGCTGGATATCTGTTCACCGGAATCCTGCAAAATACGTTAGACTACCCCGAGGTTTGTTCCGGGATCGCCCCTCCGACGCTCAAGTCAGTTGATGATTGAGGTAGAGAGAGAGTCTAGAGTGAGAAGTTCTAGTTAGTTAGGTGAGAATTCAATACCTTTCCATTGATGGGACTAGGGGTATTTATAGCAGTGAGAATCCCTAGATGGAGACCTTTTGATGGGATGGGCCTCCTTGGGATTAGTTATGTGGTCTCTTCAGCTTTTGACTCTTGTTGGCCCAGTTAGGGATCCAATAAGCCTTTGGCCACGTCACATAGAGTGGGACCCACTATGGCCACATATCATGCCAGCTGGCGCTGGGTCTTAGATGAGGGTAAATGGGTCCAAACACACAGTATTCAACCCAAAGATATAGCATCGTATGTATCAGAACCAGCATATCCCATAGCAATTTCACACCCTCCTAAAACCGGATGATGTAATGAAAAGGCAAATGCGTACAATCAAAGGCAATGTATCATAAATTCACAACCAATTCTTTCAAGATCTATTTTAGAAACATCAAACAAGGTAGTATAAACAATAGAACCAATCCATCATTTCCTAAACATATTAATTTCTACATCATATTATCAAATACCAATGCTAAGTCCAACAACTAACAACTAATCAAGCATTGCAAAAATAACTCCAGTTAAAAATAAAAACACCAGCGAAATAGCAAAATAAATCTAAACCTGGAGGCAAAAATAACTCGCGATCATTTGAGCATTTGCTTCCTTTAGATTTATTTATTTGTAGCCTTCAACTCTTTCCTTCAAAGAATTAAAGCTATTTGCAGCCCTTAGGGTTGCAAATAAGCATTAATTAGTTTTAAGATTCCATCTATTCCCAACATAAATCACAAAAAGGTCCAGTGCAAATGAAATCTAAACTTTTTCTACACTTCCTAGTAATATTGTCAACCATATCAATTAATGGCACAAGAAGATAACGGGATTATGGCGCCAACTATTTCATCATTGTCTTTACAAGTTCCATTATATAGAAATCAAGCAATTTTCTATCAAAAGTTGCAGATAAGCAACCTGATACTTTGGGCCAAGAAAGTAGAAGCCACATCAAAAAATTTCACGGTAAGCAAATTCTCTTTTCTTGATTTTTCTCGCTTTCTTTTTTATTTGTTTATAGATCAAAAATTCATATCTCCTTCAACTTTATTGTAGATCATATGTAACTTAATCATTAAGAAAAAAAAATCTATATGCAAAAAATTGTATAGGTTGTGCCTACCATGTGTTCGATAATTTGCCTATAATAATATTATCACTACATCCATCTGCAGCATTCCATACACATATTCTGTAATCCATAATAGCAGCAAATTTATGTTCTCTGTTCTTGTTTTGTAGTATATGTGTTCCTTTGGTTTTTTTTTTTTTTTGATAATTGTGTTCCTTTGAAATTTCACTTAGAATTAACTTATTGAACAGATTTAAGTGATGCTTGATTTTGACTTGAATGAGCCTCTAACTGAGGAAGATGATAGAGAATATGATGAACCTTTTATTGGCCAAACTTTTGGAAGCCAAGAAGAGGCATTTGTTTTCTATAACAAATATGCAAGACGACATGGATTTGTAGTCCACAAGGATCATTCGGACACTAAACATGGGAGGACTATTAGGCGTGATTTTTTATGCCATCGTGGAGGCAATCAAAGTTTGAAGGTAGTTGATCCCTCTTAATCTCGAAGAAATAAGGAATCAGCAAGATGTAGTTCCAAGGCTCACATGCGTATTGCATTGAAGAGGTGCTTTGACATTTTTCCAGAGGAATGGCATGTAACAAAATTTGTAAAGGAGCATAACCATTGTATGGTGTCACTTGAAGAAATGCGTTTTCTACCGGCAAATCGAGTTATAACTCAAGAGGACGAAAAACAAATTTTTTTATACAAGGAAGCTGGGTTGCCGGTTAGACAAATAATTCGAGTGATGGAGCTTCAAAAGAATGTTAAGCATGGTGAGTTGCCATTTCTCGAAAAAGATATTCGTAATCTATTTACTAGAGTTAAGAGGATGCTTGAGGGGGGTGATATGAAAAATCTTTTACAATATATGAAATCTTCAAAGCAAGAAAATCCATTGTTTCAATATGCATACACAGTAGATGAAGAAAACAAAATGGAAATTTTGTTTTGGTGTGAAGGTGAAAGCTTTGATTGGTACCAAAAGTATGGTGATGTGGTGGTTTTTGATACTACCTACAAAGTTAATGCATATGACATGCCTTGTGGAATTTTTGTCGGTATTGATAATCATGGGAAGACAATTATGTTCGGGTGTGCTCTCCTCCGCAACGAGACAACAATTACTTTTAAGTGGCTAATGAAGGTTAATATATCTTTTACATATTACTTTCATTTATTTTTTTACAGATTATAAATATTTAAAGTATTTATATATTCACCTAGTAAATATAATTTATTTCAATTTTTTTTAAAAAAAATAACAAACCTTTGTTACTATAATGAAGAAAGCACTAAAAACTATCATAACCGACCAAGACCCATGGATGTCTGAGGCTATTGCGATTGAGATGCCAAGTACAAAACACAGTTTCTGTATTTGGCATATCACTTCAAAGTTTAGTTGTTGGTTTGTTGCCCTTCTTCGTGATGACTACCAAAAGTGGTGTGGAGATTTTTATTTGTTATATAAGATGACTGATCCTGATGAGTTTGAACAAAATTGGCCTCTCATAGTTGGGAAGTATAACTTGGAAGACAACAAGCACATCCAAGGTTTGTACAAAATCAGATTTTTTGGGCACCGGCTTATCTCCGTGATCATTTTTTTGGAGGAATGGTAACCACCGGAAGGTCGGAGAGCATAAATGCATTCATCAAGAGATTTGTTTCATCTCATATAAGTCTGACAGAATTTGTTAAACAAGTTAGTATTTCTATCACAAGTACTAATTGTGTTGGTCTAATACTATGAAGGAAGCTAATGCAAACATTGTATATATCACCAAAGATAGTCGGCTATTCTAAAACATATTAATGTTGTTTTTATTTTACATTATTTTTGCTACTGTAGTGTTTATTTACTCTAGGTTCTAATTTTATGTAGACAAGATTATCTTCAATTAATACAAAGTAATATCTGTGTTATGGCTGAATATTATAGGTGGGTATTTCTGTTGAAGAAATTAATCAAAGGTGTATACATTTGAACTTGTCAGCATCTCTTACACCCACTTCTTTGAAAACAAAATCACCTTTGGAAGAACAAGTTTCTGGAATATTTACGCCATTTGCTTTCAAAAAGTTTCAGCATGAACTTACAAGAGCAACTCTATATTCTATAATTCATGTGGAAGGTGATGAATTTGTAGTGAGATATTATGAAGGGGAAGATAAAAGATCTCATAGAGTCTTTTGGAATGGTAGTACAACAAGGTGTAGTTGCAAAAATTTTGAGTTTTGGGGTATACTTTGCTGCCATATATTTAGGGTGTTGTTCCACAATGATTGTTTCAAGATCCCATCCTTCTATTTACCTATACGATGGTGTTGTGAGGCATTGCAAGCTACTACTAGTACTCAAGAAGTTGTAGTAGAAGAAATATTGTCACTAGGAGAAGTAGTTCCTAACACCCATGCGATTATAGCTGAAGTGTTGCACCCTCCACAATCCAAGACTAAAGGGCATCCCAAAAAGAAGCGTGAGAAAGGTGGAAAAGAAATAGCGAAAAAGCATACTAAGAGTTGTTCTATTTGCAAGCAACCTGGTCATACCAAACCAACCTGTCCTTTCAAAGAAAATATACGTTCCGTTGCTAATGCAAATGATGGTGCACCACAGAAAAAACAGAAGAAAACATCCAAATGTTTAGGACTTAACCCCATGTTTACTTTGAAGGTTTAAAGATAATGCTACTCTAAACTTTCTTTTTTATTCTTCCACGTCTATATATTTACTTACTCTTAAAATTTGCTGGTTGAAGATTATAGAGCAAGACTAGGAAAAGAAAACCTTTTTGCGGTCTATTGTCATATTGAAGATAATATTTGTCAGACATTTATTTTGGGTTTAAGAGATAAACTTTCATGATTGTTATTTTGTGTATCATAGCTAAGCTATGACTATTGGATGTTTTTTTTACTATATTTTATTGGAATAGAGATTGAATTTTACTCCGTATGAGTTAGTTGAATTTTGTCTTGATGCTGCAATTTTGGTTTTCCCAACTAGCTAAGAGTATAAATTCAATAAGTATTCTTCTTTATCTTCATCATCATAAGGATGGTTCGAATTTTTTTTTTCCAGTAAAGCGTTTATCATGAACAAACATTATTAGGGAAGAAAAGCAAAAAAAAAAATACAAAAAAGAGCTTACCTTCTACTTCGGTAAATACTGCACTATCATGGTTTTGTGTGAAGTGTTAAGTGTAGTGGCATTTATTACAAAGATTGGTGGACAGCTAAAAATTAGTTTAAGAGAAGTATTTCGGTAAGCATTTAATGACTCCATAATTAATTTCATATTATTGTTTTACTAGATTCCATAGAAGTAGCAAATGTACATTAATGAATGGAATTTTGCTAGTTTTTATGCATAGCCCTAAGGGCTGCATATAGCGGAACCGTTATTATTATTATTACGGTTTTTTCACCTGATATCCCCGAGTTTTCAAAAAATTCACCTGGTACCCTCCATGTTTTCAAAATTCACCTGGTACCCCTTAGTTTTATGTAAATACACCCAACTGCCCCTACTGTCAACCTTCTATTAGAGCTCCGTTAGTGCAAACTTAAATTCACAAGGTACCCTTAAGTTAAAACATTATTCACTAGGTACCCCTAAATGTTTTGAAATACAACCTGCAAGTTAACAACGGATAGAAACTGCTTTAAAAAACTAGCCGTTAGGTGCTTTTATTTATATATTGCGGATCCTTCTTTTAACATCCTTACTAGTAGTCTCTTTTGACCATCTCCCTAAATTATCCTAATGAGTTCTCTCTCTAAAACATCCTCCTCAACCCAAGAGTCTACATACATTAGGGTTCCAAATCGATTGTGTAGATATGGGAGGAAATTCGCGATTAGAAGTTCTGATTCAAGTTTAAACCCACAGCGATTGTACTATAAGTGTGATGTTTGTGACACTTTTAGGTGGTGCAAAGGTTGGGTGGAGCAAAGTGGAGGCTTCCATCATGAGGCACAGAGCATGGGAAGCTCAGAGAATGAGAACATGCAAGAAGAGCTGAAGCAAATGAAGAAGAAGCTTAAAGAACAAAAGAAGTTAGTTAGGCTTATAATAAAGTTAGGGTTAATTATGTTTGTATTGCTTCTCTTTGTAATAATATTCATTGTAGCATAAATATGTATGCACAACCAAAAAGATCAACCAAGTTTAGTTTAATTACAAAAAACTGACTTCCCCTAATCACCATAACAAAGGACACTACAGAAACTGATTTTCCCATATGACAGTAGCTTTACAAAAATCTGATTTAAGTTAATAACCCAAAAACAATCTAGCCAAAAAATGCAAATGTTGCTAGGTTGCTTAGGTGGCCTTTCTTGCTCTCTTCTGTGTCTTCTTGGAAGTGCTAGCCTCACTCTCAGCTTGTGGCCTTGATCTCTTTTTTCCTGCATCCCCTCTGCCACATGTTCTTGCATTATGGCCCATCTCCTTGCACTTGTTGCACTTCACATAGCTGTGTCTCTTGGCCTTCTTAGCCTCATTCACACCTCTTTTCCTCTGTTTTGGAGGTCTTCCATCACCTCTTTTCTTGTTTGGAGGGTGAATTAGTGGGGGTTAAAATCTGGCCATTGAGATTGATCAGCCATGGGATGGATGTGCTCAGCATAAGTGGCCTTGTAAGCTGCCCCCTTGTAATAATCAGAAACATAGGCAAGAGGGTCAACTCTCTCATTGTACATCACCCTTAAGGCATGCTTGCAAGGGATACCACATCCTTGCCACTTGCCACACCCACAGCTTAACCTAGCCAAGTTAATTGGGAAACTAACATTCCCATCTTTGACTTCAAACTCCCCTCCACCACAAGCTGTTGCATTACAAAATCTTGAATCAGCACTCCTAGTTTCCAGCACTTTTGTAGCATAATCAGTGAGGTGCCCTGGGTCCATATCAATAGCTTTGTCAAACCTTGCACCAATCCTCTTCATTGACCACACTCTTATGGCTGAAAATAGTGAACAAAATTGTTAGATGAATAATAATTCAGATATTGAAAAAATTGAAAAATATAAAAGTTGCAACTATATACCTTCAAGTAGGTTGAGCACAGGTAAATCTCTGTGAGCTTTGGTGCAAGCATTGAAACTTTCCACAAAGTTTGTGGTGTTGTGATCACAACTGATTGTTGTGTCAGACATATGCCTAGACCACTGCTCTGTGGTGCTATCTAGATAGGCAACATCATCTTTATCAAAAGCCAAGATCTTCTCCATTGCTTTGTTGAACACATATGTGTTGTAGGCATTTGCTGCAATCCAGAATAATTTGTGGAAGGCTGATCCACTCCAGCCCAAATTCTTGCTGTTCATGTATAAATGCTGGCAGCAGACCCTCCTAGTAGCCTTGGGAAACACCCCATGCACAGCAGCATCAACCCCTCTCATCCTATCACTAATGAAGCACCAATCATCCTTTTTGCACCCTTCTTTTTCAAAGCACAACCTCAAGTTCCTAAAAAAGTACTCCCATGACTCTATGCTCTCAGTATCAACAATCCCATATGCAATAAAAAATATTTCATTATTGTCGTCCACACCTAGAGCAGACAAGAGGATCCCTTTATAATATCCACTCAAGTGTGCCCCATCAATACCTATCAAAGGCCTACAACCCCTTAAAAACCCTCTGACTTGTGCTGCAAATGAAATAAAACAGGCCTTGAATCTAGGTGCTATGTGTCCTGTGCTCCCTGTCCATGTTATAAGGGTATATGACCCTGGGTTTGTGGACTTAATGACCTCAACATAAGTAGGGAGTAAGTTGTAAGCCTCTGCAAATCCTCCATAAATCTCCTCCTTAGCCATTGTTTTTACCTTGTAAAACAACCTCTTCTTGACTATCACCCTAAACTTCTCTTGAACCACCTTTTGCAAAGACTCAACAGGAATATCAGGGGTTGTTTTGATGACTTCCAACAGTTTCTTACACAGCCAAGAACAAGAGACCAGGGGGTTCTCCTCTAACCTCCCACAAGTTGTATGTTCCCCCTTAATGGTCTTGATGGCCCAACTGATTTTATCAGTTAATCTTGAAGCATGAATCCTCCATTCACATGCTTCCATTATGCAAGAAGTTGTAAACCTCTTGTTATCAGCCTTCAAGACAAGAAGAGCAAATCCTTCTTGAATGCAAAAATCCCTCATAACCTCAAAAAACACTTCCCTAGTTGGAAAGATCAACCAAGGCTCTATTGTAATAGACCCATATGGTTGTCCATTCCAAATCTTTCCATTCTTATACATCTTGTCCATAGTTGAGCTCCCATCTAAGAAATCTTCAAAAGCCTTCTCAGATACATCATCATATGCAAAAGTATCCTCTTAAGTCTCATGCTCATCCTCATCCACAATAAAGTCCCCAAAAACATCATCATCTTCTGATGATTCATCCTCATCAATGAAGTCCTCATCATCACTGCTTGGTGCATCATCTCCATCATCATCATCATCATCAAAATCCATCCTCTTTGGTCTTCTTCCACTGCCTTGCCTCCCAGTTCCTTGTCCTTTTGGAACATAGGTGCCCTTCCTCTTAGTTGTGGTTTTAGGCACTTTATAACCCGAGGGCCTAACCTTCTTGCCCTTCCCTTTTACCACAGAAGCTTGGTCGGTTGGGGTAGGTTCAAATGGGGTGCCCTGTGAAATAAGTGGTGATGGTGGGTTGTGGTGAATAGGGGGTGATTGGGGGGGTTGTGGTTCGGTAGGTTGTGATGGGGTGGGCTGGGTGGAATGTGTTTCATTTTGCTGTGAGGGGGTGGGCTGGGTGGAATGTGTTTCATTTTGCTGTGTTTTAGTGGGCTCAAAGGGGGTGTGGTGTGTTTCAGTGGGCTCAGAGGGGGTGGGCTGTGTTTCAGTGGGCTCAGAGGGGGTGGGCTCAGCTTTCTTCTTGGGCCTTCGGGTCAGCTTCTTTCTCTTGGGTGTGGCTGTGGTTTTTTTCCTTTGGGTTCTCTTTGTGGGTGTTGTTGTGGGTTGTGGCTCATTTGTTGGGGTTGTTGATGTGGGTTGTGCCTAACTTGGGCTGGGCTGGGATGTGGCTCATTTGTGGGTTGAGAGGTGTCCACAGGATCTTGGGTTTGTTGCTCAGGTTGTGGTTGTGAAAAACCAGGGACCATTTCATCAGCATCCTGTGTTGAGTACACTCTCATGTACTCAACATCATCATTATCAACAGACAACACAGGGACCTCAATAGCAACACAAAACCCAGTTGCATATTACTTCTCTTCTTCCAACCTTCTCTGCTCTTCCTCTTCTTCTTGTCTCCTCCTTTCCTCCTCCTCTTTCTCTCTCTCCCTCCTCAATATCTCTTGTACTCTCCTTATGTTCTCAAGCTTCTACCTCTCCTCATTATCTTTCTTTGCAAGAACAGACCTAAATACTTGGCAAGGGTCTGCAGTCTCCTCTAGCCATACCTCAATAGTATCCTTGCCCAAGCCCCACCCCCACACTTTCATCAAATCAGAATCAGTCCTCAACTCAATTTTCTTCTTGGTCCTAGGATTCTCAGCTAATACCCTAAATAGCTTAGGTAAATACACATTCTGCTTCAATGATTCCTCCAAAAAATCCTCAAACAAGCCCATTAAATGACACAAATCTGTGTCCTCTACCCTAACATCAAAATCTTGAGTATTGAAATGCACCAATAACCACACAGCAGCCATCCTAATAATCATATAACATCTAAATCAAACAGAAACTAAAGAAATTCTAAGAAAACCTAAGTATGCAACTAGTCAAACAACCAACTAAACCCTAACATCCTAAAACATTACACATGCATGTGAAATTATTTAACTTCAAAGCAATTTAGGTAGAAGAAAATGCAGAAAAATTTTACCTTTTCGCAGTTTTAAAACCGTCGCTTAGAAATTTTCAACTTCTTCGCAATTCAACAAAATCGCATTTTTCCTTCAATCGTCTGTTGAGATTTTTCAAGTGGACAACAATCTGATCAATAGCTTCCTAATCCGCACCAAATGGTTACAGAATTTTCTTCAAAATCCTCAGTTTTAGGGTTCCATGGATGAACCAAAACAGAGGAGTGGAAGTTGAGGGAACGATTTTTTTCGAAATGGGTTGAAGATGTCTGACAGGGGGTTATCATTATGGCGCCAATAATTAATGGCATTCTTGTAAATTAGCAGTAACGGAGCACTAACGTCTGTTAAGTGTAAGGGCATTTCATGCTAATAAACAAACACTGAGGGGTACCAGGTGAATTTTGAAAACATGAAGGATACCAAGTGAATTTCTTGAAAACAAGCACTAACGTCCGTTATTATTATTATTATACTACGAGAGGAAGCGGAAGCATATCTTCTTCTGTGATAAGAAATTATGATTTTGAAAGGGCATTTTTGGGTTTTCCGTTATTGGATATATATTATTATATTATATTCAGCATAGCTGCAGAAGTATGTCATGCCGCCTATCCACCCAACCCACCCGGATCCGAAGTGAGTATTATAAATGAAGGTGAGGGAGAGAATCTGATCTTTTCTTGTAAAGGGGGGAAAAAAAATATGGGCGGAAGAGAGGAAGAAAGTGAGAGTGTGGGTAGGATTAGGTTTGTAGTGCGAGCGTTGAAGTCGGGTTGGGAAAACCGTGATGAAGACGATGATTCAGGTTTAAAGTATAAACAAGTAGAATTCCATATGGTAGATGTAGATGTGAAGAGTAGCGATGACGGTGGTATGATAGAATTACGTCGTGATGTCCTTCCTTCCCTGTTGGCCCGAACAAGTGGGGGTGTGTTGATTTCATTGGCTCCATCATCCTTCTCCGTCTTCGGCGGCCTTTCTTGTACGATTGATGAATCCCTTGCTGCATCGTTGAAACCTCCTCCCGAACGCCGCCATCTATATTACAAGGGCGGCTCTACAATCAACCTCGACGGAGACGGCAAGTGGGAAGCTTTTCCCCTCCAGTTTGAGAAATACAACGCCCACGTAACAGTGTGTGCTGTCCTTTCTGGCAAGTTATACAACTTTGGTTCCATAACTCTTTCTCCTGATGTATTTGATCCCTCCCTTGGCTATTGGACACGTTTAGGCTTCCCTCGACACCTCTCCAGGCCGTCTTATCCGGTGGTGGCTGATCCTTCTAATCATAGAATTCTCATCCACTTCCGCTCCCCCTTTATCATCTTTACGCTTTCTACCCTTGTGATGATCCGCATCCAGACGACGATTCTCTTCCTGCTCCTGGTGGTGGTGGATGGGAACGTTTGAAGCCTGATTGCCTCCCTTGGGCTGACGTGGTCGCTGTTGACGATGACTTGCTTTTCCTGTACTATAAGAAAGATAAATTGCTTGTTTTTGATCTGGCCTCACCCTCTGGAGATAGGTTGGATGTTGTTTGGTCATCCTCCATGTGTGGTCATGTTAACGTTGCTAATCTTGCTTTCACCTCCTTGTTTTCCCTGGCCAATGGATTCATGTGCTTCGCTGATTCCGTCAGTAAGCCTCCCCCCGATAACATCGCCATTATCTTATTTTTCATATTCAGAGCACATCGCAGCAGCGTCGATTCTACTTCCATAATCATCACTCCCATTTCTTTTCACTACAAAATCATTGAATCCACTTCTGAAGTGGTTGATTTCCTCCCTCTTTCCCAGGTACCGTACCTATTACCTAACCTCTCTCTCTCTCTATTTACTATACTAATACTTCTATTGAGTTTAGGGTTTGAGTTTCAGGAATATTTTCCTTTTGTGTTTCCTCAAAACTATTTGAATAAGTACCACTATTATTCAGTTTTTTGAATTGACTTTGACAAAATAGACCTTTGAATATAATCTACTCTGTACTCTGTATTCATAAAATTCTTGTTAAATCCCTAATTTGATCTCAACAGCATTTGAAGCAGACTTTGTCATTAGGAAGCAGAAATAGTCTAAGGGCTTTCTACAAGTACTCCTCATGTAAGGAGGGCATTATTGATGCTTTATGATCCTTCAGACTTCAGAGTTTTGACACCACTTCCCCTTTCATTTTAAATAATTCTTGTATGGAGCCTAAGTAGTTAAGAAATTGTTATGATTATTGTTATGTATGTGTTTTTCTTTTCTTCTGTTGGCTAAAATGATAATGCTTTTCTTTGCAGGAGGCTTCTGAAATTCTTGGAAGAAAACTCGCGCATAATAATGTTGTAGAATGAAAGTGACTTGGAGGGTATGCTTTTGCTGGTCATTTCCATGGAACTTAGACCGGCGGGTGCGCACTTACTAGCATATGGAGAATTACTTATGGGACTTTCTTTGTCAACCAACATTTTACAGTATTATTATTTATGCACTAATATTATTATTAGTGTTGTAGACCTTCTAGATATGCTCCTTGAGGGCAAAAAAGTGTAAGTTATGCCATATAATACTGTGTCTGTGTGTTGAAGATTTGGCTTTCTTTTGTATTATTTATTTATGCGTCCATGTTGTGAAACAGTAAACTGGTTGGAATGAATAAACCAATTAGGGCCTGTTTGGTTCGGCTGAAAACAGCTGAACTGAACTGAACTGATTGGTGCTGAACTGAACTGAAATGATTGATGTTGAACTGATTTGAACTGAACTGATTAGTGTTGAACTGAACTAAAATTTGCTGAATTGAACTGAAATTTGCTGAACTGAACTGAAATGAATTGTTTATGAGAGAAGGAAATTAGGAACTGAAATTTGTTGAACTGAACTGAACTGATTGGAGCTGAGCTGAACTGAACTGATTGGAGCTGAACTGAACTAATTAGAGTTGAATAGAATTGAACTGAATTTAAGTTGAAACAAACAGACTCGTACTATCATGTATATTAGGACTGGGATTTGGATGTTATGAGAAAGAACCAGAATAAAGTGAAGTAGCATGTAGCAACTTTAAAAGTCTTTAACACGGCTGCACATTTGAGCTATCTTGTCAGGGGTGTTGGTAGGGCTGGTCACATAGGACCCATCCCATTAGGGCAGATGGGCTTTGGTTTGGCGGGAATGGGGATGAAAATTGTACGTTTTTATTGGTATTTGACATTTTCAATAATATTTAAGTATGAGTTAAGATAAATGTTGGGTACTCCACTTTCATATAAGTTGCAATTAGAGTACCCTAACTTTGAATTGTTGCACTTTAGGTACTGATTTTGGATGGAAAATAGGTTTGACCGTTAAGTGTCATATCTCTGTTATTTTGACACTAATTAACAACTAACACCAGCTTAATAAAACTTCTTGAAAATTAGCTTCAGTCCATACTCCATACCACCACCCATCAATGGCAGTCAACACCACCTATCCGAAACCACCCGCCATTTCTGCCACCTCAAAACTACCATCATCTCACTTGCATACCTCTTAAAAAACTTATCCTAAATCAAAGAAGCATCAACCCCATCGCCCAAAGCAACCCAAGAATCATCATCCCAACTGCTCCACTAGACCACTAACCGAATTCGTATTCAAGAGGGGTTGCAGATTCGAACTTGAAAAGGAGTATGAACAGCTTCAAGCCAAACAAGGAGACATCGAAAGCTTCGGAATGTCCGGAAGAAGTCGCGTTTGATGATTTTCTCGATTACGGCCACATAGCTTTCTTCGTCGAGTACTGTTTCCGATATATATTTTTGGGGCTATATATGTTGAATTGATGAGGATGGATGTTGATGATCGACAGAGGAGAGTGAAAGTGATGGTGAAAAAAAAATGGAGTTTTCACTGTTTATAATGGTGGAGGATGGTGGAGATTAGGTTATGATAGTTATGGTTATGGTGAGGATGAGGAGGTTGATGGTGGTAGTGGTGAGCGTCTGAGTGGTGAGAATTGGGTGGTTTTGGGTTAATTAGGGATAGTTAAATATATTAGGGGATTAATTAGAATAATTAGTATATTTTAAATTAAAATTTAACAGAATTAATAAATGGGTACTCTAACTGCAACTTTTGAAAGTTGAGCACCTAAACTGCAACTTTTAATAAAGTTGAGTACCCAACTTTTATCTTAACTCTCGGAAGGTAAGTTATATACTTGTATACCTAATGCAATATGTCATATAGATTCATGACCAAAAGTTTGAGAATTAGCCTTTAGTAGGACTGATAGAAGTATAAGTGCATGCTTGGATCTAAGGTAAGGACTTGAGGGTAATAACTAAAGTAAGATATTACAAAGAATCAAGGGGCTTGGAATCTGCAGTGGGAAAAAATTGTTACTCTCATTTTGAACTCTAAGGATACGGTGCGAAATTATTATCTTTATTTGAAGGGTACTCCCCTTCCATCTTCGGTTTGATGGATGGATCCCAGTGCCTTCAGCTAAACTTCTGGCATTGGTCATGTCCGGGTAGATGTTTGCAATTCTTTCATTTGGTTGATTACACTGATTTATCTATACAACTAATAGTCTATCTGTTATTCAATTGCATTTTACCTTAGTTTTTAGCAACGATAATAAACTTTTAATTGCCAAAAAAATATGATTAAACTTTTGCGTAAGTTATAAGAACCCCATGAAATGTTTGTGGTGATGAAACCCCATTCTCAGACGCGTTTTCCTAGATAGATTTGCATCACTGCTCAGTGCCACCTTAAAGAGTGATAATGGATAAAAATGAAATTGTATGAGATAAGAGATATTTTGTTGTGACAAGAATTACCATGAACATTGACATTAAAATTTCCCTTAAAATATACGCTAAGAGCATGTTTAAGTCAACATTTTTAGGCTCCAATAGAAACATAATCAATTACTTAATACTCCCTTTTCTCTTGTTTGGTTCAATCACTCCTCAATCCATTACCATTGATTGACGATAATGGGCTCTTTCTTAGGTTGTAACAGTGCAATTCTTGGTTTTAATGTCTACCATCCCATTGCTTAAACCAAATACCCAATACAATAAGGGGGCGTTTGGTTTGGGGTTTTTAGGAAAGGGTAAGAGAATCAACTAGCTCAATTCCCTTGTTGTTTGTTAAGACATATCAATCAATCCATTTACCCTCTCATTTCCCCCAAACTCCTCTACTTTCATTCCCCACCATCCCCCAAGGTTTCACTTACCCTTTCTTTCTTCTACCCGATTGTGGCCTTTGACCAATCATTGACCACTACCCTAACCACCAACCCAGCCACACAACCACCACATCAACCACCGAACCCACCAACCCAACAAACTGAACCACCACTCCAAGCCCCCTAACCACCTTGACCGCCACCACTGAAACCACCATGACCGCCGCCTAAACCACCATTACCGCCAATGAAACCACCATGTGCCACCAAAACTACCACGCCATGCACCGAAAACCACCAACACAAGGCCGAAACCACCACTCGATCCAAATCCACCCACACGAAAAAAAATCCCAACCCAACTAAAAAACCCAATTCTAATCCTTGATTATGGCTTTAGATGAATTTGACCATTAAAACCTCATATTTGAAGTTTTTATTGTTGAATTTGACCTTTAAAACCTCAAATGTGGCCTTTAATGATGGTAAAGAAGGTTAAGAAGGAAAGGGGACTGCTGAGGTGGAGTCGGTGAAGTGGCGACGGTGGTTGGTGATGGTGAGGGGCGACATTGAGAGGCCGAGTTGATGGGCGGCAGTGAGAGGGCGGTGGGAGCGGTGGTACTCAGGAGAAAGAGAGGGGGGAAATAGTGAGATGAGGAAGATGAGTTCTCATTATTCTCAACCAAACAACATTCTTAATCAAAGGGTTTTCTTTTCCTTTCCCCTTATTTCTCTTTCTTAAACCCTTACCCTTTCCCCTTCATACACCAAACGCCCCCTAAAAGGTAACCAATTTTGTTACCATTCCCTTTGATTCTATTCGATGTCAATACCCTGGCTTGAACTAAACAAGCATTAAAGTCAATATTGTTATCATTATTTATTATCGCCTACTAAACAAGTTGGGAAGTTATGTACAAATCCTGCCAATTATTTTTCTAAGTGCAAAGCTAGCCCAAAAAGGGAAAAAAAGTTGCTCATGAAATTTAATTTCTCATACTTGTACTATTAGCATGTAGTGGTAACTGGTAAGTGCCAAATTGGCAATTGGCAATTGGCGTATGTTTGAGAATGATTTCTTATTTTGCAGGTTGAAGTAGATTGCTACTCACTGAAGATTGACGCATACAAGGATCTGATAACCGGTATTAGGGTGCCTTCACTATATGCCACATGGACGACTAATCTCATTTATATAACATTTAGGATCTACGCAATAGATAATTGTCTTATGCTCATCTTGTCAAATTGTAATCAGTCTACTGGGAACATTTAGTACGGCCGTTACACGGAATGAAAAAGAAATCAAGGCCTTGTTTCTTTTATTTTTTTGTGACAATAAGTACACACAAGTAAAGAGACAAACATAAAACCACAACCATAAACACAAGACCGAAACAAAAAAACAAACCCTACAACACCTAAACCTCAACTAGCCGTGACAGCTAGTAGGGATCTGGGGACCTTTGACCCAACCATTATTCTGACAAACTAAAACATTATTACATGACCTTAAATTCATAGACTAAGCATGTTTCTTTTTTACATGGTACGAGGAATCCGATGGGGGAGGAGATCCACACTTTCTTTTTGAACCAACATAGCACACAACGTGACAGAACTTTGAATACCTTCTTCGGACTCTTGTACGAGCAGCTTCCTGATCATTAACACTTAAGCCATCCTGCCTTTTTCCTTGAACCTTCAACATTCTTGAGGACCGATCAGCCACTCCGCATCTCCTCTTCACAGTGCTGGGACTTCTCTCATGATCCTTTATCAACCCATCTTGATATTGAACTTCATTCTTATTTTGCATCACAATACTCTTACCCTCACTAATCTTATCTTGCTCCACATAAGTAATCGGGACATCCTTCATAACATTTGACATTTCTTCTATTCTATGTTGGCTTTGGGCATTATCCATGATATGAACACCTTCAGTTGAATTCTCTTCCTCATTGGGAAAGCTATCAACGACCTCAACACTCTTAGAATCAGGATTTGTGGATGCCTTTGCCAGTATAGTTGAACTAGGAGGGTGTGACATGTGGGGTTGAATCTTTAGGACTAACAAAGAGCGGGGTTGAAACATTTGAACTTCACCTCCTTTCCTTATCTTGCTGACATCTACGCGAGAAACACACAAATGCATGAAGGGTTTTCTTTTATTAGTGAACACAACTTTACCTTCGTTGGAAGAAGTAGCCCTTTCTTCATTATCAACCATCATGTAATCAACCCTTACATCCATATCCCGATGCGCTAGACCAACTTCATTCCCTTTATACTTTCCTCTACTTTCAGGTTCCACTTGCTTCTCTTGTACTCCAGGTTTTGATTATTGGCCTTTAGACTTTCCCTGACTTCGATTTTCTAGCTTCCCACACCCTAGACCGTTAGACAGATCATCATCACCGTCCACTTGCATTAAAGGAAATAGGGCTTTCTCCAAATTAGCAAACTCGATACTTATGTCTTTATTCTTTGGCTCAAGGTCCTTGGCTTTCAAAAGATCCTCAAAAGCCTTCTCCAAATGTCCCATTTTCTTAAACGCTAAACCTCTTCTGAACAAGGCTTTCACATTCTTCTTATCAACCCCCAAAACCAGCGAGCACACCTCAATAACATTTTTGAACTTATTTAATTTTAAACCACAAGCTGCAATATTCAAATGCAGATGAATAACCAGATCCTTAAATGGGGGTTCATCATCACATAAAGTTAAATCCTCACAAACTGCAATGATCACAACGCACAATAATTTGATAGTTTTCTCATACTTAACAAAAGCACCACTAAAGTCTTTTAGTCTAAATAACTGATTTCCTTCTTCTTTTAAAGACGACTCAAAAGGAATTATGTAATAGTCCAAATCCTAAGCATCTTTTAATTAAAAGTTTAATTATATTTTATTAGTTTAATTGAGTTTAATAATACACTCTTTTTATAAAAATAAACATTTTGAGGGATAGTATGTTGTATGTTTAATGTAGATTTGAGTTATGTGATAGATTAAATTCTCGAAGTTTTATGAAAAATATAATTTGGGTTTATTAAAGCATTTAAGTATTGTTTTATTCTAAACAACATCTTATTTGTTTGGATGTAAAGATTTAAATTACGATTTTACCCTTAAGTAATAAAAAAAGAAACATCACTCTTTGTTTCCCTCTAGTGGCTTTCTTGAGAAAGCTAGAAGCTTCATCTCATTTATTCTCCACTTATAAAATAGCAAACCAACTCAATTTGATAAGGATGAAATACCAAAGAAATCCCAACGTCCTATTTTTCCTCTTTCTCTATCTCTCGTTGATGGTTGCTCCTACTTGTCGCTGCCTTTCTCTCTCTCTTCTCCCCTCCCTGTTCTGTCTGGTTGTTGCGTCGTCGTGCGATGAGCTACCACCGTCGTGCTCTCGGTGTAGCTGAATCAGTATGATGAGTCGTCACCGCCCATTATCTTCTCTCCCCTCTACTCTGTGCCTGTCGTTGTTGTGTCGTCTCACCGGAGCCTTGCCGGTGCTGCTGCTTCCGTCTTCCTGTCGTGTGTTGCTGCTGCTGCTCCTTGTTTCCTCCCTCCTCTGCTTCGTTTCTCTGGTGATGTGCCGCTGCTGCCGCTATCGTGGTATGCTGCTGCGGTGTTCGGCAGTGTTATAGTGTCGGTGGTGGTGTTTCACATTCTGGTATTTGTCCTATTTCACATATTGTTGTTATTGGAAATCTGAAATTGGTTTTGTTTATTTATTTATTTTTTCCTTTGATTTATTTTAGAGAAGCAACATCTCATTTACAGGTTGTACTCAAATTCCTCTTCTTTATTACAAGAACTCAAATTCTAGTTTTACTAAATTTTTATGGTTCGAATTCATTAATAAATTCAGTCCTTGTCATTAATTAATGAGCAAAGTTAGCTATAATAAGAGTTCATTGAAATTAAAGATTGGATCTTTTCACTTTATATGATGGATTGAAGCTTACAATCTGTAACAAGCTTTCTTAAGTAGTTTACAAAAAATCAGATTTCTACAAATTGCTAATATTCTCTAAAAATCAGAATAGGATTAATTAGAGTTAGTTGAGGAGATTGTTAATTTCTAATGAAAAAGTTGTGAGTTAGTTTGATAAAAGGAGAAAGATATTGAGGTACATTATTATGGAAATTAGATTGTTTAATGTATAATGCAGCAAAGGAATTGCTAATGAATTGTTGTTGTATGGGGTTGTTGGGGATGGTTCATGAATTCGAATTGAGGATGGAGTTCGAGAATTGTAGATGTCATTAAGACATAATTATGGAGTTGAAGCGTTATTCAAAAAGCGAGGATTAATCTCCAAGGTGTATTATTGTGGAATTGGATTACGTTCGAGATAATTATGGAGTTCAAGCTAGAGATTGGTGATCAAGTATCTATGATCTCGGGGATCATGTAAAGGTACACATTGTTCATCCACCTTCGAACTAGAATTGGTATTTTTGAGATTCTCCAATTGCATGAAATAATTAGTTTTTACCTTGAATTTATTATGTTTCTGAATATGTATATAAGTTTGGTTAAAGTTACCTAACGGTTTGTTTTAGTGGTAGCATCGTAAATACTAATTTTATAAAGCAAATCTTTGATCATGAACTATGATGAGTATGTTTTGGTTTTTAAGATCTAATATTGTAAGTCGCTCAACAACCTATGTTTTAAGATGTGACAAAGAAGTTATGGGTGTTTGATTATAAATATGGTTTTTCACCATATACCCCTGACAAATTTTTTTTTGCACCATATACCCTTTCAACTTTCCAAATGCACCATATACCCCTCACGTTTGAAAAAATACATCCACTTACCCTTATGACTAACGGAAGTCTAACACCGTTAGTCATTAACCCTTAATCCCCCTCTAACCCTAATTTAACTAACCATTAACTAACCTAAACCTAACCCATAATCTAATACCCTAACCCTAACCACCCAACCCCACCCCCTCCTCCCACCCCACCCCATCCCATCCCCTCACCCCCCCGAAGCCCCCTCCCCCCCCCCCACATCCCCCCCATGCCTCCTCCCATCGACGGCGATATTTCCTCCTTTCTCTCTCTCACCCATCCTCTTCCCTCCTTGTCTCTCTCTCACTCTTCTCTCTCCTCTCACGAACGCCCTAAGCTCCCCGCCACTCTTCACTCTTCTCTCTCCTCTCACGGAATCACCCAAGAGTCCCTCTCATCCTCTCTACTCCTCTCTTCACGAAATCCACCAGTAGTCCCTCTCTCCTCCTCTCTCCTCAGCAACGAAGAAAACAAAGTGATGAAGATGAAGCAACGATCTAGGCCACGGCAAGACGAACAGAGGATGACGAAGAGAAGAACGATCGAACCAATTATGGGCCATGACGAGACGAAGATGACGAAGAGAAGAAGGACTAAATTTGATTTGATTTTTCTATTTTTAGGATTTAATCTCGTCTTTCTTTTGAGTTATTTTAGGTTTTAACATTGCAATTTTTTTCCAATCTAATTTCGTTTGTAATTTAGGGTTTAGATTTGTTATTTTGTGGATGTTTCATTTTACATTGTTCGATTTCGCAGTTCAGTGCTGTTCGATTTCGCTGTTCATCGTTGTTTCATTTTGTGGATGCTTTGTCTAGCTTCAAATGGTGGTGTTTTTTTGTTGTTGATGCGTGGGAGGGGCTGCGGGGATGCGTGGGAGGAGGAGGGGCTGCGAAGCTTCGGGGGGGAGGGCTACGGGGGTGCAGGGGAGGGAGACTTCGGGGGTTGTGGGGAGGGGGTACGCGACCGGTGGAGAAGGGGAGGGAGGGGTAGCGGCGCGGCGCGGGGAGGGGGGGGGGCGGCGGTGGAGGGTGGAGGGGCTGGGTGGTGGGGCAGTGAGTGGCTAGGGGTAAGGGGTGGGGGGGGGGGGCTGGGTGGTAGGGCGGTGGGTGGCTAGGGGTAAGCGGTGGAGGAGGGGTGGTGGTTAGGGTTAGGGTTAGAGTTTGGGTATTAGATTAGGGGGTTAAGGTTAGGATTAGATTTTGATTTAGGTTAGTTAATTAGGGTTAGGGTAGGATTAGGGCCTAATGACTAACGGAAGTCTAACACCGTTAGTCATAAGGGCATGTCGATGTATTTTTTCAAACGTGAGGGGTATATGGAGCATTTGGAAAGTTGAAAGGGTATACGGTGCAAAAAAAAATTTGTCAGGGGTATATGGTGAAAAAACCGTTATAAATATTTAGGAAGAATTTTGGATATATATATATATATATATATTTCCCTGTAAATATAATTTTGATTTTCTGAATTGAGCGACTTCGTATAGCTATGTTAAGTGATCTAGGATCCGATAAAGTCTGCAATGAGATATGGGATATTATTTTACAAAGGTTTTAAGGTTATAGGGTTTTAATGTCATTGAATAGCATTAGTTATTGAGATTCCAAGAATACTATGTTGTTAAGTGATATGTGAACTAAGGATTTGTATATAAGTTTCAGAAATATGAATATGAACTTTATGGAAGAAGGTTATCATAAATAGCATAGTATAATAATTCGTATCTTAAATGTGTGTTATTGACGGGTAGATTATACCCTTTGGAGTTTCTCAATGTGTTATTATTATGTTGATAATTATGATAAACTCGAAGGAGTAATTCAGTAAGTTTGATATAATTGGTGAGCTACTTCAGAATAATTGAAAATGGTGTGGGACATGGATATATCTCCACAAAAATTTGTATATTAAGCATTTAAGGGTAACGAAGAGTCTGTTCTACTCCAAGTTATTTGGAGTTCGAGTAAATGGTGGTTGACAAGAGATTTAAGATTTGAGCTTCGTATATCTATTTAGAGGATCTGAGTGTGTTATAAGATTTTAGATGTAATTGTTAACAACTTTGAGGAATATGGACTTGACTCTTGGAAGATATAGGTTAAAGGTCTGACTATAATGCAAGATTCAGGATATATCTTATTATGAGTTTTGTGTGCTTAGGATTACTTGGGTAATGAAACGTTCAAGGTTAGAGATTTCAAAGTAAACTATCGTTTGGAGATGTTATATATAGTATTACTTATGACTTGTGGAAGATTTAGCGATATGATAAACTTATGATAATTACTGGAGTTGGCCATGAATCCTTTGGGATATTAGTTGGAGTGTAAGTTGATAAGTTATAGAATAAGCTCTCTGGTTCTGTTTATGTGAAAAAGAGAACTTTTGTAACGAAGATATAAAGTTATGTAAGATTAAATTCTGTTTTGACTTTCTGATTAGTAAGCTACGTTTTGAGCTTCAATTATAATAAGCTTGGACTATAATTCCTTTAAAAGTCCGTATTTGAATGGTTTTAGCAAATGAATTTCTGTAAAGGGTTGAATTGTACCCAAATGCGATTATGTATTCCGTTTGAATTATATATCCGACTCGAGATTATGAATTTGAGTTTCAGAAAAATATTGAATTGTGAATTATGCATTTCAATTTCGTTTTGTAAGGGGAAGAAGCCGTGAGAGCGGTGATGAACAACATTTTCTGTATATATTCTAGGGACATGTCCTGAAAAGTCTTGCAAGAAGTACATATTGGAAGAGGGAGACGTCCCTTGTAAAAGTTTAGAGAGTTCGCCTGGAAGGCAACTCTATTCGTGTTCTCTTCCCCAGTACAATATAATTTGATTTCTGAAAGAAAGTAGAATATATGTTGAATATGCAAGTGGATTCGTGGAAGTTATTTCAAACTTTATTTTCGAAGTAACTCACTCAAGTTTATGGAATTCCTGGGGTGAATATGGGAATGAATTATTGAGAAACTCATTAGGAATTTATGAAGGAGTTAGCTACGCTGTGCATTTTGGATTGAAGGGTATTGAATTTGAAATAGAGAAGCGATATAAATTACTATGTCTTAGAATATAAATAGAGTTGATTTTGGAAATCATATTATTCGATGAAATTGTGATGGTTCCTCTAATTGAAAGTAAATACGATTTATCTCGAAAGCCATTCTTGTTACTATTCAAGAAAGTATCACTGTAATTTGTGTAAAGTAATTGTTATATGATTCATCCATTGTGAATTTTATGTACCTTGAATTCAAATATCTCGTAAGATAATCTTAACTCTATACATACATTTTAAGCCACCAAAAAGATTTTTTGGTTGGACAGTGTGTACTCAGTTTTGCTGATTTTGTTCTTGGAACCTGTCCTAGTGGGGGCAGTGTTCAATGTTAGTGATTTTTTCAGGTAATGTTGAAGCTAGCTCCGGGGTGAGATTTGTATCATGAGTGTCATAAGAGATGGTTCGGGCGAGCCATGGAGGAGATTATATAGTTTAGTAAAAAAAAAATCCTTATGGTGTATTATTGTATTATTTTGGAGATCCGGTTTAATTGTTTCATGTAAATGTAAATTCGAGGTTTATTTTCTGTTAATTGAGATTTGTGTATCTTAAATGTGATTAGCTAGCAGCTCGAAAGTGTGGGCTGTTACAAGTGGTATCAGAGCAACCCTGCGACCGTGTGCCGAGTTATCCACCTAGCGTGGGTAAAAGATTCTTGGGATAGTCTGAAATCGATTTGGGCTATTGGTGGTCAGGAATTTTGGTTTAGGGAATAAAGGACGTATAAGGTTGAGTACTGAAAATTGAGATCTTAGAAAAGTGAAATGTTCTATTGAGGTTTTAGCTTTGAGTGTGCATTACTATTGGGGAAATATCGAATTTTATTGATTAAGAATTATGGAGAATCTAGATTAGGAAGCAATTGAGCTTTTAAGGTATTAGAGTGAAGTTAAGAGTTTATTTGATTAGATTTCAAAATGGTTTATGTGATCTTATTCGTTTTCGGATAATCGGATGTTCTGAAGTTTTATGCTTTCAAATTTCGAGGACGAAATTTATTTTTAAGGGTGGTAGTATGTAATAGTCCAAATCCTAAGCATCTTTTAATTAAAAATTTAATTATATTTTATTAGTTAATTGAGTTTAATAATACACTCTTTTTATGAAAATAAACATTTTGAGGAATAGTATGTTGTATGTTTAATGTAGATTTCAGTTATGTGATAAATTAAATTCTCGAAGTTTTATGAAAAATATAATTTGGGTTTATTAAAGCTTTTAAGTATTGTTTTATTCTAAACAACGTCTTATTTGTTTGGATGTAAAGATTTAAATTACGATTTTACCCTTAAGTAATAAAAAAAGAAACATCACTCTTTGTTTCCCTCTCATGGCTTTCTTGAGAAAGCTAGAAGCTTCATCTCATTTCTTCTCATCTTATAAAATGGCAAACCAACTCAATTTGATAAGGATGGAATACCAAAGAAATCCCAAAGTCCTATTTTTCCTCTTTCTCTATCTCTCGTTAATGGTTGCTCCTACTTGTCGCTGCCTTTCTCTCTCTCTTCTCCCCTCCCTGTTCTGTCTGGTTGTTGCATCGTCGTGTGATGTGCTACCACCGTCGTGCTCTCGGTGTAGCTGAATCAGTATGATGAGTCGTCACCGTCCATTATCTTCTCTCCCCTCTACTCTGTGCCTGTCGTTGTTGTGTCGTCTCACAGGAGCCTTGCCGGTGCTGCTGCTTCCGTCTTCCTGTCGTGTGTCGCTGCCGCTACTCCTTGTTTCCTCCCTCCTCTGCTTCGTTTCTCTGGTGATGTGTCGCTGCTGCCGCTATCGTGGTATGCTGCTGCGGTGTTCGGCAGTGTTATAGTGTCGGTGGTGGTGTTTCACATTCTGGTATTTGTCCTATTTCACATATTGTTGTTATTGGAAATCTGAAATTGGTTTTGTTTATTTATTTATTTATGCCTTTGATTTATTTTAGAGAAGCAACATCTAATTTACAAGTTGTACTCAAATTCCTCTTCTTTATTACAAGAACTCAAATTCTAGTTTTACTAAATTTTTGTGGTTCGAATTCATTAATAAATTCACTCCTTGTCATTAATTAATTAGCAAAGTTAGCTATAATAAGAGTTCATTGAAATTAAAGATTGGATCTTTTCACTTTATATGATGGATTGAAGCTTACAATCTGTAACAAGCTTTCTTAAGTAGTTTACAAAAAATCAGATTTCTACAAATTGCTAATATTCTCTAAAAATCATAATAGGATTAATTAGAGTTAGTTGAGGAGATTGTTAATTTCTAATGAAAAAGTTGTGAGTTGGTTTGATAAAAGGAGAAAGATATTGAGGTACATTATTATGGAAATTAGATTGTTCAATGTATAATGCAGCAAAGGAATTGCTAATGAATTGTTGTTGTATGGGGTTGTTGGGCATGGTTCATGAATTCGAATTGAGGATGGAGTTCGAGAATTGTAGATGTCATTCAGACATAATTATGGAGTTGAAGAGTTATTCAAAAAGCGAGGATTAATCTCCAAGGTGTATTATTGTGGAATTGGATTACGTTCGAGATAATTATGGAGTTCAAGCTAGAGATTGGTGATCAAATATCTATGATCTCGGGGATCATGTAAAGGTACACATTGTTCATCCACCATCGAACTAGAATTGGTATTTTTGAGATTCTCCAATTGCATGAAATAATTAGTTTTTACCTTGATTTTATTATGTTTCTGAATATGTATATAAGTTTGGTTAAAGTTACCTAACAGTTTGTTTTAGTGGTAGCATCGTAAATACTAAGTTTATGAAGCAAATCTTTGATCATGAACTATGATGAGTATGTTTTGCTTTTTAAGATCTAATATTGTAAGTCACTCAACAACCTATGTTTTAAGATGTGACAAAGAAGTTATGGGTGTTTGATTATAAATATTTAGGAAAGAGTTTTGGATATCTATATATATATATATGTATATATATATATATATGTATATATATATATATATGTATATATGTATATATATATATATATATATATATTTTCCCTGTAAATATAATTTTGATTTTTTGAATTGAGCGACTTCGTATAGCTATGTTAAGTGATCTGGGATCCGATAAAGTCTACAATGAGATATGGGATATTATTTTACAAAGGTTTTAAGGTTATGGGGTTTTAATGTCATCGAATAGCATTAGTTATTGAGATTCCAAGAATACTATGTTGTTAAGTGATATGTGAACTAAGGATTTGTATATAAGTTTCAGAAATATGAATATGAACTTTATGGAATAAGGTTATCATAAATAGCATAGTATAATAATTCGTATCTTAAATTTGTGTTATTGACGGGTAGATTATACCCTTTGGAGTTTCTCAATGTGTTATTATTATGTTGATAATTATGATAAACTCGAAGGAGTAATTCAGTAAGTTTGATATAATTGGTGAGCTACTTCAGAATAATTGAAAATGGTGTGGGACATGGCTATATCTCCACAAAAATTTGTATATTAAGCATTTAAGGGTAACGAAGAGTCTGTTCTACTCCAAGTTATTTAGAGTTCAAGTAAATGGTGGTTGACAAGAGGTTTAAGATTTGAGCTTCGTATATCTATTTCGAGGATCTGAGTGTGTTATAAGATTTTAGATGTAATTGTTAACAACTTTGAGGAATATGGACTTGACTTTCGGAAGATATAGGTTAAAGGTCTAACTATAATGCAAGATGTCAGGATATATCTTATTATGAGTTTTGCGTACTTGGGATTAATTGGGTAATGAAAAGTTCAAGGTTAGAGATTTCAAAGTAAACTGTCGTTTGGAGATGTTATATATAGTACAACTTATGACTTGTGGAAGATTTAGCTATATGATAAACTTATGATAATTACTGGAGTTGGCCATGAATCCTTTGGGATATTAGATGGAGTGTAAGTTGATAAGTTATAGAGTAAGTTCTCTGGTTCTATTTATGTGAAAAAGAGAACTTTTGTAACTAAGATATAAAGTTATGTAAGATTAAATTCTGTTTTGACTTTGTAATTAGTAAGCTACGTTTTGAGCTTCAATTATAATAAGCTTGGACTATAATTCCTTTAAAAGTCTGTATTTGAATGGTTTTAGCAAATGAATTTCTGTAAAGGGTTGAATTGTACCCAAATGCAATTATGTATTCCGTTTGAATTATATATCCGACTCGAGATTATGAATTTTATTTTCAGAAAAATATTGAATTATGAATTATGTATTTCAATTTCGTTTTGTAAGGGGAAGAAGCCGTGAGAGCGGTGATGAACAACATTTTGTATTCTGTATATTGTGTATTCTGTATATATTCTGGGGACATGTCCTGAAAAGTCTTGCAAGCAGTACATATTGGAAGAGGGAGACGTCTCTTGTAAAAGTTTAGAGAATTCGCCTGGAAGGCAACTCTTTTCGCGTTCTTTTCCCCAGTACAATATGATTTGATTTCTGAAAGAAAGTAGAATATGTGTTGAATATGCAAGTGGATTCGTGGAAGTTATTTCAAACTTTATTTTCGAAGTAACTCACTCAAGTTTAGGGAATTCTTGGGGTGAATATGGGAATGAATTACTGAGAAACTCATTAGGAATTTATGAAGGAGTTAGCTACGCTGTGCATTTTGGATTGAAGGGTATTGAATTTGAAATAGAGAAGCGATATAAATCACTATGTCTTAGAATATAAATAGAGTTGATTTTGGAAATCATATTATTCGATGAAATTGTGATGGTTCCTCTAATTGAAAGTAAATACGATTTATCTCGAAAGACATTCTTATTACTATTCAAGAAAGTATCACTGTAATTTGTGTAAAGTAATTGTTATATGATTCATCCATTGTGAATTTTATGTACCTTGAATTCAAATATCTCGTAAGATAATCTTAACTCTATACATACATTTTAAGCCACCAAAAAGATTTTCTGGTTGGACAGTGTGTATTCAGTTTTGCTGATTTTGTTCTTGGAACCTGTCCTGGTGGGGGTAGTGTTCAATGTTAGTGATTTTTGCAGGAAATGTTGAAGCTAGCTCCGGGGTGAGATTTGTATCATGAGTGTCATAAGAGATGGTTCGGGCGAGCCATGGAGGAGATTATATAGTTTAGTAAAAAAAATCCTTATGGTGTATTATTGTATTATTTTGGAGATCCGGTTTAATTGTTTCATGTAAATGTAAATTCGAGCTTTATTTTCAGTTAATTGAGATTTGTGTATCTTAAATGTGATTAGTTAGCAGCTCGAAAGTGCGGGCTGTTACAAATTACTTCCTCAGGACCTGAGAATTTCTCAAACATCTCTCTACATCTTCATCCTCATAGCCTAAAACGGATAGATGATGCTGGATAATAGCAGAAAATGCACAAGAGCTTCCCAAATCTTCAATCACAACCATATTTCAACAAAAACACCACTAAACAAAGAGGAATAAAAATAGCCCACCACACAACAAAAGCTAGTAAAATTAAATGAGAAATATATCAGCCAACCCAAAAAATCACCCCAATTTACGACAACGAAAACACAGGAAGAACGCAAACTCCCCTAAACTTGTAGACCAGATTTAGATGACCCAGATACTACACAACTTTTCACAAATCAACTCTGGATGTAGGACTTTAGACAGATTTAGAAACTTAAAAAATTTGATAACAAAAAACGAACCTGAAAAAGGAGACCCCAAGACAGAAATTGAAAAGGAAATTATCTCACCGGAATGAGCGGTGACTCGCCGGCGACTGTGGAGAACACAGCCACCGGCAAGCAGGATAGTTTAGAACCGCAGAGCAGACGTTTTAGGAAGAAGCTTCGGGCGAGCAGTAGAGTAAGTCAGTTGTCTATCGAACCTAGTTTATTGTACGTTAAAACTCAAGGCCTTGTTTCATTTACATATTGTTTCGTTACTATTATTTTGTTTCCTTTCCCCAGTTTTCTAGTGGTGAACTACTCCAAACTCATTAATTTTAAATTCTCCTTGTGATTCCAAAATTCAAGCACCAAACTAGCTAATCTACTCTCCACCAATCTTGACCAACACTTCACACACTATCCTACCCTACCCCCTATAACCACCCACTCCTTATCCACTATCAGCCACCCACCACCCTCACGGGTCACGGCCTCAACGCCAACCATCTTCATTGCCTAACACAATCAATAGCCACCGCAAACAATCTTCACATCCCAACCTGACACTCCTAGAACCACCATATTATACACATATTAGCACATACACCGAGAAAAGCACATACGGCTACCAAAATCCCACCATGCTACCACCTTTTAGGGATGTGATTGTGGGTATATGTGGATTGTCTTTAATCTGCCCTAGGTATGGATAGAACTTTGATCAGTAGTGGCCAAGTGTAAATGTCAAAAGTTATACTCAACATGGTAGTGGGTAGGTGATGGATTCGATAACTTACCCACCCTTTCTTAACCTGCTCCACCATATCAGCCACTTTGCACCTACCTATCCGTCTGCTACATAGAAAATAATGTTTTGGTTATAGTTAAAAAAACAATGTATATCACCTGCCTGAAAAAAAATGGACATCAGCTAAAAAGTGACTAACTCCAAATTTCAAACTCAAATATTGTGCGTTAGAAATCACTCATCGGTATTGTGCAGCTCATGGATTTTAGAAAGGTGAAATATACAAAAATCTTATAGCACTTATGTTGGATTAAAGAGGATTAACAGGAAAATAAATAATAATAAAAAAAGAAAGATGGTTCGGGAGAGCCCGACCAATCTAGACTGAGAGCAATTTTGAGAATTGGTGACAAAAACTTAAGTTGGAGCTCAATCGGGCAGTGATGCAAATTCGGATTTCTTTTCTTCTTCCAATAACTTCCATATGATTATGGGGGATTCCAAGCTTTGATGAGGAAGGTTACATGTCTTCATTGTTTTATTCATTATCTTCATTAAGTAATAATTCTTTTGCTTCCTCTTCTTAAGTCATTTTAAATATCAGATTTTTTTTGAGTGTGTGCTTCATGTTCTTTCTCGTTATCTATTTTCTCTATTCTTTTTGTTTTTGGGCTAAGTTTATCTGACTCTAACCTCTAAGACTCTAACACATAAGTGTCATTGTGTGAAAGTGGTGTGTTAACCTTAGGGAACACGACGAATACAATTGAACACTCCAGTTGTGTCGATTATCGTTTTTAAGTCAGTGATTCCAAATTGTCATGTGATAAGAGGTTTTTAGTGTGTCGTTAAGGCACCAAAAATCGCTTTTCAAACAATATTTGTAACTCCTAACAAGCAATTACTAAGAACGTAGTAAAGGCAAGTCAAGGGTCGATCCACAGGGAAATTAGGATTAATCAAAGTCTATTAAGTCTAAATTACCTAATTGAATGGTTTTTAGGGGTTTTGAAAGAATTTTGTAACAACTAAAACTAACTATTATCAAAGAACTAGCAAATAATATGAGATGAAAATATGAATAAGGAAGACACTAGAGTTAAGGTTACTAGTATGGATCAAAGTGGACAACGTTTATTAATGCAATTGTGAATCAAATGTGACGATTAGGCAAGGTTTAGTTTTCCTCTAAAATACTCGAGTCCTCTCTCGAATGGTCCTCGAGAATGATCGCTTAATCAATCAACTAAATCCTCTCTCGAATGGTCTTTAGTCAATTGATTAAAAGATCCAATGAATTTGGAAAACCCCTAATATAGGATCCCCTTAATTTCTACCCAATGTCTTGGCCTAGAAATTAAGTTGATTCATGGGGATGATAAAAGAGTTCATAATTTAATTAAGAACATTTGAAATCAAAATACCAAAGCACAAATGTGATCAATATCTATCCTAAGGCCTCAAAACACTAAGATCAATGCATAAACGTCTTTAAATCATTACAATCACATTAACAATACATATAAACCCTAATCCATACTTTCACCATAACCCTAGATAGGAGACTACTCACTAATCATGGATTCTAAGCATAAAAACATGAAATCTATAACTAATCTAGGGCAAAACAAGATTAAGAGATAATTAATCTAATGAAAATAACAAATATGAAACTATAATAAAAGAGAACTAGTACCATGGAAAAGGAGAGATTGATAATCTAAAAGATGAATAAAACTGAAAACTTTGAAATTAAATTAATGAAAGTTACCTTGAAAGTGTAGATAATCAACAACTTTAATCTATGAATCTCAAATCTAAGAATAAGGAAAGTGTTTTTCTCTCTAAAGTAAGCCCTAGTAATATTCTCTAAACTCTAGAATAATGCATAAGCCGAAAAACTAAAAAACTCTATTGTTATTAAAACAAGCATCGTTTTTTCTTCACGGATTTACATGGTGCGGGCGCACCACTTCTCCTGACTTTTCGGTTTCGTAAGTTCCAGATGGTGCGGACGCACCTCAGTAAGTGGTGCGGGTGCACCAAAATCAGGTGCGGGCGCACCATTTCTTCTGGTCGGACAGTTCAATTTAAAACACGCATAACTCTTTCGTTTTAGATCCAAATCAAGTTTATGACCAGTTGTTGGAAAGCTATCGAAACGAGCTTTCACCTCCAATTGGAATTACCTTCATCTGTTTTGTTATTTGAAAGTTATGTCCATTTGAAGTTCTCTGTTTAAGATTCTATTGTGCAATGTGCTCCTTTGTGCGAGCGGATATGGGGCGTGGTGCAAGCGCACCATTTCTCAACGTGTGCTCTATTTTCATTGCTTCCTTTGCCAACTCTACAACGCGTAGCCATCTTAGTAGTTCCACCTATATTAAGAACATGGCAAACCAGGGTGAAAGCAAATGTACTAGAAATTTGGTCAAAAATGACTGAAAATCTAGCAAAATGTCACTATGATCAAGAATGATCAAGTGAATGAAATAGAAGGGGAAAGGGAGAAGAAAGAGGGAAGAAAGGGGAGAAAGAGGATCAAAATGAGCAAAAAGGAGTCCATAAAGTGTGTTTGAAACACACTTATCATCATGACACAAGGAACTCTAAATCCCTTTGTCTTGTCCTTTTGTTCTTAAGTTTAGCCTTGAACACATTATATTTATAACAACTTATGGCGCTCCTCCATCTCTGTCTCTTCACTCTTTAATTAGTGCTCACTCACGTATAAAACATTAGTGTAGTATATTTTGTAATTTTAAGATTCCCACTGAATTTAATTTTCAAAATTAGCTGACGGTTTATATGCTCTTAGATTGTGAACATTGTTGTTTTATTATTATTTTGAACATTGTTATATAAAAGTATTTTGCAATTAAGAACCTAACATAATGGGAAAAATTAACAGCTTATATAAAGTAGGGAAAAAAAGGCAATTTAACAATTGAAAAAAAATTATATTTTCTAATTTAGAACCTATTGTAATAAATATGTTAGTCCTATGGATTCTTTTATTAGTATCCATGCAACATCTATAATAGATCTAAATTGCATTTAATGCATGTCTATCTTAATAAAATAAACCGTGTGTTCAAGATTTTAATTATATAATTTCAATTCAAATTATTATACTTTTATACCATTCAAAACACATGAAATTATGCATCAAATAAGATTCATACGCCTTGTATTATACTACTTCCGTTCTTTTATTATTCTATTTTTGCCTTTTATTAAAATTTCATATTAATTGTTACATTTTAAGAAAGTTTGTGTGGTCCCCTTTCCCCTTTTCTCCTTAAAACACCATTTCCCAATCTTTCATTGTACATGACACATGGGTTCATGTGGTCTTGTTCTCCTTTTCCTATTTTCCTTTATTCTTGTGCCCCTTACATCTTAATAATAAATCTTTTAATTCTTATAAAGTATTATAACCACAACGTCAATCGGCAAAATTATTGTTTAATGTAAATCAATATCGATAAGTAAGCTACAAATTATAAAAGAAAAAGAAGAGTAAACAATAATCTTGACATTGTTGCCCCAGTTCCATTAATATTATTGTCTTGTAATATTGCTCGTCAACCTCTAATATTTCATCTACCTTAAGCTTCATTTATGTAAAGCCTTTTGTTTTCCTCTTATATCTTTCTACCTTATTGACATGAATAATATTTTGTGCATTGCATGATATAAAGCATAGTCTATCCATATATTACCTCCATTTCTTTTTAAGACACCATAACTATTTGCACAGTATTTAAAAAAAAAAAAGAGAGAGAAAGGGTGTTGAAAAGGACATGTGTGCATCTAATTAACAAAGCTAATTAGTCACCAAAAAAAACAAAGTTAATTACGTACCCAGCTAAGCTAAGCTAAGCCACCAAACTATCACTCTAGCCAGTGCACCTAGGGATGTCCATGGGACTGGTCAAGTAATTGACCCGCCCTATCCCTGCCCAACTGGGGCGGAGATATATATAGGTTTGGCGGAGCGGGGATGGGGATAAAAAATCGTACCCGCAATGGGTAGTGGAGCGGGTGTGCATTTTATGTTATACCTGTCACATCCCCGCCCATCCCGCCCCATCCCCATCCGTCCCGCCCCATCATCGCCCTCGCCTCGCTTCTCCTCCATATACTTCTAGTTGAATAAGACAAACTGTTTCACGATATACACATTTGATTTTCATCTTAAATCTGCTATATTGAAGGTAATTTTTATCTTAAATCACTTAAAAGTCACTCTTTTTTCTTGCATTTCTTAATTACCCAATTGTTAATTATTCTCCTTTAATATAAGATTTAATTCATATTAGATATAATTTTTATATTTTATATATTATGTTGTGGCAGTAATAGGCAGAGTGTGTTTGGGATGATAGTTGGGCAGGCCCGACCCTGGGAGTTGTCTAGAGGGGCAACCGCCCAGGGCCCAAAGAAGAAAGGGGCCTAGTTTTTTTTGAAGGAGTTTAAATAAAGGAAAGAAGCAACAATTATATGCAATAAATACTAAGTTTGGTTTGATGGTTAGTGGTGTGTTATTTCACCCACAAGACTTGAGTTCAAATCCCATGAGATATAAAGTTTGCTTTTTTAAAAATTCCTTTTACATTTTTCTTTTTTAATTCATCTTCAAAATTCCTTTACATGTAAGGTAATTGCTTTTAAATTTTAGTTCACTTCTTTTTACATTTTTCTTTATTCAATTAAAAAATTTCTTTATTTTTTTAAACATTTGCATTAGTCTAGTAGTATTGTACTTTGAATATACTTCTTCCGTTTCATAATATTTGCAACACTTTCCATTTAGGGATGTTTCAAAATAAATGCAACACTTTTGTTTTGTTTCCTTATTTAGTAAGTTTTGGGGGTGAAATTACTTAAATACCCTTACTTTAAAATAAGTATTGATTACATACTCTAATCTAAAACAATTAAACTACCTAATCTTTCCCCTAACTACTCCATGATCTTCCACCCACAACCATTCCTTCGCCCCACCACCCCCACCCCACCACAAAAACCCAAACCATTCCCCACCACCTCCACCCTCTCTCCTCCCTCACGCCTTCTCTCTCCTCCCTCATGCCCTCGACATAACACTAAAGCCACCATTGTTGGAATTTTGAGCGCCCTCTCTCTCCTCCCTCACTCTCTCTCTCTCCGCTGAATCCACCACCGCTGCAAAGTCGAGCAAAGATGAACGAACGACGAAGACAAAGATGGAAAGATCAAAGACGAAGGAGAACAAAGAAGATGAAGACTTCGAAGATGAAGACGAAGTCGAGCGAAGACGAACAAAGCACAAAGAAGATGAAGACGAAGCATTTGTCTGCGAAGTCTTCATCTTCTTTGTTCTCCTTCGTCTTCATCGATCTCCTTTGTTAGATCTGGGAAAATCTTTCTATCTTCATCATCTTTCCCAGATTTTTCCAAGCAATTAAGATCTGTAATTTAAAGTTTTTCTTAAGTTAGATCTGTAAATTGGTTTTTCTGTCTATAATTTGGTTAGATCAGATCTTTTTCCTTTTTTTTGCTCACATAGAAGATGAAGATGGAGAAGTTGGTGAATTTTTGTGAATTTTCGTGAAATGGAAGATGGTGGTGGGGTGGTTGTGGTGGTGGTTCTAATGGTGGTGGCGGGATGGTTGTGGTGGTGGTGTTGGCGGGGTGGTTGTGGCGGTGGTGTTGACGGAGTGGTTGTGGTGGTGGTGTTGGCGGGTGGTGGTGTTGGCGGGGTGGTGGCGGTGGTAGGGTGGTGATGGTGGATGCTAGGTGTTGATATAATGTATTTATTGTATTATTAGTTAGTCTAATCACTTACCCATTCCCATCTAAGTATACACTATTGAAAAATTGTCTCGGAGTGCGCAATTTGAAAAGTGTTGCAAATATTGTGAAACGGAGGAAGTATTAGACTTAATCTTATTTTTTTTAACAAATAATATGCTATGGATTAATAAGTTTTAGTTTCAAATTAATATTTACTTTCTCCTCATTTCATCTCAAGTACCTGTATCGGAACCTCGACACTTTGACATGGATGGGACACTTGGACACTTTCTTTGTGGCCAAAAAATTGAAAAAGTTCTAAGAAATAGCTGAGTCAGACACAGTACCTGTGTCAGACATGGGTACTCGAGTCTGAGCAATATAGCTTTACATAAAATACTATACTTGCTCTAAATTTTTTTTTATTGTTGGTCGTGAAATCCTAGCTCCACCACTACCTATATGGCTATATATAAGAGGCCTTGAAATTCTATTTCGCCCGGGACCTACAAAATGTCAGGAATGGCCCTGTAGTTGGGGAGAGTACAAAGTAGGTGTAGGTCCCATGCGGGTGATGGGGTGGGGGATGGTTTTAAATACGAACCTGTTGGAGCGGGGATGGATATGGAAATTTTCCCTGTAATGGGTGGTAGTGCAAGGATGAGGATGTGGTCTTTAGGCGAGTGCGGGTGTGGAAGGACTATCCTCCGCACCCACCCCGCCCAATTGACATCCCTAACTGTACCACCACCTTAGCCAACCACCTAACCACCATAGCCATACAAACCAACTAGTAAACCAAATTGCACTCGCTTGACAAAAAATTCACCCATTCGAAAATAAAATTTTAACTGATTAAGTAAGGGCAAATGTGGCATTTTGGTATAATGAAGTTACCACTTTGGGCTTGGTTGCAAGAAATGACATCTCATCAAAAGGAATATGTTACAAGCAAAATGAAAATGGAGGAAGTATCTTAAACAGTGTTGTGACGCTAGGATATGAGATATTTGTCACGTGGCACCTTTCTTATGCTATAAAATATTGTCATGTCATCCTCCACATCAGCCGCTTATCGAGGTCATAATTTACATAGAGAAAATATGTTAGCTAGTAAAGCTTGAATACAATACCACATAGGTGAAGTAAAAAAAAGTAAGAAAACTTACCATTGAGCAATTATGTTAGTATTGGTGATTCTTTTATCCTACAAATTTTATATCAATGTTTTTTTTCTTTCACACTGACATATTTTCTTAATTAGATCCCTAATGTCTAAATAATGGGTGAGAGAACCTCAAATATGCGAATATCACCTGGGTTAATAATTAGTTCGGACTTGAGGAATATACAAAAAGAGTTGTTCAACTCACCATGGTTAGGGCTATCCTGAATATTATTGGGCCCAGGGAAAAAATGAAAAAATGGGCCCCAGATGCACGAGAGATTAGAAGAAATATGCTATATAAAAATTCACATGGAAAGTTTTCATTAAATTAAACAAGAGAAAATCATTACGATCGTAAAACAATCTTAAAAATCCTAAAATTAACAAGTGTTAACTTGCTTCAAGCAAACAAGTCCCTGCAAATTTGCATGATTGAATTCCAAACTAACAAGTGACAACTTGCTTCAAAAATAATTAATGAAATCAACCCAATCTTTGAACTAAATAAGTCCTTGCAAATTGCTCGTTTTATCACCAAAACTACTCAAAATCAAGATAAATTAACTAATAGAATTATAGAAGTACAAAACTAAACAGTAAACATGTATGTGCAATTGCTCGGTTTCTCCTTAATAAGTTGTACAAGTTGTACGAATGATTCTTTTATTTGTCTAACAACATCACAATAATCCACTAATCTAGTAAGAAATTCGAAAATGATTATAAAATAAAAGCTTATATTTTTAATCACCCTACACTTAAATTCTGAATTCTAAAATCTAACATCATTAGAAAATACGAATTCAGAATTACAAGTTAAAATTAGCACAATTAACAAAATATAAATAAAATAAGGAAGAGGATTAGATTTACAATTTTATAAACCTCATGTATTGCTGACTCGTGAGTCAAGTGGCTGATTGCAAATTGGTGCAAATCCCAATTCCCAGATCGTCCATGCTTATTCATCATAATCTCTCCTCCACATCATTTTTACAAACCATTTCCAATTTCACTCTTAACCATGAAAAAAAAATTAGTGGTTCATCACTCTCTCTCATCCTTTTTTCCTACCCTATCACATTTTCTCTCTCTTCCATTAATTCCATAAAGTTGGTTTGATTAGTGTAACTTACTAACTAACTGTAATTAACTCTTAATTATGAATTCGTAATTACTAATTTTCATTATATAATAATTATCAGTGACTAATTAATTATCGTGAACTAATTAATTATTATTTTTGAAAATTAATTAATACTATTTGACAAATAGCAAAAAAGATGCATCAATTAAAAAAATATTACACATAAATTAAAATGAAAACAAGACATGAAAATTAAATACAACACTAAAATGGACGATGTTCTAGTATTTTAATTCTTATTCCTCCCGAACTTTGCTCATATATGTTCAATGAAATTGTCTTTCAAGGACAAATGAGTTTGTTGATCTTCAATTTGTGCTCTGTGCTGCAAATATGCGTTGATGTCGACAATTCGCTCGTTATAATATTCAAAGTGGTCTCTTCCTCTTTGTTGTTTCTTCGAACAGATTGATGCTGAGGTATGTATGCATTGAACTCTGATGTATCCATGTAATTTTGGTACGTTTCTTGTTCATCTTCAACTATCATGTTGTGCATAATTATTCACGCAAACATAATCTTATGAAGTATGGTAACATCCCAAGCAAATAATAACAAATCGAGTTTGTAGTACTCCAAATGATCGTTCCACGTCTTTCCTTGCTGCTTCTTGATGTTGTACAAATAGTTTGTCTTTATGAATTGCTTATAGACTTCACGAAAGTAGCCTATTTGGGATAGATACCATCGGTAAGTAATATCCCTTCTTATATTGATGGTCATATACAACGAAATTAACAATTGGACCTCGACCTTCTAAAAACATCTTCAAACACAAGAGATCCATGAAACACGTTCAAATCATTGCAAATTCCCGGCATTCTGAAAAAAGAATGTCAAATCCACAAGTCCCTATCAGCTAAAGCTTGAAGCACAAGTGTAGCTACCCATGCCCTTCCCGAATATGGTCCACTCTCTGCTGTAGGACAATTCTTCCGCTCCCAAAGCATAAAATCGATGCTAGGAAATCCACGTTCTTCTCTAATTTGTAACAACCTCTCCAAATCGTCCTTATTCGGTCGTCTTAAGCACACATTATTGAATTGCTTGATGCCTTCAACGAGTCATTGAAGGCCCATCTTGCACTACTTCAGCTAATATGTATGTACTCATCGCAAGCGTCAAAAGCACATAGATAAGCTAATTATCAAATTGATGCGGTACGCTTTTGCAGTGGCGACAAGCCAAAACGACCAGTGGCATCACTCTTGGTGGAACCACTTGTCATTCGTCACAAAATCATTCATGATAAGCTCAAAAACATGCTTTTGCATATGAAATCTGCGTTGAAACAACCTACTTAAGTAAACTGGACATTCTGAAAAATAGTCATTGCATAATCTTAAAGGACCTCTTCTTGATCTCTATCAGCCCAAGGTTGAGTATGTCCGTCCGGTCTCATTTTAGGAGTCACCATCGACACAAGGAATGGCAGTTAAGTATGAATGACATTGTCGATCATGTCATCTACTTCCTCGTTCTCGATATCCTTTTTATTTCCTCTTCTGAATCATCGAAAGAGAAAGAGGAAGTTGAACTGATATTACATTTGTAAGGTTTCATTTTAGAAGCGTTTTATGTTAATTTGAATATCTAATTTTGGTAGAAAGTGAATCACCATGGGGAGATTGTTTGACAGAATTATAGAGTTTTGATCCTCTTCATATATATTAATGGAGAAGCAAAGAGATTTCTTTTCAAATTCAATATCTTTTTGCAAAGTAGTTGAAGAGCTTAAAGATGTCCCTTCAGAAAGAGTATCACATGGGTTCTCTGCAAAGTAGTAAAGGAGCATTGAAGTATCTCTTCAGAGACAGTATCGCATGCGTTCTCTGCAAAGTAGCAGGGGAACATTATAGAGATGTCTCTTCATAGACAGTATCACATGGGTCTCTTAAGACATGAACGAACCATTCTTTGGTTCATGATTAACAAAAAAAAAATTTCTTCAAGGCCATGAACTAATTTTTGGTTCATGATTAATAGGGCTAAAAACCGATTTTTAAAAATTGCGGGCCCTAACCATGGTAAAGACCCCGATAAAACCCAACGACCCGAAACCACCTACTTAACCCGAACTCCATGCTATTGCTAGCGAATAAATCAACAAATTTTTTTTGCGCTGCTTCTGTTGTTTCTTAAACCCTCGGAAAAACCCCTTAATTTCTGTCATTTGCCTCTCTACTACAAAAAGACGCCATTTTTCTCCGCTTCACCACCTTACTCTCTCACTCTCTCTCCTCTACAAAGGTGAGTTTCTCTCTTGTGTTTTGTTTTCACCATTTCTTTCACTTTCCTATATTGCTGAAACTACTGACTTTTCTTCATTTTAGTTTTGTTATTTCTGGTATATATGTATTATATATACATACTTTTGATTTGATTGAGGAATTTGTGCTTATACTAAATAGATTGAATTGGGTTTTTTGATTTTTGTTGAATTTAAAGCTATATAAAAATGGCGCCATTTAACAAGAATTTGAAGAGGAAATCTAGAGAACAACGCCAAAGTAAACCTTCAAAATCTGGTGATACTGCTCCTACTCAGGCCTTACCTCTTCAATTTGATGATGATGTTCCTGATTTTCCCAGAGGTTTAATTTTTTTAAACTTTTAGTTCCTTGTTTTGTATTAAGTGGTTTAATTCATTTATGTGTTTGTGAATTTGGTCTTAATTGGTGGGATTTCATAGGAGGGGGAAGCAAGTTGAGTCGGGAAGAGAGAGATGAAATTAGGGCTGGAGTCGACGAAGAGTTTGATGCGGAACGGAGAGATACAAAGAAGAAGAAGAAGACAGGTAAGGGTTTTAAGGGGAGTCGTAAATCGAATGACGATGAATTGGGTTCGCTTTTCGGAGAGGGGATTTCGGGGAAGTTGCCTAGGTTTGCAAATAAGATCACTTTGAAGGTATGTCACTATGATATTGTGCTTCCCTTGTATCTTTCTTTTTGTTTGAGCTTTTACTATGGTTTTGCATAAGGATAAATGAGGGGAACAGAAAGATTTTGTTTTATAAAAGATGTAGGAACGACTATGTTTGACTCCGTGTAGATTTTTCTGCTTTGTGTTCCCTTGCTTTTATCTCACTGTCCTTGGTGGGATATTGTCATGTTTTGCAATAAGAATTGTCTTTGTAATCTGTATTGTCCTTTGTTTAGTTTTTATGTTTGTTCATCTCTTTGATATGTTAAGATTGGGGCATTGTGTAGACGTGGTAGATGATACGACAGGAAAAAAAATAGAAAAAGCTTGTTAGAGTCTTCTGTCAACCAGAAGTTTACCATGGAAAATTAGTGAGATGAAACATATAGAGGATTTTGTAGTTAGCATCTGCGGTGGCTCAAGTGTCTCGGAAATACCTCTAAGGACATGCCTGCTTTTGACCATTGTGACGAGGGTAATTTTACCTAAGCCATATTGCCCTCTTAGGAGATGTTATTAGACATACTCTTTCTTTATACTGGACAACACTAAAATTAAACCCAACAGGACTAGATCATGATGTTCCATCTCAAAAGGAATATCTGCTAATTAATAACGTCATCCATTATCCATACAACTTATGAATTTATGATTTAGCCATTTGAAATAAAATATAATATTTTTTCAACCTAGAAGAATATAACTACTACTTCTTTCGATCCTCACATATAATAATTTCAAGTTTCCTGATATTTTTATGGCTTTATCCGATACCGATCTACCATTACCATATGCTTCTTTGACTAAAATGAGCAATCTATGTGAATGATCAAATACTTGAAAATTAACTTTGAAATAGAAGTGATGATTTTATTAGGATAACGTAATAGATGCTACAATAATTAATGGAGGGTAATAGAAAAAATAACACTTATGACCTTTCTATTTGAGGTGATGTGACCGTCATACGTAGATACACCTGATGTATACAAGGATTCGCGTGTGAGTTAATATCATTTCAAACAATGAGATTACAGTAAGCAATTCTACAGACTTGTTGGGTGGGTGTGCTGAATTATTGTAGTCTTGTTCATTTTGATATAAGTATGAAGCAGTCTTGACTCTTGATTACAGATTGAGGATGATAGTCTTTTGAAAATATAGTGCAAAAAATATGTACCTTATAATCACAGTGGGAGATACTTAACTGAGCAATCTCAAGGCTTCAGAAAGTCAGATTTATAATCCCATGTCCTTTTTTAAAGGGAAAATGTTAGCAAAATAAAAAAAAAAAAATAGAAAAGTCATGCTTATATGACCAGTTGTGATATAGCAGCAATTTTTCAAAGGATTATCCTGTGAATATTTTTTCTCTGTTTGGCTTTGGACTAACTTCTCGAATGTTGAAAGTTAGAGAAGGTTGAGCACATATTCTTTAAATAGAATTTTATTAAGGTGGGATATTTTTAGCCTATTTGCGTAGACTTTTGACTGATCTTTTTTTGGGAAGTTCAAGGCCCATTGTAGGGTAAAACTTTTGTTGGAGGGCCACTTTAGATAATTCATCGTCAAAAATAAGTTGCTCATCACCTAATGAAGCCATATCATCTAATGATGTCTATGTACTTTATCAGTGCCAACTGCCAATAGCCACCTGTTTGGTGATTAGATATTAAGGTCAATGGGGGGAAAGGTAGATATGCAGCTAACAATATTGGAATCACTAGATACATGATGTGGTTATGCGAATAAAGAAAGGAAGGTCATTGAACACTGTTTTACTTTATGCTTGAGAAGTATTAACTTTCTTGAAATGCTTTCTGATTTGTTAGTATTGGGTTGTTTTGCCGGCCTCATTTTAATGTATCTTTGGGATTTCTTTAGGTTGGTTTGTGTGAAGTAACAGGACAACTAACTCTTTTGTACCATTAACTTATGTATTTTTTACTGTCTTGTGGAGAATCCTAGTCCTTTGACTTGCCTTATTATTTTGGTTTATTTGCTGAATACTACTTTTAGGTGTCGCAAAATATTGAGGTGATTTTGAAATTTGAATATGTAATATTCTTATTTTGGGCACTCATTTATGTCTACTTTCTTTGTACACATACCAGAATCTTTCTCAAGGAATGAAGTTGTGGGGAGTGATTGCTGAAGTAAATGAGAAGGATCTTGCAGTGAGCCTTCCTGGTGGTTTACGCGGATTAGTTCGGGCTAGTGAAGCAGTTGAATCTGCTTTAGCAGATAATATTAAGGTGGCTATTGCAATGATTTTGAAGGCACTGTGACCTTTCATTGACAATCTAGCTGTGACTGATGCTATATCAGCTAATAATCATGTATATGCTCATGTTGAACCTTGACTTCCTTGCTTACCAGGATTTAGAGGGTCATGTCCTCTCTGCACTGTATCATGTGGGCCAGCTTGTATCTTGTGTAGTATTGCAAGTGGATGATGATAAGAAAGAGTCCGGAAAGAGGAGGGTTTGGCTTTCATTACGTCTTTCTCTATTGCACAAGAGCTACTCTTTGGACGCAGTTCAAGAAGGGATGGTAATAATGTTATTTGTTTGGCGAGTTTCATAGAATGTCTGTTGAATCATACGAGATTTTTGTGCTATTAAATTTTCTTGAACCTCTAGTGTTGGCCTTCTTTCGAGGTTGACCTTGATGATATGTTCTTTAATATTGGCAGTATCTGACTATTTGGTTGTTCCTTCTGAAGTTTTCAATACTATTGATATGTTAGCTATTCCTTTGTATTTCATGAAAGCTTTCAATACATCTTCAGCAAAACTGAGACAAGGTTGCTTTCTTCTTGCACTGTTATGTTCTGTATCTTGGTATATTTTCAATTACAATATAATAAATGTAAGTTCATTATGCTTAATTAAATTGGAAACCCCCTTAGTGTAGCATTGTGCACTGGTTCTTAGGATATATGGTGATTCTGATTGTTGACTAGTACTCTTTAAGAACATATTACTTCCTCCGTAACATAAAGAATGCAACAATTGGGTATTATTTGTGAGGTATAAATAATTTAATTGTTGCATTCTTTCTGTTACGGAGGAAGTAGTACATAACTGACTGTGCAACCCTTTGCTGAAAATCCCCACCATTAGCAGATAGCTCCACTAATCGGACATGCACATTCTTGCTTGATGCAATTGTTTCATGATGTTGTTTCTATGACCGTTTACTTACATGGAGGTTCTTGTATGCATGTTCTTGTTCCATTTTATTACCTGTTATTTTCAGATGTAGATTCTCGTAGTCTGATCCTAATTTATTTGGTTCAGTTATTGATGCCCCTTTGTGTGACACATAAGCTAATGATTGTGAGATGTTGAGTTGCCTTTTCTGCACGTGATACAACTTTCTCCATTCTTTGTGTTTTATGATTAGACTTTTATCATTGTGTAACAGGTCTTGACTGCAAACGTGAAAAGCATTGAAGATCATGGTTACATTCTCAACTTTGGGGTGCCTTCTTTTACTGGATTTTTGCCAAAGAAAAGCGAGGAAGGTTGGTTTAGTGACAATTATTTTTATATATGTCTTTGAGATTAGGGTATATATTGACATGAGGGTGTACATATATTTATATTTGAAGTATACCACAATGGTGCAAAGTCCTTGCTCTTGTATTCACTGACAGTTTATAATGGTCTATAATTCTTTTAGTGTTAGGCGTGGATCCGTACGTAGTTTGCTGGATGCTGCTTGTTGGTCCTGTAGGCGTGGTTCCTTCAGTTTCAAAGTGTATAGAATCTTTTCTTTTTTGACCCCTTTTCAGAGCAAATAGCCAAATGCGTATCCTAGAAAAGCTCCAAAGTTCAGATATCAGTGTACCCTACTTCTGTCAACAGTTCATCAAGTGTTTGTACACATCTTAGTTAAAACTTCTTTATGATTCTTTACGCAAGGATTCCTTGAGCTTGGGGTCCCCCACAAAGCAATTTGTTGATAGAAGTCCTAAACGACATTCTTTACCCAAATGCTAGTGAAATATGAAACCCAATTTTCTGAAAATGTTTTTCATTGCTCTTTTCTGTTTTTTTTTTTTTCCAATTTTATTCTGCTCCTCTTAGTCTGTAAGCTCTTTTCATGGTGGTTTCCTTGTCCATTACCACTCTCCTCTTCTATAAATCCACTGGTTATGAGTTACAAATTATAATTAATCATAAAATAACATAACAAATATCCTAATATTCTGTCAACGTGATCAGCTCTCTCTTATAACCTTCCTTTTTCTTTAATCCTCACTTCTGAAAGGATTGATATTTTTGCATCTGAATTCAGGGGAAAAGAGGTTGGAGACACAAATGTTGAAGAATTCTGGGCTTTTCCCCTTCATTAATGCTTGGAAGTTGCAATGGTAACCTTCATCGATAATGTCGATGAGTGGAAAATTTGGAAAGAGGAAAGAAATTTTTGGGTGAACAAGCTACCATGTATGACCCTTGTGAGAGGAGGGATAAGGAGATATTGGGGTAAATGAGAAGAATGAGAGGAAAAGAGAAAAGGAAGTAACTCAGACTAGCAAGAAACTTAAGAAGGGGGATTTGTATTTTGCTCGTGGAGGAAATCGAAAATCTCGCAGCTGCATGTGATCCAGAGGATTTGGAAATACCATATTATCTTTGGATATTTTTAAATTTGCATACCTAAAGGGGAATAGAGGAAAGCACTGTCTGAGGGCCTGAGGCATTAGCAGTTTAGCACATCATTATTAATTTAAGGGGAAACCTCCTTCTACAGATATCCAATTAAGGTTGCTAAAGAACCCGTGAGGAAAAATCTAAGGTCTCTATTTATACACTGAAGACAGTTGGTGTCATTTGTGATCATGATGTTTTGCATAAGTGCGATGTTCCAGTAGAGGCATTTTTTATTTTTCTAATGGTTTAATGAACTCACTTATATGGAAAGCTAATTAGAGTATGCAAACTTTTACTTCTGAACAGCTTATGATGCTAACATGTTTTGGGAAAATCATAAATTTGAGGAATTTAATTCGAGTTCACAACCTATGATAAGAGTTAAGACCATTACTGCTTTCTGGCTTTCTCTAATTTCTTTACATTTCTATTTAGAAACAAGTTCACGCTCTTCATTCTCCTGCCCTGTATATTTTCTCATATAAAAGCTTCGGGAATGTTTGGCGTCGTTTTTGGATCGATTTTCAGTTCTTTTTTGAGAACTGTAAACAAAAATATGTATCACAAAAGGTTCATATTATAGGTTGTTCCTTAAAATAAACGTGTTTTACATATGCTCCCCAATTCCTGAATAACCCTGTCTTTTTGCTGAATTTATTCTCATTCCTTTTCTTTTATCCTCTAAGCTAATGCTTATTAACTAGATTTAATCGAAGTGAAGGACTTGTTCTTGTGGAAAGATCTGATGTGACATTCTCATTTATATTGCATCATATATGTATAGACTGTTGTTTTCTCATGAAGTCTGGAAAATTCTCTGCAGATGCTATGGAGTGTAAGTTGATTACAGGGCAGCTTGTGCAGGGGGTTGTTAAAAGTATTGATAAAGTTCGTAAAGTAGTTTATTTGTCTTCTGACAGAGATATAGTGTCCAAATGTGTGGTAAGAGCTTGTCATGCTGGTGTTCTAATTTCAAATAGATTTAATACCTTGTGCAAATTTTATCTGACAGTTCCCGTTTTGAACTTGTTTGCAGCTGAAGGATCTCAAGGGTATCTCACTTGATCTTCTTGTTCCGGGCATGATGGTTAATGCCCGAATACAGACTACCCTTGAAAACGGGATCATGTTATCATTCCTTACTTATTTCACTGGAACTGTATGTATGATGCATTCTTTATTCTTAATTTCTTGCTAAAAGGATTATCTTTCTCTAAAGCAACTTACTTCACTATGTACAGGTTGATAAGTTTCACCTGCAGAATGCATTTCCTGCATCTGACTGGAAAAAGCAGTATGAGAAAAATAAAAAGGTACAACAACTTGGGCCAGCTTGTCTTTCACATGCATGAAAAGCACAATTATGTGTGATATAGTGCAAATTCTTCTATATAAGACCAAGTTTGGTGTGGCTTCTTGGCCGTGATATGTGTGCAAAAAATTATGCTTTCAGCATTATCAATAAGTGTGTTCCTAAGCTCTTAACAATTACAAAGTTGACTTTGCATGTAAAGATTCGTAAGGGCTTATAGTTTAATTGGTTTACTGAACTTTACATGTTCCTTGTATTGCTTGGTGACCCCCTTTCCTCTTCTTGAGTGGTTCTAAATCTATTTATTATGACTTTCTACCAATTTTAGAGTGACGTGACCTGTTAGATAACTTTATACTGGTCAAAAATGAATTGTAGAACTGTCTTTACATAACAAGAGTCACCGTTATTATGCTATGAACAATGTTGGGGACGACTTGTGACCAAATTATGATTTGCAATCAACTTGGTACACCTTTTTCAGGTGTAATCACACTATAAAAATCACTCCAAGCATGTCAAAGTCATCTCGAAAATGGTTCTGAATGATCTGAAATTGATCTATCATTCTGAAGTTATTTGAATGAGGCTTAGAATTAGAAAATTATATATGATGAAATGTTATAATTTCAATCAAAGAAATGAAATTATGACTTCTTAAGGAAGGTAGAAAAAGGAACATAGGGAACAAAGGGAATATATAAACAGAAGATAGCAGGAATAAGGAAAGAGAAACAAAAAGAAAGAGGAATTAGGGCAAATATTGAAGTGTTGGCTTGAACTGGCTATTTAATGATCCATAGCATTATCTGCTTATCTGGATTTATCAATTGCTCCCTTAGTGCTTTGTTAGTGATATCATACGTCTCTACACAAAGTATAATCACATTGGTCATAGCTTTCTTTGCCCTCAAAGCCGTTTCACAGGTAGCTTTTAATGAGATGGTCCATCCAAGGTTCCATGGTAACAGTGATGTAACTGAATGTGTGCAAATTTTGGAGACTGCTAACTTCTCAAAGATGATAAAAGGATGTGGATTGGTTTGGTGGATGGACTTTATGTTGATTAACTTAAAATACTTATCGTTGGATATCAGGACTCTGTGATCCTTTTTTGTATTCTGAGTTAGATGTTCCGTGATGTAGAAGCCTCTGGTTTATTTGAATATCTTAATATGTTGTTTGCTTGCCTTTTCTTGTTTGCTCTCCCCCTTTCTTTTTGCGGTATGGTTCAGTTCATAAAGAATTGGGGACGAATAGTTGCAGTAATTGTCTATGCAGTCGTAGATGTGTTGTTGGGATGCTGTAGCTATTCTCCACGGTGATGTAGGATATCTTTGTTATGGGTGCAAAATCTTTGCAATTGACTGTTCTGAAACTGTTTCTCTTGATTTTTGTTTTTCAAGTCTCTTGAAATGGCTCCATACTTTCTTCTATGCTCAATGTGATGATTTAGATTTTTTATCAATTAAGCATCTTCTATTACACAGGTCAATGCTCGAATTCTCTTTATTGATCCGTCTAGCAGGGCTGTCGGTTTGACAATGAATCCTCATCTACTCCTCAACAAGGCTCCTCCTTTGGTGAGTTTGTATTTAGCTACTTTTTAATATTGTAATGCTATAAACTCGAGGTTTATGCAAAACTAAAATGCTTCTTGGTTGTTCAGTGTCTGCGAATTTTGCGATGTAGCATTTGAATTCTGTACTTACAAATGGTTCTCTTGGTAAGATAGAAAAAATAATTACAGCACTTGTAAGCTTTTTTTTTTTTTTTTTGAGGAGAAGAAACTAGTACAAGGACATTGATTGGACTTCCATTATCACTTTCATGGATTCATCACATGAAAGATAGTGAGATTTTTATAGTTTGAATGTACTTTTGGTAGCTATGTTTCTTCTGAGTTCCTGAATTGATGATAACAAGCGGAAGAGGCCCATTGATATTCGGATATAATATCTGGCTGAAAACTAAAATCTTCTGTTACTGAAGATTGTCTCTGCATCAATGACCCCCAGTTGCTAAGAACTTGGTAAAATTAACCATGACTGACGTAGCCAATAAAGTCATGGATAGTTGCATAATGATCATGAGTTTCTTCCAGGTGAGTGCAAGCAAAGCCATAGAGTGTTCCGCTTGCGCTGTGAGTTTCGATGCAGAAAAATTCTGAGCAGTAACAAAATAGACGCGTCTTGAGTTTGGTTTACAGCCTCTCTGCTTCCAACTGTCTTTATTATCCAGAAGGGACCTGGAGTGGTAGTACATTTCACCTTTATAGCTTCACTAGATTTGGAGTTTCAAGCGCAATGTGAGCAATCTCCTTCAACTTGTCCTTGTAATAAGTATATTCAAGAACCGTGTCTCTAACTGGGCCTCAACTTGAACCCTTTCTTTTCTTTGTTCTTTGACTATTGATATTCACTTTGCTAGTTAGCGGCTAGCCAGTTAGTCAGTTACCTTGTTCGAGCAAGAGTGAACTCGAATTTATTTTTTGGTGCGGGGGGACGGCGAGTGTTTGGAATATGGTGTGAGTAGACTTTAATTAGAATTGTTTTTTGGGGGGGGGGACAAACATCACATTAACGTTTTCTACATTCAACCAAGGGATCTTTGCCAATCATTATGAATACCCGTGAACCACTAGCATGTTAGACATCAAAGCTTATACTTCCTTTGTTTTTTTTTTTTCTATTGCATCATATGGGATGTCACAATTGCCAATCGGTTATATTTTAACCATTAACATCTCTAATTATTTATAATTTTAAAAAGTTGATATTTTGAAAATATAAATTGAGGTGTATCCAACATCTTAATTACTAATATTTGTATTTTTTTATATTAGTGAAAAGACTTAGGTTAAAGCTAGTACATGAATAGTGTAAAAGTCAAAATGATGCAATACAAAAAGAACGGAGGAAGTATATGTATGTAATTGAGTGGGGACATGGCTCCCATCCACATAGAATAGGTTTGCTTGTGTTTGGTTTTCCTTGATTCTTTTTATCTGACTTGGACTTGGGTTACTCCAATCTCCAGCCCTATTATAGGCACTTTAAGTCCACTTTCTTTCGGTCTTTCTTCATATATAGATCATTGTAAGATACCCAATGAGGTATTCATTCCTATATCAAATTGATGTGTAATGATTGTCTCTACTCTCTAAAATGTGGATACTAGATAGTGGAAATCCAAAGAGAATGCCATCTCATACCATTAAACATATACTAGATCTGTGGTCGTCGGTGTCATACATGGGTTTAAATTTGTTATAAATTAAATATTTCTTTGTTGAAAAATAGGAAAAATTATAATATTTTAAAATTATATAATTATAAAATTTAGGGAAATTCTCGTTGGTAGCCCTCTACTTTTTCAATTCTCAATGGTAGCCTTCTACTTCTCAGATTATATAAAATAGCCCTCAATTACTTGACATTTACCAGATGTAACCTTATAAGACAATTTGGTGTGAATTCTTCACATTTATCGTTAGATCAATGAAACTGTCCTAACCATAGTTAACCTTTCTACCACTCATTCTCTCTCCTCCAAATAGCCTCCCCTTTCTCTCTCCTCCTACCTCCACCACGACCAAAATCGCCACCAGCTCCTCCACAACAATCCACAAGTACCATTCAACCACAATTGAACCACCATTGGACCACCATCTCCACCATGCGAAACAATCATCAATCGAACCACCATCTCCACCATTCGAAACAACCACCAATCGAACCACCATCTCCACAAATCGAACACCATTTAAAACACCATTTGCCAAAATCGAGCCAACCAAGCCCATAATCGAGCCACCCAATCCCCGACATCGACCCAACCCAGCCCAGAAATTGCCCAAATAGATGGTGGTTTTCGAAGTGGTTGGCGGTTTTTGAAGGTGACTGGGTTTGTGGAGGTGGATTCGAAGGTGCCTAGGTTTGTGGATTCGAAGGTGGCTGGGTTTATGGAGGTGGATTCGAAGGTGGCTGGGATTGGAGATTCGTAGGTGGCTGGGTTTGTGGAGGTGGATTCGAAGGTGGCTGGGTTAAGGTGGTCATGGGTTTAGGGGATTCGTGGCTGGGTTTTTTGGTTTCAGGTGGGTTTAAGGTCTCCTGGGTTTAGGGGTTTCCTGGTTGGGGTGGTGGTTTGGTGGGGGGTGGTGATGGTGGTGGTTGAATGATGGAGGTTGTTTGGATGAGAGAGAAAAGTGTGGTGGAGATAGTAGAAGAAAGGTCAACTATGGTTAGGGTAGTTAGGCTGATCTAACTACAAGTTAACAGATTTAACATGAAGTTAACAGCTAAATTTGCTTTTTGGTTATGTTTGATGACTAATCTAAAATTGAAGGCTATTTTGTATAATCTGAATAACAGAAGGCTACCATTGAGAATTTGCAAAAGTAGGTGGCTACCAATGAGAATTTCCCTAAATTTTATTAAACAAAAACAACAATAGGTCATAAATTATGGAGTACTATACTCCCTCAGTTCCTATTAGTTCTTCGTATTTGGAATCTTCTTGTTAGATAAAAAAGTCAAAATAGGACGGACATAAAGGAATGGAGGGAGTAAAATATTATATATGATGAATAAAATTCTCATGAGAACAGTTATATGAGAACGTGAGAACAGTGAATAGTAATCCATCTTAGTAAAAATGTAATCCTTTACTAAAATATTTCATGGCAATCCTTTCTCTGGAAAATGAAATCCTTTTTTAAATTGGTCTCGCAAGGGAAAATGGTTACAATTTTGCCAAATTGGATTGAGAGGATTGCTACAAAGTGTTCTCACGTTCTTATATAAGAATTTTTCTCACGGGAACCCAACCCTATGTACGATTAGCACTTTCAACGACTTTCCAGATTAAAAATTCTTATCTACTACGATCATGTAAATGATTGAAAGATTATATATGGCGAGCAATATTGTATTTTTTCCATATATATCATACTTAGTTTCCTTAAAAACGTAAAGACAATTGGCGTTCCAAAGAGGTGCCAAGTGTTGCATCCTGAGTGAACCTATTTGGCTTTATATACTTTACATAAAAAAGGTTAGATACCTACCATAGTCAGATAAGGAGAGGTCAGAATTCAGAAGTAAGCTTTCCCCTACAATTGACAAGATATCACTAAACAACACTCGATAGAATTGGCAATTGGTTGTCAATTGACCTGCATTCTCAAAAATAGAGGATAGTGAGACATTTATTTTATCTGTTTTAATCCAAAGTGAAAAGTTCTCAAGAGTGGCTCTTTCCACTGCTGGAATCATGTAATAAAGATAATAGAAGCTGTTAAAGATGCAATTTCTTTAGGATACCTTTTCATTCTGCATTGGTGCCTTTAATGTAGCCTGTATTATGATGAGAGTTTGATGCTTGTTCTGGTAAACTCTTACTGGCGTCTTGTAATTTATTTTATTCTTGTTTGCCTTATCTGCTTTCTTAGTCGGATTTAATCTTGTGTACCTAGTGAGTAGTGACTAGGGTTTCACTTGAAATAGGTCCGTGTATTTTACTTATTGGATAAGTTCATAGAAATGCAATTCAAAAGTTTGTACATATATCGAGTGTAACAATAAGTGCATCATCTTTGCCAAGATTTTGCGGAGATTTTTTTTTTTGGTTATGGTGTCCATTCTCTTTCAATATGAAGTTTGTTTGATGAAGTTCACATCGAAATGCAGCTCATCAAGATAGGTGAGATATATGAACATTCGAAAATCATCAGAGTAGATAAGGATTGGGGTCTTTTGCTTGAGATTCCATCCCCTCAAGCTCCCACTCCGGCTTATGTGACTGTACGTATCTCTTTTACTCTAGTTTTCTGGATGTTATCTATGTTTAGTGTGGAAGCTAAAAGTGGATCATTTTTACAGATATCTGATGTGGCTGATGAAGACGGCATTAAGCTTGAGAAAAAGTTTAGGGAAGGAAATGATGTTCGTGTAAGAATACTTGGGTTTAGGCACTTGGAAGGGCTTGCCATGGGTGTTTTGAAGGTTTGCTTTCAAATGGTTTTTCTATTTACAGTTGTTTGGCAACTCGTTCACTGTTTGGTTACTTCTCCCTCCATGAGTATGCCCCCATTTTTATGTGACAATTTCACTTCTGCTTAAAGTTCTAAGAGTTCTTTAATTTTAGAACTCAATCTATTTCTAAATTAGATTATTCCAAATTCCCCTTAAACAATCCTAGAAACATCTATTGAGGTAAAAAAACTCACATTTTTCACGTTAAGATTTAACAATGTCAATTGAAAGGGACATAGGGAGCATTAGACTTTTAAATAGAAAAATCAACAAACTCAGCAAGCAGAATCTCACATATTATCCTGAACTACTGGGTGTTTATGAGTGAATGGAATAGGAAAATTGCAAAATAGCATATGATGCAGCTAGAAGTGGAATTCAAAAGAAGCATGCTATGTACAGTCTGGAACAAGTAACTATTTTTCTGCCTTGAGCTGTTACTAAAGAAACATTTTAGGTACTAGAAATTCACTTCTTAAGGAACAAAAATTTGTCTCCTTTGCTTTTATGTGTATGGAAAAATTCTAATTCATATTAAAATCTGATATCCATACTGAAAAATATTGTTGTGTTCTCTCGAGTCTCGAGGCTTCAAGTTGCTCATGGTTAATGCATTCTTGAAGCAGGTAATTTGCTCAAATCATATGACCTGGCTCTTTTTCAAAATGTGAATCTTATGGTGTTGGAATCCTATGGAACTTTTTTGAATGTAGTATAATTTTGATTAATGTGCTATCTGTGAATTAAATTTAGACTAGTGCTTATCTTAAGATAAAATCATTGGGATTAATCTGCTTAAATCCCGACCATTTTACTATTTTGCTGCTTGGGAAAAATGGTCAAGTGTGCTTCAGCATTTTTGTCATTTTGATGGGCTATATGCCTTGTTTATCTGACATCTAAGAGTAATTTTTAATGTCCCATTGATGACTTAGCTGATTATGTGAGCTTGTATCGCGTAAAAATTAGTGAGCTCCTGGTAGAATTTTGTAAAAGGATGGAACTTTCGTGACATAAAGGAAGTCACTTTGGCTGGAAAACTAAGGCTGTATAGAATTTGTTGTAATCACATCTGTTGCTCATCATGATCATGTAGGTCAAGGTGAGTTCGTGCAAGTTTAAAAACTCAAACGTGAATGGGAGAGTTTGTTTATTATGGTTAGTGCAAACTGCAAACACATGTGAGTAAAGGTGTGTAACAGTCATATGACAATAGGTGTGTGGGTTGAGTCTTTATGTTGGTTCGGAATAATATTGGTCTAGATACATTGCTTGGATCTGTTATGATGATTGCTGCTATACCTGCAGAATTCTAATAGTAGAGTCGTAGTTTTAAAAAGTTGGCGCCTAGGCGTTAGGCGAGTAGAGGTGCTGAGAAAATCGCCTCCTTAGACTCAGGCGAGGCGCATTACGTCAGGCGAGGAGAGGCGCGCTTTTAGCCGCCTCTTTGTGAGGCATGAGGCACAACGCCTGACCGCTTTCAGCAAAGAGGCGCAGAAGAGAAAGGCAAGAGGTAGATCTGGGTTGAAAAGTTGCAAAAAAAACAAAAAATTCCTTCAAATGTAAAGTTACTTGGCTTTAATTAACCAATTTCGAGCAAAAGCCCTCTGTTAATGGCATTGAATTTCATCACATTGAACCCTAATTAAGAATCCCTAATTTGGGAGAAAACCCTAATTTATGGTTTGGTGGGAATTGATGGTCTACCACTCGCCGGAGATAACGAGAGGAAGCCGGTGGGCCATCTACCATCAATTCCGGCACCACTTCTCCGGTATCTCGCCGGCGCGCAACCTCTAGGTATGTTTTTATCTTTCTTCGATCTTCTTTCTCTCTCTCTTTCGATTCTTTTTTTTTTAAGGGACTTCAATCTTCTCTTTCTAGAGCTGTAGAAGGGACCCACTTCCTTTTTTTTTTTCAAATAGTGACTGCAAGAAGTCACGTGCCCTTATCTCTTTTTTCCTTTCTCAGTTTCTTTTTCCTTTTTCCTTGTCTTTTTTGTTTTTCTGTTTTGCACTTCTGCTTCTGTTTTTCTTGATAAAGCTCCCATCCAGGTTCCTCTTAAAATAAAAGTATACAGTTTTTTTTAGTGACAGTAGCTGACAACGAGTAGGCAGGGCATATAATATTTAATTACAGCAGCTTATATTTTTAAAAATTATTATGTCATATTAAGCATAAAATAATGTTATACAATTGATATTAAAGGTTTTTGGTACCAAATGTGCGCCTCGCCTACAGGATGCCCTCCCTTCGCCTTGTGCCTTGCGCCTCCCTTCGCCTTGCGCCTTGCGCCTCCCTTCGCCTTGCGCCTAGCGCCTAAACTAAGAGTGGAGTTTCATCTCCGGAGAATGGGGTCGTGGTTTTTTCCTTCTGTTGTGGAGAACTTTTTTCTGTAAACAATCTTGTTTTGCAACTTGCATATGTTGTTGCTTATGACTTATGAGTACTTTCTTTTTGTCTGCTATTTTGTGTACTATCATTTCTTTCCTAACAATACTTGCTCCATTTTCCTTCCTTTTAATCAGGCTAGTGCTTTTGAAGGTGCGGTCTTTACTCATGCAGATGTTAAGCCTGGGATGATAGTGAAGGCTAAAGTCATTGCTGTGAAGAGCCCAGGTGCTTTTGTGCAATTTCACAGTGGTGTCAAGGCTCTTTGCCCCCTACGACATATGTCTGAATTTGAGATCGAGAAGCCTCGTAAAAAGTTTAAGGTTGAATATCTTTTGGCTTAATGGTTGCATTAATCCTATGAACAGTTGTAATGCTTAGAGTACTAAGGGAATGTTGCTTATCAGTCTACTGTCTGTCCTATGTCCTATGAGGATTAAAACCTGCTTTTTTAATTAAATACTAGTAAAGTAGTACTTCATAGTCCCCCTAATTATATCACAGAACGATGTTAGTCTTATAGAGCTTAGGGAGTACGGATTTTTGGTGCCTTTATACTTTAGTTATGTACGATGCTTCCTGTGCCTTAGACCTGTAGGAAACGCAGAGATGAGAGCCTTAGTTTCTCCCATTCTGGGGGTGGCATCTTTTTTGGAAGAGGTGGTATGCCATTATGGAGATCAGTTGGGGTTACTTGTGGTCTCTAGTGGAGCTTTGGATGTCTTCTTGCCTAGCTGTCTTTCAGGTGTTTTGGATGGAAAGCAAAAACCAGATTCATCCAAGGCAGAATTTTTAGTTGAAACTCCTCATTGGACTGAGTGGCACTTTTCTGTGGAGAGTATCCCAGCTTAGATTTATATGAAATTTCACGGGATTGTTTGCTTTAATTTTTTTTGATTATGTTATAGTATAGTGGACTCTTCGTTTGCTTATTGATATGTATAACCTTCGAATAATTTCCAATAGTATCTTGTTTAAGGATATGTGGTTTGCTTTTCTAGGGTACTTTTACTACTATAGGCAATATTTTTATAAGTTAGATATGGATAGCTTGAGGAATAAGCTAGAGAGTTAATTAGGGGAGAAATTCTAATAGAGAAGATCAGGGGGAGGGAAGGCATGCTAAAATTATAGGGGAGTTTTTGGTTTAATTTTCGGAGAGAAACAAGCTTCTCGAAAGCTTGTATCTTTCTTTATTTTTACTGCTTTCCAGTTATTAATCAATCAAACTTCATCTTCCTTAAGTTCCATAATTTCTTGCTTTTGATTTGTTTAGGCTAAGTCATTGATGATATTGTGTTCTGCAGGTTGGTGCGGAGTTGATCTTTCGTGTTCTTGGTTGCAAGTCAAAGAGAATAACTGTTACGCATAAGAAAACACTTGTGAGTGCCTTTTTTGTTTTGTACGTCTTATTTATTTATTTATTTATTCCTCTATGTTCTCTTAACTAATTTACTTCACTTTAATGAGGAAGTACAAAAGTGAGAGAGAAACTGAAAAGGTGGAGAGAAAAATGGAAAAGTGTGAGAGATAAACTAAAAAGGTGAAGATAGAAATTTTAAGGGGATATTAAATGTATCACATGGGTGGAAAAAGAGGAGAAAGTAGATGGGCCATGTTATGAGAAGTAGAAAAAAAAAACAGTGTGTAGATTAAAAGAAACGGATTGAAAAGGAAAGCGTGTAGATGAAAAGGGAACAAAGGTAGTATAGTTTTTTTGGCAAGTATTATTGACAAATCACAAACCATATGACCTAAAAGTTTACAAGAGTGGGAAATTTTTCTAGGAAGGACCCCCACCCTCCTTAAGAGTACTCACTATACAGGCCACAAATTGGCTAGATTAACAATTTGGACTTTTAGTCAAAATTGATGGCATTGTACCATTAAGCTCGCACCATTGCTGACCATTGTACTTCTTGATTATTTTCTTTCCAATGACTTGATTGGCCTGTGTTTTGAGGAAGTACTTTCCTTGATGAAAAATTAAGCTTAAAAATTTTACTCGTAAGTTGTAATCCGGACTCATGCTTGTCATCCCCATTGCCATAGATGATAGATCTTGTAGTTTTAGGGAAAGTCCTGCATTTCTATTTCTTTGGATTTTTTTTTTGTTCTTTTCTTCGGGTGGGGTTGAGGTTGTAGCTGGTTATAAATTTGGTTTACTTATGTGGAGATCCGCTTCAAAAAAAATCCCATGCAGTTCCAAATAACAGATGCACATTTAGTTAAAAAAAAAGGGTCATTTCTTTCGAAGTATATGCATATAGAAGTTTGGGATAAAATCTTTGGTTCTCCTTTTCTCTTCTTCTTTTTTATCTTTTTTGACAGCCGAATTGCCAGATTGGTACAAAAAAAGAGGGATCTTGACAGTTTGGTATAAAAAAAGGACACTGGTGACATAGTGGTATTAAAAAATAGGGGCACGATGATAAATTGGTATTAAAAACAGTTTGGCATCATATTAACCTAAATTTTTGCTGGATTTAACTTTTTGTTGGATTTAACTTAAACTCGTACTTGAATAATCAAAAACTAGCTTAAACCTCATTTCACTTTATTTTTCCTCTCTTTCTCCTTTTAAATGACATAATAACAATAACGATAATGATAATGTGTATTAAAGAAGAACAATAATAAGGGTTTAAAGGTACAAAAAGGGTCAAAAGATGATGTTTATAGTAACGTATTATTAATTACATTTGATTTTATGTTGAATTCGGATGGAAAAAAGTTTAATCTGGTAAAAATTTAGGCTTATATGATGCCAGAGTTGTTCTTTTATACCAAATTGTCAAAGTGCCCTCTATTTTTTATGCCAATATGTCACCGATGACCTTTTTTATACTGATTTGGCAAAGACCCGACTTTTTTATACCAATTTTGTAGTCTGGTCATTTTTTGACCTATACTTCATCCGTTTCTTAATGGATGCATCATATTGGTTTTGTGAACTATATAGAAACTAAGTTTGACCATTTATAATTACTAATATTTAAAGATAAATGTCACTATTTTAATCGTTATTGGGCTAATTTGTTTTCAAGATATTATATTTTCATAATTTTTTATAATGCATAATTGAAGATATCAATGGTGAAAGTTGTGCATTGGCAAGTGTATCGAGTCAATATATATATATATATACTTCATCCGTTTCATTTTACTTGCTACACTTCTCAATTCACGGACTCCTAGGCAATTTTTGGAGAAGAGAGAGGTAGAGAGTAAAAAGAAACGGGACCCATGTGAGAGGAGAGAGATAGAGAGAGTTTATTGCCCAAAAAGGAAGTGTAGCAAGTAATATGAAACTTCCCTATATGGAAAGTGTAGCGAGTAATTTGAAACGGAGGAAGTATATATATATATATATATATATATATATATATATATATATATATATATATATATATATATATATATAAGTGAGTTCAATTGAGAATGCATACTTACGTGAGAAATGAGAATGGATTTTACGCGCTATAAAAAGTGATGTAACTCCAAAAAAAAAATAGAAAACAAAAATTTCGATAAAAAATAATTTTTTTTTGGGCTCGATGTTTTTTGGGGTATAACTCTAATGAACAAGTGTTGTAACTCTAATCCAATCGTGTGGTTGAGATTCATTCTCATTTCTCGCATAATATGTTTTCTCATGTGATCTTGCCTATATATATATATAGGGCTTTGTGAGAACACATCTCTTATGTGAGAAGTCCGAGAACAAATTTTGGTTTAGAACATATGTAACATTTTTTAGAACTTACTTTTTTTTTTTTTTTTTTTTATGAAACATACTTAACTTTTTAATGTGAAACACTTTTTAGAATATATGCAAACACGTTTTAAAACAACATAATTATCCTTATTTTTAGGAAATATACAACACTTTTTAGAACATATGCAACACTTTTTAGAACAACTTAATTTTTTTTTAGGAAACATACTTATTTTAAGGAAACAAACTTAACTTTTTAGAACATACGCAACACTTTTTAGAACAACATACTTATTGAACTTTTTTCTTTTTAAGGATACGTACTCAAGGTTTTTTTGAGGAAGTATATACTTAAATTTCTAGAGCATATGTTTCATAATATATTTTTCTCCCATGTTAATTTTGTGATCATTATGTTGATAATCAAAAAAGGATGTTGTACGTGGTTGCTCTTATGCTCTAAATATAGTATTTCCTCTGTTTTCTTTTGTTGTTCCTATTTGGAATCGGGGAAGAAACCAATGCAACACAAAAAATAAGAAGATTCCACTATTTTAAATAAATTAAATTAACTAAAAATAAAGATTCTAGCCCCTTGATTTATTCTATGTAAAGCAACCAATGACACAAAAGTTTGAGGGGGGGGGTAAAAGAGTAAAAAATGACTACAAACTAGTGTGAATACATTTATTGCCTTTTGAGTTAGTTCATGTTAGACAACCAATGAGACAAAAGTTTGAGGGGTAAAAAAGTAAAAAATGACTACTTAATAGTGTGAACACATTTATTGCAGCTTAAAACTAATGGGAAATTTAATTAATAAATTACGCTATGTATGGAAAGATTTAAAATAGGAACAACATATTGAAATTTTCGAATGGGGAATACAGAAACAACAAAAGAAAACGGAGGGAGTAAAACATATGTTCTAAATAGTTCTAGTGTTCTAAATAGTTCTTATAATGTTCTAAATAGTCCTTGTTGTATTCTAAATAGTTCTTATTATGTTTTAAATAGTTCTTATTGTGTTCTAAATAGCTCTTATTATGTATTCCTTGTTGTGTTCTATATAGTTCTTGTCGTGTTCTAAATAGTCGCACTAGGGTTTTGATGTTCCTAATTTATAAGTTTATGAAAAAATAAATATGAATAGTATTGTATCCTTTATTTTTGCATTTTTGGAATTAAAAAAAAAAACAAAAATCAACTGAAATTTACCAAAAACACATCGAAATTTCTCGGAATTATTTGATAATTACTTACTTCCTTCTTTGGAACATGTTAAAAATAATTTAGAACATACTTGAAATAATATGGAACACACTTAATATATTTTAGAATAATTTAGGACATAAGCTTAAAAATTTAAAACATGTATGTATCAATATATGTATATGTGTTGATTAGGTACTAACGTAAAAAGATGTGTTCACGTTCTAAAAATCATAGCATATATTCTATAAGCCATTGTTCTAAAAATCATAGCATATGTTCTAAAAAGTGTTGAATATGTTCTAAAAACAAAAATTTAAGTATGTTCATAAAAGTATTGCATATGTTCTAAAAAGAATCTAAACATAAATCTGTTCTCACATATGATATATGTTCTTAGGTAAGGACCAATTACCCTATATATATGTCAACTTCTGTCTTTAGTTTCCCTAAAAAATAAACACTTGTCTTTAATTTTGTGTTTTCTCTTGCATCTCCTATCCCTTGTCTTACGTGAAGCTTGGCTTCTTTCAGGTGAAATCAAAACTCAGCATTCTGAGTTCGTATGCTGATGCAACTGAAGGGTTAGTAACCCATGGGTGGATTATGAAGATTGACAACCGTGGATGCACTGTCCGATTTTACAATGGAGTTCAAGGATTTGCCCCCAGGTTCCATCTTCATTTCTCTTGTTTGATTATATAGTTCATTCCAGAATTCAGTTCCACAGTTCAACTCCTCGAAAACAAAAACTGGTGACTGTGCTTGGTTCTGAAAGCTGCTTCTATGAGACTCTTTTTGCTATTTATGTCAATATACCTGACTTAATTATCTTTATTCACTTTGTTGTGCCTTTTCCAGAATTAAGAGGTTGGTTGTGTACAGATGTATCTAATCTAATGAATTTATAAATAATATAATTCTTCTTCTTTCTTAAACCTGGAAGACCTTAGCTCTAATTGCAGGAAATCTCCAAAATACCCTTTACGTGGTCAGGTTCAGTACTTCAGTATTGAGACGCTCCAGAATCAAAGAGTACATAAGCAGGATTTGAGTTTACGAGAAATGTACCCGTCACAACATTGGCATCGGTGTCAGCTTCAGTTCGGCTCATGACATTGATTCTTCCATTGGTGTAGCCTCCATTGCTATTATTTCCATAGTTTCCATTTCCACCTCCAAAAGAGCGGTTGTTACGGTTCCCGTTACGTGCAAGCATTTCCTCCACTAGGGCGGTTGTTATTGAAGTTTTGAATTCTGTTTCCACCTCCATTGTTACCATTGTTCCCATTTGGGTCTATTTTGAGCTTGCTTCTTGGGACAGTGAACGATTTGTGACCTACTTCTCCACACTCGAAACACTTGATTCTTTCACCCCGACAAGTGAACCCTGGATGGCTCTTGGAACATTTCTTGCAAAGAAAGTTCTTTTGGTTCCTATTTCCTTGTTGGGTCCGTTGTCTGCAGTGCAGTTGTTGCGGTTGTTGTTGCGCCCACCATTGTTATTGTTGTTTCCACCATTGTTGGGCCTTTTATCGTACCCTTGGGCGTTGATGTTGCCGATAGGTTCCTTTCTTTTGTGTCTCCCTAGTACCTCTCTCTCAGTTGTAAGATTCTTTCCAAATTCGAAGCTTTAGCATATGCTTCCGCGAAAGTGGTAGAGGTGCTACCTCCCATTCGAGTCCCGAAGATCAAACCTAAGTCCGTCTTCAAACTTCCGAGCCTTAGTTCCTTCATCCGGTACTACGGTCGGGCAAAATCGGGCATACTCATTGAATTTCGAGCGTACTCTTGCACGCTCATGTTATAACTCGGTTAAACCTACTAAACTCATTGTACTTCACTTTACGAATGTGCTCGGGGAAGAATCGAGCCTTAATTGCTACCTTAAATGCTTCCCGAGTTAAAGTTCTCTTGAGCTTTAACGAGTAGGTCCTACACTTTCCCACCAAGTATCAGCATCTTCATGCAGATAAAAGGTTGCTTGATCGACCTTCTGGGCCTCAGGCGTACCCGTGGCCGTGAAAATCTTTTCGAAATCTCTTATCCAATTCTCGAGAAGTAGTGGGTCTTCTCTCCCAACAAAGGTTGGTGGTTTCAAAGCGGAAATCTTTTTCGCCATTGCGGCTTGCGGATCGTCTCCATGGTGGTTGTTGTTAATCCGGTTTTGAAGGACTAAGCCAAAGCTCGAGCTAGTTGCTCAAGAGTCCTAAGTCGTGGCTGCAACTTGTTCGAGAGTTTCGGCCATCTCGGTTTTCTTGTCGCCTTGCTCTAGATCGCGTATAAACGTATTGCATAAGCTACCTGCGTTATTCACATTGTATTTCTACGATTCACATCGATTCTTATATAAAAGCTAATTTACATAATCATGGTTCATACCATTCATTCATTTCATACTCAATTCACATATCAAAAGTTCATCATTCATTTCACAATCAATTCACATGTCAAAAGTTCATCATTCATTACTCCAAAAGTGTAATAACATATCGTTCATAGTCAAATAAGCATTAGTTGTACCATCCTTAACTAAGTTAACACATTAATCGATCTTTTACGACCTTAATTAGAAATCTAAGGGTCGGGGCTAGAGATATGGGATTCTAGTCGACGATACTCGGACGGATCCTCGTCTTCACCTTCATCTCCGTCTCCATCTCCATTGAGATTTATAACGGGTGAGGCGGGGTTGCTTCCTACTTCTTCATCGTCACTATAGTTGGGCTCCTCGTCATCGGTGGTTAAATAGTCATTAAGCCACTTGCCCTAGCATCGAGCATTCTTTTCTCCGGGTAACTTAACGTGAGATACCACTTCCCTTTCAATGTGTATCGTTCATAGTTCGGCTTTCCATTTTTCAAAATATCGAGTATTCGGCTCTTGATTCCGGCATATGGACCATCGTCGGGAGAGTGTGAATCAAAATATCGGCTTGTTTAGGCGGCGTGAGATAGTCTGAATGCCCGTGGCCTTCGTTGAGGTGGTAACACTTCATTGTTAAACGTAACCTGTAAATATAAGCTGAAACAGACTCTCCTACCCTCATCCTTAGAAGGTAAGGTCCTTGACGAGGGGTTCTGGTGCATTTCCTGGCGGTCAAACGTGTCTTGGCCATCTAATAAAATATCATAAACAATTAATAAGTACCTTTAACGAGTACTTTCATACATGTACACATAACCCATTCGTACCCATACTAAACCCTTAAGTCAAATTTTAATCCTAATTCATTTTTCTTAAATAATTTATTATTTTGACCTCTTAAATCAATTTTAAATTCTACCTATTTGATTCATTTTATATTTTAATAATTTTAATCTTTCCCTAGTTAATCTAAACTCGGCTCTGATACCAATTTGTAACACCCCCGCCAACCCGAACCCTTTTTCATTTAATAAAACTCGAGATGGGGGAAAAACCACGAGGGTTCGAATCAACGGGCGTGCTACCGCCGCACTTATCTCCTTGGAAATAAATGCAAGGCTAGATTAAAGCATACTAAATTCAAATAAATTAATCCTTACAACCAAGTAAATCGTTCATTAAATATTACTAATTATTTAAGTGTTTCAGAGTTCCAGCGGAGGCTAAATCATAAGCTAAGTGGATGACAACTCTAAGTGATCTCCCTTTTGTTCCCCCGTCGATCACCCACCTGCACAAATACATTGAAAAGAGACAAGAGAGACAAGCTCCCAAAAATCAGAAAAACTGAGTAATTCCAACTCCATCCCGTAAAAATACTTAAGTTGAAAATATATTGTAAAATAGTAGATTAATAGGGTTGAAAAGCATAGTACACATACACATGTATATCCAATGAATAATAGCATAATTAATTCAATTAATCAAATTATTTAAGGAGAGGAAAGAGAACGCCAGTAAGCCGGGGTCAATCCCCTGTAACCACTTACTTCAACATTGTAGGCCGGGGTCAATCCCCTGTAACCACCTACGAATAACATAATGGCCATAATAACAGAGTCCCTAGTGTGCACACCCCTTCTACTTGGATCACAACAAGATAGAAGGAAGACCAGTAACAGAATAATCAGCATAGTAACCGGGAGAACCTGTAGGGGCCGCTGAACCTCTCATACAGGGCAACCTGTTCATCATTTCCCTCCGATATTTCACTTTACGTGATTAACATCTTTTAATCAAGTCATCACATAAATTACGTACACATTTACGTCATCTTGTTCAATCTAGTGTGAACATATTCAATCCATCATAATCTCAATTCATTCATAGGGTTCCAATAACTCATTTCATAAACACAACCGTCACTTGAGTTCATTTATCACTTCACATTCATAATCATTTCATTATCACAAGTTCTTATCAATTCCAACTTTCATAAAGTCTCGATATTAATAATAACAATAATAATAATCATGATGATATATAGTAATAATAATAACAATAATAATAATAATCATAATAATAATAATAGTAATAATAATAACAATAATAATATTAATAACCATAATAAAGTTATAGTAAACATCTTTGTCATATCGTACATCGTCCATAGTCATGATTCATAATCGAAATCCATAGTCGTTGTTCATTTTGTCCTTCATATTCATAATTCGCTTTAAGTCGATAATCCATAATTATAGTCCATACTTATAAATTTTATAAGCACATAATCACGTAATCAATTCATTTTATACTAACGAGATCTATGTTTAGATGGACATCGGAGATTACCTCGTGATGCGTGCCCAAAAGTTAAGTTCACGAACGAATTAACACTCTTGATATTCCTCGTCTACGCAATCGGAATCTACATTAAACGTTAACGAGATCTAAGTTAGTTACCTAAATAACCCCTTTTTATAAGATAAACAAATTTAAATAATTCAAATAACTTAAATAAATTCTTAATTAATTTAAGAGAGTTTATAAATCAAAGTTTATGGTTTTTAAATCAATAATGAAATCATTTTAAGTAATCAAAGATTACTTCAACTTTATTTTTATTAGCTTAAACAACTATTTTAACATAGAAACCTAACTTCCTTATACTCATTTTATTTAAGAAACATTTTCAAGTTATAAAAGATTAACTTAAACTAAAATATACTAACTTAATTAAAGTAGGCTAGTTTAGGAAAGTCATGGGTTTTAGTTTAAAAAATAAAATAAACAAATAAAGCTAAAATAAAGTGGAAAGAGGGGGGGTTGTTTACTGATTCAAAGAATCAGTTTCATTCACCCAAACAAAATAAAAAAAGAAACGAAGGAAGGAAGGGAGACAGGGAGGAAAGAAGCAGAGGAGGACGAATCAGGGGGAAAGAAGAGGAGAGGTTGGCGGCGCTGGTGGTTTGATGGTGGTGGACGGGCGAAGTCAGGCGGGGAGGGGGTGTTTAGGTGGGTGGTTGGGCGCGGTTGAAGGAGACAGCAGGGTGCTGCGAAGTAGAGGTCGCGGCTGGGCAGGAGGAGGAGAGATGACGGTGGTGCTGCGGTGTCGTGGTGGTTCGATGGTGGGTTTCCGGCGGTGAAGTCAGGTGGTTCGAGTGGTGGTTCAAAGGAATAGGGGAATTGTTAATGGTGGTTTGAATTTTCATTTTTAATTTTCAAAATCAAAAATCAGAAATTAAGGAAGAAGATAGAGGATTGAAGCAAACCTTTTGAGATTGTTTGCTTGAGTAGTTTGGTGAGAGTAAATCAGTATTTATAGGAGGATTTGGTCAGAAATTTGGAACTTTGGTCAAGCTCCATTAATGGTGGAGGTGAGGTGAGGTATGGTGAAGTATGGTGTTGAGATTGATTTTTGACCACTTTTCTCCCAAAATCCGGGATTGTGGATTGAGTTCTGACAAGAACTGTTGAGTTTGTGGAAAAAAAAATCTGACCTTTGGCTCTATTGGTTTTGTACGTGAGGAAGGAGGAAGGAGGAAGATGGTGATCTTTGATGATCACGTTTTCTTTTCCTTTTTTTTTTTTTTTTGTTTTGTTTTTCCTTTTTTTTTTGCTAAGTATTTTGGGCTTATGGCTTTTGGACAAGGTATTGGACAATGGGCTTAGAATTACATTCAACATGGTTTAGTTTAGGGTACTTGTTTAAACGAAGTGGAACTTCAATAAAAATGGTCCCTACTTATTTAGAATAACGAAAATAATTTATTTAAACAAAATACATTTCAATTGAATTATTTAAATAAACTCGTTAAATAATTCAAAACTAAATGAAATTATTATTTTAATAAACATTGTTATCAAATAAAATCGCATTATCATAAAATAAATTATAAGTAGAAATAATATTAAACCTTAATATATAATAAAATAAATTTCGAAATTTCAGGGTATTACACCCCCCCCCCCTTCTCCCCCTTTTTTTACCTTAACTGTGGCGTTATAAGAACAACTCCTTGTTTAGTCAGTTAGGGAGATTTACTTTGTAGAATCAAATTTCCCGAACCTTGAACTAAGATGGTAAATATTATGTGTTTTTGTTTAGCTTAGTATTGTTTTCTGTCGTGTTTAGGAACTTTTAAAGCAGTCAGGACAACAAATCATGGCTAAAATGCTGGATACAATTAACAAAATCTCTGCTGTCACTTCAACTCATTGATGTGGATCCAGCTGATATATATTTAGTTTCTGCCATCTCGTAATTCAATTTCCTTTGAGCATAGTGTTTCTCGTCTGTCAGATGTTAATTATCTTTAACTCCATTGCCCACTGATCTAATTGACGATGTCTCATTGATTGTATTTTCTCCTACTTTTTTTAATGTTGATATTATACCTTTTTTTTTGAACCACTTTGTTGACGGTGCTACTTTTTATTCTTGCTTGAATTCCCTAAACAGTGTAATTAATATTGGTTCTTGCAACAGATCTGAGCTTGGTTTAGAGCCAGGATGTGACACAAGCTCAAGATACCATGTTGATCAAGTAGTAAAATGCAGAGTAACAAGTGTTTCACATGGTATCAATCTTAGTTTCATTATTTCACCAACAAAGCTTTCTGAGGATGACATGGTCAAGTTGGGTAGTGTGGTATCTGGAGTGGTTGAGCTTGTCATGCCAGATGTCGTATTCTTACATGTAAATGTAAAAGGAAACATGAAGGGTACAATTTATACTGAACATTTGGCTGACCACCAGGCACAATCTGCTCAGATGAAATCGGTGTTGAAGCCTGGCCATGAACTTTCTGAGCTGCTGGTCCTAGATATTGAAGGAAACAATATAATACTTAGTGCAAAATATTCTCTCATTCATGCTGTACCACAGCTTCCTGCTGATATTACACAGGTTACTCTGAACTCGGTGATCAATGGTTATGTATGTAATTTGATTGAAAATGGATGTTTTGTTCGCTTTCTTGGGCGTTTGACCGGCTTCTCTCCGAGGAAAAAGGCAGTAGATGACAGGAACACTAATCTTTCCGATATATTTTTTGTTGGACAATCTGTACGCTGCAATATTCTTGAAATTAACAATGAAAGTGGTCGCTTAACATTGTCACTAAGGCAGTCCAGTTGCTCATCTACTGATACTTCCTTCCTCCAATCATATTTTCTAACAGAGGAGAAGATTGCTGAGCTTCATATGTCTGATTTAAGAAGCTCCAAGTTTAGCTGGCCCGAAAATTTGAATATAGGACGTGTAGTTGAGGGTACAATTAGTGAGGCAAAGGAATTTGGGGTTGTTATCAGCTTTGAGAAATATACTGATGTTTTTGGTTTCATCACACAGTATCAGCTGGGTGGAAAGACTCTTGAATCTGGCTCCACTGTTCGAGCTGTTATTCTTGATGCTGCTAAGTCAGAGCGCCTAGTTGATCTGTCTTTGAGGCCAGAATTTGTTGAGAATTCTGAAGGGGATGCTAGTAAATCCACAATAGCTAAGAAGAAAAGAAAAAGAGAACCGAAAGAACTCAAAGTGCATGAAACAGTAACTGCTGTAGTTGAAATAGTTAAAGAGGGTTACTTGATAGTTTCGTTACCAGAGCATAATTTTACTATAGGATATGCAGCAGCAACTGATTACAATTTGCAGAGGTTACAACGCAAGCAGTTCTCCAGTGGTGAAAGAGTTGTTGCAACTATCATGGCACTTCCAAGTGATTCAACAGCGGGTAGGTTGCTTTTGCTCCTTGAATCTTCTAACCAGGTTGTGGAGACGTCAAGCTCAAAGAAGGCAAAGAAGAGATCTGAATATGATATTGGCTCTCAGGTCCATGCAGAGATTACAGATATTAAACCTCTTGAGCTACGTTTAAAGTTTGGGATTGGATATCGTGGGAGAGTTCACATTACAGAGGTACATGATGAGAATGTTGTTGAAGATCCCTTCTCAGTATACAAAGTGGGGCAGACATTGACTGCTAGGATCGTTTCGAATCGTGTGAAGCCAGAGAACACTAAGAAAGGCAGCCTGTGGGAATTGTCTATCAAACCATCGATGGTATCAGGTGAGTGCCATTTGTCACTATTGTGATTGAACTAACTTTATAATCAATGAATTGAATAACTCGATTAATAATGGTGAAGAGGATTAGAATTCCCAGATACGAGGAAGTTGGAACTCTTATTACACATAGTAGCAACTAGAAAAACGTAGTTTATATTTGAACTCTCTTTTGCTGCATGCAAAATCTATGACTATGTGTTTTTTCCGCTGCATAAGTGTTTGGAATTTGGAAAACTGTTTTTCTTATATTGACAACCCTACTTAGCTTAGTAAAATGAAAAACCAACTATTTTGTCTTAGGTGCTGTAGTCTGAGATTGATGCTACATGTAGCTCAGATAGGGCCTTGAAATGGACTTCTTTGGCTATTGTGATTAGTCTCTTTTATGATCATATTTGAGTAGATCACCAAGTGATTTTCTATAGTTTGAAAATGCCTACATATTTTAATCACTTGTTTAGCTGATTGTTTGTTGCTTTACTGCCAATAAGGCATTAACTGATCCTGTTTGAAAATTATTGCATGTAAGAAGGATATGACTTATGAGGTTTCAACAAATGCAATTAATATGGCATTTTATTAGTCAGTTCCACCTCTGAACTTTTTCTTGTTAATAAATTGGACATAACAAATCAGTTTTTTTTTTGCTCCTTTTTCATTGACATGTATTACTTTGGCATACAAATGATGATAGCTAATCAATGTAGACCAACAACATGCTGTCTTGAAGGAATGAATGTTATAAGAATTTTGGTGCAAAGTAGAGTTAGGAAGAACAGATCAGATGATCTTGATATTGTTCCATCATTTTCACTGACTTAAGGTTGCTTCATGTGGTTTAAGAATTCACTGACTCAAGGTTGCTTCATGTGGTTGTAAGAATTCACTGACTCAAGGTTGCTTCATGTGTTTTAAGGACTTACTTTCTACCTTACCTCTACTTTCGCTCGTCCTAAAGTTTATCTTAAAATTTTGTTCAGGTTCCTGTCTGACTAAAGATGTGCAGATAGCTGAGGCATTCGACTTTTTGGTAGGACAGCACATTAGTGGTTATGTCTACAAAGTAGATAAAGAGTGGGTCTGGTTAGCAGTCTCTCGGCAAGTGAAGGCTAAGCTTTTCATTCTCGACAGTGCATGTGAACCTGGCGACTTGGAGAACTTTCAGAAGCGTTTCCGGTTGGGGACTACTCTCTCTGGATACATCTTGAGTATGAATAGAGAGAAAATGTCCTTGCGTTTAGTTATGCACCCATTTTCTGCCACCTCCAATGGATTAATTGGTGGACTGAAGAACAGTTATACTTCAGATGAGAAGGAAGTGTATCATCTTCAGAGTGGAGGTGTTTGTGGCGGTAGAGTGTGGAGGATTCTTCCGGGTGTTGGGGGCATTCTTGTGCAGGTAGGACCTTACGTGTATGGTAAAGTTCACTACACTGAGCTTACTGACAGCTGGGTTTCTGATCCCTTATCTGGCTATCATGAGGGTCAATTCGTTAAGTGCAAAATCCTCGATGTTAACAACTCAGCTAATGGAAATGTCCATATTGACTTATCATTGCGCTCCTTTGAGGATACTGTTATTGGAGATTCTCGTAGCAGTCGTATTCAAAAGATTGAAGACCTTGTGCTTGATATGGTGGTGAATGGTTATGTTAAGAGTATTACTCCCAAGGGGTGCTTCATTCTTCTTTCCAGGCACATTGATGCAAAAATCAAGCTTGCCAACTTGTCTGATGGGTATGTTGAAGACCCTATAAAGGAATTTACAGTTGGTAAACTTGTTAAGGGGAAAGTCCTTTCTGTCGAACCTTTATCGGGACGTGTTGAAGTTACTCTGAAGGTAGATAGTAAGAGTAGCAGATCTGAGTTGAGTGATTTAGGTTGTTTAAGTGTTGGTGATGTTGTAAAAGGTAGCATTAAACGAGTCGTACCTTTTGGTCTCTTTATTGTGATTGATAACACAAACTTGAATGGATTATGCCATGTGTCAGAGATTTCAGATGATCATGTTGACAATCTTGATGACCAATTCATACCAGGGGAAAGAGTTACTGCAAAAGTTTTAAAAGTGGATACTGAAAGACACAGAATATCACTTGGAATGAAGTCTTCATATTTTGAGGATGAGCTTGGTAATAATCATGAAATGATGGAGGTTGATTCAGTTGATGATCCTACAATTGTGGCTCAAGCAAAGGCTGACATGCCTCAAATTACACATTCAGATTTCGTATTTGAACGTAAAGAGGGATCAGCTCTTGTCCAAGTGGAATCAAGGGCTTCTGTGCCTCCTCTGGAGGTTACTCTTGATGATAATGAGGATGACGAGGTGTTTGCTCTACCTGACAACAAGGATGTAATTGTTAATGGTTCCAGTGCCATTGATGAGAAGAACAAGAGGCAGGCTAAGAAAAAGGCCAAGGAAGAGAAGGAACAAGAAATCATGGCTGCTGAACAACGTTTGCTTGAGAGAGATATTCCGAGAACTACCGATGAGTTCGAGAAAGTAGTGAGAAGCTCCCCCAACAGCAGCTTCGTCTGGATAAAATACATGCAGTTTATGCTTTCTATGGCTGATGTCGAGGGAGCCCGATCAGTAGCTGAAAGGTGATATAGTCTCTGATTACCATGGCAAACTTTTACTAATTAATAGCTCATGACTTAAACAGAATGACACTTTAAAATCCAGCAACTGACACCTGGGGGTGGGATCGGTTTTCATGGTGGTGGTGGTTGGTTAGGGGTCAGTTTGATGGTGGGGGTGTAGTCAATGGTGGCCAATGGTGGTTAACGTGTACAGGAGAATGGGGGAATTTAAAACCTTTTGGGGGGGGTATTTGGTGTAGAATGGTGTAAAGTGAAACTGAAAAGTGGGTAAAGGGGAAAGCAATAATTCATCAACCAAACAACATTTGAGGGTAAATAAAATTTCCATTCCCTTTCCCTATCCTGAAACCCTCCATCCAAATGCCTCCTAATTATCTTGCTTTCCATAGAGGGATCCTGCCATTTTTATTTTGATTGTGATAAGATTGCAGAACACTGCATCACTTTTTATGAATTTGATGCGAAAAAAATGATCATCAGCAGTGGAAAAATGCATTAGCAATTTGTTTTCATTTATTCATTACATGCTCTATGAATTCTGAAACCCCGTCTGTCTCATGTTTGAAGGGCCTTGAAAACAATCAACATCACTTGTGAAAATGAGAAGCTGAACGTGTGGGTAGCATACCTTAATTTGGAAAATCAGTATGGGAATCCCTCTGAGGTGTGTATGTACATAAATTATTCTATATATACTTTTTTTGTTCCCTTGATTTTTTTTATTGTATATTTCGACTGCTTTGGTCTTTCAGGAGGCGGTAGCAAAACTATTTCAGAGAGCACTGCAGTACTGCGATCACCTAAAGTTGCATTTGGAGCTATTAGGATTGTATGAAAGGACAGAACAGCATAAGTTGGCTGATGAGCTTCTTGACAAAATGGTTAAAAAGTTCAAACAGTCATGCGAGGTACTTCTTGATCTTCTCTGCTTGCATTGTTTCAAGGAAATATTCAAGTCCTAGTGTCTGAATTTATGATAACTTAGGTATGGCTGAGGAGAATCCAGTGGCTATTAAAGCAAAAGCCTGATGAAGTTGATAAAATGATGAATCGTGCTCTTTTATCACTCCCTAAGCATGAAGTGGTACAGTTTCTTTCACAAGTGGCTATCCTTGAGTTTAAAAATGGGGTTCCAGATAAAGGGCGCTCAATATTTGAGAAAATGTTGCGTGAATACCCAAAGAGGAGGGACCTGTGGAGTGTTTATCTTGATCAGGTTATATTTTTTTATTCTAGTTCTATATCATACTCTTTCACTCTTTTGGGAAGGTAGACTTACAGATTTTGATCTCCCTTGTACAGGAAATTCGATTGGGTGATGTTGACTTTATTCGTGCATTGTTTGAAAGAGCAACTAGTATGAGTGTTCCAGCAAAAAAGATGAAGGTTTTTGACATTTTCTTTGTTCACTATCCATCCGTTTACTTGTGTGTGATCTTTTCTCATAATTTTCTGATCTCCCATCTGCCATTGCAGTTCTTGTTCAAGAAGTATCTCAATTTTGAAAAGTCACTTGGTGATGAAAAACGGATTCAGTATGTCATTCAGAAGGCCAGAGAGTACGTAGAAACAGCTGCGGCATGAGATGGACTGATTTTGTTGTTTCCCTTTGCCTTCCTTTCTCGGTTTCTCCCATTGGTTCGTTCACCAGAATGAAGACAACTGATACGAGGCATAAGTGCTCACCACTGGTATCATCGGAAACCGGGTTGACATCACCCTGTCCGATTGGTATGGTGGTGAGGGAAGGATCCATCCAAGCTGCAATAGACATCCTCCTTTTCCATGAAGTTTGTCTGGATTTTGGGGGGACATGTGGGCCGCTTCTGAGAGCTCTATAACCAGACACTGGTGAGTAGGCTCTTGATTTAGGCTTATAATTTTGTATGTTGGTATGAAGAGGTATAAATTTTGGATTGTTATTATAGGGTAAAGCTTATTATTTCTTTATAGGATAGGAGTTATATTCACAAGATGAGCTTCTAAAATGTATTTTTTGGGGTGTAGTATTCCCTTCTGGAATGTGAAAATCATCACTCCAAGGATGCCGCGTGTTCAAATATATCAAATACTAAGTATATGTAATTTGCCAAAAAATATTTATATTTGTGTCCTTATATATTATTGAATTTTATTTGTGGAATATATCTATCATTGTATTATCGTATAGGGTGCTTGGTGTAACCTTGGCAGGCTTTTCATACTTGTCGAATGGAAACCTATATCTTATACTGATATTTTTTCTAATAAAAAATTAATACTTCCTCCATTTCGAAATTAAATGCAACAATTTGGATGAGACATTCTCCTAGGCAAAATGTCTTAAGGTGAAATTAAGAAAAAGTAAATGCATGTGACTAATTTAATATGGAGAGAGAATGTGGGATCACACAACTAAAAAAAAGAGGTGAGTGTACTTAGATAAGGCTTAATTAATTTTAGTAACGATGTATTCGTAATTTTACACTCAAAAACTTTATCAAGAATAGAAAGAAGTAAGATGTTGCGTTTAATTTGAAATTGCCGTTTATGGAAATTGTTGTGTTTAATTTGAAATTGCCGTTTATGGAAACTGTTGCGTTTAATTTGGAACGGACGAAGTACATAAAAAGAGTATAAAAAGAAAAGAATCGAGTCGCGAGCGTGTATATTGTATATAATGTTAATGCTCTTAAAAGAATAAACCTTTTAATGTAAAAGGATATAGAGTTTAGAAATAAATTTCATCTTTTTATGAAATAACTAGTTATTAAGCCTGGGTTATCTGCAGGGTAAGGAAAATTTTCATTTATTAATATTATACTTTAAGATGATAACACTAAATGTCACTTGGTCTAGTGGTTAAGACTTTAGTATATAAACTTCCTTAGGGAGAGCGCCACATGGCACCGTTCCTTGTTTAGGAACGCCTTTTAATATATTAGTGTAGATATGTTGTTCATAATAGTATTTACCTCACCTTTCGTTCACTGCTAATAGCAAAAATAAATTCTAGTAAGTTAAGTTCTTGATCATTAAGAGTCACCAGAGTTCACTTCATATAAGTTAATTCTAGAGTCAATAAGTTCAAAAAAATTCATAACTAATAAGCTCAAATAAATGTAAATTAGGCTGATAAGTAAAAAGTTTCCATACAAGAAAGTACTAATATAGATTAAGGCTATGTTTAGTTCACCTTATTTTCACTGAACTTATCTGATCTGAACTTATTTTTTATAAAACATATTATTATTACTTTGTATTTCATTACTAGTATTACTATTACTATCATTCTATTATGCACAACTTTTAATAATAATAATAATAATAATAATAATAATAATAATAATAATAATAATAATAATAATAATAATAGCATAATTAGTTTTTTTTTTTTTTTTTTTTTTTAAAAAGAACACATAGTATATGAACATACAATTAAAAATAAAAGAACACATATTTTAGGTTTAAAAAATATATTGTTTATGGTAAAAAGAACATATTGTTCATGTCTAAGGTCCGTTTATAATAAGAATTTAGGTAGTAATGAAAGAACATATAATGATAATTAAAAAAAAACATATATTGAAATAGCATAGAAAATATATTTAAAGAGCACATTCTAAAAATAAAATATAGATGTCCCTCAAAAAAAAATGTTATTTTAATATTGATGACATGTTTGGATTAACTAACAATATAAGTTAGTCTTTTTTTAAAAAGTGCCTTTAAAAGGTAGTTTCTAACAATTTTAGCTAAATTTACCTATAAATAAATATAATAATATTATGTTCTTGAACAAAATTGTTAAATATTCTTCTTCGTTTTCCTGTTCTATACTTTGTTTTTAAAGAGAAGTTGAAATCCCGTGTAGGGGGAAAATTTAAAGGTGATACCAACACCATTAGGTTATCCTTTACTACTCATGTTCTATATAAACTAGTAACATATACTTTATATTATTCTGCCAAAATTGTTAAAAAAAAAATAAACATCATATACTATTATCATGTTCTTTACATGTACAACATCAAAAAGAACATTGCATATCAAGATTGTTAACTAGAACAAATATAAAAAAGAACACGTACAAATGCCAAAATAACATTCTTCTTCTTGAACACAAATAGCATGAAATAGTGATATCAATGACATTTATAATAATAGCAATGACATTAATAATAATTACCAATATTGATAGTTAATAAGTACAACAACGACAATAACAATAATAATCCTTTTGAACAAATGTACTAATGAACAGGGATGACAACGGGTAGGATCCGGGCCGAATCCTCTAGGATCCAAATCCAGATCCATTTTTTTAGGCAAGGATCCAGATCCTACCCGGATCCGTTGGGTAATGAAATTGAGGATCCAGATCCAGATCCGATGGATCCTACGGATCCAGGTCCAAAACGGATCCTAGCTTATTTTTCTTCAAACAACCCTAATTTTCATTATAACATTAAAACATAGTTTAACAAAACTTCAATAACAACGCCATTTGTCCATACAAGCATTCACTAACATTAAATTTAACAAATCCAACATAAATAATATTAAGAGTTTAACAAACTTCAATAATGCATATTACGGAAGACAACCAATCAAAGACAAATAGAACCCCAAACCACCTCCTTTTAAGCAACAACCACCAATGACTAGTGCACAATACGGAAGCCAGCCAAGTTTCAGTAACACTACATTGGGAGATCCATCGAACTACGTTGATTTCTTTCTTTATAATTCGATTATCTGTAAAGAAAAGTGATAATATAAATAAATCATAAAAAATGCTAGATAACATAAATAAAACGTTTCTCTTTATTTGAACATGGACAGATCTAACACTACAAAAAACAAAAACTCTACAAATCAATTCCAAAGCTAAAAGTGAAAACAACCTTAAAAAAATCATCTACGCAGTATAAAATCGAAAGTAATATCCAAAATGAAAATCAAAATAATACGAATCTGAAAAATCAATGGTGCTGCAAAAAAATTCTAATCAATTTGAGCAAACAACCAAAAGAATAATTTAGGGTTCTGGCTCGAAATCGAAAACGAAACAAAGAGAGAGAAACGAAGTGAAGAGAGGGGACTGAGTGACTGACATGACTTCTGGCGCGGCGGCTCGGTGGTCTGACTGCTCAGTGTTTCAACTGCCCAATGGTTACCAAGACTTCGCTCGGTGGTTCATTGCCGGAAGAAGTGAAGAGAGGGGACTGGGGAGAGAAACGAAGAAGTGTAATGTAACGGCTGAGTGAGACAAATTATTTTAGGGTTTTAACTTTTACCTCTTAATTTTATATTTTAATTTTATTTTAAAAAAAAAGGGTAACCGGATCCGGGTAATAGTTTAGGACCCGGTCCAGATCTGTTTTTTAAAACAAGGATCCGGATCCTACCCGGATCCGCCGGGTTCAAAATTTGAGGATCCAGATCCGCTAAAACTGGATCTGGATCCACGGATCCGGGTAGGGTCTATTACCCATTGCCATCCCTACTAATGAATAGTAGCAGTGTTAATAGTAATAGTAATCGTATAAAGTAATAGTAATACTAATTATAATAATAACAATAACAATAATAATAACAACAATAAAATAATAATAATAATAATAATAATAATAATAATAATAATAATAATAATAATAATAATAATAATAATAATAATAATAATAATAATAATAATAATAATAATAATAATAGCGTTAGTAATACTAATAATCATAATAATCATGATATCAATAACAATAATAATAAGTTTTCAAATATAAGCCTGATATGAACTTATCTGATCTGATCTCAACCGCTCTGATCTGATCTGATCTCAACTGCTCTGATCTGATCTGATCTGAAATAAGCAAAAATAAGGTGAACTGAACATAGCCTAAATCTATAAATACTAATTTACATGAATTTGTACTGAAACATTGAGATTGTATAGTTTGATTGAAAGACCACACTAAAGAAGTATAGCCGGAGTTCATAACCGGGTACCTGGTATCTCGGGTACCCGGACATGCGGGTAGTCAAAAAATTCGGCCCGTGCCCTGACCCGGGAAAATCGGGTACCCAACTTTTAGGAACAAGAACATTTATAATAAACCAAAACTTTATAAAATTTATAGCTTTTTTCTATATTGTGCCTATTAATTTTCTATATTGTAACTCAACTTTTAAAATGTCTATAATACTCCCTTCGTTTTTTTTAATTGCTACTGTTCCATTTTAGGAAATCAAACTACCAACTTTGACCAATTGTTGTGATTTTTTTATAAGTAAAAATATAGTCATGTATGATCTTGTTAGATTCGTCTCGATGTGTAGATTCATAATATCAAAATATTATAATTTTTACTTGAAGGAAATAAGAGATATTAGAGGCTTAAAAACATCTTGAAAAACGTGGCCAAACAATGTAGTAATTAAAAAAACGAAGGGAGTACCTCTCAAGCCCTCAACTTACAAGTTACAAAAGTTAACCTACAATATGGTTACTATTCATAGTTTTCTTTTCATTTCTCGACAATCACCAGGACCTAACAACTAGTTTTTAGACCATAACCCCGAGCTAAGTATGTACACATTCAGTGGCGGAGCCACGTTTAGTCCTGGTGGGTCACGTGACCCACCATTCCCCCAGAAAAAAAAAAATCCAAATTTTTAGGTTTAGGAAGCGCCATTTCCTGCTCTTCTCTTCAGTCGTCTTCTTCCTTTCATCCTCTAACTTCTCTCAAGTTTCATCCTCTTCTCTTCAGTCTCAAGTTCTTTTTAGATATAAATACTCTTATCAACTTTTTCAATTTGGGCATTAAATTCTAGATATTATATAGAATAGAAAAAATTCGATTTTGGGGTTAGATAAGAAATTAGAGAGAAGTTAGAAAACTCCATAAATTTCTATAAATCCATCATCTGCAATTCATCAATTTGATATTAACTTCTGCAGCAATTTCATCAATTTGATTGAGCTCGAGGAGAGAGAAAGAGAGAAATCTTCGAGCTCACATATTACTCAATTATGGAGGATCAAAGTTGCATCATCGTTGATATCGAAGGAAATTCGACTTGTAATTCTGATTTTGATGCGTATGATCACAATTCTCCTTGGGCGCTTGATATTGGAGGTTTGCTAATTCATCTTTCACAATTAATTAGGGTTTTATGGATTTAATTACTGTATTTTGTTATGTTGAGAAACTACAATTGTTCTTTGTATACTTCATTTTTGTTTTTAGGAATTTAACAAAGTTAAATTTGATGCTTTAATTATTACTGCTGATTATTTCGTCATTGTTGTAGCATTCTGGTATTAGATGTACCTAGTGGAAAAACAAGGAAGGGCTGCGGTCAAAACAGCCCTAAGGGCTGCGTTTTTGGCCAGCAGCCCTTTCCATAGCAGCCCTTCAATAGATAAGAAGGGCTGCGGTTTTTAACTGACCCTTCACAACGAAGGGCTGCGGTTTAGGCCAAAAACGCAGCCCTTCTAAGGATGAAGGGCTGCGTTTTCGCTTAAACCGCAACCCTTCTATGTATGAAGGGCTGCGGTTTTAAGCCTAAACCGCAGCCCTATTAATGTGAAGGGCTGCGGTTTAGTCTTAAAACCGCAGCCCTTCACATTCAAGTTTTTTTTAAAAAAAAATAAATTGCACCCTCCACCCCCGCCCACCCCCTGCCACCCCAATGAAGTACACCCCACCCCCCGCCAGCCCCAAAGACACCCCACCCCCCGCCCACCCCAAAGACCCCCCGCTCACCCCCGCCAACCCCAGGCCGGTACACCCCACCCCCCGCCCACCCCCCGCCCCCCTCACCCCCACCCCCCCGCCCCCCCCGCACTCACACCCTGCCCCCCACCCCCAGCCCACACCCGCCCACCCCCCTACACTCCCCGCCCGCCCGCCCCCACCCGCCCCTCACTTTGACCCCACCCCCCCGCACTCCCACCCCTGCCCCCCACCCCCACCCCCCACCACCGCCCCACCCCGCACTCCCCCCCGCCCCCCCCACCCCACCCCCCCCTTCACTCCCCGCACCCCCACCCCGGGCCACCCTCCGCCACCTCCTCCACCCATTGCTGCCAGCCACCCCAGCACCCAACCAACCCCATAGCCCAACCCAGCAGCCCACCATGGCGGCCCCCCACCCCACCCCCCCCCCAAAACCTCCCTTCGAAAAAAAAAAAAAAACGATCAAATTGCAATAATAATATATGACAAGTTTTTGAACGTAATATAATAATTAACTTTAAATATGTATATATTTAATAATGTGAAAAAATGTACATAGAATTAATACAAACTAGTAGATGTATCATAAGCAATCATCGCAAATGTGGGGACGCCAACTTATCCCGAACTTCATGTAATTCGTCTGTGGTGAAGGCCCTCAAACGTGGTGTGTTATTCATATAAACCTTGCAAAACAACCAAGGAGTAAACACATAATATAAGAATTCAATCATTTACGTACCGTAGTTAGTAGTTCTAAAAATGACATATACCTTCCCGAAATTCAATCAAAAATAAATGCAAGCCTAAAACTCTACACACTAGTTATATTATACCTTATATTATCATATTGAAAAAGAAAATGGAGTTAAATGAAGCGATAAGTACGAATTAGACGCGAAAAGGCAAAAATAGGCCTAAAATGCCCTTTTCGTTCCCAAAATTCAACCTACAACAATTGCAAACCTAAAAATCTACACAATAGTTACATTATGCCTCATATTATCATGTTAAAAATGAATTTGGGGTTAAATGACTCGATAAATACGATTTGGAAGCGTAAAAGGCAAAAATAGGCCTAGAAATGACATTTTCGTTCCCAAATATATGCATGTGCTACTTTGGTTTCTAAACCAATTAATACTTATTACCAATCGATCTAATCTAAACTAACATATACTAATAAGTTACATACCTTTTGAAGATCATCGGCGTTAGTGCACTGGTTGACGATATCGAACATGTACCTCAGCACGTAATAGCCACATGCAAGTCCATCTTCTTGTTGCAGACACTAAATGTTCACCAAAGGATGCATCCAATGACATTCATGTTAATTAGATGTGTAGTATGTGGCTAAAAGTGTTTCTATATAAGGACAAATAAATTAGTCATGTTACCTCGGCTGATATCCAAACGAGGAGCTTTTGGTGCTCGAAGTCCCTGTTGCACTAATATGCTTCATCACACTACATCAACAACATTATTATAAGATTAGATGTACTAACTGTTTATATATTTAAAGATGATGAATAATGTGTAATATTAATAAGTGCGCATATATTGAGTTTCGATTAGGCTACCTATTTAACAATGATTTGATTAGTAAGGTCCGTGGTGGTTGTCGACGCAAAGAATCAAAGTGGTAGACTTCGTTACGTGACAAACATATCGCAAGCAGTGTCCAATGAGCCCTACAAACATATCCCTCGGGCACCTCTTTTCATGAGTGCAAAATGGAGAGTTTATGCATGCAAATGCCAACTTGCATGCCATACTTTTGACGCCACTTTCCACAAGGTTGACCCATGCTATCGTACTCCAAAGTCATATTTGTGTGTTTCCCTAGTGACTTTGTAGGTCCCCTTCCTTTTCTCTTTTTAGTCGCCAATGACTTCTTAGGCATTTGTGCATTTATCTCTTCACGGCGAAATCGAGACAATTTACCCCGTTCCTTTCTCGCATCGAAAGACTCATCCTCGGTAGTGTGTTCAGCACCACTTGTGGTGTTATCCGTATGCACATCCGCCATCTCCCTGAAATTGTACAAATAATGCATTAATATAACAAAAAATTAAAATTAACATTGCCACTAAGGGGGTGGGGTGTGGGGGGGGGTTCTGTGTGCAAGGGGCAGCGGTGCGGGGGAGGGACTGTGCGGTGGGGGGAGGGTTGTGCAGGGGGGAGGGAGGGGCTGTGAGGTGGGGGGGGGAGGGGCATGGCAGTGGGGGGAGGGGGCATGCGTGGGGAGGGCTGTGCAGTGGGGGGGGAGGGGCTGGGCATGGGGGGGGAGGGAGGGGCAGCAGGAGGGGAGGGGGGCTGTGCGTGGGGGGGGAGGGTAAGGGGCGGCGGGGGAGGGGGGAAGGGGGCATGCGGTGGGGGCGGGGAATTGGACCCGATAAGGCCAAAATAGGCCAAAAATGCCCTTTTCGTTCCCAAAATTCAACTTACAACAATTGCAAACCTAAAAATCTACACAATAGTTACATTATACCTCATATAATCATGTTAAAAAAGAATTTGGCGTTAAATGACTCGATAAGTACGAATTGGACCCGAAAAGGCAAAATTTGGCCTAAAATGACCTTTTCGTTCCCGAAATGCAACCAAGAACAAATGCAAGCCTAAAAATCTACACAATAGGTACATTATATCTCATATAATCTTGTTCAAAAAGAATTTGGGGTTAAATGACTCGATAAGTACGATTTGGAAGCGAAAAGGCTAAAATAGGCCAAAAATGCCCTTTTCGTTCCCAAAATTCAACCTACAACAATTGCAAACCTAAAAATCTACACAATAGTTACATTATACCTCATATAATCATGTTCAAAAAGAATTTGGCGTTAAATGACTCGATAAGTACGAATTGGACCCGAAAAGGAAAAATTTGGCCTAAAATGACATTTTCGTTCCCGAAATGCAACCAAGAACAAATGCAAGCCTAAAAATCTACACAATATGTACATTATATCTCATATAATCTTGTTCAAAAAGAATTTGGGGTCAAATGACTCGATAAGTACGATTTGGAAGCGAAAAGGCTAAAATAGGCCAAAAATGCCCTTTTCGTTCCCAAAATTCAACCTACAACAATTGCAAACCTAAAAATCTACACAATAGTTACATTATACCTCATATAATCATGTTCAAAAAGAATTTGGCGTTAAATGACTCGATAAGTACGAATTGGACCCGAAAAGGCAAAATTTAGCCTAAAATGACCTTTTCGTTCCCGAAATGCAACCAAGAACAAATGCAAGCCTAAAAATCTACACAATAGGTACATTATATCTCATATAATCTTGTTCAAAAAGAATTTGGGGTTAAATGACTCGATAAGTACGATTTGGAAGCGAAAAGGCTAAAATAGGCCAAAAATGCCCTTTTCGTTCCCAAAATTCAACCTACAACAATTGCAAACCTAAAAATCTACACAATAGTTACATTATACCTCATATAATCATGTTCAAAAAGAATTTGGCGTTAAATGACTCGATAAGTACGAATTGGACCCGAAAAGGCAAAATTTGGCCTAAAATGACGTTTTCGTTCCCGAAATGCAACCAAGCACAAATGCAAGCCTAAAAATCTACAAAATAGGTACATTATATCTCATATAATCATGTTCACAAAGAATTTGGGGTTAAATGACTCGATAAGTACGATTTGGAAGCGAAAAGGCTAAAATAGGCCTAAAATGACCCGAGAATCAGGTCACATGGCAATGGAATGACCATCGGTGGTAGCGGCGGAGTTAGAAGTGTTATAAATGTGGAGAGCACCGAGATGGGCTTTCGATTGCCATGTGACCTGACTCTCCACATTTACAACACCCCCACCACCACCGCCACTACTGCCCCCCACTGTAATCCCTCATTGCCATGTAGGCGTAAAATGACCTTTAATTTTCGTTTCCGAAATTCAACCAAGAACAAATGCAAGCCTAAAACTCTACACAATAGTTACATTATACCTCATATAATCATGTTCACAAAGAATTTGGGGTTACATGACTCGATAAGTACGATTCTGAATCGAAAAGGCTAAAATAGGCCTAAAATGACCCGAGAATCAGGTCACATGGCAATGGAATGACCATCAGCTGGTAGCGGCGGAGTTAGAAGTGTTATAAATGTGGAGAGCACCAGATGGGCTTTCGATTGCCATGTGACTTGACTCTCCACATTTACAACACCCCCACCACCACCGCCACTACTGCCCCCCACTGCAATCCCTCATTGCCATGTAGGCGTAAAATGACCTTTAATTTTCGCTTCCGAAATTCAACCAAGAACAAATGCAAGCCTAAAACTCTACACAATAGTTACATTATACCTCATATAATCATGTTCACAAAGAATTTGGGGTTACATGGCTCGATAAGTACGATTCGGAAGCGAAAAGGCTAAATTAGGCCTAAAATGACCCGAGAATCAGGTCACATGGCAATGGAATGCCCATCAGCTGGTAGCGGCGGAGCTAGTGAGAAGTGTTACAAATGTGGAGAGCATTCCATTGCCATGTAGGCGTAAAATGACCTTTAATTTTCGTTTCCGAAGCCTAAAAATCTACATAGTTACATTATAAAACAAAAAAGAAAATGAAAGATAGTAGTGATACCAAACATGTGTTACAACTTACAACAATGCCTCACCCACCCCTATCCACCCTCCCCCAGCCCTCCCCCACCCCCTGTCCAAACATCCCCCCGCCCTCCCCCACCCCATGCCCAAGATCCCCCGCCTCCCCCACCCCATGCCTAGCCTCCCCAGCCCCCCCCCCACCCCCTTTCCAACATCCCCTCGCCCTCCCCCACCCCATGCCCAGCCTCCCCATCCCATCCCCCATCCCCATCCCCAACACCCCCACCCCCTACCCACCCTCCACAAGCCCCTCCCCCCACCCCCTACAATCGGTTTTTACAACACAAAATAGAAGAGAAATTAAATAAAACAAAGAGGAGAGAGAGTGAGAGGGGAATTACCAACAATGCAGTAGTGGTGGTGGTGGTGGCGTCAAGGCGCGCTGAGAGAGGAGAAGAAGAAGAAGGAGCTCAGGCAACGCTGAGAGAAGAGAAGAAGAAGTGTGCACCGGCGATGGGACGGCGCTCCGGCGATGTGTCGGTGCTCCGGTGATGGCAGTGCGAGTTAGTGTGAGGGAGAGGAGTGAGTGTGCGAGTGAGTGTGAGGGAGAGGGAGAGGGGTGAGCTGAGTGTGCGAGGGAAATTTGCGAGTGAGTGCTACTGTGTGTTGCGCGCAAAACTCAAAGGTTGAAATGGGATAGGAAGGGCTGCGCTTATCCTAGAAAACACAGCCCTTCGTGTATGAAGGGCTGCGGTTTCTAGGATAACCGAAGCCCTTCACATAAAGGGCTGCGGTTAGCCTTAAAACCGCAGCCCTTCATACTCCATGAAGGGCTGCGTTTGAAGTCTAACCGCAGCCCTTCACAAAAAGGGCTGCGGTTTCCAAGGAAACCGCAGCCCTTCATACAAGAAGGGCTGCGTTTTTAATAAAACGCAGCCCTTCCTTTTTTTTCCCCTAGTATATGTTACTGTGATGATTTTGGAACTCAGTTTTTAAGCTTGATTTCGGTGTATTTTCGAAAAAAGCATGAGTTTGGTATATTTAGCATGAGTTCTCTCATTAAGTTGGTATATTTCTGTGGAGAAGATGTTTGCTCTGATTGAATTAGATGTCTCTTGATGTCTTATACACAAGCTCTATAATGGACATGAATTAGATGTTATATTATTGACTTATTGAGTTATTGTTATTAATTTATTATTGTTATATTTATTGTTGTTAATTTAATATAATTTGCAGTGGCTAATTGGTGAATGATGACTATGACTCTATGAGCATTGGATTAGCTTTGAAGGTTTGATTGATTTTTGTTCAGGTAATGCACTAAAACCCTTGTTTCAGGATTTTCAGAATTAGACCTATCATGTGAAGTTTTTGGAGAGGCCATGAATGAGCCTTTGGTTTTATGTGTTTTATGTGCTGGTGGAATTAGTTGGAGATGGATAGGATTTCCCTTTAATGTGAAATTATTTGGTATATATGCATAATGCATTGATATGAGATTAAATTGAATAGTTTAAGTGAATTTGATTGATATGTTCCCTATATCCGAACCCGTACCCGTATCCGTCTCTGTGCAACCTAGTCGGTAGTGACCCACCATTCATAAATTCCTGGATCCGCCACTGTACACATTCGAGATGTTAACAGCAAAAACTTTACATATTGTCGAGTATTCACCATCTTCTTTTAATCTCGCGGGCATCGCCGAGGCCCAATAGCTAGTTTTTAGAACGAAACCCCGGGTAAGGCTGGACCTAGGCGACACTCGACAATTGAGAGTTGAGAGTTGAGAGTTGAGAGTTGAGAGAAGTAGACGAAGAAGTTGTTGGAGAGAGAAAAAGATGGCAGTTCCAGGGCGCAGAAATGGAATGATGGAAGACGAAGCCAACGACATTGAAGAAGCTAGGAGATTTCTTGAAGCTGCAAATGTGAAACTCAGATATTCTGGTTACATTATTGATTTATTGTGCAGATTCCAGCTGAACTAGCTGAACCAGAAACAGAAGCTAGGAGATTTCTTGAAGCTGCAGCAAATGCTATAGCCTGCCAGTGATCACTGACGAGTCCTTTGTATTAGTAGTAACATCTTGGTTTCGTTTCTTGTGTACTAGACATGCCAGTTTGCTTACACACCCAACTAGAGCAATCTGTAGATTTTGGCGGATTTTTTCGAAGGCCCCTTTTTTAGCAACAAGACAATAGCAGATTTTTTTTGCTATTGTCTATGCCAAGAAAGATTCCCATTTTTCTGTTCACATCCCTACAAGAGGATGGAAGCAGAAAGCATCATTGTGGACAAATATGGATCGGGAATAGGGATGACAACGGGTCGGATTTGGACCTAATCCATAGGACTTGGATCCATATTCGTTTTTGGGTCTGGATCTAGAATAGGACCCAAGCACGGATCCTGTGGATTTGGGTCCAAAATGGACCTGTCTATAATTTATACTATTCTACCCATATTCCAAATTCGAGAAAAAAAAAAAGTACAACAATAATATTCCAAATTTAATAACATAATCACAACTACAGTCTACACAACAAGAACTAAGCAAATTCACAACTATAAACAACATTATCAAGAGTCTTAATCAATATTGTATACTCTAATTAGAAGCAACTAGTGCAAATTTTTGAAATTAAAGTCATGAGCCTCTAGATTTAGAGACAGGGATTCAACAACTACAATAATATATCAGAATATGTGAATTAGTGAACTGAAGTAATTGAGTTTGAAATTTATTGAAGAGAGAACTTCTGGGAGGAGAAGCTAGTCATGGTGGTCGAGCTTGTGAGTTGTGACACAGAGGAGTTGGTCGTTGCGGTGGTTGTACTTTTTGCTGACCATCGCTAGGCTCGTGCTTTTTGCTGACCGTCTCTATGGTCGAGCCTTCGAGCAGGAGAGAAGGGGGAGGACTAAGGCTATGTTTAGCTCACCTGAAATTTTCTGATCTGAACTTATCTGATCTGATCTGATCTGAACTTATTTTTTCTGATCTGATCTGACTGAACTTATTTTTTCTGATCTAATCTGATCTGATCTGATCTGAACTGACTTGATCAGATCTGATCTGATCTGAACTTATCTTTTAAAAACATATTATTACTAATATTATTATTACTTTGTATTTCATTACTAGTATTACTATTACTATCATTTTATTACTATGCACAACTTTCAATAATAATAATAATAATAATAATAATAATAATAATAATAATAATAATAATAATAATAATAATAATAATAATAATTTTATAATAATAATAATAATAATAATATTATAATAATAAAAACAATAATAACAATAATAATAATAATAATAATAATAATAATAATAATAATAATAATAATAATAATAATAATAATAATAATATAGATAACATAATAATAATAATAATAATAATAATAATGATAAATTTTATTATTATTATTATTATTATTTCTATAGCATAATTAATTTTTTTTGAAAAAGAGCACATTAGTATATGAACATACAATTAAAAATAAAAGACTAAGGACTCTTGAATTCAATGGTATGGCTTCTTACCTCCCACATGGGAGACCAAGGTTCAAATCTTGGTGGAAGCATATATATCAATATTGTTGTGGGTGGGGGAGGGGGGTTGGGGCTTGTTGGGTTTTTAGGTGAGTGACCCTGTGCGAGGGCAGCCCAGAGAAAATTCATCTTACCACGGGATTCCCGAAAGGGGCCCAAAAAATTTAAAAGTAAAAGAACACTCATGTTCAAGGCCCGTTAATAATAAGAATTTAGGTAGTAATGAAAAGAACATATAATGATATTAAAAAAAAGAACATATACTGAAAGAGCATACAAAATCTATTTAAAGAACACATTTTAAAAATAAAAGATAGATGTTATTTTTATATTGATGACATGTTTGGATTTAACTAACAACATGTTCTTTGTTATATCAATAAATTGTTCTTTTTTATTATAAATAAACCTATAAATATATATAATCATATGATCTTGAACAAAATGATTAAATATTCTTCTTATATCGTTGTCTTGTTCTATATAAACTTTGTTTTTAAAGATAAGTTGAAATCCTTTGTAGGGAAAATTTTAAACGTGATGACAACACCATTAAGTTATCCCATGCTAGTTATGTTTTATATAAACTAGTAATATATAATTTATATTATTCTACCAAAATTGTTTAAAAAAAAAAAAATCATATACTATTGTCATGTTCGTTACATGTACAACATCAAAAAGAACATCACATATGAAAATTATTAATTAGAATAGATATAAAAAAAACACTTACAAATGCCAAAAGAACATTCTTCTTCTTGAACACAAATAGCTTCAAATAGTGATATCAATGACATTCATAATAATAGCAACGACATTAATAATAATTACCAATATTAATAATTAATAAGTACAACAACGACAACAATAATAATAATATTTTTGAATAAATGTACTAGTAAATAGTAATATTAATAGTAATAGTAATAGTAATTGTATAAAGTAATAGTAATAATAATTATTATTATTATAATAATAATAATTATTATAATAATAATAATAATAATAATAATAATAATAATAATAATAATAATAATAACAACAAGAACAATAATAATAATTATTACAATAACAATAATAACATTAGTAATAATAATAATAATAATAATAATAATAATAATAATAATAATAATAATAATAATAATAATAATAATAATAAGTTTTTAAATATAAGCATAATATGAACTTATCTGATCTGATCTGATCTGATCTGAACTTATCTGATCTGAACTTATTTTTTCTGATCTGATCTGATCTGGTCTGGTCTGATCTGATCTGAAATAAGCAAAAATAAGGTGAACTCTCTGGTAGAAGGTACTGACTGCCAAACTTAGGGTTTTATTTGGCTTAGAGTTCATTTTATTATATGTTTGCTTAGACTTTTTTAGATGAAAAAGGGGATTTATGGATTTGTATCCTGGGATTGGATCCGGATGTTGACCTCTGGACCCTGGTTCGTTGAGTTCAAATTTTTAGGTCTAGATTCTAAAAAACGAATCAGAATCCACGCATCTAGGTCTAAACTAAGATTAATTGTCATATTGTATCAGGAAGCTTCACTTGTAGAACCATTATCATTAGTTGAGTTAAATGAGTGACGAAAGAACTTACTCCGAGGAACATCTTGCTTAGGAGATATTGAGAAAATATTGATTTGCTCCATGTGCATGTACTTTTATCACCATTCTTTGAAATTCACTGCTTCAAATTTTCACCTTTTTCTTCAATATATTTCTGCAAACTGAACTATGCTAGTCTGCATTCTTATCAATGATACTTAGGTGGTCATTTAAAAGAAAAAATATGACAGATGAGAATCTAGTGATTTATAATAATTTTGGGTACAAAATTTTTTAATTCTAAAATCATTTTTGGACTATCTCTCATCAGCAAGCCACTTGTCTCTCATCCTTTTTTTGGCTTGGTTATCCTCTTATTTGCTTTAGATAGAAGTATAGAACCATACTGGATAATTAAATCTCCGACAATCCCATCTCATTCAACTACGTAAATCTTTGTCAATATACATTTTGAAGGAAGGGAGAGTTGTTATTTGAATGAAGTCTCGATGGCAAATTATTACCTACACTATTGTAGGACGAGCATTACACGCACAAACCAAAACGCATGTGAAAAATGATGAAACATGTATGCTAGTAAAGAGAGGTAAAATAAAACAACATTGAGTTCATTCAAATGAATATGGTGTAACGAATATATGATTTTGTTGATTGAACATTTGCGAGTTATGAATGAAAGTTTGTGAGTTTTTCAAAAATCAAAATGTTCAAATCGATAACTCAAAATTCAGATATTAACATGCAACTACTTATTGTTGGATGAATATGCGATGTTTTTAATTGAAAATTTGCGAGTTATCAATGAATATTTACTAGTTTTTCAAATTTCAAAATGTTTATATTTGTAGATTCAAAATTCAAACATTAATGTAGATCTACTTATTGTTGGTTGAGCATGTAACATTTGCGAGTTATGAACGAATGTTTCCAAGTCCTTCAAAATGTGTATATCCGAAGTTCAAAATTCATAATTTTGTTGACTGAACATAATATTGTATTGGAATGTACGATAACTTAAAAGAACATTATAATCAAGTCTAATTACTAAATAACTTGATGTCTATTTGCGTGTCAGTTTTGACATGTGCACACAATGTTCATCCTACATGTGTGTGCACCATCTACGCTTTGAGTCTTCATTGAAGCCAATTCAAACTTATCTTACAAAAAAAATATTACTCGATCAATTGAGAACATAAGCAAGTTAAGTTTTGAGCTCAAGGGAAGTCTAAGAAACATACTCCCTTCGCCTTCATTTAGTTGCTACACTTTATCATTTTCAAGGTGTCTTAATGTATTTGCTACATTTCTATACATTTCTATTTTTAGTATATGGATCCTACGCTTTATTTACAATTTCACCCTTACTTTTGTCCTCGTTCTACCTACTAATGATACCTAAAACAACAAACTATTTCTAACCCAAACCTTAACCCCTTATTATCCCTCTCCACCCCATTTTATTCTTTCTCTATCCTACTTTCATCATTCTTCTGAAACTCCTTTTTCTCTCTCTTCTACCATCTAAAGATTACAAATCTTGTTAATTCTACTTCAAATAAAAAATGACAAAACAATGATCTCCACTTTCTTATGATCGTTTTGGACTTTGGAGGCCGACGACGGCAAGCATGAGTGTCGCCGGCAATGGAGAGGTTGCCGCTTTGTGCTCTGGCGAGACTCGGCGAGATAGAGACTTAGGGTTGGTTTGCCACTCAAGGAGAGAAGTTAGAACGCGTGTTTGGTGTTTTGATGTTTTGGAAAAAACAATCCAAAATAATGGTTGGTCACATGACTAACCAAGATCAACTACAGTTCCGCCACTATATCCATGCGTATGTAACCAATATTATTTAATTTTGGAGGGATTGATTGTAAGCATTAAATGTGTTGGACAGTTGGAGTTCACTCTTTATCTATTTTGGTGATCATTAAGAAAGGATTTCAAACTAAATACCGACATGTTGCATATCCTTTCTTAATGATATTTAGTTTTAATAATCAGGATCATGTTGCAAAAAAAAGTCAGTAATGAAAGAAAATTACCTATCAATGAACGTTCTTTTTCATCATGACCACGAAAAGACAACCCTTGGAGTAAAAGCCAACTGATAGTTTCAATAGAAGCTTCATTCGATAGGCACTCATGCTTTCTTTTGTTTGTTTTGAAAAACCGGTTGTAATGCTACTCTTTTGGTTCTTGAAAAAATTCCATAGCAGTCAGGGCATTATTATGAGCACTCTTATGTTTGCCAACATTTTTTTATTATATCTAATCTATTCCAATACTCGAAACAATTGCAAACAAAAGCATCACCTCCAGCCGTGTTATCATCCTTGAATAAATAGCAAACAAACAAAATGCATCATTCTTTTCAACGCTATACGCTAGCCAAGGACAAGTGTTAAACCAATCTACATTAAATCGACGGTTTTCCGACCCCATAAGTGTTTGAGGGAACACAAAAAATTTAGATTGGCAAGGTTTTCTTTGAAGGTATAAACTTCTTACTGTAATTCTATCATAAGGATGAAAATCACTCATCTTTCTCCTTTTTTCCACGGTCTTGTGGAAGATTATTAGCAATACCAAATTCGCTCAATCTTTCACCAACAAAATGGATTTCGGAATTGTGTGATTGAGAAGAATGTTGTTCACTTTTTTGATGAGGAGGATATTGTTCGTCTAATTGAGACGGAGGAGGAAGATTTTGTTTGTTTTCTTGAGGTGGAGAAGGTGGAGGAGTTGGAGGAGGTGGATTTAGAGTGGGCGTTCTTTTAGCAAAGAAACTTGAAATATCCATCGTATTTTTCCTTTTCATTCTGAAATTTAAATTAATAATTTGAATGAGTTTAAATAAGTCAATTGAAAGACAAATCCAATATTGCATAGACAACTCCCAAGCTCATACTGACGCAGTTATTAATATTTATTATTATTGACAAATAAACATCCAATAATCAATCTACTACCATCCTAACCTAAAACCTAAATCACAATACAATCAGTACATCATACATCATTCAAAACAATGATTTCATTAATAAATAAATTCCAAATGACAGAATTAAATCATGAGATTAAATCAGACATCAAACAAATAATCCTAAAAATGAAAGAGAAAAATGAAAGATAAAAACCGAAAAATGAAAGAACTCAAGAAGAATTCCTGAAGGCTGAAGAGAGAAATTAGAGTGGCCAAGGTGTTGAGCGGCTGTCGGCTAAGGTTTGATTTCTTCTACTTCGGAGGCCGGCGATGATGAGTATGAGAGTAGAAAGACTTAGTGAGAGAAATACAGTTGCATGCTCGCACAAAGAAATGCAGTAGCACAGCGAAGGTGGCCAACTGAGTTTAGTTTTTTTGAACTTCGAAGGCCGACGACAGTGAGTATGAGAGTGGTCGACGATTGAGAGTTCGTGCTGCGCTGTGGCGAGACTCGGCGACAGATAGACTTAGGGTTGGTTTATCACTCAAGGAGAGAAGCTAGAACACGTGTTTGGTGTTTTGATGTTTTGAAACCCCCCCCAAATAATGGTTGGTCCCTTAACCAATCATGACCAACTGTAGTTTCGCCACTACATGCAGGGAGCTAAGCAAAAACTACTACACTATCAGTTCTAAAACCATATAAAGATAGTAGTGTAGACGCATAATCATGTCTCCCCATTTAAGGACCCAATGATGAAACATACTGCGGTCTTAATTGGTGCGACCTAAGGAGAGAGCAGTCCGAAGAGCCCAAAACTATTTCAAAGTGTAAAAGCTTATTTTGATGATCCTAAATCCTATTTTAAAACCCAATTAATTATCCCTAATAATTAATTGTATTTTGAGACCACTCCTTTGAAAAAGCTCAATTAATTGTTCAATGATAATTAATTGTTTTATTTTAAATAAATAAATATTTTCAAAGATATTTTTATAACCGAAATCAGATTTTCGGATTTATAAGATAAAAGAAAATCATTTAAAACGCGTTCAAGAAAAAAGTTTTCAAAAAGTGTCAGGCACAAGGCGGTGCACCTGGCGCACCACATGTGCCCACCGCGCACAATTTGCGCCGCATCATGCGCACCAATCTGCACCTGACACGTGGCTCTATGCGTCACTCGGAGACGTGCACCTGGTGCACTCCTCTGCGTGACGCGCTGATAAGAGGTTTTTAGTGTGTCATTAAGGCACCAAAAACTGCTTTTCAAACAATATTTATAAATCCTAACAAGCAATTACTAAGAATGTAGCAAAGGCAAGTCAAGGGTCGATCCACAGGGAAAAAGGGACTAATTAAAGTCTATCAAGTCTAGACTACCTAATTGAAGGGTATTTGGGAGTTTGAAAAGATTTGGTAACAACTATGTCTAGCTAATAACAAGAACTAGCAAATAACTCGAATTAATGAATCAGATAGGAAGACACTAGAGTTGAGGTTACTAATATGAATAAGAATGGACAATGAATGTTAATGCGATTGTGAAGTAACGGAGACAGTTATACAAGGTTTAGTTTTCCTCTAAAATACTCGAGTCCTCTCTCGAATGGTCCTTAAGAATAATCACTTAATCAATCAACTAAACCCTCTCTCGAATGGTCTTTAGTCAATTGATTAAGAGATTCGATAAATTCGGAAAACCCTAATAAAGGATCCCCTTAATTTCTACCCAATATCTTGGCCTAGAAATTAAGTTGAATCTTGGGGATGATAAAAGAGTTCAAATTTCGATTTAAGAACATTTGAATTCAAAATACCAAAGCATAAATGTGATCAATATCTATCCTAAGGTCTCAAAACACCAAGATCAATGCATAAACTTCTTCAAAACATCACAATCACATCAACAAAACATTTAAAATCCTAATTCATACTTTCACCCTAACCCTAGATAAGAAACTACTCACTAATCATGGATTCTAGGTAATTAAACACAAAGTCTATGACTAATGTAAGGCTAAACATGATTAAGAGATAATTAAACTAATAGAAACAACAATTATGAGATTGTGAGAATGAAGATCTAAAAATAACTAAGAACAAGAACAAACACGAAAAGAATGCAATAAAAACTGAATAAATTTGAATAAAAAGTACCTTCAATGTTATCGGAATCACAAAGTATGATTAATAAATATCAATTCCCAATAAAACTCAAGTGTTTATCTCTCTAGTATGAGCCCTAATAATACTCTCTAAAACATAGAATAAAGCATAAGTCAAAAATAATAACCACTATTGTTTTTAATAGCCACGAGCATTACAAATTTATGGCGGAAAAAGGTGGTGCGGGCGCACCAAGGCTACTGATTCAGGTGGCCAAACTTCGCAGGAATGGTGCGGTCGCACCATGAAATTGGTGCGGGCGCACCATTTCTTCTGCTCTGGTCGGACAGTTCAACTTAAAATGTGCATAACTCTTTCATTTTAGATCCAAATCAAGCTTATGACTAGTCGTTGGAAAGCTATTGAAACAAGCTTTCACCTCCAACTGGAATTTCCTTCATCCGATTTGTGGTTTGAAAGCTATGTCTATTTTAAGTTCTATGTTCGAGATTCTATTGTGCAATGTGCTCCTTCGTGCGAGCGGACATGGGGCATGGTGCAAGCGCACCATTTCTCAACGTGTTCTCTATTTTCATTGCTTCCTTTGACAACTCTACAACGCAAAGCCATCTTAGTAATTCCACCTACATTAAGAACATGGCAAAATAGGGTGAAAGCAAAAGTACTAGAAATTCATTCAAATATGAATGAAAATCTAGCAAAATGTCACTATGATCAAGAATGATCAAGTGAGTGAAACGGAAGGGGAAAGGGAGAAGAAAGAGGGAAGAAAGGGGAGAAAGAGGATCAAAATGAGCTAAAAGGAGTCCATAAAGTGCGTTTGAAACGCACTTATCAAACTCCCCCAAGCTTAGCATTTTACTTGTCCTCAAGTAAACCAAGAATGAGAAAGAAGAAAGAGAAGAGAAGAAAAAGATGAAAAAGAAAAACCATGCAACAAACTAACCTAAATGCTCTATATGCAAAGCTACAAATATGACATGCAAGCTAAATGAGTTCATAATAAGATTTAGGAGACCAACCAAACACAAGAGGAAAGATGACTAGGAAGCACAAGAGTGACTTAAGGGATCTAATCCACCGATCAACCGAGTCCCCTTGAAAAATAGGCTTTCTAAGAGTGATTTCTCACTCCTCTCCACTTCCAAGTCCCGAGTTTGACTCCCCCCTAGGGATGCTCAACCATAATAGGTCGCCTCTAACACATTTTGATGACCCTCATCATGACTTGCGCAAAATCTCATCCGCCATTACTATTTGACCAAGTCCAATCTAGAAGTCAAAAGGGACTTTGTTTAGGTTGTAACGGGGCTAAGTTAAAGGGTGTGGATAACAATTTAGGAATGTGGTGCAAAAAGGGTAAAGTGGAGTACACAGTAGGGGGTAAAAACTCCCCCAAGCTAGTCCAAACACCAACTCAAATCGAAATCTCACACATCTTTGATTATCACTTTGATTTTACTTTTTGGAACATTGATTTTCACTTTTTGAACACATAATTTGCTCTTTCTTTCTTTTCAATAGAAATTCAAATGAAGCACTAAGAGCATTCTTTCTTTATTTTATTTCCTTTGTCATTCCTTTCTCACAATTTTCCTCAACTTTTGCAATTATACACGCACATTAATTCGCTTTCAACCAAAGACTTATTATCAAAATAACTCAACTCCAAACAAACTAGACATGTACTCCACTTTGGGGAAAGATTGGCCATGACTTATTATGAGGGTTAAGCAAAAATAGGACAGAATGGCTCAAATGGGTTGAGAAGCGGATAATTATGCAGGTATAAAAGTTTTTTGGCTTTTGAGCTCCTATTTCTAGCAAAAAGAAAAGCCCTAAATCATTCTTCTATAGGCTCGATCTTATGCAATCTTGGGGAGCTAAAATGCAAGTCACAAGTTAGGCGATCAATGGTGAGGGTTGTAAATGAGTCTTATGAGGTTCGTGGCCCTCCTTTGGGGTTCACCGCACAAGGGACAAGGCAATCCGATCAACCAACTCGCCTAGTTTCAAAAGACACTACCAAAAGTTATCGTTCTCAAAGATAACCTAAAGTCACACCAAGGCTTCCAAAACCATCAAGTCGAATGCAGGGAAGGTCTTCCAATCAAGTCATGAACACTCTTAGCCACAAATCATGCATGCAACCAAACTAATCTAAATGCATAAAAATGGAAAAAAAAAGTACGAAAAAAGAAAGAAAATCTTTTTTGTTAGTTTTTTTTTTCTTTGCAAACCTATCATGTAAATACACTAATATGAACCTAATTAACATGCAAATATACTAATATGAACCTAATTACAAAGAGGAGGAAGAAGATTTTGAGATAGAGCGAACACATGCTAACTCCCCCAAGCTTAATACAAACTCTGTCCTCGGAGTTGACAAGCAAAGAGAAAGTAGGGGTGGAGGTAAGGGGCTTGAACTCTACCTTGGGAGGAGGCTTAGAACTCTCCTCTTTAGCAGTGGATGTAGTAAGAAACTCAAATGTTTCTTCATGTGCCTCATCAACGGTAGTGCTATCAGGAAGCATGGAGAACTCATTCACTTCTTCCATGTCCAAGCTCGAGGCATCGGTAATAGAAGCATAGTGCTTGTCCCCGATGTCTACCACTTTCTCAAAATCTTCCATCTCACCCTCTACTAGTTTGACCCGACAAACTTTCTTTACAATGGGTCTCTTAAAAGTCTTTGAGAATTCGAACACAACCCTCTCATTGGCTACCTCGATCGTGATTGTATCATTTTTGCAGTTTATCACGGCACCCAATGTCTTAAGAGCTTCCCTTCCAAGAATGAGAGGAGTCTCCGGATCTTCCTCCATATCCATTACTACAAAATCGCATGGCACAAACACATGCCCAACTTGTATTGGCACATCCTCCAACTCACCATGTGGCACTCTCACAGTTCGATCCGCCAATTGAATAGTCTTCCGCGTAGGATGAAGAGGAAGATTTAGGTGCTTCGCTATGGATAGAGGCATCAGACTCACACTTGCTCCTAAATCAGCCAACGCTCCTTTAGGCTCCAAGTCACCTATCTTCACCGGCAAGGTGAAGCTTCCAGGGTCTCTTTGCTTCTTGGGCATGTCACATTGCACTAGAGCATTTACTTGGTATGGCAAGGTGATGAGCTCATCTTCTAGTTTCCTTTTGTTGGAGAGGATTTCCTTCAAAAACTTAGCATAAGTCGGCATTTGAGACATTGCCTCAAGGAAAGGAATGTTGATTTGAAGGCCTTTTATTACATTGAGGAACTTGGAGAACTTATCACTCAATTTCCTCTCCACCAACTTGTGAGGGTATGGAACCGGTGGCACATAAGTCTTAGTCGGTGAAGGTGATGGTAACGAAGCTTTATCACCAACTTGGACATGTGGCTCTTCTTTTTGCACATTCTCTCCTTTCTCACCCTCCTCAACTTCATATTTCTCAACAACTTCAAATTCTTCTTCCTTCTCTACCACATCATTAGGCATCTTGGGACCCTCATAACTAGTTCCCGACCTCAAATGAATGGCTTTGGCTTGGTGGAGATTGGGATTTGGAATAGGTTGGCCCGAAAGTTGATTTGTGGGAGTATAAGGGTTTTTCTCGGCTACTTGGGCAATTTGGGTTTCAAGCATTTTGTTATGGGCTTGTAGCTCTTGAAACCTTTGCTCATGGTTTTGGAGGATTTGGTTCATGGATTGAAGTTGTTGGAGAATTTGGAGAGAGGTTGGCTCGGGAGATGGAGTGGGTTCGGGATTTTGTTTGGGGAACGGAGGGTTAGAGGGAGGTTTTTGGGTATGGGCTCTTTGATGTGGAGCTTGGTAGACATGAGACCCTTGTGAGGATGAACCACCTTGGTTATAGTTTGGGTTATACCCTTGCACATACCCTTGATGTTGACCTTGGTTGTACCCTTGTTGAGGTTGATTCCATCCTTGTTGAGGTTGGTTGAAGCCTTGATTGTAGTTTTGTTGGGGTTGTTTCCAACCTCCTTGTTGATTGCTTCTATACCCTTGGTTTCCTTGGTAGCCATCTCCTCTAGAGTTGATTGCCGCCACATGCTCCGAATTTGTACCTCCACAATAAGATGTATCATGATTAGTACCTCCACAAATATCACAAGAAAAAGAATTTACCTGTGCTGGATTAGATGATGCGAGGTTGATCTTGGAGAGCTTCTTGTCAAGTTGATCCATCTTAGCTTGAATTTGATCCATTGGATCTAATTCAAACTTTCCACTCTTCTTAGGTTGAGCACCTCTTCGACGTCCACCCCATGAATAGTTCTTAATTACTTCTTCAATGGTGGACTCAAGTTGATCTTGCGGGATCTTAGAAAGTTGACCTCCCGCTCTAGCATCAAGGTTGGCACGTGATATAGGATCAAGGCCATCATAGAAGAATCGCATGAGTAGATTCTTGGTGAACTCATGGTGAGGGCACGAACGACTCATCTCCTTGAACCGCTCCCAAGCTTCCGCAAGTGTCTCATCGTTCTCTTGCTCAAATGAGGAGATCTTCCTACTTATGTCTGCCGTCTTCCACTCCGGGAAGTACTTCTTCAGAAAAGCCATTGTGACTTCCTCCCATGTAGTGAGGGAGTTAGCAGGTAAACTCTTGAGCCATGATTTTGCTTTTCCGGTAAGAGAAGACCGGAACAAATGCATCTTGATGTAGTCTGGAGAGACGTCATTTGTGGTTATCATGGCATAGATCTCAAGAAACCTGTCAAGATGGTCCAGAGGATCTTCATCCGACCCTCCACAGAATTGCTCTGCCTTCACCATCCGAGTGAACTGAGGGTGAATGCTGAAATTTGTAGTAGTGGTGGGGAGTCGAATACCACCTTGAAGAACCTAGGAACCTGGATTTCCGAAATCCCTGAAGAGTTGTGGATTCGCTTCACCCATTTCTGACTGAACTTCGCTTGTTGTACTTGAGGCTGGTGAAGATGGTTCGGAACCCAAAGACAAATCTTCCAAATTTTTCCGAAGCTTTCGCAATGTACGGTCAATTTCTGGATCTAGAGGAAAGGTGGGTGAACCGTGAGCTCTTCTTCTCATGTAACAACAACAAAGCTAAGTAGAGGATTAGCAAATAACAACCACAGTAAAAAAGAAAAGAAAAATCAACTAAGCAAAGCTAAACTAAAATAAACTTCAATTAATAGCACAATTTCCCCGGCAACGGCGCCATTTTGATAAGAGGGTTTTAGTGTGTCGTTAAGGCACCAAAAACTGATTTTCAAACAATATTTATAAATCCTAACAAGCAATTACTAAGAATGTAGCAAAGGCAAGTCAAGGGTCGATCCACAGGGAAAAAGGGACCAATTAAAATCTATCAAGTCTAGACTACCTAATTGAAGGGTATTTGGGGGTTTGAAAAGATTTGGTAACAACTATGTCTAGCTAATAACAAGAACTAGCAAATAACTAGAATTAATGAATCAGAGAGGAAGACACTAGAGTTGAGGTTACTAATATGAATAAGAATGGACAATGAATGTTAATGCGATTGTGAAGTAACGGAGACGGTTATACAAGGTTTAGTTTTCCTCTAAAATACACAAGTCCTCTGTCGAATGATCCTCAAGAATAATCACTTAATCAATCAACTAAACCCTCTCTCGAATGGTCTTTAGTCAATTGATTAAGAGATTCGATAAATTCGGAAAACCCCTAATAAAGGATCCCCTTAATTTCTACCCAATATCTTGGCCTAGAAATTAAGTTGATTCTTGGGGATGATAAAAGAGTTCAAAATTCGATTTAAGAACATTTGAATTCAAAATACCAAAGCATAAATGTGATCAATATCTATCCTAAGGTCTCAAAACACCAAGATCAATGCATAAACTTCTTCAAAACATCACAATCACATCAACAAAACATTTAAAATCCTAATTCATACTTTCACCCTAACCCTAGATAAGAAACTACTCACTAATCATGGATTCTAGGTAATTAAACACAAAGTCTATGACTAATGTAAGGCTAAACATGATTAAGAGATAATTAAACTAATAGAAACAACAATTATGAGATTGTGAGAATGAAGATCTAAAAATAACTAAGAACAAGAACAAACACGAAAAGAATGCAATAAAAACTGAATAAATTTGAATAAAAAGTACCTTCAATGTTATCGGAATCACAAAGTATGATTAATAAATATCAATTCCCAATAAAACTCAAGTGTTTATTTCTCTAGTATGAGCCCTCATAATACTCTCTAAAACATAGAATAAAGCATAAGTCAAAAATAATAACCTCTATTGTTTTTAATAGCCACGAGCATTACAAATTTCTGACGGAAAAAGGTGGTGCGGGCGCACCAAGGCTACTGATTCAGGTGGCCAAACTTCGCAGGAATGGTGCGGGTGCACCATTTCTTCTGCTCTGGTTGGACAGTTCAATTTAAAATGTGCATAACTCTTTCATTTTAGATCCAAATCAAGCTTATGACTAGTCGTTGGAAAGCTATTGAAACAAACTTTCACCTCCAACTGGAATTTCCTTCATCCGATTTGTGGTTTAAAAGCTATGTCTATTTGAAGTTCTATGTTCAAGATTCTATTGTGCAATGTGCTCCTTCGTGCGAGCGGACATGGGGCATGGTGCAAGTGCACCATTTCTCAACGTGTTCTCTATTTTCATTGCTTCCTTTGACAACTCTACAACGCGTAGCCATCTTAGTAGTTCCACCTACATTAAGAACATGGCAAAACAGGGTGAAAGCAAAAGTACTAGAAATTCATTCAAATATGAATGAAAATCTAGCAAAATGTCACTATGATCAAGAATGATCAAGTGAGTGAAACGAAAGGGGAAAGGGAGAAGAAAGAGGGAAGAAAGGGGCGAAAGAGGATCAAAATGAGCTAAAAGGAGTCCATAAAGTGCGTTTGAAACGCACTTATCACGCGCAATCTACTTTTCTATCTTTTTTAATGTTTTCCTATAAATACGCAATGGTTTTTCGGATCTAAACAATTCGAATTTACATTTTACACTTTACGTACGAACTTTACAAACACTTACGAAACCTCTCTAAAAACTCATGCTTTCATACGGTCAAACACAAACATTAATACATACATTCAAATATATACATACACTTTTCGATCTTCAGGCTTCACGATTGCTAGTCCCGAAGGTTGTCAATCTCTCAGACCCAAGCCACGGTATAATCCTGAGGGTACTTGAATAAATCTCTACTATTTTTATATTGAAGTTACTAACTATTTCTTTCCTGATGAGATCTTTAATATAAAAATCTCTCTGTTTTACATTCTAACCTTTATTTTTCTCTTTTTATTTATTATACATTTGCATATTACGTGATTGTCCTGTTAATGCTTTCATCATATCACACGTTATTTTTGCTAATCAAGACTTAAGGAATTGTTCTAATATTAATCATATAATTAGGAAGATCTGCTAGGAACCTTATATTATTGAATGCTTAATAACATATTACTAATAAATAGTCTTTTTATGTGTTTCATGAATCGACCTAGAGTAATTATTTTTTAGGGTGTATGAAAATATAATTTGGTTATTCTTTTGCATATATAAAACTTGACATGAATCGATATTAAGTAGAGATCAGTAGTGGGCGAATGTGGTTCCTGACCGTGTTCATACCCTCACCCCCGAACTCAATATATGATTCATTGACTAGCTATGGAGTCAAAACGGGGAGATCTACATTGGATAAGTCCCTAATTTGTCTCTACGATTTCCCATATCCAATTAGATGTATGAGTCTTCCTTTAAAGATTTGTTGGCGACTGCTTTCAATACAAAACAATTTTCAATCAAAACATTTACAATGAGATAGTCAAATATGCGCTCATCCCGCGTAGGCGAAATATAAACACGCCTATAAGTAGTTTATGTACATATATTTCTCATGCTCCCAATAAACAATAAAAGCACCACACTTTGCCTAATCATACAAAAATATCACGTCTTGACTAAAAAATAAAATACCAAATTACAAAGTATAATTGTACCTTAGTAAATTCTCATTTCAAAGAACCAAGCAAATAAGATCACACTATTTGTTCCAATCTCATACAAGATAATACGTTTTCTACCAACAACTTTCATGCATCAAAGAAACAAGATAATACTTTCTCTACCAACATTTGCATGCATCAAAGAAACAAGATAAGCCCTACACTTGGCTTAATCATACATAAAGATATCTCTGCATTACTACTTCCTGTGTCCATAAATAGAGTTCCCATTTTTCCATTTATGTCTGTCCCAAATAGATTTCTCTTTTCCTTATTTGATATAGGTCCACCAATTAAAATATTATTTAACTTTTATTTTTTTATTATATTACCAACCTCCACACATTCTCTCTCGTCAATAAACAGTTCATGAATAGTGTACCAACTTCAATTTTTAATTTTGGTTTAATACAACTAAAATCCCACTTATGAATTCTCCTTAATACTTGTGCCTAAAAGAAATGGGAACTCTATTTAGTGACGGGGGGAGAATAATACATAAAGATATCTACATTACCAAATTATCTCACATATTCCACGTCAAATGTGTTCTTATTTATATAGTTGTCATATACTAAACAATTAGCTAACATAATAAAAGTTGTGTTCATTAGCATATTTCAACCAATAATGGCTAACAGATTTTCAGGAAAGCTAACAAAATGAGATACAAAACAAACTATGATTCGGCTATCTCAAAAGGAGTAGTTTTTTAAATGAATGAGGAGGACATCAACGAATTTAGTGAAGCGGATCCGAATATAAAAATTCGGTTTGAATTACTTGGTCAATCATCAAGAGTGGCTGGCTATATATCACAAGTGCTTCCATCGAATACACATTCAATGTGGGTGCTTTCGTTAAGTCTTACTCGTAGAGGGGAGATATTGCCATTGAGAATTTAAAAAGTAAGGGTGTTTCCGGGTCGGACCCTTTCTATGAAGATGTGAACTCGATGTTGAAGGAAACTATTGTTTACGTTGAGGAACAAGATGCAGAGCTTGATACGTTTCGAGCTTCTATGGCTTCTGTCAAAGTTGGTGATGAAACTGATGACGATAGTGCTTCTGACATTGGCGACGAGACTAAAAAAACTGCTTCTAACGTTGGTGCTGACACTAACGATAGTTCTTCCGATGTTGGTGATGATAGACAACGGCAATGCTTCTGATCTTGTTGATGACACAAACACTGATAATGCTTCTTATGTTGTTGATGACGTAGAAATTGGTAATGCTTCTGATGTTAGTCATGACACTAATTAATAATGATAATGCTGAGTGATTTTACATTATTTTTTCCTCTCATTCCCTCTTTCACATTGTTATTAGCTAGTAAAGAAGACATTGTTTTCCCTTTTCGGATTGGTGTGTATGTTTTCTATTGCCAATGTTATGTAATTCCTTTTAACTAGTATATATGTTAACAATTTTCCTTGTTTCAAGGATGTGACGAAGACATTCAATGGATTAACTGTTACCATTTTTTTTTCATAATTGAATATTTAGTTTCCTATTACTTGCATCTTGAATTTCAGGACTTCGTATAAGTTGTTCTATGCCATTGTGGCCACCACAAAAGCATACTCGTTTCTCTTGTTGAACAACTAATACTGGAAACCTAGTCCTTGTTTGGACAGATGCAGTCAGTTCCCTGTCTAATAAAAATACTAGATGAAACAAACATCCACTCCATGATCCGTGACAAGATGAGAATATAATGAATTATACTTTCTTGACTCCCAAATTAAAATCAGGCTAATTCAAGCTCACAACAGAATTCTAGCTTCTAGAATTTTCTCCCAACACTTTTATATTGAAAATGTAATACCCCGAACCTTAATCTCGTTATATTAGCTACTAATTATGTTTATTAGCGTAATTGTGTCCTTAACTTTTTCGTAATCATCATGGTTAAAAGTTATTTTCTAAAATATATTTACTTTAATTATTTTAAAAGTACTGTTTATTATGGCAATAGTTTACTTATTATAATATAGTATATAGTTTTAATATTTTCCTAAAAATGAAAAATCACCATGACCATACTTTTCATCTTCTTGCTCAAGCTCCATCTCCTTGCTCCCCTAGTATTCTAGAAGACCTTGATCCCCACGTATTCTTTACCGTTAAGCCTCCAATTTCTTAATGAAGTTTTCCTTTCCTAAAATTTCTATAAATAGTGGGTTAATTTCACCATTTATCACCCACTTGAAAATTACAAACTATAGCCACAACCTCCAATAAAATCACCAAATAAAAATCTGAATTTCCGTTGATGTGCCTTCTTCTTGTTGAGTACCCATGAATGGGCCCATATACCCACTCTTCTCTCCTTTGATTTTATGTTGTCGTACTGTTTTTCCCCAATATCTTCTTCTTACAATCGGAATTTGCCCATGCTTTCTTCATGAAAGTTGTAGATTTTGAAAAGTTATTGTATTTAGACCCTCTGAAAGTTTTCTGTTGTTGCTGCCAATTGTTATACGTTCCTTTTGCTTATTTGTTCTAATCATAATTCATGAAATCCAAAGTCTATTTTTTTTTTTTTTTTGGTAAAATGTAAGAGATTATATTACCAAAATAGCAACCAAGATCCACCATAAAAACAGGCAACAACCACAAAACACAACAAAACCAAACAAACAAGCAAACAACAGCCTACCACAGCTACAAAAACACTACAATTAACTATTACAACTTCTCTCTAAATTTTCAAGCCAGCACAGTTCATGATCAGCCCATCTATGATTCACTTTGCTTCTGATTCTTCTGCAAACATCCCTCTTAATATTCTTCAGCACCACTTCAGGTCTTGGGACTGCATTCTGCCAATATGCATTGTTTCTACTCTGCCATACATGATAAACAACAGCAGCAAGAGCACAATAGCAGCTTTTTTGGCATCTCTTGCTTCTATATTTCCTCCCCCATTTCTTCCAAGCTGTATACAAGTATTCATCTATATTGATTTTGATATCTAACCATTCCATAATACCAACACAAATGGTTCTGCTAAAATGACATCTGAAAAACAGATGTGAGCAAGCATCAATTCCAGAATGACACAGCAGGCACTGCACCTCATTACACAAACCTGCAGCTGCAAGTCTCTCCCTTGTTCTCACTTTTTCCAGAGCTACCATCCAAGCAATAATTGAATGCTTAGGTATGTTAAAGTGTGACCACACCCAGTTGTGCCATTGGACAGGCTCGAACTGACCCTTTAACCATTTATAACCCTCACTTGCTGAATATTTTTTACTACCATTCAACCATTAATTGGCAGCATTATAACCTCCTCTCAACAAATCTTTTACTTTACACACATTCTTCCATCCCCAACTAGCAGACTTAGGTGGCTGATACAACCACCAGTTAGCATCTTGGATGTAGATGGTGTGAACCCATTTTATCCATAAAGGATCTTCTTTCTGAGCCACTTGCCAAACATATTTACCCATTGCAGCAGCATTCCAAGTCAAGCAATCCCTGATCCCTAAACCTCCATTTTTCTTAGGGATGCACACCTTGTTCCAAGCTATAGGGGGAGGTCTGTGCAGATAATCTTTTCCTTCCCACAGAAAAGCGCTACACAATTGAGTAATTTTCTGAATAACAATCTTGGGTAACAGAAAGATCTGCGCCCGGAATGTATGCAAGCTAATTAGGACAACATTAATCAATGTGACCCTAGCAGCATAGGAAAGATGCCTTAAGCTCCAGCATAAAATCCTTTTCAACATCTTATCCACAACATATCACAATCTGCTTTTGCCAATTTTCTAGCAGTAATAGGCATTCCTAGATACCTAAAAGGGAATTCCCCTCTCTGGTACCCAGTAACTTGTAAGATCTTGTTTGCAATTTCTTCTTTTACATTCCCAAAGTACACAACAGTTTTCTCCTGACTCGCATGAAGACCTGAGACTTCAGAAAAAGCAATCATGGCTCTTTTCCTCAAAATGGCATACTTTACCTCACCCTTAAAGAACAACATCAAGTCATCAACAGGTGCACATCTGTAGTGAAAACTAAAAGCCTCCTTCTTGCTCATAATACTCAGCAACCTTGTTAAATACTCCATTGCTAATACAAACAGCAGAGGTGACATTGGATCACCTTGTCTGAGACCACAAAGGCTTCCATTTATACTCAGAGTGAAAGAAGGGGAAGTAACACATAACATTATCCAATCAATAAACTTTTTAGGAAACTCCAGACTCTCCAAGAGATCTCTAGTGAACTCCCAATGAAGAGAATCATAAGCTTTCCTTAGATCTACTTTCATTGTACATCTAGCAGGACCATTTATTCTCCTATACTGTTTCATAATATCCTGACAAAGGAAGATATTATGAAGGATAACTCTGTTTTGCACAAAAGCATTTTGAACCTGATTGACAATACTTGGCAAAACCTCAGTCAATCTACTACATAGCATTTTAGAAATTATCTTGTAAAGCACATTACAACAGGCAATAGGCCTAAATTGAGTAACATCCAAAGGTTGCTCACATTTAGGAACTAGGCATAGAGTTGTAGAGTTCACCTGCTTCAGTAACTTACCACTTTGTAAGAAATCCAAAATGGCTCTTGTAACATCTAAACCAACACACCTCCATGATTTTTTGAAAAAACCACTAGTGTATCCATCAGGCTCAGGAGCTTTTGTGTCATCAATGTCAAATAAAGCTTGCTTGACATCATCTGCACTAAAGTTTCTACAGAGTCTCTGTTGCTGATTGGCATCCACAAGGCTACCTTCCCTGATCACAGTCTTGCTGACTTTCTTGTGTAATGATTGTTGATATCCCAACAACCCTTTGTAATACTGAAGAAATGCATCCTCTATCTGCTGCTGGTCCTCAACCCAAACACCATTCATATCTTGCAATTTGTAAATATGATTATGAGATCTTCTCTTCTTTAAACAAGCATGAAAATATGTTGTGTTTGCATCTCCCCATTTGATCCAGTCCCATTTCACTTTCTGCTGAAGATAACTATTTCTAGCTTTATTCACTCTATCATAGTGCTCCCTAGCTTCCTTCTCCTGCTGCAACAACATCACATTACCTAAATCCACATAAACTTTCTCCTGAGCCTCTAACATATTCTTTTTTGCAACCTCAGCTTGCTGCTCTATATCCGAGAAATGCTCCTTATTCAACAATTTCAAAGTTTGCTTCATTTTCTTCAGCTTTGTCACAACTTGAAACATAGGACAACCATGAACATTCATCTGCCAGCCATCCTGCACTATCTCCAAAAACTTTTCAGACTGAGTCCACATGTTAAAAAACCTAAAAGGTTTAGGCTTAGTAACAATTTGTGAATCCATTTTAATTATGCAAGGGAATGATCTGACACCCCTTCAGCAAAAAAAGTAACATTTGAATGATCAAACATCACCTGCCACTCATCATTTACTAATACTCTATCAATCTTAGAAAAAAACTCTATTATCACCATCTTGCTTATTTGACCATGTGTAATAAGGGCCTTGAGTAACATGCTCTTTGAAGACAACATCTTCTAACACATTGTCTGAACTTCTCAACTTCATCAAGAGTCACCTGTGAACCAATTCTATCAGTGAGATTCAGGACATTGTTGAAATCACCACACACTAACCAAGCTCCAGTACAAGTACCACTGATTCTGACCAAACCCTTCCACAAATCCAGTCTATCTTCAGCCTTATTAAAGCCATAAACTATAGTAAACCAAAAAACCATCCCTGAATTGTTATGAGTAACTTAACTATGTATGTATTGAGCATGGCACTCAATAACATCAAATGTAAATCTACTTGGGATCCACACCATCCAAATCCTCCCTCCTGAATGATGCTAATAATTTGTAACAACACTCCATGAGCTACAGACCCTAGGATAGACCTTTGCAAAATTTCCAAGTCTCACCTAGTTTCAAGGAAACCAAACAACCCATACACATGATGACTCAAAAACCTTTAAATATCACCATGTTTATTTGGGCTGTTTAGCCCCCTTACATTCCAAAAGCCAAAACTATCCATTTGGGAGATTTATTACCTTCACTCCCTGCACTTTCTCCACTACTCCATCTCTTGTGCTATGAACTTCCCCCACAGACTGAGCTTCTTCTGAAGATTTATTGGCTTCAGCTTGAACTGACTTAGCCAATTCCTTTCCACCCAAAGCAGCTATTTCAGTATTAGTTGGCTCCTCTGTGACATCAGCTTCCTTTTGATGCTCACTAATAGTTGTCAGTATGCTTCTGGTCACAACAGTATTCACAACCTGAAAAGGTTGAGCTACCTTTGGAACCCACCTCTGCTTGGGTTGTATTTTACTCTTAGCAACTTCGAACCTCTTCTTCCTACAATCTTCTGCAGTATGCCCAATTCCTCCATAATCTGAGCATTTAATAGGCTTGCATTCATAATATACTTGTTAATGAGTCAAACCTCCTTTCTCATTCACAAAACTAATCTCATTAGGAAATGTCTGGTTAATAGATACCTCCACTAACACACGAGCATAAGCCAACATCTCCTTCTGAGCTGTTGCTCTATCAGATCTTATAGGCTTACCTATCAATCCAGCAAGCTTATTCAACGAACTCTGCCCCCAATATTTCAATGGTAAACCCACAAACCTAATCCAAGTATGCACAACAGACACATCTTCAGCAAACAAATCTAGATCAGGCGTCCATTCTTTCATTATGACTGGTTTCCCATCATATAAGATTGGACCTGCTTCCATCGCTTTCACCTTCTCATCAACAAACCTACATCTAACCATATATAAACACCCCATTATCTCTCATAACAACCTTTTCAACCCCAAATTTCCTCTAAACCCGTCTAATAAATCCATCTACTATACGAAATGGAGGTTTAACCCCCAAAATATAACAGACAACAACAGATTTCCAGTAGTCAATCTCAGGTTGGACATCATCAATAGTAATATGAACTGTGCTCATTTCAGTATTACTTTGATTAATAGTCACAAGATTCTGTGATAAATCCAATCCCTCCTCTCTAAAATGATTAAACAATGATTGCCTCCAATTAGCATGACTAGTAGTACCAGGATTACTAACAAGGTGTTGCATAGGGTGAGGGGAGGGATTCACCTGATTCACAGCAGACCTAATTGGAGTTCGAATGGATGCAATCCAACTATTCATCTTCTCCCTCGCAGCTTCAAAACTCGCTTTATCCATCCTGGATGCAACATTATCCACCGAATCATTGACTTCCTCATCATTTTCCTCCTCTGAAGTCTAGCTCAATGCAGCAACCTCAGCAATTTCATTCACATTCTTATGTTTTTTCGCATCAATCATTTGTGGTTTCTTAACAATCTGAACAGGATTCTTCGCTTTTTGTCCACTATTTCCCTTCTTTGCCCCTTCCCCATGGATTCAGCAAAGCTGAGGAACAAAGTCGAAGAAAATCAATGGAACAGTAAAATTTCAAAAACCTAGAGAGAGGGAAGAGTTTCTCTCTCTAGACTCCATTAGACTCCTAAAAAATCAAAAGTCTATTTTCTTGGTTAAGAAAACTATGATTTTATGGAGGATGATTCATGGAAGTTAAAAAATAACGATACTTAAGGAGTCTAGGAAAGGAATTAGCACATAAGGTAACCTTTATGACTAGCATTATATGTGATTGCTCGTAAATGTTATGTGTAACCTTTATGTCTAGCATTATATGTGATTGCTCGTAAATGTTATGTGTGACCTTTACGTCTAGCATTATATATGATTGCTCGTATATATCATGTGTAACATTTTATGTCCAGTTAATATGTATATGACCGTGTGTAGGGGTGCTTAATGCATGAGTCGAGCCCGAATTATATTGGGCTCGGCTCGTTTATCGTGAAGCTTGGCTCGTGAGCTCGACGAGCTCGATAAGTGAAGCTCGGCTCGAGCTCATGAGCCTCTCTTAAGGCTCGAGCTCGGCTCGGGAACTCGGCTCGGCTCAGCTCGAGTTCGATTTGAAACAAATTAAGAATAAACCAAACAACATTAAACCAAATAGAAAATTCATATTCGACATTTAAAAAATTATTGACAGATCTTGTAGAATTATAGACTAAATTCAAAAGTACCACTAATAAACATATTTTATTTTATTTTTACATGCTAACCAAATGAATTACTTACAAATATACATAAAAAATCGACAAACTAGATCTAAAAGGATAGGAAAAGAAAAAACATGAATTGTTCAATGTAAAAATATTTGTATAAAAGGATACGTATAATAACTTTTTATAGTGTTTTAGCATATAATATCTTTTCAAAGGCTTTAATTTATATTAATTTTTTTTATATAAAATAATAATCGAGCCTATTCACTAATTTTTCGAACCGAGATTGGCCTAGTTCGGCTTGGCTCGTTAAGGTCTTGAGTCGAGCCCGAATCTGAGCTTTGACCGAGCCGAGCTCGAACTGTTCGCGAATAGGCCGAGCTCATGATCACTCCTAACCGTGTGTATATTATGCATGACTATGTGATACTAATCATGTGATGTTATGCTATAAAGTGTGAAGTATATGATTTATGAATGTTATATGTGAATTATGAAAGTGATGAGAATCCTATGTATATTATTTATGATTTATGGGTGTTGTTCGGAATTATGAACATATGCCAGTTTTATAGAATGTGAATGGTTCTGCTGCCTTGGAGTTATGAACTGAATTGGTAAATGGGCAAGTTACATGTGGAGGAATTTTGTTTACTATGTACGAAAAGGACCAAAAGTGGTCGAATGTTAATGTTAATGTTTTGTCGAAAACCTGTACTTGCCAATATGCTCATGTAAATGGTAATTGCCGGTAGACTATTCAATGTTATGTTTTCTGACAGTATTTCCGAACAATTACCAAAATGATGTAGTATATGCCTGTGTGTGACAATGTTTATGAGCTAAAACTGTTTTTACGGGCTAGAGTAAAGGTAGTGAATTCTCCACTTATTTTAGGTTACTTTTCTGTGCTTTCCTTTTTTTTCTATTTTATGTAATTATTCAGGCATTATGACGATAACTCAAGTTCAGTTATAACATGGATGCTCTGGATGGATTATGTTGAAGTGACTCTGTATAATTTGGGATTTTTATCATATTATGTATTATGAGTAACCATTATTATTCTAGTTGAGAGTTTGTATAATTTAGAGACGATTTTAAGGCTATTATTTTGTTGGTGGACCCATAACCCACAACGTAAGTTCCGTTTCTGCTGCTAATTATGAGTAATTAAGGTTATGGATTTTGGGGGCGTTACAAAAAACATCCCACTTGTTAATTGGCATAAAAATGGGCTTACTTGCTGTCAAGGAATATGATCAGCCGTGTTTCTAAGATTTCAGAGGCCTAAGGGCGAACCTACAAAATGGGCTCTAATTAGGTCTAAATTTTTTGAAATTTCAATTTTTCGGTCTACACCGAAAAAATAGGCTGTTGTTTGGCCGAAGTTTTTATCGTTCTAAACCTGTAGGACAAATTTTCTTTTTTGGATTTTTCATAACTTTTATATAAAATTTAATGTTACTGTATTTTTTATGTACTTTTTATGATAATGTATCAAAAAAATATTTTTTTATTATTAACAACTATCTTTTTCAAAAATATTAAATTAAATATGATTATAAATCTAAAGTTAAGATAAATTTTTAAGGTGAAAAAAGAATTAAAAGTTTGTCCAAACTCCAAACGATCAAGATCGGGGTCACACCAGCTTTTTCTAATCCTTTCTATGTTTCGAGAATATTGAGTTTTTCGTTCTCAGTTTGGTCCTATAATCCAAATATTGGTGTGAACAGAGATGATGTACCAAAATCAGCACAACTTGTCCTTCAGCATTCTTCATCACTGAATGCAAAACAGCATAAGTCGCATTTTGCAGCGTATCACCGTAGAAATGTATAGCCACGCCATGGAAATTGAGCTTGAATCTAAGTTGATGGTGAACGACCATATTCCAGGAACCTTCAGCTACACAGGAGTTAACCGCATTAACATTTTCCCCTCCAATTAAAATTACTTCTCGCGCCACCAAACCTCTAAGTTCCTCGCATCTCAACTATTCAAGTCCAAGGAGATCTTCCATAATGAATAGGTCACTGTGTCTCATAGACAAAATTGTCCAAGTTTCTGAAAATAATAATAATCACCAGAATAAGAACATATGTAAGATTCTAGAACTATAACTGGACAGGAACTAAAGTATTGTGGGATATAAAATTGAATGAGATCCTGATATCATTACTGCCTTTGTGAGTGGGAGAACTATCATATAAAGCATCGTGATTTGTCTAGTTTTATTGAAGCATTATAAAAAGAAAAAACATAAGTCCCAAATATGTGTGTGATGAAGCTAGACCAATAAACTAAGAGCTTTTAATTTCATTCAAGGTTTGTGATGATATTGTATCACTACTCCTCGTACTCTATTTGTCTAAATGGTAGTGTACATGGTTTTTTAAAGGGGTCAAGGTATAAGGCAAGACATTCCAATTTCAATTTAATGTTTGTTCTTTGTGCGGAATATTTAAGCAGAATAATGGCTAAGGCGGGGAAATCCATAGGTTCAAATTCCATTAAAACTATTTTTGTGTGGCTCTGAATCACCTTATATATGGAGATAATATAGAATTATTCTGCAAAGGTGAATATTGATTGATTCACTGTTTATTAAGGGTGATTTTCAGTCTTATTGGGCCCAAGATTCTGGATTTAATCATGGAAGCAAAAGTGTGGGAAGTATTGGTATAAGCCGTTGTCACATGTGGAATCAAGTTGTTATCAGCAGAGATTGGCTTTATACTATTAATACAGAGGTGTTGTGGATGAAATATTAGCTTTATCAAAACTTAAATATTGGACAAAATGAAATAAGGACCAAAAATATTACCGTCACAAAACTCCAGTTCACAATGTGGGCAATGTGCAGAATAGGCTTCTGAAAAAAAAAACAATATAAAAATAGATATCAGTTAGTTTCTTTGTTTTTTCCAGATTTATTCTTATCCATTCCATACTTCCCTCCCTTCTCTTTTTTCCTATCTTACCTGCAATCCAAATTCCAGGTATGATGCCTTCAATGCAAGTCATATGATTTTGAGTTGGGATTCTTACTGAGACATTGTTTGATGAGAAGTATAAAGCGCCCATCCTGTTCAACCAAATCAGGATTGTCTCGTCATCAAAGATATCGATATGTGAGAAATGAGTGAACAGGCTTGTGTCATCTGTGCAATCAAATAAAATACAAATTAATCATCGAGATTAAAAATAACATATAAACTAATTAGAATTACTATAAAAGCATACCTAAAGCATCGTGAAATGATGGATTAGTGTAAAATTGCTTCCAATCTATCACGATAGATGATCCTGGATCAGGCATCTTCAACTCATTTAAAACTAGATTCTTCCACACATCAGAATTGACCCCCATCACGACCTCTTTAAAGAATCTCCAAGCACACATCATATTCACCAAACTCTCCCTATCCAAAAAAGAGGCTATGTTGCTCCACAAGTCCCTAGATCTATAACCTTCTGCCATCCTACATGATATCATGTCAAAACTTAGAAGAATGTCAAACTTAAAAGAAGAAAAAAAAATTTATGAACTTTGAGTTTACATAAGTCTGATGTCGAAAACCTAGGTTTGAATTAGTTAAATCAAGATTAAAGGAAACTGAAAATTGAGGTATAGATATAGAAGATTTGAGGTTTAGGTAGCTGGAAAAAGGTTTAGAATCTTCGATACAGAAGATTTAGAAGAGATTTAGTTCACAAAGACACAGCTTGTGCAAATATATTAGTCAATAATCATACGTGAATATCAAATGCAGATAATCCAGTCAAAGAAACGATTCAACAATTACCATTAATGAAGTGTGAGCTGGAGAGGAAGGAAGTGTTGGCATGGTACTAGCCAATTGAGGAGAAAAATTGTAGCCATTAAAGGAAGGATAGGGTGCATGGAAACTTTTAAAGAATTTGGAGAGCAAGCATGGAGGGGAAGGGTATCAACATAGTCACCATCATTTTAACCATTGAGGAACACAAGAAGATGGATATAGATAGGCGTGGGGAAGGATAGTGGAAGCAGAAATAATGGATCTATAGCTCATGGATGCCTTATATAGGCTATAGAGTACCAAACTAGAAGAACGTATAACACGAGTAATTAAGATAGATACGGATGATAATCACTAGGTAACTAAATATAGCTAGATATTAACTAACAACCTCGACTAAGGAAATTTCAGCAAAAAATGTACAGATCATTGAATTTACTCTTCGATTCTTTCACAATAAACAAAGAAATTTCACACGATTGTAGTAAGATCGATCAACTTACAACACGTTTTCCAATGAAGAAACCTTTTGAGAAGAAAAGAATCCCTCTGAATCGCAAAGCAACACAGAAGAAGAGAAAATCAACGGAAATTTGAGCTTAGCAACAACGACGATTTCTGGATTTTGAGTTTAGAAAAGTCTGATTTCGGAAACCTAGGTTTGGACTAGTTGAATGAAGATTGAGGTTTAAGGTATAGAAGATTTGAGGTTTAGGTAGCTAGAAAAAGGTTTAGAATCTTCAAGATTTAGTACAGAAACACACAATTTGTACAAATTCATTGTGTATTAATATCAAATGCAGATAATGTGTTTCAAGAAACGGTTCAAGAAAATTCATTGACAGTCAACAATCATAGAAACACACAATTTGTACAAATTCGTTAATTAATCATTGTGTGTTAATATCAAATGCAGATAATGTGTTCAAAGAAACTGTTCAAGAAAATTCATCGACAGTCAACAATCATCAACACTTAGCAATAAAAATGTATAGATCTTCAAATTTACTCTTCGATTCTTCCACATTAAACAACGATATTTCACACAACTGTAGTAAGATTAATTAACTTATAAAACGTTTTGAGCTTAGAAACTTACTCAACGGAGAAAACTGGATTCTGAGAAATTTGAGCTTGTTCGTCTTCGATTTCAACACTTGAATCAAATTTTATGAGTTGTGATGAATCTTCAGAATTGCGACCTTGTTCATCCTCGATTTCAACACTTGAATCATAATTAAATGAATTTTCATAACTGTTAGCTTGTCCATTCTCCATTTCATCGCTTGAAACAGATGAATTCGTGGAATTGTGAGGTGATTGTTTTTCGCTGTTAATTTCTTCGATAATCACCATAGTTAAAGAGTTTTTGAGTTTTCTCACAAACCATCTGAAAAGAAAGAGAGAATAAGGACAGCAAAATGGTGTATTTTGGACTTACCTGGGGATTTTGGACTTTTCGCACCTACTTCAATTCTAACTGAAAAAATGCATGTATCTCCGTTACTTTTTGTAGGGTCATGTTAATGATTTTTAACATTTTCTTGGTTTTGTCTTTTGCCATTTATTACAACACCCAAAGTTTCTCTCTCTTACTATCAAATCATGATGACTTTTGTCTTATACTTCAAATCAAAATGCTTATTTTCTGTAAATTATACTCTACCATACATTCTTTATTTCTTTTATTACTTGCATCATATTCCTTCCATTTTTAAGAGCAGTTGCAATGGTGGAGAGCCTTAATGTAGGACCCTATTTCTCTCTCATCTCCTCCTTTTTCCACCTCCTTTTCTACTCACTAGTTGTTGGACCGCGCGCTATCGCACGCGGCCCCCCAAGATAGCAACAATAAATGCGGAAACTAAATGTTAAACATTAGCATAATCAAGTAAGGGAAAATGAAGGCATTCAAACTTGATAGTTAAGAACATAAGCTAAGTAAATTGCATAACATATATTCCTATGCATATAGCCCTTGTTGTAGTGTGCATGAGGTTTACAAATGTTAATCCCTCATTCTACCAAAGCCTTATGACATGTTCTATAGACCTATGGTTTTAACTTAAACAATAAGGCATCTAAAACTTAAGCTCTTGTCCAAATATCTCGTACAAGTTCATTAAATATCTTGAAAGTACTCTAGAAGCTTTATAATTTTGTAGCTATGAACATTTATGTTAGAAATCGAAAAAAATGGGAGGCACATGTTTTACAATAAAACCGACAACATCAACATGGCAAAACACACATGATATATATGAAACATAAAGATCGTCAAATTTCAGAAGATTGGCTTCATATATATCTGATCACTCAATACTTTTTTTTTTTTTGAGGGGCTGATCACTCAATACTTTCTGTTACATAAAAGCTAATGATGCGCGATCCCCTGAGAGAGGAAAATCTAATTAGTGAGATTAATAGTTACTTCCTCCGTACCATATTATAAGTCTTGTTTTCTTATAAGGTGTCCCAAAATATAAGTTCCATTTCTATATTCAATCAATAACTATGCCCAAAATATCTTCACGAAAAACAAATTAACTCCCAAAATGTCCTAATAATTTCAGCTCCCAAATTCACCATTACTAATGACAAAATGGGATCTTTTACCCCATTGAACTTCTCTACACATCTAACTGTGCAACATTAAATGTTCAGTTTTTATTTCTTGTTAAAAAGGAAAAAACAATGTATAGTGCTTCCCAAAAAAAATGAATCTATTTATCCAAATAAAATAATATTCCACTGCCTTAATTCCCGTGTAAAAACATAATCAGGACTTATATTATGGGACGGAGGGAGTAATATTATGGCGGAAATATCTTGATATATTTTGAGGTTTGACTAACCAAAATAGTAGAATCGCTAAGAGTAGGCAAAGGTTCAACATCTCACCTAAAGCCTCACAACTATTACAAATTTTCGCCAAAATCTTGGAGTTTCCTCACATAAGAACACTGTCAAAAAATAAAGACAAATGTTTGTACAACTAATACTAAACAAAAGGGAACTTCAAGTAGTTTAATTGCTAGGCTCAACATTAGCCTGACTTCTAGGCGCGAATGTAAACTGATATATAGGTTATGTAGCATACTAATTTATGGCCTTAGAATCTTATCTTCAAGTATAACTCTCTTGAGAATCCATTGTTGTTATCATACAAAAGTCACTAATAATTATAATATTACACACACATATAACTTAAAAACATAAACCACCATCAAAGATTTATTAATAATCCTAATGAGCATGGATGGAGCTATATTGGGTAGGTTATACATTCCTTCCTGTAATCATTCATCACACATGCCATATTATCGGATAAATTCATTTGTTTTCATTGAGGTAGCTCCACTCTCAAAGGCATTAACATAATACAAATGTGACTTATCCAATATAAAAGGGTGCAAATGTCTCTCGAGCTTCATAGTGACGATATGCGGGCCCAATCGACATGAATTGTCTCCTTCCTAAAGCTGCAATGATGATAACAAAACTAATTATTGGATGACGATAAGGAAGAAACAAATTATAAATCAAATAGCATCAAGTAAATAATACAACATGCTTGCAAAAGCTCGAACAGAATAGAAAAGAACGCCCTTAAATATGTTTAGTGATGGTAGGTAAGATATCTAATTATGATGATAAGAGATAGTGGTTGCTGACTTAAAAGACTTGCATTGGATATAGTTTGACATAAAAGAAAGCACCATACGAACCATAAGCAACATCTAGGTCTTTTGACTACAAAAGTCGAGTAGCGATGCTAACTCTCATATATAAATGCAGTCCTTACAATGCAATTTTCACTTATCAATTATGACAATATTTCAGCACTTTCTTCCAACTTTCCATACATTTTCTTATCATGATCCTAATATACATCAATAAATTTGGCCTTTGCTAATCAAGTTTACCTTATCATAATACGACATCAAAATACAGTAAGTTGCACGCTTCCATGTTTATATTTATCATAGCATCAATAATAATCAACTAATTTATATGTTACAACTTAAAATAATCTTACCCAAAATTTTGATTAGTGTTATAGGCCTGAAATGACGAATAACCCAATATCCTTTCCCCACCTCTCTCACCTTCACCTTCTCTCCCCCCGACCCTCTCTTTCCCTCTTAGCCTCGTATACAATTTCGTAAATTTAGATCATCCTCTACTACTCTCTCTCTCTACTCGCCCAAAAGCTCTATTTTTCTGTCCTCTCACAAAACTATTCTGATTTGGCAAATTTTAGAAAGTCTTTTCTACTTGCTCCCCCATTTCCCATTCTGACCCGATCACTCGTTTACTATGGTTGAGTTGATCTGATAAAGACATGCTTAATCAACAAGGGGGAACAAGAAAGCATTACCGACATAACTGAAACACATTATAAAATTGAACAAAATTCTCTCTCTAAGCTCTCTCTCAGTCTTTCCCCCCTCTTTTTGTCAGTCTATCTCCTCTTCCCTGACTTCATTCTTCATCTCTAACCTCTACTATTTTCTAATCCAAATCCAATAGTAAGTTGCACGCTTCTATGTTTATTTATCATAGCATCAACAATAATCAACTAATGTATATGTTACAACTTCAAATAATCTTACCCAAAATTTCAATTAGTGTTATAGGCCTAAAATGACGAATAACCCAATTCCCTTTCCCCACCTCTCTCACCTTCACCTTCTCCCCCCCGGTTCTCTCTTCCCCTCTTAGTCTCGTATACAATTTCGTAAATTTAGATCATCTCTTACTACTTTTTCTCTTTGCTGTCTCAAAAGCTCTCATTTCTCTCTCCTCTCACTCAAATTACCTAATTTTACAAATTTTAGAAAAACTTTTCTACTTGCTCCCCCTTTCCCTTTCTAATCCTCCCACTCATTTACTATGGTTGAGTTGATCTAATAAAGACTTGCTTAATCAACAAGGGGGAACAAGAAAGCATTAATGATATACCTGAAACACATAATAAAATTGAAAAAAATTATCTCTCTAAGCTTTCTCTCTGTCTTTCCCCCCTCTTTCTGTCAGTCTATCTCCTCTTCCCTGACATCATTTTTCTAAACTAATCTCTATTATTTTCTAATCCAAATCCACATGTAGTAAGTTGCACGCTTCTATGTTTATATTTATCATACCATCAACAATAATCAACTAATTAATATGTTACCACTTAAAATAATCTTACCCAAAATTCCGATTAGTGTTATAGGCTTGAAATGATGAACAACCCAATTCCCTTTCCCCACCTCTCTCACCTTCACCTTCTCTCCCCCCGGTTCTCTCTTTCCCTCTTAGTCTCGTATAAAATTTTGTAAATTTAGATCATCTCTTACTACTTTTTCTCTTTGCGTTGTCAAAAGCTCTCATTTCTCTCTCCTCTCACTCAACTTTTCTGATTTTGCAAATTTTAGAAAGTCTTTTCTACTTGCTCCCCCCTCTCTCCCATTATGACCCTCTCACTTGTTTACTATGGCTGAGTTGATTAGATAAAGACTTTCTTAATCAACAGTGGGGATAAGAAAGCGTTATTAATATAACTGAAACACACTATAAAATTGAACAAAATTATCTCTCTAAGCTCTCTCTAACAAAAATGAAGAGCTAGCAGACCAACATTAAAAAGTTCCCATAGCTGAAAGGGATTGTAGGCTAGAGGCTCACTTTATTCACAAGTTCCAATATTGCGGGAATAACTGCCATCAGTCTCCACATGTATTAAGTTCCAGTATGAAACCATTAGAAAAAAACATAATAATATTTGTAGCAATAGTAATTATAATTAAGACATACTACAAATTTAAACAAAAGGTACAATGTACAAAAAAAAAAAGCTCCAAGGCCCACCCTCCACGAAACCCACGGGATAATTGATGTACATATTTCTTTGTATACAAAGAACAAATATTGTGCTTCAAGTAAATCTCTACTGATTTTCATTGCTGAATAATTTGTTCATTATATATCTTGCAATTGCTGCCATATTTATCCAAATGACCTAGCTTGATGAAAAGATTATATGAACCGAGCAATCACGAAAACAATGTGTACATAAAGCAGAAGCGCATTAAAAGACAAACAGTCTCATTACTTAAGAACTACTTAAAAAGATTGTCTGAATGTAAGAAACCTTCCTTCATGATACAAAACTTGCATTATAGTATGAAGTTTGAATATCCATGAATCAAAGAGAAGCATATCTTGTACTTTACCTGACTGTATAGTGTATAGATAAATAGACAAAACCTCATCACTAAGGAGCAACAAACTAGCAGCAAAGTACGTGCTTAAGAGAATTAAAATCTAGTTACACCGACAACTCACTAAAGTATGTCGTGCCAAAGCAAGAATGGTATATTGCATAGCTGAGAAGTGACAAATACATCTAGATTCGAAAAAATATCAATAATTTTTAGAAAATAAAAGTAGATGAAGTAAGAATGTTATAGCAGACAAGTTGTAGCAGTATTAACCTAAAAAATCAGGTTTACAATCTACTCCTGGAAGTCCAATAGTAGTAAGCACTGAAAGAATGGAAGGCATACGACGAGATTTACTAACGACGGAAGAAGGACTCAATGTGTTTGTCTGTGAACATTAGAATGCTAGAAGAGAATTCAATTTCTCAAGTCCAGAAGTCAATCAAATGCTCTGGCAATTTCTCTCAGCTTTCTTAACATAAGAGAGTATGATCAAGGACCAAATGGTAAAAAATCTTAGCTGAGTTCTCAACAGGGATTCAATTTTTCTTTGGTTGTAGACTTGTAGTACAAATTATAGATAATGAAACCATTTCATTACTACCAACCCAAAGAAATATGACCTTTCTAGATTAAACAAACAGTTTATGCTGGAAAAGGTACGAAGTTGGAAAGATTGTTACACATAGCAGCTGTGGATATTTGTGAAGAATTAACTTCTACAATGGATAACTAAATAACACACGTCTAGAGGCATTCCAGGCTTCCAGCTTCTAATATTGGTCAATCTCAGGACCTAATACCAGCTGCCAACATCAAGAAAATAATCCTGTTAACATCAGAATCAATTCAGTTGTCATAAGCAAAGATCGATAAGCAAACTCACATTTGTTTCCCACCATATAGAGCAACTTATTATAATAAGCTTCCACGAGAACAATCTTCAGGTGTCCATATCCCAATTCTCTTCAAGTTGCTTTGTAATCTAAAATAAGAATTTATACCCAAGCAAATATACTATCAAGCAATTTAATAGTTGACTCAAGTGTCAAAGCCAAAATAATTGAACACCTCACATGTTATGATCTTTACCTTAGGGATACTAATTACTAAGTACTAACAGGAATTTTAGCAGCATACTCACATTTACAAGTTTTCGCTCGTTTGGCGACCCATCCTGGATCTTGCACATGAAGAAAGTATTTAAATGTTACAATTTCAGCTGGTGATGAAACACAAAGCCCGCTAAACTATCATCTTCTACAGTTATCCAAAAAAGGCACAAACTTTGTGCTTAGAAGAAGAGATGGTTAACTAAAATCATTCTTGCTACATTAAACACAGTTATAGTAGTAATTTACAAAACATCCAATAATATGAAGCTAGTAAAGCCAAACAAAGCAACTTCCGAAGCTTAATTAGCCATTTTTTTCCTGTTAATTAGGGATCATGAAGACTTCTCGTCTTTATCGGCGACTTGCAAATCAGACAGTTGAATATTTCATCAAATATCGAGGTCCTGAACTCTTATTGATCCAATATATCCTTGTAGCATTATTGTCCATCGGCAATAATTAATGCAAATTCATACATATGAGTAATAAGAAGGCCAAATTATATACCCAAGATAATATAACCATTATTAGCAATGATGGAGGCATGTTTGCTCACAACAACCTTGTTATGAACCAAAATACTTCGAGCCTCAAGCTTAATGGGAGGACATATGCATGTATGAAAGTATGTGGTTGAGTAAGCACAATATTCATTTTCGGATGACTATAAATTTATAGCTTCTTTTGAAGCCAATATACCATCAATTGTACACTGGTTTACATTTGTTCAATCATTACCTTAAATTGTCATCCAGATGTTTTTTCCTATTCAAGAGAGCAATTAGGGGGTACTGACCTTCATACACCACAATATGATGCATAAAGAGACTATATTATTTATTTTTGGGTTTTTCTACGTAGTACCCTAGGTTTAACAAAATTCTACGTTGTACCCGACCTTTTTGAACTCTCCATATCGTGTATAAGGGTATTTTGTATAACGTTATATTCCCTAAATTTACTAAACGTCACACAAAATACCCTTACTAATAGAAAATCCTACTCTAAACCTCACTTAGCCTTCAATTTCTCAGATCATATCCCAAACCTCAATCAACTAACAAGACTAAACAATCCTACTCTATAGCCACAGGGTACGAAAGTCCCAAAATCTAATGTTTTATATCGTGTATAAGGGTATTTTGTATAACATATGAAAAGCTTAGGGGTATAACGTCAAAATTTCAAAAAGGTTGGGTGCAACATAGAATTTCGTAAAACATAGGGGAACTACGTAGAAAAACCCTTTATTTTTTTTCTTGGGTTCATGCAAGAACACTTGCTAGAAATGAAAAGAAATGACAGCACATTCCTGAAATATGCTTGACTGTCTCAGATAAGTTACCTGTTTTACTCAATCCAAAGACAGTCTGCAAAGTTTAAACACCAGGACCTACAATGCTGTAAATTGGTATCTTATACGTTTTAATCCTTCTCATCTAAACTCTATTAGGAAAACCCTGAAGCAAAGCCAACAAAAAAGACGGCAAGCAAAAGATGGATGGATTCCTTGCTGATCAACAACCAGGACACCTAGTAAATGGTGTCAAAACAAATGCAACGAAGCCAATGAAATACCTGATCAATTAGGCGATGTACTGGTCGGCGCAGGCTTTCAATTGTGGTTTCTCATAAAAATGTTTCAAACGGATGACAGGAATAATTGCAAGTTCAGGGAAAGATATATGGTGACTCCAGTGAAGAAAATATGCACAAAGCAACTCCACAGCAGCAAAAACACACTCTTCTTGAAAATCCCGTGACTTGAGCCAGAATTTTAATCCGTTAAAATTCAAAAATTGAAAATTAGGGATCCGAAACTAAACAAAGAGAAAATGAGATCTCTGACCTGAAATCCTCATTTCCGCAAGTGAAGATGAAAATTAAAACAATTAACTGGGGTTTTTGTGGGATGAGGATAAACAGAAAGACATGTATATGCAGCAAAAGAACATATTAGCTAAAATCAAATAACCAAGCTAGCAAAAAAAAAAAAAAAAAACAGAGAACCAGAAGGCTGAGCAAATCAATCAAGTGGGCCAATATTTTACCACGAGAAAAGGTAAACCTGAAGGCCAAACTCATAAATGGGAGGAAATTGCATATTCTTTGCAAGAGAAGAAAGCTTTTTCTTTAATGGATGAGAAACATAAAAAAAGAGGAGAGATACGAAGAAGACTGAGAAAGTGATAATGGAGGAGAAAGTAGGACGGCAGGAGGCGATGAAGATGGAAAATAAAGGGGAACTATCTAGGTTAGGAGGAGGATGAAGATGGAGAAAAAAAGCACGTGGTAAAGGGAGGGCACGCATGGAAGTAGTTATGTGAAGAGTGAAGGGCACGAACGTCAAAGCATTGTTCCTAAGGAACAGTAGCCAAACTTGTGGCTTTTTAATGGGTATAGATTTGAGTCACTAGATATAAGTTAATTTTTTCGATCCTGCAGTCGAACTTATTTTTTCGGATCCTGGTTTGATCTGAACTTATTTTTTCTGATCCGATATGAAAAACAGTAATAAGGTCCTGAAATAAGGCGAACTAAACATAGCCTAATTCACTCCTTTGTTTTGATCCACAATGGTGAACATCCACATCACTTTCTCTTTCCTACTTATTTCCATACCCCAGCCCATATTCTTTCTCATATTTATTAACTAGTCTTTTTTGCACGCGATGCGCGCGTGAATTTTAGAATACATCTAAACTAATATGGAGTATAAAGAACTTTATTGTTAATATTGAAAAATTAAGTAGATTTAGCAACTCAAGTATAACCAATATTAATGTTCAATACTTTACAAAGTAAATGTGTATATGGTCATACATTAGAGATATATAAGGTATGTATATATTAAAGAGAGAGAAATTACGTTAGTACATGATTATTAGATTTTGGAGTGAAATATATTTATATTAAGGATTCCTATTTGAACATTTGATTTGATAATTAGATTTTTAAAATCCATTCAAAATTAAACTTGGACCATGATTTTCTAGTCTAAATTCAATAGCAAAATTCAACCTAATCCAATTTAAATTAATAAAAGACATAGGGAGTATCTAGGAAAAAACTTCAAAAACATTTTTTATTCTCCAAACATTCAATAATCAACATGAGAACAACCAAATCCAATGACACCCATAGTTTATATAATATGGAAATGCAACTTATTTTTAATATCTATTGAAAGATGATTGACATGAATTGTGAGTTATTAATGTTAATAGTTTAATTATAAATTATGATTATGAAAATCATACAAATGAATGAAGATGCTTGATTATCATTCCTATTCTTAGTCTCAATAGCCATTGATTTTTTTTTTCATCTTAAAAAAATATAATAATAAAATTGAATATTTTCAATATATATAGTCACTTTTTCTTTTAATTTTCAAAAGAAGTGGCTTAAATAATTTTGAATAATAAGCTCCTAAATTGTAAAGTTATCATGTATGATTGTAAAATTATATTGTGATTGATTTATGACACATTAAAATCAAGAATTTACACCTTGTTTGATGATTAAAATTTAAATTTTGCTTGATTGTTAAATTTATGTCAATAACTAATTGCTCCTAGCTTATGTATAATTTTTTTTAAAAATAGTTTTAGTATTATTGCCAAAATAGCCTCTAGCAAAACAAAAGGTAATAGATGATGAGTAAGGGTATTATAGTAATCTCAAGTGGACACCACCACCTCCCCCTTCCCTTATACAATAGAGATTATTATTCATTTATTTGTTTAAGTTCTTACTTATTACTTATTTGTGAAAATAATGCTATTATTACTGTAGTAATAATATTTTAATTTTTAGTTTATAGTTAAATTATTTACTTATGATATTTTAATTTGATATTTTATTTTTTTCAACGCATGTACATAAGTTTTGTTTGCTAGAAATCCATCGATTAATTTAACACTTACATATTAATTAAAAATTTGGATTACCACGACATAAATAAAAACAATATTAAAGCAAAATTATGTATCATCAGAAATATACGATAAGCATAATTTTAGAATCGAAATCACTCTTCAATTGTGGCCGAAATGATGCAGTACGTGCTCAACCAGTTATTTTTTTAACTCTAGGTGTGTCTATTTGTCACGAATTTTTTTGAGGAAAGAATAACAGTAATAGTATTTTTTTTAGGAAATAATAACAATAATATAATACCAATAACTATTTTATAAATGAAAATAATAATAATAGAAACTATTTTTTTTTGCAGATAAGTCCTTTAAATTTTAATTAATCATAAGTACGTCATTAAATTACAAAGACAAAATAATTAAGTATTTAGACTATATAAAATAATAACATAGACATGATAAGAAATCGACATATACTGTATTTTGATTAACAATGACGCCTTAGCTTATATTAGAGTTTCACAAAAATACAATACTAAGTCCTTTAAATTTTAACAAATTATATGTACGGCATTAATATTACGCAGACAAGATAATTTAGTACATAGACTGTACAAGAAAATAACATGGACATGGTAAAACATTGACATATATTGGATTTTGATTACACTGGCACCTTATACACCCTTTGTTCTTCAAAATAGTGTACATTTGTGTTTTTTTTAACTATTCACAAGTGAGGGAATAATCTTCTAAATAACTTTCATTATATAAAAATAAGCATTGTCATGTGGGATCTTATTTAATTCATTTTAATAAGTATATTATTAATATTGAATCATTATAATTTTTAATGTTATGCAATTGTAGATATTTACGATCCAAAATGTGCATTGGGAAGCGTATAGATAGTAAATGTCCCCAATTTTGAGGAACAGAGTGAGTATTGTATTCAAGTAAAAATTACAATACTAAATATAACACATTGTATTACACAATAAAACTATATATATAAACTTTGTGGGATAAATATATTTTACACTGAAAATTAATCAAGTACGATCAAAATTCTTTCAAAGACCTATTACAAAATGTTTGGACTTATTTAAATGGATTTTACTTCCGGCTTCAAATTTTTGGACTCAGTCCTAATGGTTATTCTAGAGAGCAAACTAGCTATATGGTTGTGCTTGCCCTTGGAATCTAATATGTATAAAATACAGAATAACCCACTTATATATGAGTTGTTATTGCAATATGTGTGTGTGTGTGTGTGTGTAGCATGCTCAAATGAGATACTTATAAAGGACAAAGGAACTAAACCCCATGTTTGATCACCTTGCAAAGGAAGTTGAAAGAATGTTGAGAGTGTAAAATCTTGTCCATGGTTTCCTTAAACTTGTCCACCAATGCAATATTAATGCACTGGTCTATTAATGTCTTTGACATGTGATGTACTTCAACATTAAGCATTAACAATGTATGACCCTATTTATCCCTCCTTTTATCCTTCTTCCACCTTATTTTCTACTTATTTAAGTCACATCCCTTCTTTTGATCCATAAATTTTGTTTTCTAGTAACCCATCATTGATTTAACAACTTACAAATAAACTAATTAAAAACTTGGGTTACAATGGCAGAATTAAAATATATTAAAGCAGAACTATGTATCATTAGAAATATATGATAAAAATAATTTTAGAAAAGCAATCACTCTTCAATGGTTGCTGAAATGATGTCGTACGTGTTTGACCACATCTTTTTTTAACTCTAGGTGTGCCTCCCTGTCTCGAATTTTTTTTAAGGAAAGAATAACGATAAAAGTATTTTTTTAAGGAAATAATATCAATAACTATTTTAAAAATAAAACTAATATTAACATAAAATCTTTTTTTGCAGATAAGTCCTTTAAATCTTAATTAATTGTAAGTACATCCTTAGTATTACACAAACAATAAGATAATTTAATACATAGACTGCATAGGATAATGATACAAACATGAAAAGACATTGCATAGATTGGATTTTGATTAACAACGACACCATATATTATATTTAAGCAAAATTACAATACTAAGTGCTTTAAATTTTAATGAATTATATACACGTCCTTAATATAAGATAATTTAGTACATAGACTATATAAGATAATAATATAGACATGATTAGACATTGACATAGATTGGATTTTGATTAACAATGACGCTTTATATTATATTTAAGCAAAATTACAATACTAAATATAACACGGTGTATTACACAATAAAATTGTATATCTAAGCTTTTTGGGATAAATATGTACGTCCTTAATACTACACAGACAAGATAATTCAGTACATAGACTGTATAAGATAATAGCATAGACATGATAAGACATTGACATATACTGGATTTTGATTAACAATGACATTTTATGTTATATTTATGCAAAATTACAATACTAAATATAACACGATGTATTACACAATAAAATTGTATATTGAAGCTTTGTGGGATAAATATGTTATACGAAGAAAACTAATCAAGTACTCAGTATCAAAATCGTTTCAAAGACCTGTTACAAAATATTTGGACTCCATAAAACAGATTTTAATTCCTGCTTCAAATTTTTATACTTGGTCATAATTGAACCACTTAAAGATCGTTTTGGAATGCCAACTAGCTGTCCGATTGTGCTTATCCTTGATATCTCCGTTTTAATTTGTTGGTTAGATTTGGAATCTTTTTGTGAGAGGAAAAAAGTCAAAGTCTAACCAACAAATTGAAACGGATAGAGTAATATTTTAAAACAGGAAAACTTGAGTGCCACATGTCTTCTCCATATATTTTCATTTTTTTCAAATTCTTTTTTTATTAACTAAGAGAAGATTAAAGAGAATACTTCCTTTGTAGTTTATTTTAAACTATTAGCAATTCAATTTGTCACACTATTACCACAAATATATCAAAATTTAAGTTACGAATAGGTAGGTTAAAAAAATTATACAATCAGTTTTTTCTCATTTTCTTACATATAACCTGTGCAACGAACGGGTCAAAAAAACTTTTATGTATTAAATATGGAACACGCCACTTATATATGAGTTGTTATTGCAACATATATAAAGTGTCATTGTTAGCTAAGATCCAGTCTATGTTAATATATTATAATGTCCATGTTTTATATTATATAATCTATGTATCAACTTATTTTGTCTGTGTAATATTAAGGACTTATTTGCAATTTTCTAAAATTTGAAGATCTAATCTGCAAAAAAAATATAAGGGAATAATGTGCAAATATTTTTCAGGTAATGGCATTACCTGATAATGGTCTATCATTCCCCATAAAAATTATATATTAAGAATTACATAATTTTATGTTAAGTATTTTAATATTTTGTAATTTACATTTTAATTGATTGTAAGTACATCATTAATATTACACAGGCAAGATAATTTAGTACATAGAATGTATAAGATAATAACATAGACATGATAAGAAATCGACGTAGACTCGATTTTGATTAACAATGACATCTTATATTATAGTTTCACAAAATTACAATACCAAGTGCTTTAAATTTTAATGAATTATATGTAAGTCATTAATATTACACAGACAAAATAATTTAGTACATAGACTGAATAAGATAATAACATGGACATGATAAGAAATGGACATAGACTTACTGAATTTTGATATAGTTTCACAAAATTACAATACAAGTGCTTTAAATTTTAATAAATTATTTATACGTCCTTAATGTTACAGAAACAAGATAATTTAGTACATAGATTGTATAAGATAATAATATAGACATGATAAGACATTGACATAGACTTACTGAATTTTGATTGACAATGATACCTTAAATTATATTTAAGCAAAATTACAATACTGAACACTCCCATCAGATCTCAAAGATCTTACATGTTACTGTTTGGGAGGAAACCAAGGAATACTATAAAGTATTGCAAGTGGGACCAAAATATGTTTTGATTGGAGAGAGAAGTGTTATGAATGGTTGAAAATAATAATTGGACCCCACATGGTGGGTCATATGTAAATAAAAAATAATAAAAGGTTACCAAAAAAAAAGGAATAAATTAGAAGATGTAAGATCTTTGAAGAACATCCAAACGGGCAAAGATGTAAGATCTTTGAAGAACATCCAAATGGGCAAAGATGTAAGATATTTGAGGTTCGAATGGAGTATAACATAATGTATTACGCAATAAAATTGTATATCAAAACTTTGTGGGATGAATATGTTTTACAGAGAAAACTAATCAAGTACCCAGTATTAAAATAGTTTCAAAGACCTATTACAAGATATTTGGACTCAATTAAACGAATTATAATTACGGTTTCAAATTTTTAGACTTGGTCATAATTGAACCACTTAAAGGTCGGTCTAGAATGCCAACTAGCTATCCGTTTGTGCTTACTGCTTACCATTGGCATTCAATCTATACCAATATCTATATCTATACTAATAATTTAAAATAGGAAAACTTGAGTGCCACGTATCCTTTCCTTCTATTTTCATTTTCATTTTCATTTTTATTACATTATTGTTCTAATTAAAAGAAAATTAAAGAACATACTTCCTTGGTAGTTTATTAACAATTCAATTTCTCACACTATCACCACAAAACATATCAAATTTTAAGATACCTTCAATTTTTTTTCTCATTTTCTTACATAAAACCCATGCAATGAACGGGTAAAAAAACTAGTATATATTAGATATGGAACTCGCCATTTATATATGAGTTGTTATTGCAATATATATAGAGTGCCAATGTTATCTAAGGTCCGGTCTATGTTAATATATTATTGTATCTATGTTTTATATTATATAGTCTATGCATCAATTTGTTTGTGTAATATTAAGGACGTATTTACAATTTACTCTAAAATTTGAAGGACTAATACATAAAGAAAAAACATAGTCATGTGGGATATCTTTGGATTCGTCTCTATGTGTACTATAAGAAAATCAAATTTTTATACGTAATTTTTACTAATATAAATAGAGATATTAAAGTTAAAAAAGTGCATTGGCAAACGTGTAAACGATAAATGGGTAGAGCTTTAAGGAAAGGAAGGAGTATTATAGTCATTTTCTTTAAGGTAAGATGAAGGGGACTCACTTGAGGAGGGATAAGGGGAAATCCTCAAATGAGTCTTATGAGGTTTGGTCCCCTAGACCTCAGGGATATGAGGTGGGAAGCGATGCCACTACTCCACCACCTCAACCTCCGAGGTGGAATTCCTACCAAGTGAACCAAGCTAAGCTTGGTATATTATTATAGTCTATGTATCAACTTATTTTGTATGTGTAATATTAAAGACGTATTTGCAATTTTCTAAAATTTAAAGAACTAATCTGCTAAAAAAACCATGAGGGACTAATGTGTAAATATTTAACCAGGTAATGACATTACCTAGTATTGGTTTGTCATTCCCCTTGAAATTATATATTACGAATTACATAACTTTTATGTGAAGTATTTTAATATTTTATAATTTAACTTCTATAAAAAAAATTTAGATTTTGTCTAAAATGTGTACTCCCTCCGTTTCTAAAAGTTTTTTTCCATTTCTCTTCTTCATGTTTGCCAATGTCTTTAACTATTCATTAGTAAAAATTGTAAACACTTATACTATACATTGAAATGAATCTAAAGATATCCCGGATGACTATATTTTATCTTATATATTAGCACTAATTTAGATGATTCTCGATCTCTTATTATATTATGAATAATCTCGTGATTCCAAATGGAGAGAACTTTTAGCAACGGAGGGAGTAATATTTATGCTATATTTTTTTAGGTGGGTACAAAATGGATATTAACTACACGACGGGACGATGAAAGTTGAGATTAGGTGGATATGAATATCCAAGTGGGTGGTGAGGTGAAGATGATTTTACATTAAGTTGCGTTTATTTCAGCTTATTTAAGCAATTATTTCCTCATTAAAAAAACAGACCAGATCAGAAAAAATTAGATTAGAAAAAATCAGACTAGAAAAAAAAACCAGATCATATCTTCTTATTTACTTTTATTTATTACTAAATACCATTAAGTTCGTACTAAAATAAATTATGAAGATTATATAATTGAAAATTACTCATTAATATGAATATAATGGTACCTTATTTGATATTTTTTTGGAAAAATGGATCAGAATACCCCTAACTTTAGCCCATCTGCTTTTAATACCCCCAACTATGAGTTATTTTCAAATACCCCCAACTATTAGGGAGGTCTGCCAAAAATGCACCCAGGTGACTTGTAACCTGTTAGCAAGGTAAAATTTATCATTTTTTTATTTCTCTTTTATTTTTATTTTCAATTTCTACTCCACTCCCACCCACCACCATTTCAAACACCCTCTCCACCTCCACCCCAGCCCCTCCCCCTCCACTTCCCCCTCCCCTCACCCTACCCCCTCCAACCACGACACCACCCACTGTCACTTTTCCTCACCCCCACTACCACCCTTCCCACACCCCAGGCCCCTCCCCTACCCCCAAGATCCCCCCCAACCACCCCCCCCGTCCCCCCACCACCCCGTCGAATCCCCCCTTCCCCTAACCCCCTTAAAAAACCCCTAACCCCCATCAACAACACCACTTAACCACCCTAAACACCAGAAACCACCCAAAACCACCCCACTCATCCCGCACCATCCACCATAAACCGACTAGAAACCAAACCCGTAACCGCCAGACCCTAAAACTACTCCCACCAACCCCGCAACCACCAGACCCAAAACTGAACCCACCAGCCCAGATTCAAGCTGCGAAGCTCCCTACACCTAACAACAACCAATTCAACACCCAAATCCCCAATTCCTAAACACCATTTTAAGCTAATCATCTTCAATTTAGGGCAACCAACAACAATACAACCAATTCCAATATCAGTAATCAATTTACACCTCCCTAACCACAACTTCTCCAGATTTTTCGCTTCACTAATCGCTGCCGCAGCTGCATCGCGCAATTTCGTCGCATTTGTCAAATCCAACGCCGTCAAATTTCTACAATTCGCAACCAAAATCGTCAATCCATTCCCGAAGAAAAACTTCGACCTCGACAAATCGATGAATCGTAGAGATTTAGCGCAGGTTGAGGCAATAATGGAGAGAGAAAAGATTAAGTTCCACCATTGTTGATTTTTGCTTCTTCATATGCTTTAATGGCAGATGAATTGCAGTTTTAGGTTGATGAAGTTGAGTGATGAGAGAGAGAGGAGAAATGAGGAGAGAGAAAATGGAAGTGTTTAGAGTAAGGGAGTAATGAAATGAGAGTTATCGGTTTCGGGGAGGGAAGGGGGCTGGGGGCTTTCTCGGTGGAAAGGGGTGGGGGAGGAGGGAGAAAGAGGAAGGGGAGAGGGATTGGTGGTTGAGAAGGGGGAGGAAGGGGAGGGGTGGTAGTGGTGTGGGAGAAGAAAATGGTAAGGGTGAGGTGATAAAAAAGAAAAATAAAAAAAATTAAGTAAAACCAATAAGAGCATGACACGTGCCATTTTAACTTACTAAACCGGTTCTTTTAGGTCAGGGGTGCATTTTTGGCGGACCTCCCTAATAGTTGAGGGTATTTAAAAATAACTCATAGTTGGGGGTATTAAAAGCGGACAGGCCAAAGTTGGGGGTATTCTGATCCATTTTTCCTATTTTTTTTCCTTATAAATTAGTGTATAAATAAGGTAAAAGTTTAGTTAAAAGTGAGATTAGATCTGGCCAGAAAAAATTCATATCAAATCAAACAAGTTCACATCAGATTATTTCAAATGAGATCAGACCCAATAAACACTGTATGAGTCTGGATCCTCTAGTGTTCTAGGAGAACTCTACATGTAGAGTTAGACTAATCTCAACTATTCATCTAAGTTTGTCCATCTCAACGATTTAGATTTTATCCCGAAAAAAAAAAACTTAAACAATTACTTCATTATTTTTGGAGTCCAAATCCTCTAGAGTTCTAGGAGAACTCTACATTTAGAGTTAGGTTAATCTCAACCATCCATCTAAACTGAAAATTATTATGCCATAATGTCCATTTTTCAATTTCGCACTAAACTGAAAATTACGAAAAAATGATAAAATCAATTTATGAATAATAATATATTTCATAATTATAAGTGGCTTGGGGCATCGCTTGGGCCAAAATACTAGTTTAATTGAAAAAATGCACTAAAGAAGTATCGGAACAAGAACATTTATAATAAACCAAGCTTTAAAAAATTTATAGCTTTTTTCTATGTTGTGCTTGTTAAATTTCTATATCGTAACTCAAGTTTTAAAAATGTCTATATATACCTCTCAAGACCTCAACTTACAAAAGCTAACCTACAATACCGTTAGTATTCACCAAAATTTAGATGGTGCACACGCTAGTATATAGAGCATGATGCGCATATGTACATAGATAACAAGCTAAATGTATATGGATAATAAGCCAAATGAACATATGTACATGGATAACAAGCCAAATGAACATATATGTACATCTCTAGTTGATACATGTTCATTGGTGTTTGTCTTTGCGTACATAATCTAGTCCTACAGATTTATCGTGACTTCGTGAGGATGGTTTTCTTCCTACGGACGTATTTATATACTAATTTTAGAGTATTCACCATTTTCTTTTAATTTGGGAATTGCTAAATGACGCCATTTTTTTTTGCTTACTAACGCCCTATGTACAAGTATTATACATGTATTTTTGTACATTATACATAGTTTGCCTTACTTTCCTCTTTCTCTTACTTTATTCACTTTCCTCTTTCTCACTTTCCTCATTTCCACACATCCCCACATTGTAAATTTTTTTTTTTACTTTCATGCTCTCTCAATATTTCCGGCTTTGACCACCGAAATACCGACGTTGACCAACTTTGACCGGCGGTGACCAAGAAGAAAAACATACTCCGGCTTCATGGCAGACAATGTAAGTACTTTTTTTGCCGTGAAAAGGTCATAAAGTCGGGCGCCTAAATTAGGGTGAGGCGCTTAATTTAGGCACCGGTCAACCGCCTAATTTAGACGACCACTAATTTAGGCGTCGACCAATCGATCGAAATTTTTCTTTCGTAAAAGCATGGTTAATATAGTTTTTATTGAAAGAATATAGGTTTAAATTTGTAATATATGTAGTTTTAGCATGGTTAATAAAGTCATTTGCCAAATGACATGTACATTTTGAATAATATGTTTACGTGATATTAACTATGTTCATATGAAGTAGAAATGTAGAATATATGTAAAATTTACATGATAGAATTGACTACGTTCATATGTAGTAGGAACATGATATATTATATGCATTTTATCTACATTTTTAGCATATTAGAGTAGTTATATTAAGATTTTTAGCATATTAGAGTAGTTATAATATAGTAGACATAAATGATTTAAATAGTGAAAACTACAAGTAAATAATATTATTTTGCATATAAGAATAATTATTAAACTCACCTTAAATTAAAAATGCATGAAAATATAGGCGTTATATAGTTTTTGCTTAATAAATGTATAACAGGCGTCTTATTAGGGCGCATGTCCAAGTAATTGCCAATGTTGTTTTTGCAGTTTATCGCTGAATTATGACTTGTATGGTCTTTAATAGGTTCCATACTCGAGCAATGATGGAGACGGGGTTAATTATCATAATAGATTTATCATAAGTGATATATTCAATATGGTTAAAGAGGCGTCTGATCGTCTTAATGAAATAGCAGTTGCCATAGGGTTTGAATTGGCTATTGACTCGTATAAGAAGAATGCTAATGGTCCCCGCGTTTGCTATTTGAAATGTTTTCGGGGGACGAGATACAAGGGAGATAAGGTAGACCCAAGAAAGGTGATACGGCCTAATACATCAGCAAAGTATTGTGGATGTCCATTTAGGATTAACTTGGTTTTGGGGGAGCAATGGCGTGTGCGGATTCCCAAAAGTCAATATGGGTTTCACAACCACGCATTCATAGTATATGCGGAGGGCCACAGACGGACAAGTGGGCTCGATGATGATGCTAGGCGGATGGTTCGACAAATGAGTGATGCTGAGATGGCACCAAGAAACATTCAAGCTGCTGTAACAGAGGCATACCCCCATCTTCACCAAACGATAAAGCATATATACAACGAAAGGTATTTTTACAAGATGGAAGGCCGTGAAGAGCGGACTTCAACTGAAAATTTTCTCGCACCTTGCTAGCTTGAAAAACTATGTGTCATGGTCATTACGAGATGATGATGGAGTTAATACTCATGCATTCATGTCTCATCCTGGTGGTACGAACGCATTTTGTACATATCCTTGGGTTGTTGGCATCGATTCAACGTATAAGACGAATCGTTACGGTATGCCTTGCATTGAGTTGGTTGGTGTGGCACCGACAAATATGAACTTCCTCATCGCCTATGCCATAGTGAAGGATGAGACTGCACAGAGTTACTGTTGGGTGTTAGAGTGCCTACGTAATGTACTTGGGAATCATGTGAGCCCCAATCTCATATTTACTGATCGTGAGTTGGGTTTAGTTAGCTCCATTCGTATAGTTTTTCCAAATACTGCCCATCTTCTTTGTACATGGCATATTAACAAAGATGTGGAGGCACGAGTTACCACTTTATGTGGGGCCAAGTCATTTGGAGAGCGTTTTCGTCTTTGGTTATTGGTGGAATGTGCTAAATGCAAACACGAGAGGATGAATATGAGGTTGCATTGAGAAATTTGAAGGACGCTTGGGCGTGGAAGCAACCCGTTATTACTTATGTTGAGACAACGTGGTTGAATCCCCATAAGACCAAGTTTGTGAAAGCATGGACCAATGACGTGCTTCATTTTGGGAACACAACGACGTGTAGAGTAGAGAGTGCACATGCAGCTCTCAAAGCCTGGCTCCAAACTTCCACTTGTGCATTGGATACACTTTGGTCACGTGTTAATTTGTTCGTTGATAGCCAAATGATCAAGATCAAGGATGGCTTAGAGAAATCTAGGGGCAGAATTGGTAGGCAACATATGGTACAACCTTTTTCTCATGTGGTTGGTCATGTCTCACATTCTTGTTTGAATTTCTTTGAAGTTGGAAAACACTAAACGCCTCAACTTAGGAGATGGGGTGTTTGATTATTGTGGTTGTCGGCTTGTCGTCTACTTTTGCTATCCCATGCGCATGTGCGATACAGTTGGCTATTAACGAATACGGAGGTTTGTATCTTGACCATATTCATCCTTTCTTCAAGACTTTGGTCATGGGAGATGGTGTAAATGCAACAGATTATGTTAGTCAGTGTGATCAGGATGTTGAATACCTTCAGGGATTACTTGCCGAACTTTCTGAGTGCGATCCGGCAATAAGGAGAGGTATAGTTGACCTTATTCGTCAGCAGTTACACCCAGAGGATGAGGGAGTTCAGGAGCCTCATGTAGTTACTACCAAGAGAGGTAGACCTCGTGGCTCATCATCTACTAGACGTGACCCGAGCTTGTTCGAACATGTGCAGCGCCAGTTTCGGGATAGATCACGGTCTAGTAGTCGTACTCGTACAACTCAGACGACTCAATCTACTAGAGATGGAGGTACATATATTTACTTTTTTATTTATGTGAAAATTTATTTGCTATGTTATTTACCATTTGTAGTGTGAAGTGCCTAACTAACTCTTATTTATATACCAGATTTAGGTGCAACAGATACATTTGCAGCGGAGATAATTGAAAGGCAACCAGGACCTTTTCCTTACAAGGATAACATACCCAATGCCATCCTCCCCTTTCTAGTCTCATGGAACGACGTCGTAGGTGATGGGAATTGCGGATTCAGGTGTGTAGCTGACGCTTTCAATGGTGGCCAAGATCGTTGGCCACACGCACGTCAACACCTTTATAACGAGATTTCTATGAGAAACGTTTATGAGGATATTTATGGAGGACGAGACTACGTGGACCTGGCGAGATACCGTATCATGCACACCCAAGGTCCTTGCGGTAGAGATCATTGGTTAGAGTCCGTTGCAGATTTGTATGCCATTGCTACGTTGTACAACCTTATTTGTGATGTATTATACGGTGGGGCCGGGAGGTATTTTGTGGGGTTGTTGCACTTTGTTCTACCATTCACCGCACCAACAAATGTGGATCGACCGTGTTATGAGTTCGTTATGCCGCACCTAGGAGCGTTTCATCGACACTATATCCGCCTACACTTGGCTCCTGATTTCCCGATGCCCCCAATTGCTGCACAGTGGTATCATTTGAGAGACGATACTGTGATTGGATGGGAGCATCGTTACACATCACGGATTCATGCATGGAATGTTCATTATGGGAACACGTAAATAAGTTGTAAATATTAATGTTATCCACGGTGGGTGAGGTATCGCCTGTCCAAGGTGGATGAGGTATCCACGCCCCAACATTCATAATGATCGGAGTAGGAATTGCAAAGGACAAAGGAGGAATTTCCGGTACCTCCTCTGTTTCTGCGCCTGATGAAGACTGAGTGCTCCTCAAAAGGTCATCTCTAGCCTTCCTCGATGAGATCGTCACTCCTCTCTGATGAGGATGACGATGATCCGAAGCAGTAGGCAAAGATGACTTGGCTTTGCCCTTGTCTCGTCCACTCATCTTCAATTATAAGTATAAAATTTCATTAATATTAATTATGTAATAATATGAAAAATCACTTACATACACTAATTTTATGCGTTTAAAGATTTCTAATTATTTTTCTAAAGTTCGTTAACCATCTATTATATTATATATCATTAATTTTTCGCAGTTACACATTTTTCTACTTTAATACACCATAATTAACAAAATGTCATAATAATAATTTCCTAAACTAAAGAAATTAAAATATTTAATTTTAAGAATTAAACTAAATTAGGCGCCTTATAGTAACCACACGTAAGGTGTAGGCGCCTAATTTAGGTGCCTCAACCATAGGTGGGGCGCCTAAATTAGGCACCCCCTATCCAATTTCATTTCAAATTTGGCATTTTCAGCACTACACAAACCCATTTCTACTCTAACATATGCAATTTTCTACTATAAAACACCATAATTAACAAAGTTTTTTAATTATTAATTTCTAAACTAAACATATTTTCATAAATAATATTTTTATTTCCAGAAATTACAACTCAAAAAAAAAAAATTACAACTTCCCCACCTAAAATAGGCGCCCCCTCCCCCATGCAATTTCCTTTCATTTCTAAACTAAAAATATTTTCATAAACAACATTTTTATTTCCAGAAATTACAACCCAAACAACATAATTAACAAAGTTTTATAATTAATAATTTCTAACCAACACATATTTTTTTTTTTTTCAGAAATTAAAACAAAAAAAAATTTACTTGGGCGCCTAAAAATGGCGTTTGCACCTCTGGTGGCCCGCCTAAATTAGGCGCCCAACCAGAGGTGTCAGGCGCCTTTTTTAGGCGCCCCATTTTTTTTTTCGCATTTGCACACTAACCTTTACCGGAGTATTTGCCGGAGTTCAGTTGGCCGGAAATACCGTCTCCTACGTCACCCAAATTTCGCCGCCGTTCACTTCGTTGCCGCCGGAGCCAATTTCCGTTGATGCCGGACTCCACCAGGACTAGGTGCCGCCGCCGGAGTTACCCCCTGAGTAAATTCGCCGGGCTTGGTTCGCCGCCGTTCACTTCGTTGCCGCCGGAGCCAATTTCCGTTGCTTCCGGAGTCCACCAGGACCGCCGGAGTTACCGCCCTGAGTCAAATTTGCCGGCCTTGGTTGTTGTTCTTCAGATAGATGAGAGAGAGAGTGAAGGAGTGAAGGAGAAGGAGAGTGAAGAGAGTGAAGGAGGAGGAGAGTGAGAGAGAGGAGTGGGTTTTCTTTGAGTGAATAGTGAGTATATGAATAGTTTTGTACATGTATAATACATGTACAAATGGCGATAATAAGAAAAAAAATGGCGTCGTTTAGCAAATGAGTTTAATTTCTCGGCGATGCCCAACAACTCGTTTTTAGAACGCAACCCTGGGCAAGACTGGACCTAGGCGACACTAGACAATTGAGAGAGTTGAGAGTTGAGATTTGAGTGAAGTAGACGAAGAAGTTGTTGGAGAGAGAAAAAGATGGCAGTTCCAGGGCGCAGAAACGGGATGATGGAAGACGAAGACAACGACGTTGAAGAAGGTCTTTTCGAAGAAGATGGTCTTGTCGTTGATGCCGATACTCCTCCTCATCTTCGCAACCTCGCCGTCGCCTCTCAGTCTGGCGACCTCCCTGCTCTTAGCCTTGCTCTCGGTATCTTTCTCTCTCCTAGGGTTTTTATGTTCATCTCAAATTTTTATTTTTTTTATCTAAATTGTTATATTGAATTGTAAAGGAATAATCTGACGTACTGATGAAAAACTCGTGAATTTTTTTCAATTTGGATTCATCTTCATCTTTGTTATTTCGTTGATTTTTTTTACTTTGTTTGGTCTATTTCGTTTATGAAACTTTAGAGGAAGGAATTTTAGTGTTACCTAATTCGCGGTACAAATGATAATTTGTTACCTAATTTTGTTAATTTGGCTCAAAAGTATACCACTTGTATGTAATGATTTGGTTTTTTTTTTTTTTTAGGATTGTAGCTTGTGGTGTTTTTAGGGAATTAGGTAACACTGGTGAGGATCAAGTGGTATGAGCTCTCACCTCGAACCATAAGGGAAGTTAGATCCTTGTCACCCCCGGTTTTAGTCGTCGGGATCCTCTTATCTCCCCGCTAGGTGATGTTATGGCCTAATTTTAAAAGAAGAGAGAGAATTTATGAACGTTGAGTTTTTTATGGGTTGAAATAAATCAAGGTTAGAAAAGAAGAATACTCATGAGTCACTTTGCTGTATTTGATGTTAATGTCATACGGAAAGCAATTAAGTTTGTTTCGAATCTAATTTAGCGATTTGGTACTTCATTGTTTATCTGTAATTCAAACTTGAAGGTAGTTATGATCTCTCATAAACTTGGGTGTTGGATAATGATAGTGCTATATGTATTAAGTTTTTTTCTGTTATCATCTTGAATGTGTAGATAACTTGGATGGCAGCATTGATGAGCCGGTTGAAGATGGAGATACTGCTCTCCACCTTACTTGTTTGTATGGTCATTTGCCGTGTGTTCAGGTTGCTTGTCGTTGATTTGATGTATGGGTCATTTCTTGATTTTTCTCGGAGTTCAATCTAAGTCGTTCATAAATTGTGCTTTTTGCTTTGCATTTGTTTAGCTTCTTTTGGAAAGAGGAGCTTCCGTTGAGGCCAAAGATGAGGATGGAGCAATTCCTTTGCATGATGCTTGTGCTGGGGGTGGGTCAAAAGCATCCAATTTTCATTTGATATGCGAGAAGGCTCTTTAATCAATTTTCATGCATCACAATTTCTTGCAACTGATTGCAGGATACACTGAGATAGTTCAACTTCTAATTAGTAGAGCCTCTGATCCAGAGTGTCTGAGAAGAATGCTTGACACAATGGATGTTGAAGGTGACACTGTAAGTGGTACTTTAAAGCCTTTTGTTGCTCTTTGAATCCTCTATTACTTGCTACTTAAAGTGTATGAATGTTGTTATGCTGTTCCATCTGTAACAGATCTGATTTCTAGCAATTTCCAATATTCACAACTGCCCTTTTTGTAAATTATGCAGCCCCTTCATCATGCAGCACGAGGTGAACATTTGGATGTAATAAGATTGCTGCTGGCTCATGGGGCATCTCTTTCTAAGAAGAACTTATATGACAAAGTAAAATGTCGTTAATTTATTGGTTTTTGAGTGTATCTTCTAGTCAAATGTGAAACTCAGATATTCTGGCTACATTATTGATTTATTGTGCAGATTCCAGCTGAACTAGCTGAACCAGAGACAGAAGCTAGGAGATTTCTTGAAGCTGCAGCAAATGCTATAGCCTGCTAGTGATCACTGATGAGTCCGTTCAATTAGTAGTAACATCTTGGTTTCATTTCTTGTGTACTAGACATACTAGTTTGCTTACACATCCAACTAGAGCAGTCTGTAGATTTTGGCGGAATTTTTCGAAGGCGGTTTTTTTAGCTACAGGAAAATAGCAGATTTTTTTTGCTATTGTCTATGCCAAGAAAGATTCCCATTTTTCTGCTCAGATCCCTACAAGAGGATGGAAGCAGAAAGCATCATTGTGGACAAATATGAACAGAAAATAGGGATGTCAATGAGTTGCATCTTGATCGAGTCCATAGGACTTGGATCCAGATGCGCTTCGGATCCAACGGGTCTGGAAAATAGGAGCCAAATTCGGATCTTGTGGATCTGGGTCCAGAATGGGTTCGTCTATAATTAGGCTATTCCACCTATGTTCCAAAATCAAGAAAAAAATATACAGCAATAATATTCCAAATTCAATAATATAATCACAACTACAGTCTACACAACAAGAACCAAGCAAATTCACAACTATAAACAACGTTGACCACAAGTCTTTATCAATATTGTATGCTCTAATAAGGAGCGACTAGTGCAAATTTCTGAAATTAAAGCTGAGCCTCGAGATTTTGAGCCAGGGATTCTACGAGTATAACAATTTATCAGAAAATGGGAATTAATGAATTGATGTAATTGAGTTTGAAATTTTTGAAGCGAGAGAGCTTGTTGTGGGAGGAGAAGCTAATCATGGTGGTCGAGCTTGTGACACATAGGAGCTTGCCGTTGCGGTGGTCGTACATTTCGCTAGCCGTCGGCCGTCGCTATGGTTGAGTCTTCTAGAAGGGGAGAAGGGGGAGGACTGAGAGGAGAGAGATAGAAGGTACAGATTGTCACACTTAGGGTTTTATTTGGCTTAGGGTTTATTTAATTAAATTTTTGCGCAGTTTTTTAAATAAAAAGGAATCTATGGAGCCGTATCTTGGGATTGGATCTGGATCCACATGTTGACCCCTGGGCTTGGATCGGTCTGGTCTAAATTTTTAGGTCTAGATCCTGAAAAACGAATCTAAATCCAGGTTGGGTCGAGGATCCATTGTCATATCGTATCAGGAAGCTTCACCTGTGCAACCATTAGTATTAGTTGCAGTTGAAATAACATTGTTCCGAGGAACATCTTGCCTAGGAGATATTGAGAAAATATAGATATGCTCCACGTGCGTGTACTTTTATCACCATTATCTAAAGTTTAGTTTTGCAAATTTTCACCTTTTTCTTCAATATATTTTTGCAAACAAAACTATGCTAGTGAGCATTCTTATCAATGATACTTAGGTAGTCATTTGAAAAAAAAATGATGATGAGAATCTAGTGGATTACAATAATTTTCGATACAAACTTTTTTAATTCTAAAATCATTTTAGATGATGTCTTTATTTCTCAGTTTCAAGCCACTTATCTCTCATCCATTGTTTTGCCTGATTTCTCTCTTATTTGCTTTAGATTGAAGTCATAAAACCATATTGAGTAATCAAATCTCCTACAATCCCATCTCATTCAACCACCTAAATCTTTGTCAACATACCTTTTGAAGGAAGGGAGAGTCGTTATTTAAATGTGATACAGGTTAAGGATATGAGAACATTTACATTAAGTAGAAAGAGTTGGGTTTAAGGATCACAAAGAACAAAAATCGTTTTGTATTTCGACAAACAACCACCACTAACTCCAATCCAGATACCACCAAACAAAGGTATAATAAGGTGAAACAACTTATAAGGAAATTAGAAAAAAAAACCCTAGTCGTTATCCCCTCCTCTTTTCACAGAAAACCCTCTGAGGGGCTGCCATGGATGTTTTCGTCCATGGTAAGCCCCTCTTTCTCTCCTTTTTGCAGTTTCTAGTTTATTTTCTTGCTTTTTTTCTTTTTTTTTTTGCAGTTTTTAATAAGTACCATATGTGTGATGGCTTTAGTCTCCTTTATGGTTTATGTAGTCACCCCCTTCACGGCGGGTCTATTAGTTTGGTTTCTTTGTGTGTTAGCGGGGTTTAGACCCTGGCTCCAGTTGAAGGTTGATTTGTTGATAGGATTTTGTGCGGGATTGCAACGGCAATCAGTATTTCGCGTACAATCGGTTGAATCAACTCTAGTTCTACATCAAAACTACATCAGATTGTTAGACCCCCTCGTAGAAGGCTGCATCAGACAGCGATGTGAAAGAGGGTATTTAAAAGAGTTATTTCTGCTCAACGATCGTGGTTTTGTCATATTAGAATTAAGTTTCTTTCAATTTGATGTGTATTTTTCAGTTTCTGACTTCTATTGTAGATGTCGTATGACTTTATATTAATGAATGAATTTTCACTTCAAACAAGGTGAAACAACTTATTATTCAACCTACTTTGATGTTTAGCTTCCCATCAATGAAAAAGGAGCATACAAACAAAAATTTAAGAGATTAACAAAACCAGTCCTGTTTCAGACATAAAACGCAAGTGTTTTGTAAAAGAGATAACTCTCTCAATTTTCATTCATTCAACTTGAAATTTTACAAGATAATATTAAAATATATCCAAAAATCACGGCAGACTAAGAAGTACACATATATTAAAAATATCCTAAAAGATGACTAAGCTGCTAGAACTCTGAACAGAAACCTTTCCACACTTTTTGAAGTATAATTTTTAAAATGATTGCTAATTTGACCACGAAATCAAAAGCAACGTAACCTACACTTGAAGAGCTTTCCAACTATAGGCCACACGTCATATTTGGACAAGAAATGGCTGGTGCTTATATTAGACAAAGACAGGCCTGATATCTCATCTTTCCTTCGGGTACAGATGAGGTCCAATAACAAACTTTCCTTCCAAACTTAACTTGCGTATTATTGGACCAAATTAAGCATGCACCTCAAGCAACTCAATATGAAAACTTGGAGCTCCAAGTTTATGGCTTTCCACGTCCAAAACCTTTCTTTTAAAGCAATACTTCAAAAATAGTGTTCCCAGATATTTAATTAAGTGTTTTTAAGCAATAGTTAAGCATGATTATGGATAGTAAACCATGTTTACTACTAATTAAACATCTAATAATGATTAGTTAACGCTGAAAATCACAATTATTTTACTTAATCGCAAAACAACTTTCTTCGAAAAGCTTTGAAACTTGTTTAACCAACACTTTAAAAGCATTTAATGCTAACTAAACATTTAAAGGGATATTTTAACCTTCATGTCAACCCATAACCAATAATTAAATAAACTAATTTGAATTAGCTTGGTTAGAATTGAAGCACCTTGAAGCGATATGCATCAGAATGAAGTCTCGATGGCAAATTATTACCTACACTGTTGTAGGATGAGCATTACATGCATAAACCAAAACACATGTGAAATATGATGAAACGTGAATGCTAGTAAAGAGAGGCAAAATAATAAAAAACATCGAGTTTATTCAAATGAACATGGTAATATAACGAATATATGATGTTGTTGATTGAATATTTGCGAGTTACGAACAAACGTGTATGATGAGTTTTTCAAAAATTAAAGTCGAAATCTATAACTTAAAATTCAAAATTCACAATTTATATATTAATGTGCATCTACTTGTTGTTGGATGAATATGCGATGTTTTTAATTGAAAATTTACGAGTTACCAATGAGTATTTGCTAGTTCTTCAAATTTCAAAATGTTTATATTTGTAGATTCAAAATTCAAACATTAATGTAGATCTACTTATTGTTGGTTGAGCATGTGATGTTGTTTATTTAACTTTGTGAGTTATGAAGGAATGTTTCCAAGTTCTTGAAAATGTGAACATTTGAAGTTCAAAATTCAAAATTTTATTGATTGAACGTAACTTTGTATTGGAATGTACACTTTGAATAACTTAAGAGAACATTATAATTGGGTCTAATTATTAAATAATAAAGATGTTCATTTTGATTTGACTGAATGTTTTATCTTATTGTACTTGATGTCTGGTTGCGTGTCAGTTTTGACATGTATACACAATGCTCATTCTACAACTGTGTGCACCATCTAAGCCTTGATTAGACACTCCATTGAAGCCAATTCAATCTTATTTTACTAAAAAAACTCGATTAATCGAGAACATATAACTATATAAGCAAGTTAAGTTTTGAACTCAAGGGAAGTCTAAGAAATATACTCCCTCCGTCCTTTTTTAGTTGCTACTTTTTCCATTATCGGGTGTTTCAATTTATTTGCTACATTTATATAAATTTTTATTTTTAGTATACGGGTCCTATACTTTATTTACAATTTAACCTGTACTTTTGTCCTCATTCTACCTATTAATGATACATAAAACAATAAACTATTTCTAACCCAATCCCTAACCCTAACCCTAACCCCTTATCATCCCTCTCCTCCCCCTATTTTCTTATTTCTCTCTCCTGCTCTCATCATTCTTCTGAAACTCCCTTTTCTCTCTCTTCTACCTTCCAAAAATTGTAGATCTTGTTAATTTTATTTCAAATATAAAAAAACAATAATTACACTTTCTTGTTATTGTTCTAAGACCAATTTCTCGTTCTTTTGTATTGTTGGAGGCTTTTTCTTCTGTTTTTGTTTCCTCTATCCTCCCTGTATTTCGATCTATACATGAGGATGGGGATAAGGAGGACGGTGGCTTGATGTACAAGGGACAGAGAAGATGACAATAAGCTCCATCCTCCCTTTCTCTCTCCCTATTTCATTTGTTTCCTTAGTTTTTTTTTTGACATTTCTCATAAACAAAATCTCATAAAAATTACAACTGAAATTTATTGAGATTTAAAATATATTCATATTTTTTTCTCTTGGATATCCAGAAGGAAATGGTGATTAAACTATTATGCAGACCTAAACAAAGCATATGATCGAGTTCGATGTGACTTCCTTATACTACCCTGATGGCATTGGGGTTCCCCGAACTCTGGATAAACTGGGTATATTAATGCATATCTATTGTGGTGTTATCAGTTCTTGTAAATGGAACACCTTATGGGAAGTTCACAGCTCGAGCAGAGTTTCTCCAGGGAGACCCTATATCCCCATATATGTTTCTGCTATGTATGGAAGTCTTAGCACGAGCTATGAAGAGGATGGAGGTGACCGATAACATAAGAGGCATAAGTTAGCCAGAGGAGCACCATCAATAACGCACTTGTTTTTGCAGATGATGCACTATTCTTCCTCAAAGTGAATATGCAGGCGTGCACAAAAATCAGGTACATTCTTGTTACTTTTAGTACCATCCCTAGACAAGTGGTTAGCTACGAAAAATACTTTATAAAATTCTCATCAAATGCCCCTAGTGAGTTAATAAACACCCTTAAAATACCTTTACGGCCCGTTTGGTTAGTGGTTATAAATAGTGGTAATGGTAATGAAATTTAGTGTAAATTTGTAAAGATTTTCACATGTCCATGACCATGGGAATGAAACTTTATCACAAAACATGGGTTTCCTTTATAAATTTTTCATTACCACCCAATACCACCGTTAGTGAGAGGAAGGAAGTTGGAACTTATGTAGGGTAATCTAAGAAAGTGGATGGAAGGTCAATGACAAAATTTCAACCTATCATTGAGAAAATCGTTAAGATATTGAGCTCATGGAAATATTCTAACCTTTCACCTATGGGAAGATTGTTACTAATAAATTCAGTGCTCGTTGCGGTGGCGTCCCATGTAATGATGCTATACCTTCTACCTACGAAAATATTACATAAGATCACCTCACGATTACTAAAATTCTGGTGGGCGGGTATAACACATAACAAACCTATTTACTGGATCAAGTATGATACACTTATTAAGCATAAGTATGATGAAGGACTGGGATTACGCGACATAAAGGCCTTGAAAAAAAACCTAGACTTCAGTAATGCTGACGGCTGCATAGAAACCTAAATTTGTTGGTAAGGCGGGTATTGAATGCGAAATATACACAGTCGACTCTATAGATTGGAAAAAAGGGTACGACGGTAAGTAGACCTTCCTATGCAATGCGAAGCGTTGTGCGTGTTACTAAGGAACTCCACGATAAGCTTGGTGTTAGAGTGGGCACGGGAGCAGAGATTATGATAGGAGAGTCCAACTAGGCACAAGAACCAACCGGCTTGACACTAACACGAGTCAAAGCTGGGAAAGAACACTTGTCACGGGAAAGTGTTAGCACATTAATTCGCATAGATGGATCCTGAGATCATCAAAAGATATGGGAAAGGTTTGAAACACACACAGCTAAAGCAATTATGAGCACGTATCTTCCAATAACCAAGAAGCAAGATGAGGTCATTTGGATACCCTCTAGCAACGGAGAGTATATGATAAGGTCGCGATATTGGAGCTTAGTATAAGCAAAAGCTTAAGGGAAGCAGGGATTTTGGAAATACTTTTGGAGATGCGACATCTTCCCCAAATGGAAGTACTTTATTTGGCGATTGATCAATGGAATACTACCATTAGCCCCGACACTCCAAAAATAGAGAGTCATGATTGACCAGATCTGTAGATTATGCAAAAACAAGAACAAAACAAGTGACCATGTGTTTCGAGACTGCAACATTGCCATGCATGTGCGGGCAGCATCACACTTAGGGTTTAGGGTAGAACAACAATATGGCATCCTTCTCTCGCAATTAAATAATTTTCTACATTTCGAGAAAACGAAACCAAAGATGGAGGAAGCTGCGGTGCAACTGGTGGCTATATTATGGAGCCTCTGGTGTCATCACAACGAGATTGTCTTCCAAATTTGTAAAGGGATATTATCTTAGATAACACTGACATATAGCCATTTTTCCCAAATAACCCCCACATTGTCGCCCTATCGCAGATAACCCTAAACTTGTAATTTATCATTAAACATGATAGAATTACAAACGGCGTTAACTTGGTTAGACTTTGGATGGGTTTGCCGCCATTTAAAAAGGTGGTTGATGGCATGAAATTTGAAGAAAGTGGTTTGACGCCTTATTCATATTTTGCTGCAAAAAATAAATTCCTTGAATTGTGCATCAAAATTAATGAACATCCTTTTGAATAGCCATCAATCACCTTCTTAAATGGCGTCAAACCCATCCAAAAGTGAAACCAAGTGCGGTTATTCCGTCATGTTCAATGACAAATTACAAATTTAGGGTTATCTAGCGATCGGGGTGACAATGTAGTGGTTATTTGCGAAAAAGGGTTATATGTCAGGGTTATCTGAGATAATATTCCATTTATAAATACAACGCATTAAGGATATTCCAACTATTATGCGAGAATTTACGAGATGGAAAGCAACTTACACGACTTCGCTACCAAGTAAGAGTGTAAGACATGCTCAACCCCCATAGCCCCCGACGGACTGGAAACACGGCAAAGGAAACATATTTAGATTGCCGGAAATGTAACACCCCCAAATTACTCGCTTTTAAATAAATAATTTAGTAAATAATATTTGAGTAATTTAGGAGTATTACCGCCACGTGACTAACACGCTTTCGGCAACCAACTACTAACTAACAAAATAACTTGCAGCTGAAAGACTTTCACCAAAAATAATAATAATTTTATTAATAAAAGTAAATATTGTCTCAATACTCAAAATAAATAAAACACCTTAATCTTGGTGAAGATCCCCTTCCTAGTATGCTCCCATGCACATCGAAAATTCACCTGCAAAACTGCTTACCATAAAGGTAAACAGGTGAAAGCCAAATAGGAAAAAGGAAATACGCGTCAGTATAAAACTGAGTACGAAATGTACTAGATAAGTAACACATTTGTTAGTTTGCAATATTTTTCATTTTAAAAACTCCATCACTAATAATTCAAGAATAAGTCTTTAAGAAAAAACTATTTTCAAACACTTTAATAATAATTCAAGAATAACCTTTTAAGAACAAACTCTATCCAAACACTTGAATAATACTTCAAGAATAACCTTTTAAGAACAAACTCTTTCCAAATAATTTGGATTAAAAATAATCTTGAAAACAATTCCTCTTCTTATCTCCCCTTTTATTTCCTAAGTGTGCACACCCCCAAGCTAGTCATCACATCACGGATCTATATCAAGGCGTAACAATAATTGCCAACAAGTGGACTTTGAAGCATGAACCCTTTTTGATGTTAATCAAGTGGTAATAATAATAATAATATGACTTGTAAGTCATGAATAAATCTCCTTTTCTCATAAGCAACTTTTTGAACATTCAAAGTTCATTAAAACCAATCAACCTTTCCTTGTAAAAATAATTTAATTTTCCAAAAAGGATAACAAAACTTCTATATAAAAATGATTGATAAAATCATTCCTTCTTTTCACTTCCAAGAGTGAATAATAAAATATTGTAACCATTTTAAACCAAATTTCTAAACCAATCCAACAATTAGATCAATAAACAACTCTATCACATAAAACCACATTTCAAAAGATCTAGCTACATAACGTACCTTGATCTTGCACAAAGAGTATACTAGTATCTCCACTTAGTCTTAATCTTAAATGATCTCCTAACAAACCAATAATATAAAAATCTAATAAGTAACTTATCACATGAACTTAATCATGCACTTTTGGCTAGGATTTAAAACTAAAAGCTTAACAAATTCAATTTTGGCGCCATCTTCCGCCAAAATAATTTAAAACGAGTGAAATTGCTAAAATACCCTTTGATTAAAATATTTATTTTAGAAAATAAATATTTTAATTACTTGAATAAATACTCAAAAATATGGGGTATTACAGTCTACCCCCCTTAAAAGAAGTTTCGACCTCGAAACTTAAGACAAAAAGTCATAATCACTTTCCAAAACGGATTAAAATCCAAAATTTCAGTTTCTGACTCAAATGCTCTTGTCTAAATGCATATAATGACTCAAAAATAGGTTAAAAAACAATAACTATGGTAGAAGCGCAAAACTCTTTCGCATTCTACCCCCCTTAAAAAGGACTTACGACCCCGTAACTCGACAACTAACCTCGGAAAACAACTCCGGATATTTCTTGCGCATATCCGCTTCGGCTTCCCATGTTGCTTCCTTAGTCTGATGGTTTGACCACAATACTTTGACTAATCTAACATCCTTAGTCCGATTACTTCGAACTTTACTATCAAGGATTCTTACAGGTCTTTCATCGTAAGTCAAACTATCATCTAACTCAATGGTATCAGGTTGCAGCACATGGGACACATTCGGAATATACTTCCTTAACTGAGATACGTGGAAAACATCGTGGACTCGGCTCAAGTCATTTGGCACATCCAACTTATATGCCATTTTCCCAATCTTCTTTAACACCTCATATGGCCCGATATACTTTGGGCTTAACTTTCCCTTCTTCCCAAATCGCATCACCCCTTTCATTGGAGATATTTTCAATAATACTTTCTCTCCAACTTGAAACTCTTCATCCCTTCCCTTCAAATCAACATAACTCTTCTGCCGATCTTGAGATGCCTTGATCTTTTCTTGAATCACTTTCACTTGCTTCACCGTCTCTTCGAGGAACTCGGGTCCAAGCACCACGGTTTCACTAATATCATATCAGCAAACTGGACTTCTGCACTTTCGACCATATAAAGCCTCAAATGGAGTCATACCAATACTTGCATGATGACTGTTGTTGTAGGAAAATTCTATCAAATCCAAGAAATCCTCCCACAAACCCTAATACTGCATAACACAAGATCGCAACATATCTTCTAAAGTCTGAATCGTTCGTTCTGTTTGCCCATCTGTAGCCGGATGAAAAGTTGTACTCATTAACAAATTAGTACCCAAAGCCTTCTGCAAACTCTGCCAAAAGTTGGACAAGAACCGTGAATCACGATCCGAAACAATGACCTTAGGCACACTATGATATTTCACGACCCACTTCACATATGCTTTAGCCAATTGATCCATCGACCAAGTACTCTTCATAGGTATGAAAGTTGCGGATTTAGTTAAATGATCTACCACCACCCAAATCGTATGATTTCCAGCCTTAGTCCTTGGTAATGCTAACACAAAATCCATTGATATAGAATCCCATTTCCAACTTGGAATATCCAAAGGTTGAACCTTCCCTTGCGGCCTCTTGTGCTCAAACTTGACCATTTGGCATGTGAGACACTTAGCCACGAACTCTGCTACCTCTCGCTTCATGTTTGGCCACTAGAACGTTTGCTTTATGTCCTTATACAACTTATCACCACCTGGGTGTACAAAATAAGGTGAGCTATGAGCTTCTTCCATTAATTTACGCTTCAACTCTTCTCTATTACTTGGTATACACTACCTCCCCTTGAACCGGATACTTCCATCATTAGCTATCTGGAAATCCGACACCTGACCCTCTTGGATCTTCTCTCGAATCCTTTCCAACTTTTCATCCTTTGATTGACCCTCCCTAATCTTATCATAGATCGAGGGTTGAACTGACAAAGAACCCAATAATTCTTCAACACCTCCTTCTTCCAGTACATCCAATGACAGTTTTTGAAATTCAACACATAACTAACTAGGCAGCAGCCGCAGCACCATTGCATTAACTGAATGACTCGACTTTCGACTCAATGCATCAGCAACATTAGCTTTTCCTTCATGATACTGGATCTCCAAATCATAATTCTTGATCAACTCCAACCTCCTCCTCTGCCTCATGTTCAACTCCTTCTGAGTGACAATATACTTTAAGCTCTTATGATCCGTGTACAACTTACACGTTGCCCCATACAACTAGTGTCGCCATATCTTCAAAGCAAACACTATTGCAGCTAATTCAAGATCATGGGTTGGATAATTCACCTCATATGGTTTTAACTGCCTAGAAGCATAAGCAATGACCTTCCTGTTCTGCATCAATACACACCCTAACCCAAATTTCGAAGCATTACTATAAACATCATACCGCTGACTCTCAATCAGGTAGAGCCAAACAGGTGTTGTAGTCAACCTTTCCTTCAACACCAAAAAAGCTTCCTCACACTCTGGAGTCCAGACAAACTTACATTCTTTCTTCATCAAGCTAGTCATTGGTCTCGAGATCTTCGAGAAATCCTTCACAAATCTTCGATAGTAACCAGTTAACCCAAGAAAACTCCTTATATCAGACACCGTCTTCGGTGTTGGCCACTCACGCACTGCTTGAATCTTAGCAGGATCCACCGAAACTCCTTCCCTTGAGATAACATGTCCTAAAAAGGCAACCTCATCCAACCAAAACTCACACTTAGAGAGCTTGGCGTACAATTTATGCTCTCTCAAGGTGGACAAAACTTCCCTCAAATGCAACTCATGACAGCTCCTATCCTTCGAATATATCAAGATATCATCTATAAACACAACCACATATTTATCCAAATATGGCCTGAAAATCCTATGCATCAAATCCATGAACATTGTAGGTGCGTTGGTCAAACTAAACGACATCACTGTGAACTCATAGTGACCATAACGCGTCCTAAATGCAGTCTTAGGAATATCACCTTTAGCAATCCTCAATTGGTGATAACCTGACCTCAAATCTATCTTCGAGAAAATCCCCGCTCCTTTCAACTGATCAAATAAATCATCTATTCTCGGAAGCGGATACTTATTTTTGATCGTCACATTTGTTCAACTCCCGGTAATCAATGCACAACCGCAAACTACCATCTTTCTTTTTCACGAACAATACAGGTTCACCCCAAGGAGACGAACTAGGTCTTATATACCCTTTTTCCAACAACTCCTCCAACTGAACTTTTAACTCTTTCATCTCAGCTGGAGCCATTCTATATGGAGCCTTTGTAATAGGTCCAGTTCCTTGCATCAAGTCTATTTTAGAATACCCTTTGCTTAAAATATTTATTTTAGAAAATAAATATTTTAATTACTTGAATAAATACTCAAAAATATGGGGTATTACTGGAAACCTTAATAAGGATCAAGAAGTTGTCGAGGTACAAGTGGATGGAGCTTGGAAGATCCGTGAAAAAAGAGGAATTACGGAGGATTAGGGTGGCAATAGCTTGGACATGCAGATATAGAGGAAGTGACGACCAAGGAAGTAGAAAGGTTTGGTCGAATTCGACTCTTCTGTCAGAAGCCTTGGCTGTGTTGGAAGGACTAAAGCAAGGATGTAAAACGGGACCCTTACTTAAGGTTAGTACGAAACCCATAAATAACATAGTTGAATATCTTCAGAAACCAGTGGCATCACTTGTAGCTATTAGGAATATTATAGATTATATCATGTTCTGGGCATCGATGTGTGAAGGTGACGGGATCGTTGTAAACACGCCAAAAATACCTAAACTACCAAATATAGGGTAAGTAAAGGGTCGAATCCACAAGGAATTAAGGTTAAGCAAGGGTTAATTCGCTAATTACAATGACCTAAATCTATTTTTGGGTTTTTTCTTGAAAGATTGATAACAAATCTAAAGTCTAAGATAACTAGGAGATTGACAAAACAAATCAGTAAGGCAAATAAAGGAAATAAATCAAGGATAAAGAAACTAGGGGATTAGGGAATTCACCAACAATCAATCCAAGAATACAACCTCAAAGCTAAGGGGAAACAAATGGGGGATCACAAGGGGAAATCATGCACATAGGAACTCTAATTACTCTCTCGAGCTAATTAGAGGAGCTTAATTAGTCACTCTGACCTATTCTCATGGCATGATCAACTAATCTAGCTAAATCAAGAACAACATGATTAATCAAGCTTCCCTAAACTAGAAAATACTTATTTTCATGAAAATCATAGTCTAGCAACCAAATTTAGTCTATCCCTAACTTCATCTCTCGATCCTTCACTAGGGAATCCAAATATGCAAGTCAAAGTGATCAATCACCCAACAAATCAAATCAAACAAATTTAATCACAAGTTTAACCTCAAATGTTGACCCCTTAACATAGATTTAGGATCCAAAGAGTAAATGAAGGCTACATCCCTTCCCCTAGTAAGGAAATACTCACAAATCATGGAAATAAAACAAACCAAAACTTGAAATGACTTCTTCACTGTAACCATGGAGGATATAGAAAAAAGGGGAATATAACAACTAATAAAAACGAGATATAATCAAACAATGCATGAACTAAATAAGATTAGAAAAAGAGGAAGTGAAATAAACAAGAAATTACCAACGTTTAATCTTGCATAAATATGAAAATGGGGTTCAAAAACTTCAAACCTCAAATTTTTCTCTCCTAAGGTTCTAAACTTTGAATGCCAAGTGCAAAATAAATCTCTCCTAATTAGAATGTAAAAATTAGCTTAACCTGAAATGAGAGGAGTTTGCCTTATATAGTCCTAAAATAAACTAAACACAATTACAATAAAACCCCCGTACACAAGAGAGTTTAAGAAAATAAAATTTTCGAAAAAACCTAGTGACCCGGGCGGGTGACCCGACCCGAGCGCTCGGATGGGCACCGACCCGGGCAGGTCATTTCATCAGGATTGAAATGGCTTGGCTCCCAAAGTCGATCACTAGTGGAAAAAATCTTATCTGACACTTAGTAACAGATTCGGTTTTTAGAAAACCGCATCCGAAAATCAATGAAAAAATGGGATGGAAGTCTGGGCAAAGAATCTGATGCGGTCTTTTAGAGAACCAGATCAGATTGTATAATCTGCTGCGATTTTAAAAAATTTGATCCGGTTCTTAGGACCGCATCAGATTTTCGGGTTTTTTTTCTGCCACAAAGTCCCGTGTTTTTTTTCTGCCACAAAGTCCCGTGTTTTTTTCCCTCGCTTAATTCACCCAATTTCAGTTCCCTCCACCCATTTTCAATTCTCCTCCTTCAACGAGTTCAATTCTCCTCCTTCAGCGAGTTCACACCTGATTCCGCCGCCACCAAACCGCCGCCACCACCTGATTTCGCGCCACCCAAAGCTTCCACCAATCGTGTGACTCATTTCCACCCGAAGCTGGGCGCCCAAGGTTGCGCACTGCCCTAGCTTGTGCACCACCCTAGCTTGCGCACCTCCACCTTCCTCCTCCTCAACAACTACATTCGTCCTCTACCCCACCCTAAACAACTACATTCCTCCTCCACCTCTTCCTAGGTAACTAAAAGTTCATAACTTTTATTTTAATCTCATATTTGAAACTTCAAGTTTATAATTCATTGTAGTTTTATGAATAATTGTTAGTGAAATTAGGTTGTATAATAGTTAAAGGGTGGTTCAAAGTTGATTGATTTGAGTTAATTTGATTTTAGTTTAAGTAGTTAGTGTGCTTTTTAGGTTAAAAACCTAGGGATTTGGTGGGGTTGTTGTTGTTGTGGTTGTTGTAGTGGTTGTTGTGTTGTTGTTGTACTTAATTAGTTTACTTTAGTTTAGTTTACTTTAGTTTAGTTTAGTTTAGTTTTGTTTCTTTTTGTTTTGTTTTGTTTAGTTTAGTTTAGTTTAGTTTAGTTTAGTTCAGTTCAGTTTAGTTTTGTTTTGTTTTGTTTGATTTGCTAATTTATACTAATGTTAACTTTAACTTTGTTGTTGATTGAAGCTAGCTAGTGACGGAGTGTTGAGTTCGATTTTCCTATTTACAACCTTGATATTGGTATGTTATCATTCATATTTAACTTTCTTGCTTTCATATATAGTAAATTGGTTTATACGTGAAAAAATGTATATATTTTTCGTTGAATTGAGGTTAGATGTAAAATGTTTTGTTGTTTAAAAACCTATGTATGCATCATCATATCATATGCCTAGATACCCGTTCGAGACTTACTCATTAGTAGTAAGTCTTGAATAGTCCCCGGTTTGGGACTGTTCTTAGATGTTTAATCTCACTTAGGTGGTGAATGTATGCCTTTATTTCGATTCTAGAGGAAAATCTTGGCTCGTCGTTTCCCTACTTTTGTTCTTTGGGTACATATGTAGATATATATATATCTACATCGTGTACTTGGAGAACTGTAGGGAAATGCTGCCGGATTTTCCGTAGAATCGAAAAGAAGGCATACATTCACTAGTGAGATTAGACATCTAAGGATGGGTTAGGTTGGAGTGATAAGGACCCTTGGAAAGCATGCCTAATTTCATTAAATATATATGGTTCATAAACTCTAATCATGTAATGAAGTTCGTCATTGACATGAGGTACTTGTTGGTTGTGTTTAATTAGAGGTCTGATTGAAATGAATCGTGCATGGATGTACGGTAGTCGCGACACGTGTGAATTCGTGGATGGGGTCTATGAATTTTGTGATACTGCATTAAGTCATCAGGCTGCAACGAGAACCGAGGGGTTTTATTGTCCTTGTGTTGATTGTAGTAATGTGGGCATGGTTAGTAGCATTGGGTCGCTTAGGGAGCATATTTTTCGTCGCGGGTTTGGGCAAGACTACCATGTATGGGTTTGGCACGGTGAGGAGGGTATATATGATGGTGGGAATGTCATTGTTAACGATGTCGATGTGCGTGAAGGAGGTGAGTTTGATGTCATTGAGAATGACAAGAACATCGAGAACGAATATGAGGATCATGAAGTAGAGGATGATGATGATGAAGGGGACTATATAGAGGAGATGATGGAGGGGGTGGATGATTATGCTGGCAAACGGCCTAGTGTTTTTGAGTGCATGACCGAGGCATCTCGGAAACCGTTGTTTCCCGGTTGTACGAGGTACACGAAGCTGACGGCCGTGATAACACTCTTTAATATCAAGACGAAAGCCAGTATAAGTGACTCTTGTTTCACTTCCTTGTTTCAAGCCTTTGGTGATATGTTGTCGGACGACCATGAACTACCCAAGTCGAACTACTATGCTAAGAAACTGATGTGTCCCTTCGGTTTAGAGTACCAGAGGATACATGCTTATCCAAACGATTGTGTGCTATATCGAAATGAATATGAAAATATGGATGAGTGTCCTCGATGTGGGAAGTCGCGTTACAGGCGCGCAGGGGTTAGTGATAAGAAAGGGCCTCCAGCAAAGGTGATGTGGTATCTTCCGATTATACCACGATTCAAGCGCATGTTTTCAATTAAAAAAGATGCTAAGAACTTGAGGTGGCATGCAGAACGAAGGAAGAAGGACGGTTTTATCAAACATCCGGCTGATTCTCCTGAGTGGAAAGGTATCGATCGGGTGCATAAGCCCTTTGGTGCCGAGGCCAGAAATTTGAGGCTTGGCCTATGCACGGATGGGATGAACCCATTTGGCACTCTTAGTTCTCAACATAGTACATGGCCGGTTCTTCTAGTTATATACAACTTGCCTCCTTGGTTGTGCATGAAACGCAAGTACATCATGTTGTCGATTCTTATTTCGAGGCTTGAAACACTGGAAATGACATAGATGTCTACCTCCAGCCACTTGTTGATGATTTGAGAAAAATGTGGGATGAAGGGGTTTCTGTGTATGATGCACATGCTGATGAGGTATTCACATTGCGTGCCATGCTTTTATTCACTCTTAATGACTATCCAGCTTATGGGAACTTATCCGGGTACAAGAACAAAGGGAAGAAAGCATGCCCGATTTGCCTGGACGACACAGGATCTAAATACATTAGTACTTGTCACAAAGATGTTTATATGCGCACCCGAAGGTTCCTTCGACGCGACCATCCTTATCGTAATAAGAAGAAGGCATTCGATGGAACAGTTGAGGAAGGGGTTGCTCGTAGACCATTGACTGGCATTGAGGTTTATGATCAAGTCAAGGGTATTGAAACGATATTCGGTAAAGGATCAAGTGTTGGTGATAAGGGACTTTGGAAAAAGGAGTCTATTCTGTGGAAACTTCCATATTGGAGAGATCTAGAGGTTAGACATTGTCTCGACGTCATGCACATAGAGAAAAATGTATGTGACGCCATTCTGGGGACACTTTTGAATATTCCACATAAGACAAAGGATAGCAAAGGGGTGCGACTGTATCTGGAAAGTGAGGGACTTCGACCAGAGCTATGGGCTCAAAAGAGGGACACTAAGAAAAGAAAGAAAAAAGAAAAAGTGCCTAGTAAAGGAAAAGAAAAGGAAAAGGAAAGAAAACGGTGAAGGATGATGATAGGAACTATTTGCCTCCGGCTTGCTACACTCTATCTAGAGCTGAGAAGCGACTTTTTTGCGAGTCTTTGTACGGCATTAAGGTTCCATCAGGGTACTCATCGAACATGAAAATATTTGTTACCTTAGACGGTGAGTTGAAATTATCGAGTATGAAGTCTCACGATTGTCATGTAATGATGCAAGTATTCATACCGATTGCAATTCGAGGGATATTACCGAAACACGTGAGACACACCATAACAGAGCTATGTTCGTTTTTCAAAACTATATGTAGCAAAAAGTTACAACCGTCGAAGCTTGATGCTCTCCAGGCTGGTGTGTTAGAGACTTTGTGCAAGTTTGAGATGTATTTCCCACCTGCTTTCTTCGACATTATGGTCCATTTGGTTGTACATCTAGTTCGAGAAATTAAGCTATGTGGTCCGGTGTTTTTGAGGTGGTGTTATCCCTTTGAGAGACATATGGGCTCTTTGAAAGATAAGGTAAGGAATCCTGCTCAACCAGAAGGAAGTATAATTCAGGGGATTGTGAGTGAAGAGGTCAGTAATTTTGTGGCTGAGTTCTTACCTAATGTTGATCCTATTGGAGTTCCTACATCTCGACACGAGGGCAGACTCGAGGGTAAAGGTATACTTGGCTCCAAAATGATCGTACCTCCTGTTGAAAGGCGCATACAAGCACACTTATTTGTATTGCAGCATATGGTACAGGTCCATCCTTACTTGGATGAGCATATGGAGGACTTACGCGATCAGAATCCAGGTAAAGGGACTAGAGCATTGATGCAGTTGCATAATAAGACGTTTATTGATTGGTTCCATAACCGATTAATGCGTGAAGTAGATTCCAATGTTTCTGAAACTCTGAAGTGGCTAGCATTTGGTCCTCGAGAAGCTGTGCACTCCTATGAGGGTTATGATGTTAATGGATTTACATTTTGGACAGATCGTCAAGATCAAAAGTCGAGATCTCGCTGAGAATAGTGGCGTTTCAGTAGAGGCATCATCTACACAGTATGCAAGTGCCAAAGACAAGTCTCCTATTGATGCTAAATTGTTATTCTATGGGCGGGTTCAAGATATATGGGAGCTTGACTACTCTGGTTTCACGGTCTGCTTATTTCGATGCAAGTGGGTTGATTATAACCGGCGCTACATAAGAAAAGATGACCCTTGTGGATTTACTCTTGTAGACTTGGGTCGGTTGCATTATAGTGAAGAGCCATTCGTGCTTGCATCACAAGTTAAGTAAGTATTCTACGTAACTGACCATTCTGATAAAAAGTGGTCAATTGTTGTCCCTGGAAAAAGAAGTATACTTGGAGTTGGTGATGTTGAGGATGAGGAGGAGTATGATGCGTTTGAAGACACCCCGCCTTTCACCATTCCCAAGTCCGATGTCACTATGTCGAGTTAGCGACAAATTACATGCGTGCAGATCACGGGGAAGGGATAATGGTTGAAACTTCATAGGAAGGTGGCAAAAGTAAACAAAAGGCTCGACTTCTCAAGTTCAAATTCCGGCTTTCGGCTTTTCAAGGTCATTTGACTGAATTTCTCACTTTTTGTCGTTTGTAATGTCAGGCATAGTTTTATTTGGTATGTATATATGTATTACAATCAACTAAACTCGCTTCACATGTTTTGAAACCCATTTTGGGTAAGTGAATGTCATTTTGGGCCGATTTCGGCTTTTCGAGCTCAATTTCTTTAATTTATCGCTTTTAGCCTCATTTTAGGTCATGTATAGCTCTAATTGGTATGTATATATGTATTACAATCAACTAAACTCGCTTCACATGTTTTGAAACCCATTTTGGGTAAGTGAATGTCATTTCGGGCCGATTTCGGCTTCTCGAGCTCAATTTCTTTAATTTATCGCTTTTAGCCTCATTTTAGGTCATGTATAGTTCTTATTGGTATATATATATGTATTACAATCAACCAAACTCGCTTCACATGTTTTGAAACCCATTTTGAGTAAGTGTGTCATTTCGGGCCGATTTCGGCTTTTCGAGCTCAATTTCTTTAATTTATCGCTTTTAGCCTCATTTTGGGTCATGTATAGTTCTTATTGGTATATATATATGTATTACAATCAACTAAACTCGCTTCACATGTTTTGAAACCCATTTTGGGTAAGTGAATGTCATTTCGGGCCGATTTCAGCTTTTCGAGCTCAATTTCTTTAATTTATCGCTTTTAGCCTCATTTTAGGTCATGTATAGTTCATATTGTATATATATATGTATTACAATCAACTAAACTCGCTTTACATGTTCTGAAACCCATTTTGGGTAAGTGAATGTCATTTCGGGCTGATTTCGGTTTTTCGAGCTCAATTTCTTTAATTTATCGCTTTTAGCCTGATTTTAGGTCATGTATAGTTCTTATTGGTATGTATATATGTATTACAATCAACTAAACTCGCTTCACATGTTTTGAAACCCATTTTGGGTAAGTGAATGTCATTTCGGGCCGATTTCGGCTTTTCGAGCTCAATTTCTTTAATTTATCGCTTTTAGCCTGATTATAGGTCATGTATAGTTCTTATTGGTATACGTATCACCATTAGAGTCACTTAAAGTTGGGTCGCATGATTTTAAAGATATATCCGATCGAATTATGGCTTGTGCGGGAGGGGGTGCGGGGGGGCAAGGGGTGGGGGGGTTTGCACGGGGGCCGAAGGGGGGTGGGTAGCAGAGGTGGGTTCTCGCATGGGGGGGCTGCAAGGGGGGAGCAGCAAGGTGGGAAGCGAGGGTGGAGGGGTCTGCGGGGGGGACAGCGGGGTGGGAAGCGGGGTCCGTGGGGGGCAAGAGAGTGGGGGAGCGGGGGGCGAGAGTGGGGGGGGCAAGCAGGGCGGGGGGAGCGACGGGGTGGGCGCAACGGGGTGTGGGGAGCAGCGGAGGTGGGGGGGACAGCATGGTGGGGGAGCAAGCAGGGTGGGGGCAGCAGGAGTGGGGGGAGCAGGGTGGGGGGGCAAGGGGTGGGGGCGGCGGGGGGGAGCGAGGGCGGCGGGGGGGGGGGAGCAACGGGGGTAGCGGGGGTGGGGGCAGGGCGGGGTGGGGGCAGCGGGGGTTATATTTTTGTTTGATGTTTGTTTGAAACCATTGTTTTTTTTGTTAACTCTTGCGCGTCTCTAATTTATTTTTTTACATTATTTCAGGACTTTCAAACATGGACCGAGATGATGTGATTGTGGAGGAGGAAACTGATGATGATTATGATAAGTCATTGGATGATGATGATGAGTATGATGCGGACAAGGAGGAGGATAAAGGTGAACCGGAAGACATAGCGGATGATGAGGAGAAGCGCTTGCGTGAAAGGGAAATTCACTTGGTGGAAATAAATGAGGTGCTAGCCGATAATGCTCCCCCTATTGACAACAATGCTAGGGAAGATTATCCATTTATTTCATCCATCGTTGCAACAAAGAAGCGAAAAGGAAGGGGTGCGACTAAGGGTTTGAATGTCGATAGAAATATCCATATGACCCTCGAGTATGATGATTTGGGTCAACCTTGTGGTAAGTGGCGTGTAAAGTATGGGCAGCATATTGGATTTTGTATGCGCAAACTCAACATTTTGGTCAAATGGACAGATGTGCCCGAGGGAATGAAGAAATCATTATGGGAAGACACTTGTGTAAATTTATTTTTCAACTAAATTAGTTTAAGTTCTCGCATTTAGCCACATGTTAGGACATATATAGTTGTAATAACAACATATACAACCATTAGAGCCAAGAAAAATCACTTCTTATGCTTTGAAACCCATTTTGGGTAAATGAAGGCTATTTCGGGTCGGTTTTTGCTTTTCATGTTCAAAGTACTTAGTTTCTTGCATTTAGCCACATGTTAGGACATATATAGCTCTAATAACAACATATACAACCATTAGAGTTAACTAAAATCCATTGACATGCTTTCAAACCCATTTTGGGTAGATGAAACCGATTTTGGGCAAATGAAGGCCATTTCGGGCCGATTTTGCTTTTCATGTTCAATGTACTTAGTTTCTCGCATTTAGCCACATGTTAGGACATATATAGCTCTAATAACAACATATACAACCATTAGAGTTAACTAAAATCCATTGACATGCTTTCAAACCCATTTTGGGTAGATGAAACCGATTTTGGGTAAATGAAGGCCATTTCGGGCCGATTTTGCTTTTCATGTTCAATGTACTTAGTTTCTCGCATTTAGCCACATGTTAGGACATATATAGTTGTAATAACAACATATACAACCATTAGAGCCAAGAAAAATCACTTCTTATGCTTTGAAACCCATTTTGGGTAAATGAAGGCTATTTCGGGTCGATTTTTGCTTTTCATGTTCAAAGTACTTAGTTTCTTGCATTTAGCCACATGTTAGGACATATATAGCTCTAATAACAACATATACAACCATTAGAGTTAACTAAAATCCATTGACATGCTTTCAAACCGATTTTGGGTAAATGAAACCGATTTTGGGTAAATGAAGGCCATTTCTGGCCGATTTTGCTTTTCATGTTCAATGTACTTAGTTTCTCGCATTTAGCCACATGTTAGGACATATTTAGTTGTAATAACAACATATACAACCATTAGAGCCAAGAAAAATCACTTCGTATGCTTTGAAACCCATTTTGGGTAAATGAAGGCTATTTCGGGTCGGTTTTTGCTTTTCATGTTCAAAGTACTTAGTTTCTTGCATTTAGCCACATGTTAGGACATATATAGCTCTAATAATAACATATACAACCATTAGAGTTAACTAAAATCCATTGACATGCTTTCAAACCCATTTTGGGTAGATGAAACCGATTTTGGGTAAATGAAGGCCATTTCGGGCCGATTTTGCTTTTCATGTTCAATGTACTTAGTGTCTCGCATTTAGCCACATGTTAGGACATATATAGCTCTAATAACAACATGTTTTCATTGATATATATCTATATGGAAATTAACTATTTGTTGGTTTCTTGTTTCTATAGAATTTGTTCCATATTACTCCTAATGACGCCAAAAAGGCGTTGTTCCTATCCGCGGTGGCCGAAAGATTTAGAGCTTTCAAAAGCAAACTAGTTAGTGGGTGGATCACAAAACGGAGAAAGAAGAATGAAAAGAAGAATGTAAAGAGGGGGAAAATTGTAAAATCAAAGCAAAATGAGACAGTAGAAACAGAAAATGACGGGGGAGAGGAAGAGCCACGACAACCGGATAACATGCCTTATGAGATTTGGGGCCATATAAAACGAGAGGATTTGGAGGCATTTGTTGCCCAAAATACTACGCCGGAGATGGTGGTAAGTATTATGCTATTTATCGCATATTCGACTTTGTATATTTACTTTTAATACAATTAGATGTGTTTTCAAACTAACCATGTGATTTTATAGGCTAAGCGTGAGAAACATGCACACAGTTCAAAACAGAGGAACCACTACCATCATATGGGTTCCTACACTTATGCGAGGGCGAGACAGGTGTGGATTGACGATAAATTTTACCCTTCTATCGATGCATCAACAACGACATCTTCTACCTCCAACACCCCATCTGTCAAAGTTGACCGTGTCGCTAATTGGTGGTGCTCCATGCATAGGCGTGATTCAAACAATAAAATGACCATTTCAGATCCGGGGACCTTGAAGATAGCAAATGCCGTTGTAAGTAATTGAATTCACATGTTTTTCCCCCGCTTGCTGTCGTCCCCTTGCTGCCAAACCCCCGTCCCCTTCTGCCGAACCCACGTCCCCTTGCCGCCTCCCCGCCGGACCCCCCCGCCCTGCCCCCGGCCCCCCCGCCCCGCCCCGCCCCCTTTCCCCCTCGCCAACCCCCGCCGCCCCCCCCCTCGGCGCCCCTCCCCTCGCCCCCTTCCCCCAACCGCCCCCCCCCCTGCCCCCCCCCCTGCGGACCCCCTTCCCCGCTGCCCCCTCCCCTGCGGACCCCCCCTTCCCCCTCTGCTGCCCCCCCCTTGCCTCCCTCCCCGCCCCCCCTGCCCCCCCTCCCCGCAGCCTTCCCCGGTGGCCCCCTCCCCTCTGCCCCCGCGGACCCTCCCTTCCCCCTACGCCCCCTGCGGACCCTCCCTTCCCCCCCGCTGCCCCCTCCCCCCTGTAGACCCCCCCCCCTCCCCCTCCCCCCCCCCCCTCCTCCCCCCCCCCCTGACCCCCTTTCCCCCCCCTTGCCACCCCTCCCGACCCCCTTCCCCTGCCCCCCTCCCCTGCCTCCTGCCTCCCCCCGCGCCCCCTGCCGCCCCTTTCCCCCTGAGACCCCCTTCCCCCTGCTGCCCCCTCCCCTGCGCCCGCCCCCCCGGACCCCCCTTCCCCCAATGCCCCCCCCCTCCCCTTGCTTGCGCCACATCCCCGCACAATCCCCCCATTGCACAACCCCCTTGTTAATTTGTAATTTTTTATACATACACTTGTAGTTCTATAATCTATGTAGATGGGGATCAAGTAAAAAGAGGTTAGCGGCGAGTTCACTCCCGAAGGCAACAAAGATGCTCTTTACGAGACTTTTGGAAAGGACCACAATGGACATTTGAGGGGTTTTGGTGGTATTCATCTCGGTGTGAAAAAAGCCTATGCTAAAGATTCCTCCGTGGGTAAAAGATCACGCTCTAACGAATCTATGTTACAAGTTATGCGGGAGAAGCTTACGGAGGAAATAACCGAGAAAGTGAAGGCTAAAATCACGGAAAGTTTCAACGCGGTCCTTTCACAGTTTGGTATACCGGCGATACGTCCTTTGGATCGTCCTTTGGAGGACAAAGCTAGCCATCCTAACACACAAAAATCAGCACCATCTATACTTGAGTTAGAGGTAACTACTATCCTTCTTATAATTTTTAAAACTAAGTAATATAAACTAACCTCAATCCATTTACTTTTGGAAGGAAGAAACGCCTTGCCAGCTTTTACTAGATGTAAAAGATGAGGGTTTGATTGTGGTGGCTGAAGGAAATGCACAACCACGAAGTGAACGACCAATAGTCCATCACGAGTGTGTGGACAATGAGCACTTGGCGGTTAGTGTAGTCACCATCACTCCTGGTTACGAAGACTTTGCTCTTCCGTTGCCTAAACCGTCAGTTGATATGAATGTCTTGATCGACGCTCGTGGTGGTTATGTGTTGTGGCCATCGGCATGGGTGAGGTTTTCAGACGAGGTAAAATGAGAAACTAAAATTCATATTCATATTGATTTATTTCATACCTATTAAATATAAACTAACTAAGTTGAATGTTTTTCCCTTTGAATTAATAGGTTTTGGAGAGAATAAGCAAGCCCAAGGAAAGCAAGCCCAAGGAAAGCAAGGCGGACTCACCTCCTCTAGAAAAGGCGAAGGAGAAGGAGGGTACAAGCAGGCCAAAGAAGGCCATTTCGGGTAAAGGAACGCAAGACTCCAAAGGTTTAAGTTGCGTACAAAACCCGTCTAAAGATACTTGGATTGAGAAACCAACGCTTCAGTGTCTCACTAAGTCATGCTTATGGCTACATGCAAATGTGCGTGATATGCCGGATGATACACCTGTGGAGGTGAAGTTGGGTACCACGGAATTCAACTACCACGAGGAAACATCGACATGGGTGTCTAAGGTTGATGTGAAGGAGTTCCTTTGCGGAGAGATGTTGAATGTTTCCTTGATTCAAACCTTCATCAGGTATAATAGTTGTACTTATGAAATATATGAACTTCCTTTGCAATATCTAATAATATATCTATGTTATGTACTTGGTTGTGCTTTGAAGATTACTCCAAGATGATCCTCGTGGACGCGATCAGTTTGGGTGGTTATGTCCAAATTTTGTCCGAGCTGACAATTGTTTGCAAAACACAAGTGAGGTTAAGGAGTATATTTGGCTATGTCTCAAAACAGCTAAACGTGCACAACATAAGTTCATATTTGCCCCTTGTTTTGAAATGTATAGTTCTTAACCTTGTATCCATTTTTGTCACTTTATTATTATACAATACAAGTACTCACATGATTGCTTCCTAACTTTTTTGGGATTTTAGTCTCCATTGGTCGCTCCTTGTGATTTGTCCTTCAAACAACACAGTATATCAGTTTGATTCTGCAGCTCAAGATCCACCACGATCCTTACTCCTCAAATCATGCATAAATAGGTATGTTTGTTACTTAAAATGCTTATTTGCATAACATGTTTCACTAATTTCATCCTTTGCCCACTTCTCACATGAAATTAACATAACTACAGTTGTATGAAGAAAGTTGAGAGAACAGGACAAGTTCCTAAGTGGAAAGCAATGAAGGTAATAGATATTACTTAAGCTACTTCTTTCATTTATAAAAAACAAACATGTACATACGTTTCTTACATGATTTTTTTAATGTAATTTTATAATTAGTGTGCTCAACAACCCGGGGGAACCGAGTGTGGCTACTATGTGTTGAGGTTCATGTTCGATATATTTTCAAGTTGCAAGGAAGCCCGGGATCTTGAGAAGGTATTATATATAAATAATAAGTAGCTCAATATACGGCCGATTTTGGCCTCGTAAGCTCAATTTTTTTAACTTTCCCGCATTTAGCCACATTTTAGGTCATATATACTTATAACAAGTACATATAGAACTATTAGAGTCAAGTAAACTACATTCACATCACTTAAGACCCAAATTGGGTAAATGAATGCCACTCGTAGCCGATTTTGGCCTTTTAAGCTCATTGTACTTATTTTCATACTTTTAGCCACATGTTAGGACATGTATAATTCTAATAACAACATGTATAACCATTAGAGTCAAGTAAATCCATTCACATCCTTTGAAACCCATTTTGGATAAATGAAGGTCATTTCGGGCCTATTTTGGCCTTTCAAGCTCACTGTACTTATTTTCTTACATTTAGCTACTTGTTAGGACATGTATAGCTCTAATAACAACATATACAACTCTTAGAGTCAAGTAAAATCCATTCACATGCTTTGAAACCCATTTTGGGTAAATGAAGGCCATTTCGGGCCTATTTTGGCCTTTGAAGCTCATTGTACTTATTTTCTTACATTTAGCCACATTTTAGGACATATATAGTTCTAATAGCAACATATGTAACCATTAGAGTCAAGCAAAATCATTTTTCATGCTTCGAAACCCAATTTGGGTAAATGAATGCCATTTCGGGACGATTTTGGCCTTTTAAGCTCATTTTGCTTATTTCCTTACATTTAGCCACATGTTAGGACATGTATAGTTCTAATAACAACATATACAACCATTAGAGTCAAGTAAAATCCATTCACATGCTTTGAAACCCATTTTGGGTAAATGAAGACCATTTAGAGCCTATTTTGGCCTTTCAAGCTCATTGTACTTATTTTCTTACATTTAGCCACATGTTAGGACTTATATAGTTCTAATAGCAACATATATAACCATTAGAGTCAAGCAAAATCATTTTTCATGCTTTGAAACCCAATTTGGGTAAATGAATGCCAAGTATGGGACGTTTTTGGCCTTTTAAGCTCATTTTACTTATTTTCTTACATGTAGCCACATGTTAGGATATGTATAGTTCTAATAACAACATTTATAACCATTAGATTCAAGTAAATTCCACTCATATGCTTTTGAAACCCATTTTGGGTAATTGAATGTCATTTTGGCCCGATTTTAGCCTTCTTAGCTCAACTTTCCTTAATCTCCCGCACTTACTCTCATTTTAAGCTCATATATAGTTCTAATAAGTATATATGGAAGTATTAAAGTCAACTAAAGTCCACTCACATGCTGTGAAACCCATTATGGGTAATGATTGTCATTTTTTGCCGATTTTTACATTTTAAGCTCGATTTCCTTAATTTCTTACATTATATTATTTCCTCAATCTCTTTAGAGTCAACTAAAGTCATATATGTGTGTTTCCTTATGTTTGTTTTATAAGGTATTCCTCGATGGCAAACCAAGGGATGGTTGTTTCACCACGGCCGAGATAGATGAGGTTCGGGATTTGCTAGCACGCTACCTTACCGACTTTTGCACGTGAAGATGATGTCGCGGCTTTGAGTTTTTATGTTCTCATTATGTTACTAGCTACTTATATAGGTCCAAATATTTATTTTTGATTTTAGTACTTATTTCAACTTTATTTGTAGTACATTTATAATTCTCAAAATATTATATATATATATATATATATATATATATATATATATATATATATATATATATATATATATATATATATATAATATCATTTTGACTTGTATACGACGCGTGCGTGATACTTTTTTCCAATTATAACAGGTTTAAATATAAGCTTCATATAAATATAATAATATAATAATATATATATATATATTATATAATATTTAAATATATATAACAATCTGATCCGGTTTTCCTAAATAACCGGATCAGATTGTGTGGTTTGCATACACCAAATTGGCGCCAAGTACATTTTCTGATCCGATTTTTTAAGAAAACCGGATCAGATAATATAACTATCGGATCCGGTTTTCCTAAAAAACGGGATCAGTAAATAATTGATATCGGCTGCGAGCCCACCTGATGCGGCCCAAAACCGCAACAGTAAGCCCAGTTTTGACCGCATCAGATGGGCTTTTTTCCACTAGTGGATCCGTACGGGTCAATTCACCCGAGCCCTCGGGTCAAGGCTGACCTGGTCGGGTTTATTGACCAAGGCCCTCGGGTCAGTCTTTGGTCCTCTTCTTTTCCTTTTTCGAGCTCCTTGATGCCCCATTTCTTCACTTCCTTACCTCGGGTTTGTGCAAATGTCCTCCAAGCATGCTCCTAAGTCCTAAAATCGGAACCAAACACCCAAAGAAAATGTAGAAAGGAGGAATCTCGCACAACTTGAAGAAAATAGAAGCAAATTAGCCTAACTAACCTAAAAGCGACAGTAAAATCAACTAAAAGCTAATCAAAAGCCAAGAAAATAAACCAAGCATCAAAAGGTGTTAACATAGAGAAGGTGGATAAGAAAAATGTAGACATAGCGCATAGGTTAGAAATAGAAGTTAGAAGGCATAAATGTAAGTAGTCCACTATATAAATAGTTATGGATTGACCTGTTATCAAAGAAATAAATTGGGCCAACAAAGAATTCTCACGCGGCCAACAAAATATGGAATCAGGTGGGTTGTGCTTGTGCATTAGAGAAACACATATTTTAACAAAACCAATTATGAATTAACTAAAGTGCTCCACTTTATTGGCAAATAAATTAAACTTGGCCAAAGTATGACTAATTTTGAGTTTATTGTACCTTTTTATTTTTCATAAAAAAAAATAATATATTGCAAAGATGAGGGTTTGGCGCAAGGAAAGGAAAAAATAAACCTAAAATAAAAGAAAAGGGCAACTGGAGTTCCTACAAAGCTTTAACTAACTCATGAGCGGGAACAACATCATTCCTGTGGACCTTTGTGAGGCGACACCAATGAAACAATCTTGCAACATGTAGAATGCCAGTAATATTGCTAAAGACTAACAAGTACATCCGAATCCGTGTAAATCATGATGCAAGAAAAGTGAGGTGGACCGAGCCCAAGACAAAGCAAAGAGGCAAGCTTTAGCGTCAGTGTGTAGGGTTGATGATGCTTGGAACATCTGAGCATGACTGGTGGTGATAATTATTCTAGGAAAAGTAGCAACCCATACAACACCCCCTTGTTGTGTATTTTTAACCCATAAGCCATCTATTCGTATAAGCACCTTTGGTGTCGCTTGCTGATGACGGCCAAGATTTGCAAAAATAAACCTCGTGGTCGGCCCACCCCTCAGTTCCTGTATAGAAGTTACCAATTGCTCATGGGAGAAGATCAAATGTTGTTGATTACAAACCTCAATATGTTGTTGAAGGACTTCGACTGTTGTGCGAATACGTCTGAAAACCTGATCATTATGAGTTGTCCATATAGCCCAAAGTGTACCTACATAAAATATCAATTGACTACCATCAAGACCTCCATCCTCCGTGAAACTGATGATATCTTGCATAAGCCATTCAGTAAAAGGTAATTGAGTATTGGCTAGATCGTGACTATGTAAATTAGTGATAGTCCACGCTTCAGAAGCAAGCGGACATACTCGGAAAAGATGATGGCAAGATTCCACTTCACCCAAATAAATAGGGCAGCTGTCTAAATCCTCAAGTCCCCGACGAAAGAGATTGTCTGCCATCGCGAGGTTATTATGCCAAAGTAACCAGAGAAATAGTTTTCATTTTGGCATGATGTTCAGACTCCAAATAATGCGAAAGAAACGCAAATGCATTGGAGTTGTCATGCTACAAATATCATTTTGTTGTTGTTGAAGAACAAGAGCGTACGCTGATTTGGTGGAGTACTCACCGGATTTCGTTTGTGGCCAATATAAGGCATCCTGAATATTCTAGTTACTCGGAAGCTCCATACCTAGGATCTTGTGAGCACTAGATGGGACAAAAATGCTATGAATTTTCCCATTACTATCCCAACCCTGGCTATCGATAGAATGAGATCCGCAACCCTTAAACGAGTGGCCGCAATTAGAGATACGTCATCCTTTATGACTGGCCTTTGACCATGTACCCATTTTTCCTTATAAGACAAAATACGTTGTCAATTCCCTACTTTTCAGACACAATGTTGTTGGAGTTTCTTTCTTACCTGAAGTAATCCCCTTGAACCCTATGAGATGTTATGGTTGCTGGAAGCTAAATATCATTTTCCAGACACCTAGGCTCACTTCTAGAAGGAAAGGGAACTGCCTAAGGGAAACAAAATAGAAAAAATATCGTGGAAGCTAATTGAAAAACTAATGTTGTGATACTATATTAGATTCAACAAAGCTCCCTGAAGTGATTTCCATTGATCAATATTGATAGTTTACCAACTAACAATAATTCTAATTGTGTGTTAGGAAACCTACCAAAGATATGAAATTTATTTGCAATAAATATCCACATAATATTCTATCTCATCAAATATAATGCTACCCAACATTTTTTTTTGGTCTAGTCTTCTTTTGGTTTTACACATCGTCATATTTTTAATGACAATGTTTATTTAGTGTCATTGCCTATGAACTACAATCAAATTATGTGCCATATCTTAGAATGCTGGCAATGTTTGTACTTTTTAGCAAAAACTTAATTTCTGTTAGTGTGGTTATCAATCTCTTTATGAGAAGGATATTTATCATGTAAATGGATTTCTCACTAAATATCTTCGAGTAATTTTTTTCCACCAAATATCCCTGACTTTTCGAAATTCATTATATACCCTCAATTTCTTAAAAATTTACCATGCGATATGCCCTTAATGACTAACAACCATTAGCTTTTTTTTTTATCATTAGTTCCTAATTTTTTTACCAAACCCTAAATAATCTTTATATATATGACCCAATCATTGACAAACATTACAATACCTTATATGACTCTTTTTTCTCTCTCTTCCTTCATAATTCTTTTTCCTCTTTCTTACCATATATAGATGTTTTAATGATCGCCTATTGGGACAAATGAATGAAGTATAGATTAACTAGGGTTTCGTAATGGAATTAGGGGTTATTGACCAAAAAAAAGCTAACAATAATTAGTCATTAAGGGCATATGGTAATATTAGAAAAAATAAGGGTATATGATAAATTCTGAAAAATTCGAGGGTATTGATGAAAAACAAAATTACTCAACGCATTTGTTGAATCGTAAACTAAAATATCACTCATAGAATGAGAAAACGATAAATTGTAAATATAAATAAAAACACATATAGGTAACAGATGTAACAACTTTCAATAACAATTTTTTTTTGTCTAGGGAATCTCTAAGTATCAAGCAAATATAAAATCAAACATTAAATTAAGGAAAGCTAATCAATTACAAGAATTTACAAACTGCCTACTTTACTTAATTTACACTTATTAATTTATCATCTTTAACAGGTGTGTTTGGCAAAAGTAGTTGTTACGGTAAATATTAAGCTGCAACATTAGCTATCGGTTGTTGGACTAGTTAGCTGTTAGCTTTTAGTTGTTACAACTAGACTAATAAAATCGCTTTTATGATAATTAGTGTTTGGTAAAACTAGTTGTAGTTTAAAAAATAACAAAAAGAAATTTTATTCAATCTTCAAAAGCTACTCAAAAGCTATTCCTATCCTCAAAAGCTAATATTTATAACTTTTTTTAAAACACTAGCTCATACACTAAAAAAATTTTTTTTTTTTTTCAATTCTATAACTAATTGCCACTTCGATCTTATCAGATTCCATCCTTAAGCAAACTAAGTTATAAGCCAATGATTTAAGGTTATTACTATTTGCATACTCATATATAGGTATGTACAAAAATTGAACCATCGAGAGTAACATGGAATCTTTATTCTACATCACTAAATACTTTTGTACTTGAATGAAACCAAATGACCAATCTAAAAGTACGAACACAACAAAGTTCAAATATTTAAAAAATTGATAAATAAGTAAATTAGTGCAATTTGCATGGGTATAAAAACAATTTATATCTATAAAATAGTATTACAAATGACATTAAATAACTATTCAACCTGTGCATTATATGGGTTTCAAAACTAATATATCTTTTTTATAAAAGAGGATCTTTTCGGAAGTATAGAGAGTGCCATCTAGAATTGTCATGATTCTAAAAATAGAGTTATATAGAGATAAGAATACACATATAGTGTTTGAGTTCGACATTTTAAAAAAAAAAAAAATTTTACAATATAAATTAAGTATAGCTATGTCTACAATATTTAATTAAAATAATATATTTCCATATCACTAGAAATTGTTCATAATATTCTTTATATAAGATCCATATACAATATAGTTTCTTGATTATGCATAGGAGCATATAAAAAATAATTCTATTACAAGAGTAGGACTATGGTTGTATAAAAGAAGTGAATTTATAAGAAGTATAGTAGAAATAAGAGGCTATAAAGATCGCGTAGGTAGGTTATTACACAGTTTCTCACCAAGAAGGGTTCATCCTAATGATCCTGCCTTCAATCATTCTCCTACTTCTCATTTCTCCACTTTCTCAAACTTCTCAACAAGTCAGCATAGCTCGCCAATAATTGAACGTGAACCACCGAACTCCCCACGGTCTCCTCATCAGTCATTACCTTCTCTTTGCACCAGTGCTGCTGGAACGTCAGTGGCTGATAATTTATGGCCAAGAAAGCGTCTCAACTTAGGCCAATTATAGTGTGCTCAATCTGTTAATGATTTAGATAATTTATGGCCAAGAAAGCGTCTCAACTTAAGCCAATTATAGTGTGCTCAATCTGTTAATGATTTAGAGAGTATCAATGTCAGAATCTTTCTCTCAACAAATTGGTATTTGAAGATGCGCAAACTTAAATGGGAAAGGTGGGAAAGGAAAGGGGGTTCCTGCTCTGGAATGCAGATCCTATGGAAGGGTCTTGGAAGTCAAAGGCCCTAACGATGTTGTCATGGCTAAGGATCTAGGAGTAGAGGCTGATGAAGATATCACTTCTAAGCTGGTGGGGAAGCGCACTACACCTGAGGTTAAGAGTGATGTGGTAACTAAGAAGCAGCGCAATTCACCTTCTTCTACGGAATCTGATGACATGAAGGAGATGCAATTCTCCTTGGCTCTTTCTTTAATTCCTAAATGATGTAGAGGATGGCACTTCATAGCCTCTACAGGGTAAATGAGGTTAATCTCATGAAATGCACAGGGTCTTAATGATGACCACTCCCTTGCATTTCTATATGTTAAGTGGTTAGTTCGTCGGCATAATCCTATGTTTTTCTTTACCTCTGAAACGAAGTGTGATGTTAGTCAAGTCGTTGCTAAGTTTAGGTCTGCCAACCCAAAAAAAAAATTGGCATTGATGCCACATGCTCAAGGGGTGGCTTGTTTACCATGGTTGGTCTAATTATCATGTAGTTGGTCTAGAGTCCTCTCAAAATTATCTTTTAGTGTCTATAACTGAAATGAGTGGTCATCAATGGTATGTGTGTTTTGTTTACAGTGTGCCTCGATTTCAAGATCGAAAGTTTGTTTGGGTTCAACTTTATAACCTCATTACCAAGTACCCGAACTGACTTCTTATTGGTGACTTTAACCAATTGGAGTTTTATGAGGATAAATTTTTTTTTTTTTGGGGGGGGGGAATGCTTCTATTAGAGGATGGGATGATGTCATGCAATGTCGTATTTCGATGTCTTTAGTAGAAGTACCATTTTTGGGATGTCGGTATACTTGGACAAACAAGAAGGATGGCTCAACTCTTATAATGGAACGTTTAGATAGGGCCTACTCTACTTCTAATTGGGAACTTCTTCATCCAAATGGCATTTTAATCCATGGACCAATATTATGCACTGATAATGCAGCGATTATTTATGACAACAATGTGGTTAATCTTGGTAATAGACGTCCTTACCAATTGGAGAACTGGTGCTTATAAATACTGAGATACGGGAATATATTGAACAACTTTTGCCAACTTCCTTCTTAGGATCTCCAGCTTTTATTCTCACTAAAAATAAACAGTTGCTTATCAAAAATATTAAGCCTTAGTGCCTTGCTCATAAGAAATTTCAAGGTATCAATTGGAAGGTTATTTGTGGGACCAAGGCTTGGATATTTCCAATATAGCCCAAGCTCAAACATATCTTGATTCTTTACAACATACTATCCATCATTTGAAGGAAGGATATGTGTTTAAGCAACAATGAATGAAGTTGCTATGGTCTTTATTTGGCAACATCCCTTCTAAACTCCTTTATGCAAAATTGAAGAAAAAGTTGACTAGAAATTCGCTCACTCATATTCAAAAATCGGATGGACAATGGATTACGGAACCTTATGAGATTCATCGGGAAGTTCTAAATTCTTTTAAAGATATTAACATGATCCTTCCTCGAGTAATTTAGATGAGATTGATATGGTTCTGTGTGAATTGGATATTCAACCAACGAGTCATCAACAAAGCCAGATTATTTCTCATCCTTTGAGTAATGCTGAAATTAAAGAAGCCATGTTTGCTATTGGAAAGTGTAAATCTCCTGGCCTGGATGGTTTTACAGCATAGTTTTTTCATCAGCATTGGGATATTGTGGGGAAGGATGCTATCAAGGGAGTTCAACATTTCTTCTACACTAGTAATATTCTTAAATCATGGAATAGAACTTACTGGTTTTAATTCCAAAAATTGATTCCCCAGTTAACCCTACCTAATCAAAGCCAATTAGTCTGTGTAATACCCTGTACAAATGCATCTCAAAGTGCTTAGCAGCCCGTCTCAAGCTCATTCTTCCTTTCCTTATCAATGAATACCAACATGCTTTGTTCCAGGACGGTTAATGAGTGATAATACTATCATATCTCATGAACTCATCCATTATATTAATCAAAGAAAGAACAATTCCAATACCTTTGCTGCACTAAAATTTGACATGAGTAAGGTTTATGATAGGGTTCATTGGCTTTTTATTACCCGAGTTCTCAAAGCCTATGGTTTTTCCCCCTTTGGATTAACCTTGTTTATCATTGCATATCTACTGTTTTCTATACGTTGTTGATTAATGGTCAAACTTCAGAAAATTTCACTCCTAAGTATGGCCTTCGGCAATGAGACCCACTTTCCCCGTATCTTTTCCTCTTTTGTATGGAGATTTATTCTCTAATGCTATCTTTAGGTCAAGATCTTGGTGAGTTTATGGGTATTAGTGTGACTAGGCATTCTCCAAAAATTACACACCTTTTCTTTGCTGATGACGCCCTCTTTTTTTCGTACCACCCCACAAGCTTGTAATTCAATCTCAAAGATTACTTCTAGGTTTTGCTTGATTTCTGGGGAACAAATCAACTTCTCTAAATTAGTTATTAAGTTTGGGGAACAAATCAATTTCTCTAAATCAGTTATTAAGTTTACCCCGAACACCTCTACTTTCGAAAAAACTTTGTTCAAAGACATTTTATGTGTTACCCCTGTTCAAAATTTGGTACTCATTTCGATGTGCGTATTGATATTATTGACTCAAAATCAGAACACTTTCGTTTTGTTGTTGACAAAGTGGCTAAAAGAGCGCATGAGTGGAATTTCCTTCTCCTTTCCTTCAATTCAAAGGTCATTTTGATAAATACTATTTTGGTTGCAATGACTTCTCATACCATGGCCTCTCTCGCTCTCTGCCTATTCCTATGGGAACTACGACCAAATTTGAATTCCTTTTACACTCCTTTTTATGGGCTAATAAAGGTCGTAAAGGTATTTGTTGGATTAAGAAGGAGGTCTCTCGCCTCCCCAAAGGTTTTAGGGGTGTTGGGATTCGCTCTCCAAATATTTTGAATGCTTGTCTTTTGATGAAACAAGTTTGGAGAATTTCTAGATACCCTAACCTTCTCCGCTCGAAATTTTTTAATGTGAGAGGCCTCAGCCTTATGTTAACAGGAAGAACTTTGTCTTCTTGTTCTCCTATGTCCTGGGGGATGAGGGGTTTAAGTCATGCTGAAGTCACTATGTTCAAAGGTTGTGCTTGGAAAATTAGAAATGACAGATGTGTTAAAGCTTTTTCTAATCGTTGGGTGAATAATGAGATTCCTGTGGTTCACTCAGATATTAGCTTACATTAAGCCCAAAGTCTAAAAGTGTCTGATGTTATTAACCATACTTCTCATTCGTGGAATCAAGATTTGGTTAGGCGGTTTTGTAGCTTCAATGATGCTAGAAGCATCTTATCAATGGAGCTATCTACAAATGATGAAGATGACAATTTGTATTGGATGGGTCACCCCTCCGGTAAGTTTACTCTTAAAAGTGCTTATGCCAGGATGTCCACTATTGATTCTCTTGTTTGGAGACATTCTTCTACTAATTTATCTCAGGATAGAAATGTATTCAAAATTCTATAGCATCTACCTATCTCTCCAAATTGGAAATCCTTTTTATGGAAAGTTGTTCATAACAGACTACCTACAAGAGAGAATCTTCACAAACGTGGTGTGTCTTTGGATATCCAATGCTATGTTTGTGCTAACTATATTGAAACTCATAATCATCTATTTATTGTATTACTGATTCGTCTTTCTAGAACCAAAATCAAGATTTAAGTCCAACAATTACATGTGATCTAGCTGATCAAACTGATTGGATCATTAACCATATCATGCTCTTCAAAAGCGAGGATGGTCTTCATAGTAACAGGCTTATAAACTTCACTATTTCTCTCTAGAGTCTTTGGACGCACATAAATGAAAATATTTTCCGAGGTTCAACGAATGGTATGGATATTGCACAAAGAAAGAACCACTTTTATCAATTTCATATCAAATGGAGTACACAACAACACATCTTCAATTTGAGTTTTATTCACCCACCTAAGCAAGCGCATGAAATACCACCAAGTTTCTTTGGGGCTAACTTAGGGCAAGTTCGTCAGGGTACAGCTCAAAGTAACATATTGTTTGGCACAACAAACTCGGTCCTCCATGTAGAAGCTATCTCTTGCCTTTATGCAATGAGCTGGGCAATTCAACATCACTTCACTCATGTTTCTTTCTTCACATATTCTACTTAGTTTCTCTTTTGCAGAATAATTCAGTTACTAATATAACCTCCTTTAAACGATTACTGAGATCAAAGAATTCAACCAGTATTTCAACGCATAAAAAGAATTCAACGCATAGTTATGGGATATACCAGTATTTCTATGAGTTTACAACTATATAGTAGTACTATATACACTATAAAGGTCTTATGCAATTGTTTATAGAACTACTACAAAAATTATGACTAATATGATACATTGTGTTATATTGTTATGGCAGAAGTTGTAAGTCAAAACCAAGCTTGGTTTTTGTTGCCACTGATATTATGAAGGGGTATAACAAGATATATGTCTTCTAGGATCTTATTGACGGGAAACTTACGACCTGAAAGCATATACCTCTTTTGCTACACCACTACAAGAAATTGCTCTTTTAATGCTAGAAATACCGTTGTTAGCCCACTGCAAAAGACCAATCACAACATATAAGGGGCCGTCATAGATAAGTTTCCCTGTCATTATCCCATAGTAAAAGCCAATCAGGTTGGGACCAAAACCCAACGCAAAAGCCATTCGCAGCAAGATCAAAACTAGTTGTGAATACTCGCGATAGACTAATAGTGAAGTGATTGGCTAGCTGCCATCACAATTTAACCATTTACATGCCTAGAAATGCAATCAATGGTAGTTCTTTCATGACGCGTTAATAATAATAGCAATTGCAACATATTCGGAGTGTGCAACATCACTCACAAAATTTCATTATCATATATCAATCCTGTCTCCTCAAAGGAAAAAAAATGTATATTAGTCAAGTCTAACAACCTAAGATCCAACTTCATATATTCACGATAATGGATAAGCAGCAACAATAAGAGTTTCCAAGCACCCTAGTGTAGACACATAATCGTGTCTCCCCATTTAAGGATCCGATCATGAAACATACAGTGGTCTTAATTGGTCCAACCCAAGGGTAGAGCAGTCTAAAAAGCCATCCCAAAACCATTTCGAAAAGTGTTAAAGTCCTATTCTAAAGCCCAATTAATTATTCACGATAATTAATTGTATTTTGAGCCCAATCCTTTGAAAAGCCCAATCAATTATTTAATAATAATTAATTAAATAAAATAAATATTTTCAAAAGATATTTTTTATAGTTAAAATCAGATTTTATCCCGTAAAATCAGATGTCAGGAATTAAAGGGTAAAAGACAATCTTTTAAAGGCGTTTTTAGAAAAGCTGGCGAAGGCACGTTAGGAGCCAGGCTGGTGCGCCTAGCACACCAACTTGCGCCTGGCGCACTGTGCGTCAGGCGCAGCTTGGTCCAACTGTGTCAGGTGCACTAATCTGCACCTGACACGTGGATTTCTGACTCACACGGAGTCCTGCGTTAAGCGCAGTTCTCTGCGTGAGGCGCGGAGTTTCTTTCTTATCATTTCAAACCGCGTGCCACGTGTACGCTTTCTACTGCGCATGCCGTGTCATGCGCAATGTCGTTTTCGCTATAAATAGGCCTGATTTCCATACAGATTTAAGAACGGATTTTTCACATTAACACTCTTTGAACTCGACGAATATTATACGAACCTCTTTACGATACAAAATTCATACCTTTCAAACATAAATACATTCAAATCTATACATACACATTCAGATTTTCAGGCTTCATGATTGCTCGTCCCGTAGGTTGTCAATCTCGCAGACCCAAGTCACGGTATAATCCTGAGGGTCCTTAAATAAATTATTTTTATATTGAAGTTACTAACTGTTTTCTTTCCTGATGTAGATCTTTAATATAAAATCACTCTACTGTATATTCTAAACCTTTTTTCCTTCTTTTTATTTATTTTCATACATTATTATATGTTTGCCTAATTATTCTATGCATATTATATGATTGTCCTGCTTTATTGCTGTTATCACCCCACATGTTATTCGTGTTAATCAAAGACCTAAAGAACTGTTCTAATATTAATCAGATTAATTTGGACAACCTGCTAGGTTCCCTATAATATTGATTGCGTAATAATATATCACTAAAAAATTAGTCTTTTTATGTGTTTCCTGAACCAACCTAGACTAATTATTTTCTTAGGGTGTTTAAAACATTATATGATTATTCTTTGGCATAAAATTTGTTGTGAATCGATATTTAGTAGATGCCAACAATGGGCGAACTTGGTTCATTATGACCATATTTGTACCCTCACCCCCAAACTCGATCTTTGGTTCATTTTGACCATCTATGGAGTCAGGACGGAGAAATCTACATTGGATAAGTCCCTATTTTGTCCCTACGGTTTCCCATATCCAATTAGGTTTATGATTCTTCCTTTAAAGAATTGTTGGCGACTTCTTTTAAAACATATTTTCAATAAAACCTTTACAGTGGGGTAGTCAAATCTAATACGCGCTCATCCCACGTAGGTGAAATAAAAACACGCCTACAATTTGGCGACTCCACTGGGGAGGATTTTTGAAAAAATTAAATTTTTTTAAAATGAGTGGGTGAAACTTGAAAAATACGATTTATTCTCCTTTTATGCCTCTGAATAATATATAGTTTTGCATATGCATGGCTATTGTTCAGCCACCATAAGGACAATCTACCTTGCCTCATTAGCACATGTTCTATCTATGAGGTCACTCCCAGGGGTTTTGCGCTTCGTCCTTCCAAAAAGCTTCCTGAGTGAAGTGTTGGATCTTAGTCATAAGCAAACCTACCCAACCATGGCATTGTTCTCTTGTTCCTGACTTGAGAACTGAAGTGCGTCTTACACGTGGCTACCTCTTTAAGCAGGGGTACGAAGCCTGGGATCAATCTCTTAGTCATGGACCCTTTCATACTGAACCTAAACCTGACCAATAGTTTTAAACATAGAACTGGACTTTAGGTTGGAACTTATGCATCCATATTATATGACATTTGCCTGTGATTGCAAGTTTTACCTGTTACTATCCTGTCAATTTGTCATTATTATGCGTCGTTCCTAAAATCGCGTCTAAACAAACAATAGAAAATTCTTCAATCGGCCAATATGTCGCCTAAATCCCCGAAAAACGTGTCGGGGAGTAGTGCGCCAAGCGCATTAAGTTGCGCCTGGCGCACCACTCCCGCTCTAGACGCACGGCTGTGCGTCGTGCGCAGCAATGCTGCGCGACACACAGTCTGTGCACCGCACGCTTTTCGTCGATTTAATCGCCGTAATGATTGATCCTACGTTCAGTCCTATGTTTATCTGTCTGCATTCGCGTAGTGCATGGTCTAATTAATGGTCTCGCCTAATTCAAAAAAAAAAAGTCTTTTCATGCAAGGTCACGTCTGTCCTAAAAAGTGCATCTAAAGTGGTCATTGTAGAGTCAGAGTTGTCATGCATGTCTACCTCTTCTCACCTTCTCCCTGCTATCCTTGTCAATCTTACCTTACCATATTCATCAATTTAAAAAATTACATTTTTCAAAATCAATCCTACACCTTCTTTTATTCTACCTTTTTCGAAAATGTTTACTAATCATCATCATCATACCACGATATTTCAATAAAAAAATATTTTTCAAAATTAATCCATCATCTTTTCCTAACAAAAGATAAAAACAAGGGGTTCTTTTCAAAAATGAATTTCGAAAATTCTAAGCCCAGTTTAAACACCTTCAATCCAATCCAATCAAATAACTCCATCCAATTCACTTGCATTCATTCTAGGCCCATATGCATTATAGTCCATTTTGCATTCATATTAGGCCCATCAAAATTTGAGTTCATGCATTCATATTAGGTCCGCTAGCATTAGAGTCCATCTTAGGCCCATATAAGTCTAGTTCAACTCAAAGCTAAGCCCATTTGCATCTCTATGTGAACCCTTGTAACGCCCCGACCACTAATTCACTAATTAAAACGACCTAATTAGCAGCGGAACACCTATTTGGTCGAGGCATTTCTGTCGCACCTTTGGTTAGGAAGGTACAAGGCTACAGTTATAAAACATATTAAACTTTATGAGACATAATTGTGTTAACTTGAACAACTTATATTATATTAAAGCATCTATCATTAACAACGATAACTCATATTAAAGTATATTGTCTTACACTAGTGGGAAAAACCTTATCTGTCCTGTCACTTAGTAACAGTTTCGGTTTTTACAAAACCGCATTCGAAAATCATTAAAAAAAATGGGATGGAAAGCTGGGCGGAAAATCTGATCCGGTCCTTTAGTGAACCGGACCTGATTTTAGAAACTGCTCCGGTTTTTTAAAATCTAATCCGGTTCACGAGACCGGATCAGATTTTTTGTTATTTTTTCTGAAGAAAAAGCCCGCATTTTCCCTCCACCCAATTTCATTTCTCGCTCCACTGTCTGCTTGCTCCCTTAGCTTAGACCCTTCAATTATCCCTCCCACGCCTCTCTTATCCTCCATTCTAAACCCTTGCTCTCTCATCTCCCCTCCTCTTCTCTCTCACTCATTCCCTTCCCTCCCCTGTCTCTCTCACACTCTTTTCTCTCCTTTCACGAACGAAGCAACCTCCTCCTCTCTCCTCAGCAACGAAGCAACCTGTTCTCACCCCGTTGTTCATCACCTCGTAGATCTCTCTCAGCCCCTCGTCGTTCATCTTCGTCGCTGCAGATCCCGAGGTTTTTCGTTTTTAGTTACTGATTTTTGTTTCGTATTTTAATCTCCTTGTAATTCCAGATTCCAGTTAAAATTTTTCGATATTTTATTTTCCTTTGTAATTCACATATCTAGGTCAAATTTATTTCTTTGTAATTAGACTGAAAGGATTAATTTTCGCTTAATTTCTCTATTTTTTTGTTTGATTTCTTTTTTATTTTCATTTATATCTTCGTTTTTTGTATTTTCGTTCAATTTAATTTTTATATCACCGTAATCTTCAGAAGGTAATCAATTTTTATGCGATGAAGTTTTTCTTGAAATTTTATTGATAATATATCCAATATCTCTTGATTTTAACTTTTATATTGTTTTGTGTAGAAAATTTAGTATATTGATTCACGACTGTTGTATAAATATAGCTGATAAATTATGGTGATGTTTTTTAGTGTTTATAATACACAACCATTGTAATGCAATGTACGACGCTTATGATTTAATATATACTATGTTTGTTGTTGAATATACAACTGAAAAATATTCGTATCAATATTGCTTGTTTTGAGTTTCTTCCTAAGTAGTAGATCTAGTAGATGATTATGATTTGCTTTGAGAAAGTAATAAAAGAACTTGCTAGTGGAAACTTTAGATTGTGAGCTTTGGTTATGATTCATACAGTTGTATCGATTTTTTGGTTTGGTGTTTGTCGTGTTTTATGTTCTGGCTATAGTCAGTTTTAGGAGACAGATACAATTCTGTATATTTAACCTTGCACTGTTTATTTAGTAGGTGTATTTGAATCTCATTTGTCTGCTAGTCGAGCAATCATATTCCATGTTTTGAATCTCTGATGTGGTTGTGATTGCTGTAACAATCGCGAAATTGTTTTCACGGGAAGTACGGATAGTTTGCTGCTATTGCAACCTTAGATATCTGTCATGCTAAGCTCAATAAACTTTATAATGTGGTTGATATTTGGGGTACGATCGAGTTTTGGTTGCATGCATGTTTCTCCATCTCCTTGTGTTCTTAAGGCTTCTAAATAGTTCACTTAATGATGTTGTAGGAAATGGTGGGCCAGTAGAAGACACAGGCGTCAAGTTCAGCTAATGACGAGATTGATATTGATGAGTTGATGGATGTTAGTTCTAGAGCACTTTGCTTTTTTGCTGCATTATACTTATGTGCATATGCATCTTCTAAAATGATAAACTGTGTGTTTCATTCTGTAATGCCAGGATCCGGAGTTGGAGAAACTACATGCAGAGAGGATTACATCCCTGAAGGTTTACATTGTATTGTTGTATTATATACTGTTATTAGATATGCTATGATAAATCTTTGAAGTATTCACGCTAGGATCTATTTGCTTAGAAAGAAGCTGAGAAGCGTCAAGAACAGAAGAAACATGGCCATGGAGAGTATAGAGAGGTAACTGAAGGGGACTTCCTGAGTGAAGTTACAGGCAGCGAACTAGTTGTCTGTCATTTCTATCATCAGGAGTTCTATCGATGCAAGTAAAGCCCCAGTCTGACTTTTTCTTAATTCTAATATCAAACATTTTTATTGAAGTCATCGAAAGAGTTTAGAGGGCTTTCTAACTACTATGTTTTGGGTGAAATCAGATACCCCATTTTAAATTCAAGTTATGATAGATATTGCATATCGATCTTGGTTCTATGCTCTGTGCTCATCTAATTAATCTTTCTATCTATCATTGCGCTTGTTACTTGGTAGTTGGTGGCAATTGTTGTACATCCCCCCCCCAACACCTCCTTTCCTCAGTGTGTTTGAGTGATTTTTCCTCCTATAAGGCTATATAAAAGTTTCTTGGATTCCATGAGCTTGTAGTTTCATTTTTGGCCTATATTCCTTCATGGTTTTTTCATCAATGAGGTACAAGAGTATGAACACCCTTCAGATTTTTCTCAAGGGTAAGTTTAGTACAGACTACAGAAAGCAGAGCAGAGACAGGCCAGGTAACTGGTGTGTTAAAGCTTACACAATCATTGTTCTCTTGCTTCTAGTTCATGGACCGTCCTCTAGTTCTTGTTTTTCTTAAGAATAATGGATATGGAGACTGCATTATCTCCAATATTGCTACTGAAAGACACAATTATGGTTTCTCTATGACAGTTATAGTTGAATATTGATTGTGATCTTTCATATATAACTCGTTCCTCTATAATGCATACATTGTAAACAAGGATTTTATCAGGATGCTTTAGGTTTCTTTGCATATATCTAAACATGGTTAGCCTTATTAGATTAAGAAGCTTTTTGGTAATTTTCAGGATAATGGATAAGCATTTAAAGGGGCTTGCACCAAAATACCTTGATACTCAGTTTCTTAAACTGGATGCAGAGGTTAGTTAACTTAGTATATGACTATTACATTAATAAACATTTGCATTGTTCTGGTTTTACCTGCAGCTTGCTTTATTATTAAACTTAATAATATGTTGCCTGTGATGACTATTTTAGTACAAGAGTGATAAGCTAATAATTTATAATTGAATACTAAATGCAGAATGCCCTCTTCTTCATATCCAAGCTTGCAATCAAAACTTTGCCATGCGTTATATTGTTTAGGTCAGTATTCTGAAGTCATAATAAATATTCTACTGCAGTTTTAGAACTCTGCTAGGAACTTTAAGAAATAGAATAATTCCTCTTGTATTCCATCTATGTGATTGAACATTCTTATGTAATTAGCCCGTCTTTCACAATATATTAACATGAGGAAATGACAAACTTATTACGGAAATGTTATCTTACTCTCCATTTTTTGAGACAGAGAGAAACCACTTAGTAAACAGCAAGTTATAAGGCTAGATAACAAACAAGCTAGTTGAGTTCTGTCACTAATGTGTTCCTTAACCAAAACTTGTAGAAAAGCATTAGAAGGAGTATTATTTGAATATAAGAAATGAAGCAAACTCTTAATTAAGTTATGGTAGAGAGCTTTACAATTTGAATTTTTATTATCTAACTCATACTTTTCGACATCAAAATCTGGAGAAGTTCAATTTAAGCTACCTCACTAGCAGTTACCATATGTAATGTTCAAGAATTGATTAACAAATTTTGTACAGTGGTTGCCACTTACACATACAATCTTTTTAATTTTTCAGAACGTGATTACTGGAGCTGCTCAAATGGATGGTGGTATTCTTGTTGTATCTGCTCCTGATGGACCCATGCCACAAACAAAGGATAAGCTATAATGTTATAGTTGAGTATGATGTTAAAATTATATTTGTTAAAATTTTTATGTATCTAATTACTTATGCTTCTATTGAGCATAATATGCTTAATGTAATGAGTATTTATATATATTATTGATTTTGTATTGATTAATAATGAAAAAATGAAAAAAAAAAATTGGTTTTTGGGGGGGTTATTTGATCCGATTTTGGGTGAAAACCGGATCAGTTAACTTGAACCGCACAAACTGATCCGATTTTGGACCGGATCAGTTTGTCCCTCATAGCTGATGCGAGCCCATCCGATCCGGAATAAAACCGGATTAGTAAGCCCGGTTTTACCGGATCGGATGGGCTTTTTTCCACTAGTGTTATTTTTAGTTAAGTTAACCTTACAAGTTAATAGCACTGCTACTAGATGATATTATAAGGTGGTAATCCTTGCCACTACGCAGTACCATCGTCCCCAGCAGCACCTAAAACATAAATACAAAACTTTATTAGACGAGGCTCAGTAACAAGCTATTCTAGCAACGTAAATTCATTTCTATTCATTTTATTTACAAACAGAGGGATGGAAAAATTCAAACATTTAAGAAAACAATAGTCATTCAGTTTTACTTTAATAAACCATAATTCCATGAGTTTTTACTCTGGTTGTTGTACATCAGTCAGTGTTGTGACGTCTCCCATTATGTGTATGCACCACTGTGCAAGGGCCTTGGCCCCTGGCATTTCCCTACACTAGTAAATAGTAGTGGGCATTTTCCATGTCTATGGCTCTCATGGGCATGAGCAAGGACCTATTTGATTATGTCTTTCCCTTGACCTTGGATGCACATCCATCCAAGTGGTTCAGGTCACTAAATAAGGCTAAGTTGAATGACTAATGGATCAGAATACCCCCAACTTTGGCCCGTCCGCTTTTAATACCCCCAACTATGAGTTATTTTTAAATACCCCCAACTATTGGTGAGGTCCGCCACAAATGCACCCAGATGACTTGTAACCTGTTAGCAAGGTAATTTTTTTATTTTTCATTTATCTTTTATTTTTGTTTTCAATTTCTACTCCCACCCACCACCATTTCACCACCTTCTCCCCCTCCACCCCAACCCTCTCCTCCCCTCCACCGCCGCATCCCTCCCCGCACCCCCCCCTCCCCACTTCCACCACCCCCGCCCTCCCCCCCCGCCCCGTAGCCCCCCCCCCCCCCTTCGATTCCTCCCCCCCCCCTACCCCCCTTCGAAACCCCAAAACCCCTCTCTTTTTCCCCGTGTCTTTGCTTTCTTCTCTCACCTCCGTTTGCGTAAGGAGAACACGAGCAAGGGAGAAGAACAGGACCACCAAAGACACAACAAGGGGGGGGGAGCGGCGAGCAAGCAACAACGATGCACGACGACGACAATTAAGAGGGACATCACCACGAAGCAGGCGACAAAAAGAACAAGATTCGCAACGCAAACGGAGGTGAGAGAAGAGAGCGGCGCATAAAGGAGTTCTGGCGAGCACAAGGCCAACGAGAAGCAGCACGTACGGGAGGGGGAGAGAGTTGCGGGGAGGAGAGAGACAAAAAGAGGGGTTTCGAAGGGGGTTAAGGGAGGGGGAATTCGACGGGGTGGTGGGGGAGGGGGGCTGCTGGGGTGGTTGGTGGGCTACTCGGGGGTAGGGGAGGGGGGGGTGTGGGAAAGGTGGTAGTGGGGTGAAAGAAGGTGGCGGTGGGGGGTGGGGGTGGGGGTGGTGGGATGAGCGAGAGGAGAGAGATGAGCGAGAGGAGGGTGAGGGGTGGGGGTGGTGGGAGTTTTGGTTTACCAGTTCATCCGGTCATAATAGGTAAATGGAGTATTTTTGGCGGACCTCCCCAATAGTTGGGGGTATTTAAAAATAACCCGTAGTTGGGGGTATTAAAAGCGGACGGGCCAAAGTTGGGGGTATTCTGATCCATTTTTCCTATGTCTTTCCCTTGACCTTGGATGCACATCCATCCAAGTGGTTCAGGTCACTAAATAAGGCTAAGCTGAATTACTGGGACTACATCACAGAAGAGTTCTTCAAACAATACGTATACAACACTCCGCTTAGCTTCCCATTGGCCTTCGTGAGTTGGAGTTAACTAAACAAAACTTCAACGAAGACTTCGTCACCTTCCTTAACAGATGGAGGGATAAAGCTGCACAAATGATTAACAAGCCATCTCAAGAGGATCAAGTCCGCCTGGTGATCCGTAACATGCAACCTAAGTATGGGGATCATATTAAAATTCAAACCCATAGAGTCTTTCACGAAGTTCAATAAGGTAGGCCTGCTGATTGAGGAAAAGGTACAAGTCAACAAGAATAAGGGTTCCAACAACAACAACTCTTTCAAGAAGAGAAACAATAACCCTTCTAGCTCCAAAAGCAATGAAGTCAATGCCCTAGCTACTGAAAAGAGAGGTATCAAAAGCCTCAAAGAACCAGTTCAAATCTGGCTCCTGGCAAGAGCAGAGGACTAAAAATCCTCGTGCCATTACACCAGTTCAAATCTGGTTCCTGGCACATGCTTGTTTTTACGGGATAACTCAGCAGGTAGAGTAGAGGACTGAAAATCCTCGTGTCACCAGTTCAAATCTGGTTCCTGGTACATGCTTTTTTTAATGGAAACACACCTTTAGGCATGTCCCTAGAAGAAGCCTTCACTAGGCTTCAAGCAAAAGGAGCACTTCAGCCTCTAGGCCCTACTCCAGACCCTGCTCCCGAGAATAGATCCAAGAGGTGGGATCCTAATGCCTACTGCAAGTACCACCAAGGGAATGGACACCCAACATCTGCGTATTGGACCTTAAAGAATGCTCTGCAGGATATGATTGATAGTGGCAGACTTCCAATCCCGCCGGCAGCAAAAGTCAATAACAACAGCAACCCCTTGGGAATCATCTCAACAGTGCATGAGGCTTACTCATTTAACGCTAGTTTTCTAGGTTGAGTCGGAGAGTTCCTCCCCTTGCTCCTTCATTTCCTTTCCTGTCGAGTCTATGTCATTTAGAATTTTATTTCTAAAAAGCCTTGTTCTATTTATTTCTAATTAATAACACAATTGCATTTTCATTTTAATTTTCATTTTCATTGGCCTTCCATCATTTTGTTTATACTTCTAATTCAATGATGAAACTTAAATCACTTAATGAATTTGACTAATAATAATAAAGAGATCTGAAATAAAAAAACACTAGTGGAGAAAAACGCAAGGGCTGCGGTCAAAACAGCACTAAGGGCTGCGTATTTGGCTCGCAGCCCTTGGCGTATCAGCCCTTTGGCAAAAATGAAGGGCTGCTAACCGCACCCCTTCCAATATAGAAGGGCTGCGGTTTTGGACCTAAACCGCGACGCTTCTTTGTAGGAAGGACTGCGGTTTTACGCCTAGACCGCATCCCATCCAATATGGAAGGGCTGCGGTCTAGACCCATAACCGCAGCTCTTTTTGTTCGTTTTTTATATTTAAAAAATGTTGTCCCCCCCCCCCACCCCAGCCCAGTAGCACCCTCCTACTCTTAGCCCCCCCCAAGAAGCACCCCCTACCGGCTCCCCATCCATGCCGCCCTGCACCCTTTGCCAGAACACCCCCACCCCGCACCTACACCCCCACCCCGCACCTACACCCCCCTGGCGCTAGCCCCCCCCCGGCCAAGCAGCACCCCTACCGCCCTCCACCACCCCTACCAAGCGGCACCCCCACCCCACCTCTCGCTTCCCTACACCACCCCCGCCAACAACACTCCCCCCCCCACCCCTGTTGTCCCGCACCACCCCGCCAAAAGCACCCCCCCCACCCCACCCCCTGCACCCCCGCTGCCGCCCCCCACCGCCAAAAGCACCCCCCCCACCCCACCCCTCGCACCCCCTCGCTGCCCCCCACCCCAGCCCAAAGAAGACCTCTGCGCCCGCACCACCCTTGCCAGCAAGACCCCCACCCCCCAGCCCCTACAACCCCATACCGCCGGCCCTACCCCGGCCCTCCCAAGAAGACCCCTGTTGCCCTGTCGCTCTGCACCACCCCTCGCCACGAGCACCCCCACCCTGACCCTCGCACCACCCCCTGCGCCGCCCGCAACACCCTCGCCAGCAACACCCCCCTACTAACCCCCCAACCCACCCCAGACACCTCTGCCAAGCAGCACCTTGACCCTACACCCCACCGTGGCGGTCCCCCCGCCCAACACCTCCCTTCCACACAAAAAAAATTGCAATATATCACAAGTTTTTCAACGTAATTAACTCTAAATATATTAATAATGTAAAAAGTGTACATAGAATTGACAAAATACAAACATACTAGCTAAAAACTATATTAGAAAGGAATTTATATACCAACTAGATCTAGTAATTATATCGCAAAATCCACCAAAATCTATCATAAGCAATCATCAGAAAAGTAGGTCGCCAACTTATCCTGAACTTCATGTAATTCCTCCATGGTGAAGACCCTCAAACTTGGTGTGTTATTCACATAGACATTGCAAAACAACCAAGGAATAAAACACATAATATAAGAATTCAATGATTTACCGTAGTTAATAGTTTTAAAAATTACATATAACTTTCCCGAAATTCAATCAAAAACAAATGCAAGCCTAAAACTCTACATGCTAGTTGTATTATACCTCATATTATCATGTTCAACAAGAAATTGGAAGTAAATGACTCAAAATCAAAGAATTGGATGCGAAATGGCCAAAATAGGCCTAAAATGACCTATTCGTTCCCGAAATTCAACCAACAACAAATGCAAGCCTAAAAATCTATACACTAGTTATATTATACCTCATATTATCATGTTCAAAAAGAATTTGGAGTTAAATGACTCGAGAAATACGTATTGGACGCGAAATAGCCAAAATAGGCCTAAAATGACCTTTACGTTCCCGAATTTCAACCAACAACAAATGCAAGCCTAAAAATCTACACACTAGTTATATTATACCTCATATTATCGTGTTCAAAAAGAATTTGGAGTTAAATGACTGGAGAAATATGAATTGGACGCGAAAAGGCGAAAATAGGCCTAAAATGACCTTTTCGTTCCCGAATTTCAACCAACAACAAATGCAAGCCTAAAAATCTACACACTTGTTATTATACCTCATATTTATATGAAATGCATCAAAATACCATGTATTAGGGTAGAATGTGGTCATTTTTTGCGAATATGTGCTACTTTGGTTTCTAAACCATACCCATCGATCTAATCTAAACTAACATATACTAATAAGTTACATACCTTTTGACGATCATCGATGTTAGTGCAATGGTTGACGATATCGAACATGTACCTCATCACGTAATAGCCATATGCAACTCCATTATCTTGTTGCGGACACTAAAATTCACCAAAACATGCATCCAATGACATTCATGTTTGATGTGTAGTATGTGGCGAAAAGTGTTTCTATAGAAAGACAAGCAAATTAGTCATGTTACCTCGACTTATATCCAAACAGGAGCTTTTGGTGCTTGAAGTCCTGCTCCACTAGTATGCTTCATCACACTACATCAATACATTATTATAAGATGCATTGTTTATATATATAAAGATGATGAATAATGTGTAATATTATTAAGTGCGTATATATTTAGTTTCGGTTAGACTACCTATTTAACAATGATTTGATTAGTAAGGACCGTGGTGGTTGTCGACGCAAAGAATCAAAGTGATAGACTTCGTTACGTGACAAACATATCGCAAGCAGTGTCTAATGAGCCCTACAACAAGAAAATATAGTTATTAATCATAGAATAATTAATAGGTGAATTTAATTATCGAATTATGAAAGTAAAGTGGGTTTAACAAGCATACAGTTCCATATACGGGACAAGGATGATTTGATGATCTCCTAAACGAGATAATGCTTTGAAACTCATATCCATATACTCTTTCACTTCGGCTTTGTTTTTTAAGCAATTGTCATCTCGTAGTATGTTTGGACATAACCAACCAAACATTGACTCACGTGATGTTCCAAGCAATTCAGTGTATAATAACCTGAGAAATCATATTGATTAAAAGTAAACTTACTTATTATGGAAGTTGAATTGAAAACTAATTATGCATATGTATATGTATATTTATATACTTACATTATGTATTACCTCATGAAAGTTTGTATCATGGAAACATTCAACTCTACCCCCACATAATAATTCTTTAATATCGACCTTAGAAATGAATGTCGATGACTCCTCAGTGTAGTGTAATTGTTGCCCCTCCAAAGGAACCTCTATTGTACTAGCATCCGGTGAATCGCTAGCGCACTCACGTAACCAATAGCATGGAATACTATGGCCTCACACCACCTCTGGCTCGAGAATAAGTGGATTCTTTGTCATAGAAACATGTTCCTTCAACACATTTCGTTCACCTTCATCACGTAAACTTACCTTCTTATCAGGTGAACAGGCCTTCTTTGTGTTCCTGTCATGTGAACCGGCCTTCCCCCAAACCTAGTAATTAGTTAAAAGTAAAGATATTACAAACACTAGTGGAAAAAACCTTATCTGTCACTTAGTAACAGATTCGGTTTTTACAAAACCGCATCCGAAAATCAATAAAAAATGGGAGGGAAAGCTGGGCGGAAAATCTGATCCAGTCCTTTAGTAAACCGGATCAGATTGTAGAAACTGCTACAGTTTTTTTAAAATCTGATCCGGTTCACAAGACCGGATCAGATTTTTCGTTATTTTTTATAAAATAAAAATGAGTTGGGTCCCAAAATAATGCCCCTCTTTTTTAGGCCCAAAGCATGGTTGAAGCCTAACGCATTTCTCCCCATACCTGATCTCTCTCCTCCCTCCAAAATATCAATCTCCCTCCTCTCTCTCTCTCTGCTCTCTAATCCTCCCTCACACCATGCCGGCAGATCCCTAAGCCCACATTCTCACTCAGCTCCCTAAGCTCCCTCCTCTCTGCTCTCACCTCTCATAAATGCCACCACCTCAATCTCACCTCTCTACTCCTCCCTCACGAAACGAAGAACGAAAATCAAGAGCGAAAATGAAGAACGAAGAAACGAAATGAACCGCCACGATCATGCGAAGAACGAAATGCGAAGAAAGAACCTCTCCCATTCAGCGTCGCTCCCTCGTCGTCTTCTCTCAGCCTTCACTATGTAAGAGGGTTGTTGTAACAGCCCGCTCCAAATAGCAGCTTAATTAAGACCTAATACTGATAATTACGAAGTTAAGCTGCTAATTAAAGGGATTGTTAGGGCGGATTTCCGCACCTTCCCTGCTAGGGAAAATTAGGAAATCCCATAGTATCCAAGCTTATAATGAAAATAAGTTATAATAAATTAGTTATTACAATATGTTTTGAGTACATAGATTACAAATTGAAAATACAAGTTTAACCTGCCAAGGAACATTATAAAACAGATTATCTCATAGCAGCGAACTAAACTCATTGATCATGACTTCACATTGGCACACATGAGCTAACTCGAACATTCTCTCTAATCCTGCAAAACAGATGAATCTGCCCCTACCAGGACAGGTTCATAGAACAAAACAGGTCAGCTTACGCTGGTACACAAGTTCCACCGATTCCAAAATAATAAGGTGGCTGAAATTACGCAATCGTATCTTATACTCAAAGCGTAAACTCATAACTTACGAGATACTTTTATTCTTATTCAGAAATACATTAATACTTACTCAGAAATACGTTGGTTCTTTCCTGTTAACTTCCATAGAAATACTTTTGCATATACTGGAGAAATTTACTTTTATTCTTATTCAGAAATACTTTAATACTTACTCAGAAATACGTTGGTTCTTTCCTGTAAACTTCCATAGAAATACTTTTGCATATACTGGAGAAATTTCCAAGAATTATCTCAAGATATCACACATCATTCTCCATATATAAACACAAATAATAATCTTTTATTTATAACAAACATAGCATAACTCCAGGGAAGGAACACGAATGGAGAGGGCCATGCCACAACTCCAAACTTTTGAGGGACGTCTCCCCACCTTTCTTATTTTCTGCTTGCAAGACTTCTAGGTCATGACCCTACATAACGGAGCAATACCTGCTCCGGAGCAATACCCGCTCCAAATACTTAAAGAGCAAACCCGCTCTACACATATTGTTCACTTCCCCTTATAAAACAACTTACTATCATATAAATTTAGTTATACTAAACACTTGTGCTTAAATACTTATACTCAAATACTTATACTTAAATACTTATGCTGAAATACTTATACCTTCATAATTATACTCAAATAACTTACTTAAAAACTTATGCATAATCATTATTTCAACCATCATAACAAACTTTAACTTATCAAAATCAGTTTCGTAAAACAAGCTTGCTATGTCAAGTTCCACCATCTCGGAAGGGTGACTTATTAACAAAGCTTCGGAAAATAAACATTATGGTTAACAGTGGTTAGTAAGGTGATCAACATGATATGGCAGCATGATTAGATTTCAAAAGAGGTTCTTAAAGATATGAAAAAAAAAACGACGCCACGCAAGTACTCGAATGATCAATTTCATGGTTTGGTGTTATTATCAAAATATGGTGGTTTAGATGTGACTTTATATCGCAACTTCTATGCTTGGCTAAGGTTTAAGTAGATTAATAAATAAGTGGATACATTCAGTAGGTACTCAACATTTAAAGGTAATTAATGAACCAAAGAAACATGGTTATTTAACCCGAAAAGCAACTAGGCAAAAATAGAGTTTTAGGTGTTCTTTTTCTCCGTGAATTGAGGTTGCGTGTTTAATGAGGTAAATGAAGCAAAGGTTTATTTGATAATCAAGAAATAAATGTTCGAAGGAAATATCATGGAAGTTTAGCCACAACAAGATCTTTAATCAAAACGCAATCGAGATATAGCAAGGATTGACAAACTTCTGAGGGAACTTGTTATGCACATAACAACTTATGGACAACATAACTTTTGATGTATAACTCCAAATGGAGTGATTTTTGGGTCTATATTCAATAACTTTTCAAGATCTACCATTTCCAAGAGACACCAAGGCTAAAAACAGAGTGGAAAAGAAAGATATTTGGAAGAGAAAGTCACGGCAGCATAGCTCAAGAGAATGGATAATCACTTTCTTACTCGGTTATTCAGAGAGTCCTAGGGAACTTGACATGCAAGACATTTTTAACACAGTATCTTCCATAAGAAAACACATGCAAATCAGTTTTTATACACATTCAAACATAATCCAAGTATTCACAATTCCACAAACAAATTCCATGATCAAAGCTAGAAACAAAGTTTAGGTGGTGGAGCTTGTGTACCTTATTCCGGTATTTAGGAATCAAATATCTTTCAACAAATTTTAGATCTTATCCAGCAACTCCATAAGACCTTAATTAAAATATTCATAACTTAAAATTCAGCAATTAAATCAAAGTAATCAAGTTTCTAATCTACTAAATCTCATAAATGCTATAGTTTAGCCACATCATACCTTTCTTTGTTTTCTTTGATGCTATGGATGTGATACCTCAAAAATAACACTTGCCCAGTATGGAGAACAACTTGATAAGCCTAGGGAAGTGATTGCATGCAAGATTTAGAGCTAGAATCGAAGAGGAACAAGCTGCCAACAGCAGCCCTTGCACCCGCCAGAATGGCGTGAAGAAGGAGAGGAAATGGTGATGAATTTTGGTGTGTTTCTTTTACAATGAAATCTGATGAAATGAATTAGGGGCTATTCAAAATTTTCTTATTCCTCAAAGATGCAATTGATTAAGTACTGATTCGTATGTTAACGTATCTCGTTTATCTTAATGCTATCGTCTTAAAAAGTGAGGCTATTACAGTTGTGTTGTTGATTTTTATCTTAGGGTTCTAGAGTAAGCTCCATTTCTTCATCTTTTTAATTCAAATTCATTTCTTCAACTAAAAATTTCGAGTTTTTTTCTTTTCAATCAAATAAATTGTTAATTTTTTCTGCAATTATTATGTTCAGACAATTGGTTGTGATGGATACGGGATTCGAACCGCTGCGATTGCAAATCAATCAGCTGGATTTACATCGTGCAGCGAACAAGGTATAGGGTTCGTGAATTCTTATTTTTCATCAATTGGAGCTGGAAAACATGCTAATCCTTCGTTTTCGTCTATTTTTCGTCCCAATTTCGTTTTTTTATTTGACTTCAGATATAGTTTGCACTTGCCTATCCAATACGTCTGCCTAAGTATTGTTCATCTTTATTATCTGAAGTAAACTGTCTCTATGCTACTTTTCTGAACTTCTTGTGTGAAGTGCTTCACGACATGTAGAGTTAGCATGACTATCGGAGTTTGCATGTATGCTGCAATATGTTCCTCTCAGGTTCTTCTGTTTTAAATTGGAGATTCATGATAGGATAGTTGGTTTTCGATCGGCTTTATTGCTCAAATTGTTGTTCAACATCACTTATTTGCACTTCAATTTACAGTGTGTAAGTTTACAGTGTTTGGCTCAAAAAATAAAATGGGATGAAGTGATGGCTTCTTCTTGTATAAGGTTCTGAATATATGCAAACCAAATGTGGCTGCAGGTTCCAATATTGAATAGGGAGAATGAAGAAAGAATGCAATTGCAAAGTTTACAAGAAGACATTGGAATAGTATGTTTATGGATCGTTTACTGTTCTGTATGTTGTGGCTTGGACTTAAATTATCTGTTCATTTTGGAGCTAGCCCAGGCTCACTGATTGCTTCTTTTCTCAGCCTTATTTCCTGGAATCAAAGAACTTATCTTCTATGAATTTGTGGATGAATATGCGAAGTCTAGATCAAGCACCCACTATGATCCACACCATAACCTTTTGTGTGTAGTTACTGGCTGCAAGCAAGGTACATAGCTATTTTTTCTCTCTGTGTAAAGTTTGGTAGCAATATGAGTTCATAACACTTTCTTTTGTTCCGACAATGGTGCATCCATATTCACCCTAGATCTGTCAGTCAATTAACTTTGTAATCTGCTATATTCATTGGTCATCTACCTGTTAATAGGTATCTTATGTGGGTTCTGGATTTGGGGATTGATAGTTGAAATCTACTTTATTTGTTTGGGGATTGATACTTAATGCTAGATGGCTTCATCCTTTTTCAGTTTTTGGTGAAAGAAATATGATTATATATGATGAAAATAACTCACAAGGAATGTGAATGATGTGACAGCAGTGCTTGAATGAAGTTATCAAATTTGCACGAAGTTGAATGCTAAAAAGGACAGTTCTGTGCAGCATAATAGCTATTATGTAATCTCTATTCTCCATCTTCATTGAAAAATATTAATTACAATTTCATAGAATCCGTTCTCTCAATCTTTATTGCAGGCTGGTGATGCTCTGATACAGTTATATCACAATTTCATCACTGAATTTTGAGACGAAGATAAATCTCCTTAAGCTTGCTCATTTTGTTGTCATAGTTTCCCGACAGTATGCGGAGAAAGAAGCGGATATTGGTTATCTTGAGGGGGTGATTGAAAAGCTTCGTGCTACTAAGGAAACTCGTATTGAGGAGCCTGTCCTTTATATAAAGATGCAGATGGCTTTGTTTAAGCTTGAGCAAGGGGAACAGAAAGAATTCAAGAAGCTTTTCGATGATGGAAAAACGACACTTGACAGCATGACTGATACTGATCCATCAGTATATGCTAGTTTCTATTGGGTCTCATCTCAATATCATAAAGCACGCCAGGAGTTTGCCGAGTTCTACAAGAATGCTCTCCTTTATCTTGCTTACACATCTGTGGAGTCTATTTTCGAATCATTTAAGCTGGTAAGTTTTCTTTTGTTTGATTTGCATGATCTGAGGCTTGGATAAATATGATATTTTCAAGACCGAGGTTTGGACAAATAGAAGTTGTAAGTGATTTGCACAAATTGAACTATGATTCATTATTGTTGGATCTGTCAAAAATCCTTGACTAGTCCAAACCATGAATTTTGGTTCAAGGTCTAAAGCCACAAGCAGCAGCACTATAGAGGCCTTTCCCTGTTTGCAAACTTTGCAGATGATAGAGTTTGAACCTAGGGGCGTGTAGTGATGTAGTAATTTTAAGGCCTAGTATGTAAGAATGGTTCCTCAGAGCTATAGGTGAGAATTAGACAGGCAATTATGAGGTCAAAAGTTGGGCTGGTTGGATTAAACAGTCAACAAGTGCGCATTGTTATCCTGTTTGAATTTGTTTGTGATTTGCATATTTTTTTTGTCAAGGATATTATGTCTTAATTTCAAGTCGTTGGTTTTTCTTTTAGGTGCAGATGCAGCACCTATCAATCTGGGGATTTAACCAAGTCTGATCGTGCTATCGACGAGATCTTTGGTTTTGGTCAGCACGACTTGTCTGTTGTATCCCAATTATCATCAAGAGGAATCACACCTTGGTCATTTTCCCATTGTTTTAAAGGAGAGGGAAATGGTGGGGTTATTCTGGTCCTTAGCGAGATTTTGGACCCACGTATAGTGTACATTCCACTTGTGGCATCACAGTATGCTTTCTTTTCTTTATTAAGAAAAAGCTTACTTCAAGACTTGAGAAGCCTTGGATTTACTTCAATGACTGAGGATGCATATACTTCTGCTATCTTTATGCTATTGAAGGAGAGCTTTTGTCACCAGCATAATGTGTGTTGTAGTAGCAGCGAGCTCGTTGAGTATGATGTTAAAATTGTAGTTAATATTTTTATGTATCTAATTATTTATGCTTATGCTTCAATTAAGCATAATATGCTTAATAAAATGAGTATTGATATATACAATTGATTTTGTGTCGATAAATAATGAAAAAATGCAAAAAAAAAAAAAAAAAAAAAAAAATTGGTTTTTGGGGGTGTTTACTAATCCGCTTTTCCTTCAAAACCGGATCAGTAAATGATTAACTGATTTGGTTTAGGATAGGATCAGTTAATCTTTCCAAACTGTTGCGAGCCCACCCAATGTGGACCAAAACCGAATCAGTAAGCCCAGTTTTGACCGCATCAGATGAGCTTTTTTCCACTAGTGAAAAACATAATCATTTTAAATAAAATCTTTTAGGGTAGAAAAATAATATGGCCAATAATTAGATGGTGTCGTTAAAGTAATTTTTAAATAGGAGATGGGTCTAACTTTGTACTACTGTAGCATATGGAAGTCTTCTGACCAACCTTAGTAGTATAGTGGGTTGCTAATATTGAACACTGCATTTGCTACCACTATTTGAAGTGGAATTGAAACTTTCTTTGTTCAGATTTGTTGTTAATGTTCTCTGTTAGAATGTTGTAGTTGTGGAATTTGTTGATTTGGTATTTGTTTTACCATTTTTTTTCCTGTATGGCTGCTTCAACCTTGCTTATGTTGTTCTGGTTAAATCTAGATTGGCACTTATACACTTTTATTGTTATACTCACACAGTATCTCATACATGTTTACATTACCTTCTTGTTGATTGTTGTTGTTGGTATATACATTTGCAAAAGACAATGGGAAAAATTAATTGGGATCAGGATACCATAAGCAAGCTCATCGACATTTTACTCTATGACAAAGAAGAAGAAAAATAGGGCAAATTGGGATAGCATTGCTAAGAATCTTAATTATCGAACAAACGAGGATGCAACAGCCAAGCAAGTCCAAAATCATGTTGTTAACTTGAAGCACTAGTATAAAACTTATAAGGATTTGACAGGAATGACTGGAGTATCCTTTGATCCTGTCACTGGTGCAGTCGATGCTAAAGAATGGGGAACTGAAAGATTTAAAGCTTTCCTTGAGGTAATCTTATTCCATTACCATTTCATTTTGTTATATATTACACATCAATTCTAATATTCTTGGAACTTTTTCTTTGTAGAAAAATAAAAATATGGTCATATAATTGCTAAGAAAGGGTTGGCAAATATAGATACACTTGAAAACAGTTTGGTGGTACAACTGCTCATGGTGTAGGTGGATGTTTTTCACCAACAGTGGGTAAAAGTTTTTCATTCTTGTCCAAAAATATAGAGGATCTAAATATCACTGAAGAGCCAGAAGGTAAAGGGTGTAATCCCCCGTAATTTTATGAATTTTATAAATACATTTTAATGTATACTATATATATTTTAATGTTTAAATGATTTATTTTTTGAAAGGTTGACTATTTGAAAATCAAAAGAATTATTTAATGATTTTAAGTAATCACATATTTTATTTAGTCATACTTTGAAGATTATTTAAATAGCTAAAACATCTTTGGGTTAGTAAAAAGGATTTTAAATTGGGTTAGAGGAACCAAACTATACCAAACACCCAATCATTAAATATTATTTAAGCCCAAACACAAATTCCTAAGCCCGAAAAGGGTTAACTATATAAACCTGAAAACCCGAAATTTTCCCCACTTATTTTCTCTCTCTTCCTTCTCCCTCTATTTTTTCGGCCCTCTCCTCTTCTTTTTTCTCTCTCAGTTTTCTCCTCCTCTTCGTGCAATCCGTCGACGGCAGCCGCGCCGACTACCGCTGCAGTGCAGCCCAGCCGCTCTTTGTGCCGCTGTCCTTCCTCCCTCCTTCCTCTCTTTGGTTATTTCTTCCTCCTCTAGTTTTATTTAATCTTAAAGTTTATATTTTTAAGGATGGATTTAATGTTTTCATGTTTAAAATTATAGTTTGATGATTTAAATATAATTTCAGATTATGTAAATTATATAGTGAAGTGATTAAAATTTAAGATCTATTAGTTATGTTTAAACTAGGGTTTTGAGTATCAAAGTAAGGATTTTTAGGGTTTTATAAGTTGGAAAATCATAATAGTATATTATAGCTTATGAAATTGAGTACTCTTATGATTTTAATTATGTCTAAGTATGTTTTAAAAGGTTATAATACATTATAAGTTGTTGGAAATTTTATTAATAAGCTTATGATGGAGTTTTAATTGTCAAAGTATGAGTTTTTAAGGGTTTTTAATGACTAGTATAGCAGTACTATACTAGGGAGTATTAATAAATGATGTTTTAATGATGGGAAAGGTTTTTAAACACTTTTAAAGAGGGTTTAAAGTAATTTTAATATTGCTAGAAATTTATAGAGTATTGATTTGTGGTTATATATGTTGATTATTATTGTTAGGCGTAGAGAATTCTCTTTAGGCGACTTTTAAGCTTGTTAAAGTGGCCTCGAACTTTGTCTACACAAGGTACGTACATACTTATGTGTGGGTTGGATTAGTATCATGTCCAAAGGATGGGATTCATGTAGTATCATGTATAGAGAACTATTTATAGTTCATATGTGATTTATATTCAATTGAATTTGCATGTTTTATGTCGTTGCGTGAAGCATGTTGGTTGTCATGATGATATTATGTTTATATGGATGATTGATGCAAGCATATGGGATTGGGAACTTTATTTTATTAATTCACATGAGGGATTAATATGTATGTTGGTATTGGATCATGAATGGATCATGTTGTTCCCTTTGGATTATTTAATTACTTTATGAGGACCGATGGCCTTATTTGGTAAGTTGGTTATTCCCCTATGAAAGGTTGGTTGGTTATTGACTTGGATCAACAAATAAATAACGGTATTGGATTTAATATTGGAATTATTCTTGGATTGTTAAGTTGATGATCAACATATTTAATCCTAAGATAAAAATGAGAGTTTATGTATCTTTGTTGATCATATTATTTGTCCTACTTGTTAGTCATAACAAGTAAATAATTTATTAATTACTTAAAGTGGAAAGTGAATAGCAATAGCTTTAGACTTGTGCACGTCTGAAGTGTTGGACTAGTATGACTTGGAGTATATGGTGGTAGCCCATGGCTTTTATTGGGACCGGATTGATCAGCGTATCCTATTTTTATTTAAAAGGTTCCTCGATATCGTAGGTCAGGGGAGTACGATGTCGCACTCGTACTTCATCTTCTGAATTGAAGACTTGTTTGGTTTGGACAACTCTTTCTATTGCCTATTCCATCTAAATTAATTAATTTATTAGTTGTGGAGTCTAATTCAGTAATAGTAGTCTGCTATGTTATTATATTATTATTTATCCCTGCTTAACATTTATTAGCATCATGTTAGCTTTTATATATATTTATTATGTAGTACTCAACTTTGCTTATTACGTGCTTTGTGTGTATGTGTTGATCATGGTTATGCCTTATTGATCCTGTGATGACCCATTTGGTGATCGAGTAGTCTCTCGGGATCAATAGTGCATTGTCCATTTCAGGTTTGAAGATGATGCATCATGGGTTCGAGAAGTCAGGGAGAGCTTGTGTTGACTTTATTATTATTTATAGTTGACTTTTGCTTTTATAGTTGACTTTTAACTTATTGTTGGTTTGACTATTGGAGTTGACTTTTGGTTGACTAAGTTTTATTTTCAAGTTATTTATTACTACCTCCGTCCCAGAAAGATCTGAACACTTATTGGGACACGTAGTTTAAGGTGATAAGTTGTAGTGTGGTTATCAAATGTTATTTTATTTAAAAAGTAGATGTGATAGAAGTTGGTGGGGTATTTTTTATTAGAGGAGAGAGAAAGTTGGGTAACTTTTTATTGATAAAAGGTAGAGTGTGGGCCAAAGATGTGTAAAAGAAATAATATATTAATAGTGGGACCATGCCAAAAATGGAAGTGTTCAAACTAATTTGGGACAAACATAAAAGGAAAGTGTTCAGACTATTCTGGGACGGAGGTAGTATTATTATTTCCGCTGTAAAATTCTGAATAAGCCGATACGTTATCACACGGGCAATAATGCTTTGATGATTCTCTAAGTTTTATATTGAAAAGGTATTTTGGAAAATAGAGAATCGTCGGGGTGTTACAAAGGGATAGTGAAGAAACTAGTGATGGCTTGGATCTTAATTTATGAAGTTGTGCAGCTCAGAGTGTATCCCCTCAAAAGTCTAGACCCCCAAAAGCTTGTACTAGTTCCGAAGCAAACGAAAAAGTGAAGAGACTGTTCAATCTGCTGAACTTAAACGAAGACAAACTAGCTTTGACATTGTTATTCAATTGTTGTCTAGTAATGTTGCTAGTTCATCAAGTGGCATTAGTAAAGCTCAATTGATTAGTGATACTCTTAAGAATATGGAGGTAGCTGAGAAAAAAGGTGATGAGTTACTCATGGATGTTGTGAATTTCTTGAGTGAAGACAAGCGTGCGGATGCCTTCTTGTCCCTTCAAAATGGCACTCAGAAGTGGATCTATTTGAAACGAGTGAATAACATATGATGACTTCTCGGTAGTTAAATTGATTTTCCTATGAACTTTGTATGTTGTTATTTAAATTGAGTGATGTATTACCTATTACTATTAGCTTTCAAGACTTGTGGAACTTTGTGTGTTGACATTGCATTTGTGTTGCTAACACACTAATATATGAACTTTGTTTGTTGACTATATATTATAATATTCTTATTTTTTAGTTTCTTGTATTATGTTATGTAGAATGGAAGACAATAACGTTAGAATTGCTTGTATGATAATAACATTAGGAGAATTAAGAAGATCAATTGAAGATCCACCTCAAGCATCGGCATCAACAAGACAACCTAGAAGAGAAGGAGCTGAGGGGAAAGCGGTTCCGAATATATATATAGGTTGTTAGCGAAAAATGCTACGTCATGTCAAGTTCAATTACGACTTGATCGAGATATGTTCGTCTCACTTGTAAACTTGATGATTAAAAGAGATCTACTACATGATGGTAAATATGTGAAAGTAGATGAACAAGTAGGTATATGTTTATATATATTAGCGAAAGGTGCTTCATATCGCGATGCTTCCGACACTTTTAAGCATTCTGTATCTACAATATGCAAGTACTTTATGAAGTTGTGTCTGCGTTGGTTACATTGTCCTTTGACATTATTAGACCACATCGCGACTTGTTAGAGGTGCAACCCGAAGTACGAGAAAGCCAAATATATTGGCCTTACTTTAAGGTAATATTTCATATAACCTTCATTCTTACCTTTACATATAAATAGTAAATTATATGTTGGTAAAAGCATTGTATTATTTTGATTAGGATGCTATCGGGGCTCTCGATGGAACTCATTTCAAATGTGTTGTTGGTGATGTCAACGGTGTGCCGTTTCGTGATCACCATGGAGAAAAAACTTGGAATGTGTTGGCTTGTTGTTCGTTTGATAGAATTTACACATTTGTTCAAGTGGGTAAGGAAGCGCTCATCATTTCACGGTGTGGAGAGATAATTTAACTAATTCTACTTTCGCTTTTCCGCATCCCCCTCTAGGTAGACTTCATTTAATTTCTTTTTATTGAGGAGTCAAAGTATATTTATGTTTAATACAATTTCATACTCGTTTATTATTGTAGGGAAATATTGTTTTGCTCTTGGATATATGACTCCATTTTCTAGACCCGGAATTAGATTTCATACGCCATAATTCAAGAAAGGACCATCGAGATGATTGAAAGAACATTTTAATAAGCTACACTCGTCGTTAAAAATGAAGGTAGAATGTTCCTTTGGTATTTTGAATAAAAGGTGGAAAGTGTTATATAATATGCAACAAGTATCACTACAGTTTCAAATGTCAATCATTGTGTCCTGCTTCACAGTTAATAATTTCATTAGAATGCATACACTTGGCATTCCGATCGTACGACATGATGTAGATGTACAAGAAAGAGCAGATTCCGGTATGTTTGATGCAAGGCGCAAAGGTAGTATGGACAGAGGCGGACCCACGTGGGGTCCTGGGTGGCTTGGGCCCCACCATTATTTTTTGAAAAAAAAATAGTTTTTTCTGAAAAAAGTAACAAAAAAAAAACTAGTTACAGATTTTCGAGTCTGAAGCGCAGAGGTAGCGTTAACACTTTAGGAGTCTAGACTCTGGAGTTATTTATAAATTATATACCCAACAAATCCCAATAAAACTGCAAAAGTCAGATATCCCTAAAAAGTTGGACGATTGCAGCCAGGACGATTGCACATTGGACGAAAGCACTACTCGGTCCTGCAAATTGCACTTTTGGAATTGAAAGGGACGGCGCATTGCTGCCACTATATCACACTATCAAATGTGAGTCTTTATTTTCGTTTTACAAATTAAAATTTTCATTGATGTTTGACATGGTTATTTGTTGCAACTTACCTAGCATCCTTTTATAGGATTATAATTGTTACATGCTGTACATTATTGTTTTGCAACTAGCAGCATGTTTTTTACTTTCTTTTCTAATGTTCAATTGTTCATTGATGATTTTAATTTGTAGAATGTGATGTTTAAAATATGAATTTAATGCTCAAATTTTTACTAAACTAAATAATATTATTAAAAATTCAAATAAAAATCATCAATTTATTGCTTTACAATTGGATTGTATGATTTTAATGTTACATTATTGCCTTATTATTAGATTGTTTATATTTATGAACTAATCAAAGTTTTAAAAAAATTCAGAATGAAGAGGACAAAACAAAAGGATATTGCAAGTTTCTTTTCAAAAAGAATTAATGTAGATAATGGAGATCCCTCTACGCCAAATCCTCACCGATCTCAAACAAATTTTTGTCCACCAATCAATAACCCGTCAACTCAAGAAACTAATAATATTCCACAAAATCAAAGAGATGAGACAGAAGTTAGAGTAAATACAAATCCTGAGCCTCGAGCCGCGAATGAACAAATAAGATTGACTGAAGTGGATGCTACTAATCTTCCTCAAGATCCAGGGAAAAGGAAGAAAATTCTCGATTTCCATCCAGATGATCAAGATATAGTTCGGAGGGTTTATACTTCTCAAAGAAAACTTTGTCAACCAACAAACCATGAGTTCCCTTATAGATTTTTTGGGACCAAACCTCGTCGATTTAATGAAAATTGGTTAAAGAAGTATAAATCATGGCTTGAGTACAGTGTTGAAAAGGATTTGGTTTTTTGCTTTCCTTGCTATTTATTCAAGGAAGAAAACACAACCGGAGGAGATGCATTTGTTAATGAAGGATTCAGAGCTTAGAACAAAACGGATGCATACGAGAAGCATGTTGGAGGGCACAAGAGTGCTCATAATAATGCTGTGCAGTCTCTTTAAGTTTTTAAAAAACAAAAAGCAAGTCTTCCATCTCTCTTTGTTAATCAATCAGAAGAAAGCAAGATTAAATATCAGAAGCGATTAGAAGCTTCTATTAAATGTTTGAAGTGGCTTTTGCTTCAAGGCTTGCCTGCTCGTGGCCATGATGAAAGTGCAATTTCCTCTAATAGAGGTAACTTCGTTGAACTTTTAAAAGTTCTTGCCTCCTAAAAAGAAGATGTTGATAAAGTTGTTTTTAAAAATGCACCGGGTAATAGTCAAATGACAGCTCCTTCAATTCAAAAGGATATTATTAATGCTTGTGCAACAGAGACAATTAAAGCAATTATGAGAGAACTTGATGGAGATTTTTTTGCTATTCTTGCTGATGAGTCTGCGAATATTTCTAATAAAGAACAAATGGCTCTTAGTTTGCGATATGTTAATAAAAGAGGTGAAGTTATGGAGCGCTTTATTGGTGTTGTACATGTTGCTAATACCACATCTGTGACATTGAAAGAAGCAATTGAGTCAAAACTAATTGAGCACTCTCTAACTCTTTCTAGAGTGCGCGGCCAAGGTTATGATGGTGCTAGCAATATGCAAGGTGCAATTAATGGCCTTAAAACTTTAATTCTAAATGAATCTCCATCTGCATATCGTGTTCATTGTTTTCCTCACCAACTTCAGTTGACACTTGTTGCCGTTGCAAAGAAAAATGTTGATTGTGGTTGGTTGTTTGCTGACGTACTTGCACCTAACCTGAATTTTGTGTGGGTGGTTCACCCAAACGAAAAGAATTTCTTCGAGAAAAACAAGCTGAACGTGTGGTAGCGGCATTATCTCTAGGTTAACTTGAATCTGGAACTGGCTTAAATCAGGAGCTTAGTTTGAGTAGGTCGGGCGATACGCGTTGGGGATCTCATTTTAAAACAATTTTGAATGTCGTTAATTTATATCCAACAATTCTTGAGTCACTTGATGCCATTGGGGATATTTCTGATAGTGTTGACCGGAATCGAGCTGAATCATTGACACACTTGTTGATGTCATTTGACTTTATTTTTATGGCACATTTGATGAAGAGTATATTCGCGATTACTAATGAGTTAAACATGGCTTTGCAAAAAAGTGATCAAGACACAGTGAATGCAATGAAAATGCTAGACGTGACTAAGATAAATTTGCAGAATCTCAGAGATGATGGATGGGATACTCATATGAACAATGTTCGTTTATTTATGATTAAGTATGAGATTGAGATTCCTAATATGGAGGAAAAATATGTGCACCCTGGCAGAAGGAAGTTTCGTGGTAGTAGACACAAGTAACAAACCTTCGTCACTTCCTAGTTGAAGTTTTTTTAAGCGTCATTGATCTACAATTACAAGAACTAGAAAACCGGTTCGATGAGATAAGCAAGGAATTACTTATATGTATGTCTTCCTTTAGTCCTGCTAACCAGTTTTCTTTGTTTGACATAAGAAAGTTGAGACGACTGGCTGAATTTTATCCTAATGAATTTCCAACAGTTGAACTTTCTTTTATGGAAGATTCACTTCGAAATTTCATTATTGATCTTAAAAGTGACCATAGATTTTCAATGTTGAAGAGCCTTATTGAGCTTTCCATGAAACTTGTTGAGACTGGAAAGCACGAAACACATTCAAGAGTATATCTGCTTCTAAAGTTAGTGTTGCTTCTTCCCGTGGCGACAACAAGTGTCGAAAGAGTATTTTCAGGAATGAATACAATAAAAAACAAATTGCGTAGTACTATGGGAGATCAGTTACTCAATGATTGTTTGGTTTGTTTTTTAGAGAAAGATTTATTTTTACAGTAAGCCTAGATGATCTTGTAGATCAATTTCAAAATATGAAAACTCGACGTGAACAATTGTAAGAGTTTATTTAGAAGAACAGTTAGATTGTGATTGAAATAAATAAAATATTTTTTTTGTGGGTAATTTATGGAATTTTTATTTTTGAATTATCGTATTAGTCGTATATATTTGGCCCCCCCAGGACTAAAATCCTGGATCCGCCCCTGAGTATGGACAAAGTGCGCTATGATATAGCAAAACAACTTTTCATGGCAAATCGATGAGAAAGTGACGATGAAATCTATGAGCAACTTGAAGTGGAAGAAAATGATGGCAACTTAGAGAATATGGAAGTCGATGTCGAGTAAATAAATATTGTGCATGTGAATTCGAAGATGTTGGAATTCTAGGATCTTAGATATGTGTTTGTCGTTAAATTATGCTATGCTATGCGTATTACATTGTAATTGGCTCATGCTTGTTGTGCTTTAATTCGAATATGTTTTGAGACTATATTACAATTTGCTAAAATTCACTACTACAATTTTGGGCAAAGATAACATATCTATCTTAACTGCTAATTTAACAAGTGTTATCTTTGATCTAAATTAACATTTTATTAGGAAATATGTTATCTTAAGTTGGCCAAATTGTCAACATAGAAATGTAGACTTAACACTTACAAATTAGATGTTATCTTTTCTCCTATGTATAGGCTTTAGTATTTCTCACCTAACACTTATATTATTTACCTGTTATCTTTCCCATTGTTTTTTTTTAAATGAATTAAAATAACCGTCCTATGTAAAAAAAAAAAAACGTACCATGATAAACCCACCCCCATCATGTTAAACCTCTCGTCTCTCCTCAATCCCCCACCCCCCTCTGTTCTCATTTGCCTCCATCTTCTTCTCTTAGTTTTTTTTTAATGTATAACTGCTTATTGTTCAACTCATATGCTGTGGAAATTACTTAAAGCATTTCGATGGAAGACCAAGTGTTCAAGGTGAATAATGAATTAGATGGTGCTTTTATTTCACTGCCAAAAGAGAGATTCTTTTTAACTTTTGTTAATTTTAATTTTTCAGATCTAGTATCTGAATCGTCTACTATCATTTTTCTTTTGATTTTTGCATTTGATTTTAGTTTTGGTAATTGAGTTCGATTCGCCATTCTCGAGTACCTCCCTTCCGAGGTATTTTCTCGCACCTCCCTTTTGATTCTAGTGTTTGAAATTGTTGTAGTTTTGTTCTTAATTTGACTTTTTCTTTTGAATTGATTCAAGCTACTCCTATTCGTGCGTAATTTGTGGTTCAGATTGATATTGCTGAACTTAGGTTTCGATCTTCGTTAGGATCTTCAAAAATCTGCTTTGAAGTTACAGTTATTTTTCTTCATTATAATGTGAATTTGAGTTTGCAAATGTAGGAATCGATTGAATCTCTTGAAGTTCTGTGTTTCCACTTCATGATAATTTTTTTAGTGTGCATGATAAATCTGGAACCGAGTCGCGTTGCAAGCCGCCCAGTTTAAAATTTTGAACTTTAAATCTGTAATTTTTTTAGTGTGCATGTATTTGATTCGTCTTTTATCTAGATTTTATAGATTTTATATCTTTTTGTTTATTACATTGATGAAGCTTGCATTGTTGCGTGTTTAATCTATCTTTTCTTTGTTTGTTGTTGCAGAGATATATTTGAAGATTTTTGTAGTGAAGTTGAGAAGTGAAGAATTTGTTGTACTTGAGTTTGATTTTCTGTATCCAAATTTTACTTGCGGATGTAAATAGTAAATGTATTTGATAGATCCTTTTATGTTGAATACGTTCATGAATTTGCACCAAAAATAACTTGTATTAGAATTGAAATTGGTTGGTCTTATTGTAAGGATGTATTTTTGTTGATACAGAAATGTATGTATGTATTTGTTGTGTATTATAACCGTAATTGAAATTTACTTTTGTTTGGAATTTAAAGTTTGTGTCTATATTTTTTTAAAAAGGTGCCCAAAGATAACAGTGTTCAGCGTTAGGTGTTTACTTTGTTTGAAACAAACATAATACCTATTACACAGAGATGTTATCTTTGCCTACATATACATAACACATATTTTAAAGAGATGTTATCTTTGTCTACCATCTTAGTTAACAGTTGTAAGATATGAGAGTTATCTTTGTTATACCAAAGATAACACCATCTACATGTGTTATCTTTACTTTACATTACATTGACTTGGAAAACACCTCAAAAGTGTTATGTAAGGCCTTATTTAACAGTTATCTTTGCCCTTTTTTGTGGTAGTGATTATAACTTTGTTATAATACTAATGATTCATAACAATAATAATAATGACAATAATAGCAATAAAATTATTAATAAAAAATATAATACTTATATATTGTAATAAACCAAAATAATAATAATAATAATAATCCCTCCGTTTTCTTTTTTTGCTCCTATATTTCCCATTGGGAAATTTCAATATGTTGTTCCTACTTTGAATCTTTCCATAAATAATATAATTTATTAATTAAATTTCCCATTAGTTTTATGTTGCAATAAATGTGTTCACACTATTTAGTAGTCATTTTTTTTACCTTTTAACCCCTCAAACTTTTGCCTAATTGGTGGTCTAACATATAATAACTCAAAGAGTAATAAACGTGTTCACACTAGTTTGTAGTTAATTTACACTTTTACATCTCAAACTTTTTGTATCATTGGTTGCCTAACATAAAATAATTAAAAAGGACAAGAATCTTTATTTTTAGTTAATTTAATTTTTTTAAAATAGTAGAATCTTGCCCATTTTTTGAGTTGCATCGGTTTCTTCTTCGATTCCAAATAGGAACAATAAAAGAAAACGGAGGGAGTAATAATTATTATTATTACAATAATAATAATAATAATAATAATAATAATAATAATAAAAATAATAATAAAAAAAAATAATAAAAATAAAAATAAAAAAATAAAAAATATCTGTTATTATAATTATAATAATAATAATATTATTAATAGTAATATTGAAAACAAAAATAATAATTAAAACATTAGATCTGACAGGACTGAACTGAACTGAAAATAAGTCCAAAAGAACAGAGCCTTAATTTTTAAATATTTTTATGTACTTTTTATGATATTATGTAAAAAAATTATGTTAATAGCTATATTTTTTGTATATTAGAGAGAATGGAGAGGTGAGCAAGAGATTTGGTGTATCAGAGGAGATGAAGGGACGGGAGAATTGAAGAAAGATAATGAAGAGGTGAGAAGATTTAGCAAGTCAATTGACTTTAGAATTTAGAATTTCAAATGGCATGATTTGATTTGTAGATCCCCTATATAATGTGCACTTTTAAGTTGACCATTATTTGGGTCAAATTCATAATCATCCAAATACATTACATAAGATTAGAGAGAAGTCAAAGAGAAACAAAGTTAACAAAAATTAAATAATACGTCAGTCACATTTTTTTTCATTATTTGATCAGTTTTAACTAGTGTTCATGGATGGTTAACCGTTCCGAAACGAAATTTTCGGTTCGGTAATCGGAAGTTTCGGTTCGCCATTTTTGTTAACCGTAATCGCTGACGGTTAACCTGTTCTTCGGTACGGTTTTCCAGTTAACCATTAACTGTTACTCTAAGTTTTATTAATTTATATATTAGATTTTCACTGTCAACATAAAAGTTTAGAAGTTGGTGAAAAGTTCACTGCCAATATTTTGATTATTCAACTTTTTTTTTTGTATTTTGGAGACAAAAGTTAGTGAAAAGTGAGTCTGATTTTGGTTGCTAATTGTAATGGTGTTGCAAGCTTTTGTGTAGAACATTTCATTTCAACGTTAGAAGGTCAATTGATATACGAAAATAGAAAGAATTATCAATTTAGTTCGTTAGTTTCATTTCTGGTTCGAACCAAATAAATCAGTTTAATTCAATTCATTTGACTTTCGTTATATCTTTCCCTGAATGGTTATGTTACAACTTTTTCATTTTCAGTTTCTATCTAGTGTAGTTGATTGAAATTTTAAATTAGCTTAGTTCAGCTGCATTTGTCTTAAGGTTAGAAAATTGATTATTATTGTTATTATTATTACTATTACTATTACTATTACTATTACTATTACTATTACTATTACTATTACTATTATTATTATTATTATTATTATTATTATTATTATTATTATTATTATTATTATTATTATTATTATTATTATTATTATTATCGATTCTCTTCCCTAGTAAAAATATGAAGATGATATTCTTATGTCATTTATAGTATTTTCTTAGAGTTTGTTACAATGTACGAAGTATAAATTTTACAAAATATGAATGACTTTTTTTTTCAATAAATATTATTCCCTCCGTCCCTAAATAGAGTTTCCATTTTTCCATTTATATTTGTCCCAAATGAATTTCCCATTTCCTTATTTGGCATGGGTCCATCAATTAAAATATTATTTAACTTTCACTTTTTATTATATTAACCACTTCACTGTAAACAATACTCCCTCCGTTTCTTTTTAATTTACACACTTTCCTTTTTGATCCGTTTCTTTTTAATCTACACACTATTGCTTTTTCTATTTTTGGTAACATGTCACATCTATTTTTTTTCCTCTTTCTCCACTCATGTCATCCACTTTTTAATATTTTAACCCACTTTTAAATTTCTCTCTCTCACTTTTCAATTTCTCACTCCACCTTTTCAGTTTCTCTCTCATACTTTTGCACTTTCTCCTTGGTTCTCCCCCAAAGCGAAGTGAGTAAATTAAAATGAAACGGAGGGAGTATAACTTTATAAAGTGATCCACATTATCTCCTCAATAAACTATTGATGAATAATGTACAAATTCCAAGTTTTAATTCTCATTTAATATAGCTAAGAACCCACTTATGATTTTTCTTTAATATTTGTCCCCAAAAGAAATGAAAATTCTATTCAGGGACGGTTATTATCATCATGATGTAATTATGGTGACTCATAATTTTCATAATAAAAGTAATTACATTTATTACTTACTGTAAAATAAGGTACCTTTTAGAAAATTTATCTACTATTTGGCAACGATAAAAGTTAGGATTATTATAATATTTGAATTCAATATATGTTTGCTATGTCTTTCTGAGTGACTATGTAATATATGATATACGTATAATGCTAATAATAATACCAAGCTAAGCTTTGCCTAGTGGTTAGAATTGTGCCTTCCAACCTTGAGTTTGAGGGGTTCAATTCCCACTAGGGGCACTTTGAGGGTAAGGATTTTGCTTATCCTCCCCCCTACTCTGAGAGTATCTGGTACATCAATTCATCTCTCAATCCAAAAATAAAAATAAAAATATAAGGCTAATAATAGTTTAAGTATCATGTAATTATATATTTTATATCATGTATATATAAGGCTAATAATAAAATAATATCATGTAATTTTATCTTTTCAATACATCTTGGGTGGATCGGATTTACAATAATCTATTGTGCACCCAAACTGAATTTATCACACAAGAATTGACTATATTAGAAAAAAACACCCAACTATATAATAAGAAAACTGACTATGTCAGAAAATTGATTATATCATACAAAAACTAACTACATAAAAAGTGATTATATCTTACAAAAACTGACCATATCAAATGAATACTGACTATAGCGAACGAAAACATACTATATTATATAATTTTCGGTGCACAATAAGTATTATAAATCTGGTCCATTCAATTTTTTTTTTTAATGTTTTGGAGTGTTATATTTTCGGGTCTTTTGCATCAAAAAAATCTTAAACTACATAGGTATAGCCGTAGCCCGTAATAGTTTAGTATAGTATACAACACCCTCAAGGTGCTTTTTTTTTTTTTTTTTTTTTTAAGGTAAGATGGAGGGGAAAAAAAGAAGTATTGAAAATTTTCTCCAAAAGTAAACAACACCCTCACGGTGTCCCCCAACCTACATTTTTCAACCTCTCAGCTTTCCTCACTCGTACACAAATTCCTCAGTCATACGCAAATTCCGAGGCTCGAATTGCAGAAGCTGGTTCCAGGTTCTTGTTTTGTTCCTTAGATGAATCTACTTGTTTAGACGATTTTTGGTGTGAAATTGCGATTTTTAAGATCTACTTCATGTGATTATTCATGTGATTGGTTTTATGCGATTGTTATTGTTTATTTCATGAATTCAACTTATTTTTTCTTTATCTCATATATGTTGGTTCATGTTTTTAGGGATAATTTACATGTTATAAACTTATGATTCGAAATTCTGGTATAACTTGTTAATTCATGTTTGTTTCATGGAACTAAATGATAAGAAAATTTATGTTACAATTTGTAGATGTGCATATTTTCATGCGATGCTATTGTTCACTTGTTCTTGTTTAATTTCATGAGATCAATTTTTCAAGTGTTGTGGCAGGAACTCAGGAATGAATAACCTGCCATCCCCCTCCTGCCCTGGCTCAGGGACGGGCCTGTAACCGATAATAAGTTGATATTTTGAATATATACACTTGGATGAATCCAACACCGTCTTATATGCTAACGTCGTTTGTATATATGTATTAATCAAAAAGTACGGCCAATGTTGGCATATGAATAGTGCAAAAGTCAGAGTGCTGCAGCTAAAAAGAAATGTCTGGAATAAGTTGTCACCTTTCGTGAATTAGTGATGGATTTTGATTGGCTTTTCTGAAATACGCGTGTGCTGAGCTTGCTGATACTGAGTAACAGGGCGGTTTGGGAATGATTTAAAGTATTATCAAAAGTCTTCTGAAATAATTGTGTCGTTTCCCTAATTATGAGGGTTTGGGACAGTGACATAAATGGTGTATGCAAGTATGAGTTATTTTTCTACTAAATAGAAGATTTATGAAATATAGGTCTCTCTTCATGAAAAAATGTTCTTAGCATCTCCAATATGGTGTTACATTTCGCTTTAACGTGAGGCTTCCTATTAACTTTTGTAATTTGCTGCATCAGTGAACAATTTAAACGTGATTTCACATGTTTTTGATCCAATGTAAAGAATCCCCATGCCTCATTGGCCCATACTTCCCCTGAAAGAATACCTATGGTTAAAAAGATAAAATCTTTGATAGTGCATAAAGCGACGTAATTTTGATCTTTAAAGTATGAATTTGTTACACTCATGGTGACATTTAATATCTAGTATGATTTCAAGGATATTATCCTCTTTTGTTCTCTAGAACAAAGTGTGGCCTTCAGCTGCTTGTGGTTTAATGTTGTGGTTGATGATGTGATTTAGGTTTCTTTCTCTTGGTGTATGGTAATTGCAGATATCCAACTATTCAGTTCATGTTTGTGTTGATTGCTTGGTGTTGATTGAGTAGTGTGATGGACTTGAATGTCTCACCACAGCCTGAAGAAGATGATGAGTATTTCGGACACCATTTTGAGGAAGATGTAGCACGGCATGATCACACAGAGACATCAGTTCAAACCCTTCGGCGGGTATGCCGTACTCTATGCTTATATGGTTGAAATTGTCTTAGATGATGGTGTTTGCTCAAAGTATTTTCTTTTGAGGAAAACACACATATCTTGTAACTGCAGTAATATGGAATGTTGAACAACAACCTGTTGCGCCCATATGATTTATCTATTTTAGTGTTTATATAAATACACAAATGAATCTATGGAACCAAGTCACTTACAAGATCGTCTATACAATGAATGTTAGGTGGAAGATCAGCTTCATAAGGCAAAGGGTGTTTGCCAAAGTATTTTATGCACTATGATATTGTTTGACTTTGTGACCCTCCTTTGTTTATTCTTTGTGATTCTTCGCATTTACAGCTCAATGAGAAATTTTGGGCTCACAACATGTAAAAACGGGTCGTTTATTTTGATCATTTGATTATTTAGTGATGGAGTTTATACTTGCTGAAATTGAATCGTTTTGTTGTATTTTATATGAGTTTTGGTTGGGGTTTATGCTGTGTATCAAGATCCTTATATGTGCTAAGCTTGTGGCTAATGGTATGTTTTGTTATTGGAACTGGAAACATGGAACTTCCAAGAAATTTGATTGAAGGGTAATAGAAATTCAATGACCAATATCTGTTAGGTAATAGGCCTTAGTCCTATGACAGGCAATCTGGTGTGATATAAGAAATCAAATTACACATTGGAGGATTGGAAAGAACAGTTTGAAATTCCTAACCCAAATTAATGTTTGTTGAGGTCCACCCCGCTTAGCCTGTGCTTTGATGTCCTTCCGATTATGAGTCACCCCTTTCTTTCTACTGCCCATGTGCATTCATAAGTAATTTCTGTGTTTTTTTTTTTTTTTTTTTTTAATCTCTGCCCGTTTCTTTTCATTATTGAGTTCTTCAATCTTTCTGTTGCTGCCTCTTTGTCATCTACTTCTTTCTATTGCACTGCAGTTCTACATCTGAGTGATATTCTCTCCACTATAATGTGATCCAATCTTTTTAGAACTATAAATCTTGAGAAAGAGATAAGAAGAGTTTGCTACATCAAAATATTAAAGACTCTTATGTTACTTGTAGAGTTGTACCAGGCTATCAGTTTTTCTGGTTCAGTCGGACAACCCAAAAGATAAAGGAAGTTTGTTTACTTACCCGCCAAAAAGTACTATAATATTAGTATTTGGAATCCATATGTTCCAAATTCCAAAGAATTCTAATAGATTTTATGTTCCATTGCTTGTATAATCTCGTGAAAGAAGGCTCCTTCTGGTTTGTATCACTTGGGTGTTTAGACACTGCTTTTTTGTCTAGTTTTACTTGATCAAACAGTCCATGATTTTTGAAGCCTAATCACTAGAAGAAACAGGATAACTATAAAATTTTTGTTAAATATAGTTTACTGAGTTGTTGAGGGCCACTGAATTTAATCGGCAATAAGGTGTGCAATGAGTGATGTTGCTCGGACACTTCATTTCACCTCAAGTACCTATGTCGGATCCTCGACACTCGGACATGGGTGGGACACTTGGACACTTCGTTTTAGGCCAAAAATTTGAAAAGGTGCCAAAAAATAGCCGAATCGAACACTTGGACACGCACCCGTGTCGGACATGGGTATCCGAGTCCGAGCAACATAGGCAATGAGGCTACTCTTTTTTTGAAGTTATGTACATTATGCTTGGGGATAGAGGTCTAGGGATGTTCTTTTTTTTCCCGGTTTGCTGTCGTCATTGTTGCTGCTGTACTTCCCTCAAAATTATTTCTTGAAGGATCCTAAAGAAGTCCAGGCTTGTGCGTGTTGTCCTCCCCTCTCGTGACTTTAGCTGTTTAGCAGGATCTTTACTTGGTGGTGGTAATTGTATAGTCCTTCCTCATCTTCGAGTCTTGTTTTGACATTATTGCTCATCGTTCAATGGCACGGGAAAGAAAGTGAAGACCTTAAGCTAAATTGATGAAGATCTTTTGATATTGTATCACCTCATAAATAAGTAAAGCAGGGTCTATAAGACAGTTTGTGTTCAAATATTTTCCTGTAGAATGGGCTTGCCATTTGTGAGGCATACTATGATTGATTAATCAATCTTATAAGGCATATTCTTTTAATTTATCTATGTTGGTACCTGGTTGATATTCAGCCTCACTATGTTTTGGCCCCAAATACTATTATGTTGTCAAGCACGATAATATTGGTCCTATCATTGTTGTTTAGGAGCGAGATGAAAGGCGGGAACGATTAAAAAGAGATCCGATAGATGATAGACCAATGCGAGTAACCCGTCCCTTGGAGCGTGATGAAGGTCCTGTAATGAAGAAGTTCAAATATGATAGAAACAAGTTACCTCATGGTAAGCTTTATATTAAGCTTCTAGATTGCCGATTATTTTATGTTAGAATACTTCTTTGGAACCTAGGTTGTGTTATTAGTTCCTGATGGGGTTAAATTTGATTTTTTTTTTTTTTTGCTGAAATGATATTGTCACCACTTTTTAACAATGTTAGTAAAATCAAAATGGAGTGCTACTCTTGGTGTCCTGCATAAGATGATAATGTCCATAAAGCATTTAGATTTGTAGAATTTTCTTGTAACTAATCAAGATACATGGTTATGTGGAGGTGTATAGAGCGCCAGATAAGTGAAATTTTAACAGTTTTGAGCTGGCAATATATTACTCCCTCCATTTACAAGTAGTTGTGTGTAACGTAATTCAAACTCTATTTTTCTTCATCCTAAACCTCCTTTATTTTTTATGTCATGAGTATATGATTTTCTCTATATGGAATAGAGAAAATACAATAACTATGGTGAAAAAATTCTAAAGTAGCGCTGTCAAAGAAATTAAAGCAACCAAAAAGCTAATCGGTGACATTGGATTAAACCTTATTCTCCTAGTTCTAAACAGTGAGGATTAACATTGGCTACCTTAGTTGTTAGAATTTGTAGAATTCTTCTACATTGAGGATTATTTCCATTAAATAAAAGAAGTATTTCTAGAATAAAACACTGTACAACAAAACACTGTTAGCCAACTTAGCTCAATTCTACTGCACGTTAGAAGATCTAAAGTATATTTCTAGAACTTACAATATAATTCTAAGAACTGGCTAAAGTTATTAAAAAATTTCTTATTTTATTGTTTATTACGAAATACTACTTGATTACTAAATAGGAAAAGTGTGTGAAAGAACCTTACAGATCACATTTTATAAAAATTACCTTATTAATAATAAACTTGAGGAAACCTACCTTCTATAACATTTTGGTGGCAAAAAGATGCCACCCATCGGATTCTAATCAATTGATTAAATTTATGAGTGTTGGCTTTACCTTTTCTCCTTATTTTTCCTTTGTTTATTTATTTCTCTTGCAACTGAAAAAAGGAGAATAATTCTTAGTTTTGTGTTGGTGTTTGATGGCAAGTATTGTTGTAGTAGTGCCTGCAATGGTTATTAAATGCAATACTAGCCACTGAGGCTGTTTTGTGGAGAGATGAAAAAATGAAGAAAATTTGGTGGGAATAAAGGCAACGATGATGGTGAATTGGCCGGAATCCGGTGTGGTACCTTTTTGCCTCCAAAATGTCATAGAACATAATTCCCTCACTTTTTTAGGTAGTTGTCAAAAAGAGTTTTCTATAAGTTTGTTCCCAGCATATTTTCCTACTATTTATAAACTTGCAATAAACTACAAAAGATAAACATGATATGTAAGTAAATTTAACATTCCTGCTTTACAGTGGAACATTGACATAGATGTGTGCACAAGCTAGCAGGATCAGAAGTTCAAAACATAGGATTAATTTAAAAGCTTCAAAATATACTGTGACAGGGTAGAGTAAAGGAGTAAAAAAAAAAAACAAGGACCTTGCTAGGATAATGTGTGGTTAGTTGGTAGCTGATTGCATTAGTTTATAGCTGATGTTATTAGTTGTTTTCTCGAGCTAATTGTATTAGTTTTTTGTAGAAGATTGTTTGTTGAATAGCTCATTGTATTTTAGCCTGATTGATATTTCATCTCAACATGCACAATCTTCCCTCACCATGAAGGTCCTTTCATCATCTTTTCCAAATTTAGAGTTTTGGATCCAATCAGCTCTTCTAATCCTCACTTTACCAAACACCAACCACCAACCACCAACATTTTGAGGATTTGATTGGTTAATCCTCGGAAATGGGTCAAAACCTCTAATTTACGCCTAATGTTCTATTTACCAAACAAGGCCAAGCACTGTGAACACCAATCCGTTGGTCATGTTTAGAGAGAGTAGAGTAAGAAAGAAAGAAAAAGGATAGCAGTAGCATGGCCAGCACATAAGAGAGGAGAGAGAAACTTAAAAAATAGTAGCCGGAGAAGACATTGGTTTGAGCACTGATGGTGTCCGTGGCATTTGGCTCGCCTTAGCCCCCCGAGAAAACGCCCCATTAATTTGGTTCTTATTATTATTCTTGCTTTCCTTTGGTAGATCTATGGTTAAAAATAAATCTGAATTTGGATAGTTTTGAGGGGTGAATACCCTATCCTCTCTCTCCCTTGATCCTTGATACATGACTTTATCCAGACACTCGTGTCCAAGTGCATTTTGCCTCATCCAAAGATTCCGGACCAGTGTCGTGTTGGCATGGCTACGTGAGCAAATTAGTCTAGTTCGAGTCATGTAGATTAGAGATATTGAATACTTATATGTTAAGCAGAGAGAAGTAGATATTATTCAAGATATTGGGTACTCTTTATCGATGGAGAGAACAAAGTTGTGATTGGAGTTGAGGAGATGTTTAATATTGATGACAGAGAAGTTAGATGTGAGTGGAGAGAGTGGTACCCAACCCCAAAAGAGGAAATGTGTAGAGACTGTGGACATCCAAAAATGAAGAATGGGTAGTGTCGGATGGAGTGAGTATATGATGGAGGGAGTATATGACAGATAGAATTGGCCGTTAGACTCTTGTAAATTTCTGGAAATGGGCAATGAGTACTAGTATCTGTTGATAACAGGGGTAGGTAGCTCCCTTAATTGTTTTTTCTTTATTTTTTTTTTAAAGACTTGTTGACATTACTAACGAAACTCCACCTAATCGCCTCACCCCAAGCGAAAGCTTTTGAATGTAATAAGAGATAACCCCAAATGCTCCTATCATCTAAGATTGAGTCTGTAATATAGCATGAATGATGTTCCAAGGGAAACCTGAACATCCAATATTGAGATTATCCCTGTGGCAACTATGACAAAGCAATGGCGACTGAAGGTAATATAGAGTGATTATGTGGTCATAACCAAAGCCTAGATTCTTCCGTACCCATTAAGTATGATGTCTTATTCTTGAATCCTGGTGCATGGGCGCGTAGTCCTTAGATCATTATAGTCCATGATACTAAGGCTTAGGCACATATTATTGGCTGCTTCTAATTTTTGTTTAAATTTTTACTTATTCATTTTTTCTTTTTCTTGTGTGCTAGGTGCGCGGCCTATGCCTACTGTTTCTTATTATCTTCAGTTTTTTTTTCTTACCTTTGCGCTTTTACAAAATGTTTGTGAGGATACATGTGCCTATCTTCTGCTTGCTCTCACCTTTGCTGCATGATCTGTATATCTGGCTTTTAAAATGATCATTTCCCTTCATCTGACCAATGTTTGGTATACTTTCTGTGCACTCAGGTTGGCTGGATTGTCCAAAATTTGGCAAGGAAATTGGTTTTATGGTTCCATCTAAAGTTCCACTTGATGAATCTTACAATGACTGCATCATTCCGGGAAAAAGATATGCCTTCCGTCAAGTGTTTCATCTGCTAAGAGTGAAGAATATAAAAGTAAGCAGTTCAAAGTAAATTGTATTATATTTTTTCCCGGGATGGTGAATGTTTTTACCCAGTAAGCTAGCATTGAATGCATTTTAAGAATTTTGGTTAGTTTAAAGGGTGAATGCAGTTGGTTTTGTTTAATTGTACTACATCGCTTTGTGATGAGATGTGTTATGATAAATTGTGATCTCGCATCAAGCTGTGATTCATTGCTTCTTCCCTATTTGAGTAGAGGTTGGATTCCCTTATATGTATCTCTTGTCTAGTGTCTGACACTTTTTTGAATTGAATGTTAACAAAACTTCTTGGTTTTAATATGTCAATTTATGGCATGTTTCAGCATTGATTATGAAGTCTTTGTAGAGGCCTTTGCTAGAGGTTTAATGGGCAGAAAGGATTTTGTTTTTGAAGGGATGGGATTTCTTTTTCTTTGGTCTATGATTCTTTTTATAATCTGCATGTATATATCATCGGCTTTCTCTATAGATCTATCAATGTTTTATAAATGTTTCCAGTAGCCCGTAGTTCACTGTTTCTGACCATATATAATTTTTCTTGAGTAGTTTCAAAATCTAAAAGTCGAATGGGAGATTGGTATCAAATTCTATCAGAAGGCTGTTAAAATCTCCAACGATTTCTCATAAAATGACAAATGCTACACAACAAAAATGTACTCTTACTTTAGCAATTATACCCTTAAAATTTAACCAAGAGAGTCGTTTGCACTTTGCAGTCCCTGAGGAATGCATATAGTTGCTCTTCAAGGTTCGTAAAATGATAAATGTTATCTATACCTGTAAAAATATAATCAAGAGTCTGTTGAACTCCATGAGAAATGCGTATATTGTTCTTCAAAGTTCCTGATTCAACAATCTTGGTGAAAGGGGGGGGTTAAACCATCTCAGAGTCCCACCATGCGCCAGTAAAACATTTTATTTTGACCATTGTAAGGCTCACATGCACTTTAACATCGTGGAACATCAGGTGTCACTCAGTGACTGGTTTTTGATATCATATTATTTGTAATTAACTTCATTGTCCTCCATACTCTAGTTGCTCTTATATGCAGTGGCATAGATAACCAGAAAAGTCCAATAATTCAGGTATGAGCAAAGTGGAAAGCACAGAGTGAGGAGAGAGAGGGGTACATGTTGAGAGTAGCTTGGGCTCAATGCATTAATGCGTGAGTTGAGGTGAGATTAATGGCTTGATTCTCAAACTGAAGAAGAGTATCTTGAGAACAGGATGGGTGGGGACATTACTAAAGAAGCTGAGGGGAAAGTGTAATGGTACGCGGTCAGCTTTGAGGGGAATCACTTTAAGGGTTTTGGGTAAGGTGATTAATCTCAAAGAGGTTGTAAAATGGAAATTAGGGTTTCATTACTATGGCTAAAGGTCTCCTTCAATTTTTTTTTGGAGAAATTACTTCTTCATACATAGTTTGGTTGACAACTTGACATAGAAAAATGCTGGATACAGGAAATTTTTCTTCCTCGGGAATCAGGAAACTTGAGAGCTGGTTGTTTGACAAGAATGCAGGAAATACTGCTTTTTAGGAAGTTCTAGTTCATGCCCAATCGTATTTTAGCTATTCCTAAGAATTGCAATTTGTTGGCACTATAACAAGGTATTAAATCTCGGGAATTAGGAAACTTGAGAGGTGGTTGTTTGACAAAAAATGCAGGAAATAGGAAACTAGAGAGCTGGTTGTTTGACAAGAATGCAGCAAATACTACTTTTTCGGAAGTTCTAGTTCATGCCCAATCATATTTTAGCTATTTCTAAAAATTGCAATTTGTTGGCACTATAACAAGGTATTAAATCTCGCTTGCGGTTGCAATCGCGATCCTGGAAATGGTAGTGTATGGTGGAAGCATAATTTGTCGTGGTGTCGTGGCTCATACTGAGTGAATTTTTTGGTTACTTGTGACAGTCTGATATCGCCTGAAACGACATTGATATCGGCTAAAACGGCCCACCGTCGGTTGTCATGACTTGGATATTGGCGGTAACGACCTTGTAACATTCTTGTAATGGTCATATCTTTCGATGAGTAAGGGTGCTTGACAACGCGGAATATTGTTTGGCAAGCTCTATTCCTGTTATGAAACAGCCGTCACAGCACGATTCGCCTTGACTTAAAACCACGGTCCATATGCTCTTAGGATTTACAACTTCCAGCATTTGATCAAATGGCCATTCAATTTCAGAGTTGAAAGGGGGGAGGGTTGATGGGTATCTATAAGGGATATTTAGAGAATACTACATTCTAATGTTTCCATTTGCCTCACGAATGATGGCAACGCAAAAGAATGGAAGGGTATGGGCGAGACAAATAGAGAGGGTTTTGTAGGCTAAAATATTGATTGCAAATGTTAAGTTGATGGATTGGGAGATAGGGAAACATCCTTTTTTATGTATCCTAAATGAAGTTTAAAGGGCATAAATGTAAAAAGCACTGACGGCATGTCGGCATCGATAGCAGACATAAGGAACATAGAAAAAGGAAAATGTACTTTGATAGCTCAACAACAATAACAACAAAGCCTTAGTCTAATAATTATTTGGGGTATGCTAACATGAGTCGTCATAAAAATCGTTTCGGAGGCAGAAGAGACAATAAAAGTAAAAGATAAGAGTTTAAATGAAGAAAAATGAGAGGGCAATAGTGAGAGGAGTAAGATGAGAGAAAATGCAGTGGGCAATAGTTTAATGAAGAAAATTGAGAGGGCAATAGTCGGAGGAGTAAGGTGAGAGAAAACAAAGTAAGCTCAATCATTGTAATTTGGAGCACATAACCTGAGAGCAATCATGATTTTCCTTTTTCAGTGAGCTAATTTTATGATACTTGGACGTGGCATTTGCGTGCGACCCAACATAATTTTGCAGTCAGATATGGCTAGAGCTAGGATAAAGGGAACCAGCAGAGAGAGATATAGAGAGCCGCCGGGGGGGGGAAACTGGTTTCTTAATTTGCTTCATGCAGAACTTGTAACTTCATCACATGAATCTTGAGCCTTACCACCTCCTCTTTGTTTTGGTTATACATTGTCCTTGTGGACATAACTTCTTTCCCTTTCTCTTCATTTGCATATACACCCTCTTGATATGTTTCTCATGATATTCTTTATTACCCCTTGGAAAAGAAGGGAGCCCCTAGCCTTGGAAGTTGGGGTCAAAAGCTGAGCCCACCAGTGAAAAACATATTTTGCAGCCCAGAGGTAGCTGAGTTTGGCTGATAACAAATTCTATGGGTATTTGGCAATCTTTATTAGGCTTGAAGTTCAAAGGATGACAGGTTCACATTATCTCTTAGACTTTCTTGTTTCTCACTTGCTTGAAAGAAGGTAAAAATCAGAGTGTTCGGTACTTCTGTAAAGATAGAATTGTAGATTGTGATGTGCCGAAGCTCAAGGAAAATCACTCCGATCGAATTGTTGTTTCCTGATGCTTAATGTTTGAGCTCATAATTTCAGGATCTGCTTTAATTTTGTTTTCTGGATATAAGTCGGAACTTATTTATTTTGCTATCTATTGTTTATGTTGTGGTCCTGTCTGGCATTCGATGTGTTAAGTGGTGATAAGCTGTTTAAATAAATGACTAATGTAGATGCTTTCTATTTTTCCCAGCTTGGCATGATAGTTGATTTGACAAATACAGATCGTTATTATTCATCGAGTGATTTTAAGAAAGAAGGAATTAAATATTTGAAGGTACCTATAAACTTTCTTCTTACAGTTTCCCTTGATTACACTGTATCTTTAGATTGATTTTTGTGTTCTGTTGTTTTCACCTATAAAATTTCGTACAGATTCGGTGCCAGGGGCGTGATGCGGTACCAGATAACGAGGCTGTAAACGTTTTTGTCTTTGAGGTTAGTAGTCTTGAGCAGGTTTTATCTGTAAATGATAATAATGCTTCCTTGTATGTTTCTTTTCCTTGAGGATTGTTGCTAAATGTTTGATTGTGATGTTATTCGGAGATTTATTTATTTCCTTAGATATATAAGAGACCACATGCTCAAATATTTTCAGATAGTGAATATACAACATGATAGTTTTAGCAATTACTTGGCAGTTACTTTTATTATTCATTAGGCTGCCGTCATCTGTTCTACTCTTGCCTAAATCAACTCAGTAGCAATATATTAAATTTTTTGTGATTATTGACGTCGATAACAAGTAACCTGTGTCTGCTGAATACCATTACTGGTGCAAGTTCTCCTTTGGGACTTGGTTATGCATTTTACACAATTCATGTGAACTGGGGCAAGGTATAGATCTAGGGTGTAGCTACTTATCTAGGCTAGACCCCACTTTTATTGGAGCAAAGGGTGTAGCTACTGATGTATCTGTCTGGTCATAAACCTTTGAGAACCCCAATTCCTTCCTACTGCTGCAGATTCTTTTGAAGTTCAACATATTATTTTGTTAGTTTCTTATATATCCGGAGAATAAAAAAAGAGTTATTGATTATCTAAATTTTTCAGCAACGCAAATCTTTTGTTATGGCTCCCCCTTCATAGTTGTTGCAGCATATTCTTTTCTAGCTTGCTTTAGAATGGTTAGCGTTGTGTATTATTATGATGTATAATTATGTTAGTAATCACAAAGAACCCTACCTATTGCAAGTCATTCAAAAGTAAAGTTACTGACAATGAATTGAAAAAGAACGTAATCAGGATTATTAATGCAATAAAGATTTTGGAGCACTGAATTTAATACAAATATGGTAATTTTCTCATCTTTAAATTTTTAAGTGGCTGCAAAATATATGAGAGGAAGAATTTTTTTGAGTGGATGGATATTACCTCCTCTTATTAACTTCATTTTGGGTATAAATTTTTGCTACAAGTTGCTCATTCACATAATCTTTGCATCTTATAATCGTTCATTTGTTGAGAAATTTCAGGTTGCACAATTTATATGCAATCAAAACGAGAGACAACCTAGGAAGTATGTATTTGTCCATTGTACGCATGGCCACAATCGAACTGGTTTCATGATAGTTCATTATTTGATGCGGACACAACAAGCTAGTTGCGTCACCGAGGTGAGTCTTGTCGTTTTCTCAGTTGGTGTTTAATTTATACATCTCTGATGCAAATATTTCCATTACTTTATTTTACTATGGACAGGCTATACAACGATTTGCAGATGTTCGGCCTCCAGGGATCTATAAACAAGACTATATTGATGCGTTATATGCTTTCTATCATGAAACTAGAAGTGACTTAATTATATGCCCTCCAACCCCAGAGTGGAAGAGGTCCTCTGATTTCGATCTTAATGGTGAAGCTCTTCCAGAAGATGATGACGGGGTCCCATATGCTTCTACCAATGTATGGATCATTTTGTTTGTTTGTGACATGTTCTTTTGCAGCCCATCACTATATATTAAGCCATAATTTGGAACTGTATAAGATATTTATGTTATTGTCCTTTCCTCAAATTAATGTTCCACTATCACTTAAGGTAGTTAAGTCTTGAGCTGTGTTCCAGACTAGTCAGAAATGGTACTCTATGTGGCACGACATGATGTTATTTTCCATTTGTAGTTTATAAATGAGCATGACCATCAAGCTCAGCTAATTGACTTAGGCTTTGTTCTTGGTTAATTATTGCTGAACTAATTTTGTTTCTATACCTGGTATCTTGAATTTCAACACGCGTGTATGACTGATGGGGAATGGATTTGTGTAGTGCTCTAGAAAATTTTCTGTATCCTTTCCCAGACTACGCATTTTTCTTGCATTTTTTTGTGTTCTCTATTGTTGCTGAGTAATGGTTCCTGCTATAAACAAAGTGCTACAATGCTTTTGTAGTGCTGCATACGAGCCCTTGTTTCTGTTTCTTTGTAAAATACATTTTAATTAGCTAGTTTTTGTTTCAGGAAAAACAAGAAAATGTTCTAGTACTGACCAATGATGATGTCTTGGGGGATAAAATACCTGATCAACAAGAATTTCAATTGCAGAGGTTTTGTTGCGACATCCTCAAAACTGGACAGGTACCCGTCTTCAACTGAAGTTGCAATTCTAACATACCAAAAGATAAAGTTTCTAATTGGTCATATGGTTTGGTTTTGGACATGAACTGGTTCCTTTTTCTCCTCTTTCTTTTCCCTCTTCTCTTAGGTAATTAATTCAGTTGGAATTTCAGTTTCTTTGTACAAGATGTGTGAGGGGTGTGGAAGATCCTTGTGTGTAGTGTTTATTGTTTGTTTTGTAAATTTTGTTTGATTCCAGTTTGTGACCAATGTGGTATTTTTTGGACTGTCTCGTTGTAGTTTTTTTTAGCTCATTCCCTAAGTGTACATTTTCCTTGCTCGCATTAGGTTGGGAAGTTGGGTTTCTCTAAAAGATTAGAGTCTTCATCTTATCTACTGCATTTGGCAAAACTTCAGCAAACCTGTGTAGAGAATTTACATTATTATCTGATCTATCACATTTGTACTTATAGGATGCAACATAAGAAACGATATACTTCCTCCGTAACAAAATAGATGTTACACTTTCTAAATATGGTTGTAACAAAATAGATGTTACACTTCCTTTATAAGCAACAATCTCTCTCTATCTCTCTCCTATTACATGGGTCCCCTTTTTTCTTTCTCTCTATCTCTCTCCTCTTCAAAAAATTTTCTAGAAAAATGTATTTTTAAAAGTGTAACATCTATTTGTTACGGAGGAAGTATATAGGGAATCCAGATTAAGTGCTTTTTCTCTTTTTCTTTCTTTTAAGTGTTATAGAGTACTCAAGTGTAGTCTTGTCAAGACCTTGATTTGTTCGGATGCTCAATACTTTCTACTGGTGAGATGTCATCAAACCATCCTATTTCTAAGACGGGACAACATTACTTCAACAAATGAAAAAATGAACTTTAGTATAAGCAAAGTTGAAAATAACCTAATAGCAAACATAAATAACTAAGTACTTTTGAAATTACTAATTGTGTATACTATTTTTATTAGGAATTTTCGAAAAATTGTTGTATTATTTAATGGATTTTTATAATTATTGTAATTATTTTAATAAGATTATAGCAATTTTTGCAACGGATAATGTTTTTACTTATTTTTATAACTTCTTTTTAGCTGTATAATGAACTTATAACTAGTTGCTCATACTAATCATGTTTTTAATTCGAAAACTGACAACAATACACTTGAAACTGCTGTTAATCTCATAAAAAAGCACTGTAAACTCAAAACTGAAAACAAAAAATGATAATGGATAGTGAATACAAGCAACCGGAGTTTATTATTATCAGCAAAAATTGCTGATGTTTGTCGTAATCAACAATACCAAGATTGAATAAGGGTTCCTCTCAGAGAGATCGGGTGTTATATGTACTTTGTTAATTTGTTTTTCTTTGATTATATGTTAATTTTTCTGTTGGAATAGCTAAATAAGCGAAGGTATTCTCTTGGATTATTATCATATCTGAAATATTTGGAATATGCAATTTGCATTTCCATGAGAATTTCGACATTTGGATTTGCATTTGTACTTTGCCATACTGGAAAGAATAGTCTGTATGAAATGCTCTCTTTTTGTAGTTGTTAATTTTGTTTGGTTGCCTTGAAATGCTAAATATTTTTTAAAGAAAAGGCATTGGGATTTGGGCCTTTGGATATGTCCATTCACCTTATTGTAGAACACGATTACTTCTTGTCTATGGGTTCTGATACTGCAGTAGTCAACAAGTTTGATCTATTTGAAAAACTGCATTACTATCATGATAATTTGAAATTGTCCAACTTCCGTCAATTTGGCGGATAGTTGGATGGAGTCCATTACGAGATGATGGTTCTCAAACAGAAAATTTGGGCATTCAGATCTCAATCAAACAGAACTGTGTGCACTACGAACTGGAGCCAGGTTAAGGTCACTTGGCGAGTTAGTTGCTCAATCAGGCAAAATAAATAAATAAAAATCTGTGATAACAATAACAAACGTAAACAGAACTTCTGTCCAGAGACACATGTGAACCTCGGGTTCGATCCTCATCCTCCAAGGCATGCTAGAGCTTTCTTTAGTCCGATTCAGCTTTCAAGAGAAAAATCCATTTTGTACAGCCCTCACGAAAGCTCTCAAAGAGAACATGGACTTTGCAGCTTGGCTGTGTAAAGACTTGCGTCTCTGGGAAGCCACTGTCACATCCTTTCTGAGTTAATTTTTGTCAATTTTATTTAAAAAAAGCGTCTTTTAGCAAATTTTCCTTTTCATTGTTGTTGTTATTATCATACTACTACTATTGTTATTATTATATGGATAATTTTGTTTAATAATGCAAATACTACACAATAATTAGGAAATTAACAGTTATTAGCATGTATGTCCCGGGTAAGGACAATTTTCATTTATTAATATTCCACTTTAAAATGATAACATTAAATATCACTTTTTTTAGTGGTTAATACATTAGTATACAAAATTGAAGTCACGAGATCAAATCTTATACAATGCAATTTCTAAGGTTCTTATTTATTGTATGTGGATTGCATGGAGTAAAGCATCCTAAGGGAGAGCACCACGTGGCACCGTTCCTTGTTTAGGAACACTTTTTAATGTATTAGTATAGATGATAATTTAAAGAAATAATTCAAATCACCTCACTCCAAGATAATGATTTTGGAATGTCTAGTTTTTTGCCTAGTAGCTGTTTCATCTTTCTACTCCATTCTTTTGATATTACAATGTTACTTGTTGGAATTTGGGAGCTACAACTTGTTGTTTACCATCTTTTCAGTTTTGCTGTTGATTTTTTTGTTTCTTTTTTCTTTGTGGAGAACCTTTTGTCCTCCTCTTTACCTTTTATAAATTCTAATGTGCGTTTATAAATAACTATTGTTGCGCCGGTGGCTTGCTTTTATCTCTACTTGGTTAGACTTTCCAATTTCCTGCTTGCAAGATGTGCATTTTCGAGTTGTTTGTTTCTCTATCGATGTTTCCGAAGATTGCTCTTGATCTCTTACAATTTCTGCTATTGCGCTGCTGTATTATTTCAAGAACTGAGACTTGAATTATTGCGCATGTGTATGGCAATACATCTATGTCCTTTAAAATCTGATTTATATTACAAATTCGGTACTGCTCACGTTTACCTTTCTAAACATGAAAGAGGTACATTTTTGCCGTACATGCTTCATTTATCTTGCATAGCTTTTTTTGCTAAAATAAAAGAAAGAAAGCAACATCCATGTTTACTTCTAGTTTTTGTTGATTTTTTTTGGTGTTTTATGTCTTCACCGTAATGTTCTGTGTCACAGGCCAGACACCAATTTCCTGGGTCGCATCCAGTGTCTCTTGACAGGTGACATTTGCGCTACTCTTTTTAGGTTCTATTGTGTACAACAGATTGAGTTTGTTCTTTTCTTAAAATAAGAAGCATCAAGGAACAGCATGATTGCTCTCTGCTTATAGTACTGCTTGAAGTTCAGCTTAAGCATGAACTTCAAGTCTTGAGTTTAGTGTTCGGACTTCAGTTTAGATTGGTTGTAAGATGTACAATACACGTGGCAGCCTCCTACTCAAGAGTTCTATTCATTTTACTTTTGGGCTGCATTTGGTTTTTATGTTCACAGTTCCTTTGTTTCTTTCTCCATTGTATGTGATTCACCATCACATTTAAAGGCTTGAGGCAGTGCAGTAGTGCTATGCTTGATTGGAAGCCTTCATTTGATGGTGACCAAGCCTTCATAATTCGTATAATTAAATTTCCCTTTCCCGTGATTCTTAACTAATCTTAATGCATTGTCATTCATGTGTATTAATGGTGACCAAGCATTTGTATCTACTATTTGGGAAACGGGTTCATTATTGTAGGGACTTTCTTTGAATAAGAAGAGGTTTGTTGGGAAAGTAGCAAAAGAGCTTGGAGAGTAAGAAGAGTTATTTTTAGTTATGAAGATTAAATTTTAGATATTGAAATTATCTAACAATAATGCCGAATGTCTTTGTTGTGATATGATGAGGGTGATTGTTCCAAGAACAAAAAGATGAAAACTTTATCTTTCTTCTGTTTGTATACTTAAAGAAGGTGTAGTTTGTTAGATCAGTGCATCCCCTTCCTACCCTTGTTGTCTTCCACTTCCTTTTAGGTTCCCAAGTTAAATCTCAGATGATTTTTCAAATCAGTTTCTTACATGATTTTGTTAAGAATATATATCAATTATTGCATTTAATTTCTCTTTTTGAACATTTTCGCTTATACTTAAGAAACAAGAATCACGATTGTAGAGAACTGATAAAAGGGTCAGATTACTAAATTGGACTCTCCCTCTTGTTGGTTATATTCGGAGGATTGGTTGTCCTTGTACTTCCAAGAATTAGTACTTGTGTACCATTTTATCTAATATTTGGATTTAAAAGTACAGAGAGAAACTACCAAAATGGGAAAAACTATGGTCTTTCAAGCTTTTTACCTTTATGATAATTGTCTTTTGCTTCACGACAAAGAGTGGGACCTCCTTCCTGGCATGCCAGTCAAATATCCTGTAACTGCCTTGATTCTGTTCATAAAGAACAAGAAAGTACAAACTGATGGATGGAAAGTGAGATTAATTCAGAGTTTTAATGACTTCAATAGACAAAACTCCTGTAACTACCTTGATTCTGTTCATACAGAACAAAGAAAGTACAAATTGATGGATGGAAAGTGAGATTAATTCAGAGTTTTAATGACTTCAATAGAAAAAACTCCTGTAACTACCTTGATTCTGTTCATACAGAACAAAAAAGTACAACTTGATGGATGGAAAGTGAGACTAACTCAGAGTTCTAATGACTTCGATAAAAATATAAGTCTTCTCCGCTCTTCAGAGGTATTGGTTGAAGTTTTCCTGCTAATAATGCATATTGTATACTGAAAATATCTAGATCAGCATTTCTGTGGAATAAATTTATACAAGTTAAATGTTGACCATCAAAATGCAAAAATCCTGAAAGTAAGAAGCCTGTCAATGGTTTTACACGCATTGGTACTTATCGCTGTGACATATAGATAGTTCATTGGGGAGGAGAGGCCTGTTGGAGAGGAAGATATTGAGCATGTAGTTTATTTGATAGTTATGACAAAATGACATGTTGGCTACCATTGCATCTTAAATTGATCGTTTCAATGAGCCTAATACTTTCACTTGTGGAATTTTTTTGCAACTTATGATTACCTTTTGTAAAATATCTTTATAGACAACTTCAAGTTGCTTTTTAATGGGTCTTTTATGGTTACAGGGAAAACTTACAACTTTTAAGGCAGCGGTATTACTATGCTACATGGAAAGCTGATGGCACAAGATATATGTTGCTCCTTTGTCCTGATGGGGCGTACCTTGTGGATAGAAATTTTAAATTTCGGAGGGTTCAGATGAGGTTTCCATGCAAAAATATGACTGAAGTATGTTAAGAATGTGGTTTCATCATACACAGAATTTCTTGAGCTTAGAGGAACTTCTTTTGTTATTATGTAGGCTGATGCCCTTTTTTCTATGTGAGTCTCAGCTACACCAGTATACATTGCTTGATGGAGAAATGATTATCGATACTGTGAGTCCTCAGAGGCAGGAAAGGAGATACCTCATCTATGACTTGATTGCCATTAATCGTGTGTCTCTCGCTGAGGTTGGATATTCGATAGCAACTTTTACAAATTTGCTAAATTTATTTCTCTTATGCTTTTTTTGGTTGAGGGTGGGAAAAGGGGGGGGGTGGGGTTGGGGGGTTGTGTCATTCTTCAAGTTATTGCTTTTCACAAAACGGAGAAGTCAAGTTGTTCAAATTAAGCTGTACACATGCATTTGGGTGTTGTGGGTACCTCAAGGCTCAATGTGCATGTTCTTACTGTTTAAAACTTTAAGGGAACGCTATAGAGAGAATCCCTGCAATGTCTGTCTTGTTTTATTTTGGTAAGTAAGCAGAATAAGTGACAACTACTGTGGATGACATTTCCATCAGTATACAGCAGGATTTTAACTGTTTGTTAGTCATTCAATGGCTGGAACCTATTCTTTTTCCTGAACACTGAAACAAGTAATGATTAGCACACTTCCCCCCTCCCCCCCAAAACCAAATGAAGAAGTGCCAAAGACTTTTGATGAGGATTTATTGGGGGTTGATGATGTCTAAAGGATCTGGAGTGCATTTTTCAAGATGCAAATTGCACTTTGGTATCTCGCCAGACTAATATAGTAATATGCAATGCACTAATGTTCATTCTTGAGGTACTATGTTCAATAACTTGTGCCACTTGCGTTATAAACCTTAAAACCGCAGGAGTGAGGGATTTGACCATATAAGTTGTCCTTTAAAAATCTTTGTTGTTCATGTTCACCTTAAGGTCTGATTGTTACACCTTGCAGAGGCCTTTCTATGAGCGTTGGAAACTGATTGAGAAAGAGGTGGTTGAGCCCCGTAATCAAGAGCGACGTAATATGGACACAAATGGCAAGCCTCCTTACAGATATGATCTAGAACCATTCAGGGTATGCAGTTTAGTTTACATTCCAGATACTATTATCAGAAAATACTGTATGTTTAGTATTTGGCTTGTTGTTTTGTCATTAATGGTACCTCATCAAATGTTTCAGGTTAGAAGGAAGGACTTTTGGTTGCTTTCAACCGTTGGGAAGCTTTTGAAAGAATTCATTCCTCACCTTTCTCATGATGCTGATGGTCTAGTTTTTCAGGTACTCAGATGCCAGTTGAGATTGTACAGTGATACTTTTGTTTGTTATTCTTAAGAAAGTTGAGGGTAAAACTAGAATTTGTAATTTACTTTTCAAAATTTCCAACTCATGTTTTAAGTTACCCTCTTCTTCCATTCCCATTCCCCCTCCAACTCCAATTCAAGAAATTCTCTCAGAATCTAACACTTCATCGGCAATAAAATAGCCTCATGGAAAAAAGATTTCGTAATCTTGATCAGATAATGCTCTACCCTCAAATTATTGTGGATTTCTTTGTTTCCAAATGGACCACTGAAATTGCGCATGAAACCATCCAACGCTTCAGCAACGTAAGCTTTTGTTGTCCTTAGTTTTGAAGCCACAAGAACGTATTGTGTTGCTTGACTTATTAGGTGGTGGGAGTAGCAACCTACAAAAGGTTTGGATGCACTGTTCCGGCAGCCTCCAAAAGGTTTGGGGTGCTGTGCCTCAGCCGCTTTTAGTACGACGTGTGGGGCAGAGAGGATATCTTAGTTGAAGATTAAATTGAGAAATTCTCTCTTAACTTAATCTTGCCTATGCTTAAGAATTAAATTCAAGCATAAGCCCTCAATTTATTGCTTACATTAATTAAATGTAAGATTGCTGCTTCTTCTTGTATTGAAAGGGGGACTTTGTTTGGACACTGATTGTTAGCCCTTGAAAAGGCATCGGCTTCTTAATTTTTTGTTCAAGGTGGAGTTCCATGTTGATTTGTGTTGAAAATACATATGGGTGGCTCTTCGACTGTGGTGACATAAACTATGCTCACACGATGCTTCCTAATACATTTTCAGAATCTTTGTTAAAAAGGAGGATGTGTCATGCAGTCTCCATTTAGTAAAAGTTCTCTTTTAGTGCCTAGGAGTTGGGATCTTCCTTTTTCTAGAAAAATGGATGGTCCATTTCTTATATTAATGGCTGGGAAGGTGGAATATATGGTGAACTTTCGGGAACTTTTTCTTATTTTATTTCGCTAGCTTAGGTGTCATCATCTTAATTCTTAACATAGGAGATCGAGAGGATCTTAATGCGGTGCTAAGAGTTATGACCAATTATTACATTCCTACCTTAGTGGGTTAACTTAGAATATCATTCCTTTCGTCACTTGACAGCTTCGAATATTTACTTCAAGATTTGATGACACTAAATATTTTACTTATCTTAAATTAATCTGTAAGAATTCCTAATTACCATAAAGTCCATTTAACCTATTGCAAAGTCTTTATATTCTTCTAGGATATATAACCTTTGTGATTATCTTGTTTGATCTTTAGAAAATCTGTGTTTAAGAGAATTTTCTGGTGAATATTGTGAATTTTTTTATTTTTAATGTTTGTTTTGGGAATTTAATCTTTTTTATTTGTAGAAAAATTTGATTTCCAGTAAATATTCTGAACCATCATATATTCTTCGATGTTGACATCGAACTGATCCGTTATTTTATTATTGCTTGACAATTCATGCATTGACAAAGCAACATTGTTATCATGAACTTAGCTGGCTCAAGTAGATGTATGACCAATTTTGGTGACCAAGGTGGAATACTTGCATACCTTAGGGCGCTGAAATAAAGTTTCTCTAAAATGACTTTTTGTTTGCTGGTCCTGTACGTGGGCCTTTTTGTGATCCAAATTTGGATTTGTACTTCGGAATATAATAAGCATGTTGACGTGTGAAGAACTTCTTTCTCTATTTGGTTACAAAGAGACTTAGGATGCCAATGTACGATGAGGCCTCTGTGCATGTAACTGGCACAAGCAAGACTGTTGGCAACAAGAGATTGAGTCTGTTGTCAATTGGGGCTTGTGTACCTAAGCAGGCCTAAGCACGTCCGAGAGTATAACAAGAGATTGCGGGACTTTGGTGGTTGGGAAGCTATAAAGTGAGTACCATGTTTAAGGTTGGCAAAATTACAAGTTTACAAGAGGTTGTTGGGCCAATAGCAAGTTTGAGAATCGATAAAATGTTACATCCAACATAAAATAGGAGTCTTTTTGTTGGTAGTTTGAAATTTTGAACGCTGTCCTTTTTCGTATAAAATATTATACAAAGTTATTTATAGGTGTTTTACTCTAGAACAAAACTTCTATCTGTACAGACAAAAAGGTAAGGAGAGTGAAGCTTTCTGTCATAGCTTAATCCAGCTCTTAAACTTAACTTTGGGTCTATTTCTAATAAATGTCACGCACTGCTATGTGAATTGTAATGGTACTCTAGTGTTCGGTATCATCTGATGAAGGTCCATAACAGTGATGAGGTCGGGAAGGAGTAGAATTGTTGAACAATCAATTCTTTGGGTTTCCCGCTATTGTTGCCTTGTTGAGATACTGAAGTATGGAAAAGGCATACAAAACGCAGCAGTGAATACTGAAATCTCTGAAGGGACAGTAAACTGTTTCCTGCTCCTGAAATCTCCGAAGCAGCAAGTACTGAGGCGCTTCAGGTCATGCTTGGAGCATATGCTTTATGTTCAAAAAAGGCTTAATTGTGAATCACTTTACTTATATTCTAGAGTGAACAAAGTAGAGCTAGTCTCTCTCTCTCTCTCTCTCTTTCCCGTTCATTCTTCCATTCACGTCTCTCTCATTTAAGTGGCTTGTGCTTCCTGCCTTCTGGCACTGTTTTTTGTCGAGGAGGGTATTTCAATATTTCAACTTGCTACAATTTACCAATTCCCGCTAACTTTCCAGTTGCCTGCTTGTTGAGGAGTTTGTGGTACGTGACTGATGAAATCTGAGTGGCAATTGTAGTGCATTACACTTGGACAGTGTCTATGATGAGCATAGCTCTGAAAACTGTCGCCGTAATCTGGTCATTCGCTGAGCCCTGAGATAATTAGAATAAAGTAGGTGCTTTATTATTTTGGGTTATTTTTTTTTTTTTTTGAATTAGTGGATTTAATGACCAGTGTTATAATTGTGCTTACTTTTGACCTCTGGGAGTAAAGTCTAGCTTTATTGCTTTTGGTAGATTAAAAATTGTCGTTCTGATCTAACAACATGGTGGAAACTGTCTTATTGAGTGTTTTGGCGCACGTGTATTTCTTTGTTCAAATTTCAAAAACTAAGTTTCATTTAGGCAAAATTTCCAAAATCTACCTTTTATAACCAACTTTTTTCAAAAAACTACATTTTATAAAATTTCTTTCAAAAAACTACCTTATATAACAAATTCATTTCAATATACTACCATTTTTTGTTTATATTTACTAATAATCGATAAATGACAATCGCCGTAGGTGTTGCTGCCGGTGGGGTAGCGAGAAAAGAGGAAGGAAACGAGAGGGGAAGAAAGAAAAGCAATTTATGGTGACTCAATTATTAGTGATTAAACCCCATTAATGGTAAAATGGTAGTATATTGAAAGGAAATTTGTTATATAAGGTAGTTTTTTGAAAGAAAAATTTTAAAAGGTAGTTTTTTGAAAAAAGTTGATTATAAAAGGTAGTTTTATGAAATTTTTCCTTTCATTTATTAGATTTTATATTTTTATTTCAAATAAATAATTAAAACTTCCAAAATTATTACTGCTGCTATTTTGTTTTTAACTTTTCTGGAATTTGCTGTTTCTGTTTCCAAGCTTTGTAGAAGTGGATGAGTTTGTTGTATATGTCAATTGGGGTGGTTATAGGACCATTTTATGTTCAGCCTTAACTTCTACAAGTAAATTGGGGCCTATTATTTTTTAATTACTTGTCTTTCTTCATGTTTACTCACAATCTGAAGTGTTAACCTGACATGTCTGTTCTTTTATCACCTAGGGGTGGGATGATCCCTATGTTCCCAGGACACATCAAGGTCTCTTAAAGTGGAAATATCCTGAAATGAACTCGGTTGATTTTCTCTTTGAGGTAGCGTCCTGAGCCCTGCCTCCTTTCTTCTATATAAAGGAAATTTTAGTGAATGTGGACATCATGTGCATCAAATGGCTCTGCGAACATAAGTAATTATAAATTCAAACCGAGTATTATATCTGGTAAATGCAGGTAATTCTGATGAGCCTTTCATTCGATGCTGAGTAAATTTTAATTTTACTCACTGTTAAATAAGGCTCATCTGATATCCTGGTTTCCTTTACTGAATAAAAGTATATTTTGAATGAGCTGGTGACCTTGTAGAGTTGCTTAATCACTTCTGTTGTCAGATAGGAGAAGATGGCTCTGAAAATCTTTACCTTTATGATCGAGGGAAAAAGCGCTTGATGGACAACAACAGGGTTTCGTTTGGAGGTCAATCACTTTGTCTATCTCTTATTTTGCATATTCCTTTGCTCTTTGGGTTTTTTCTATTACCAGGATGTACATGCACTTAATGTGAAGTAATACTTAGTGAAGCCCTTAACTTTCCTACTTTTTCTATGACTGCAGACAGGCATTTATATGTGATGTGGTTTTGGCCACATCTGCTCTGTTTGCAAGTAGACAAACTATGATATAGTAATAGCTAAATGCGTTGATATTGTATGTTAAGCTTTCTTCTGTTGCTACTGAAATACTGTATTGGTTTGCACATCCCCCCCTACGAATTTGGGTGGATTCTTTTGTTGATGTTGCACACTTCTCCATTGCATATTAGGTACAACACTTCTGTTCTAGGAAATTTCAGAATAGTTGCAACTTCACTTTATTTGCAAACAGGATCTCTCCATCTATCCCGTTTCACGGGTTCCCTTGTTGTTTCTTTTTCCTCTTTACGTCCACTCCTTAAAACTTGTGTCTCCCCTTCATGCTGCATCTAATATGAAGTTGTGACACATCTCATAAACATTACCTATCTGAAAGCCCTCATCACATTTCTTCTCCCTTCTTTTTGGCGTGTGTGCACGTTCTTCTGTTGCAATTTATGTTTTCCCTTTTATTTTTTTGCCTAATCTTGAGAAGGACCGGATGTAACGTGAAAAAAGAATTTTGACGTGGCGAATTTCCTTTATGTAAAATTTGGGGTTTTTGAATCGTGCATGGCTGGATCATTTGTTTTAACCTACCAAGAAACTCAAAGGTATCAGTAAATTTGGGGCCTTAAATATCTCTCACAAAGGTTTATTACTGGGGAACTAGGGGACGTTTGTTTAGTATTAGGAAATTGAATGTATTTTGTGTTGCTTTTCTTTTCTGGCTCTTTCTTGTTTCTAGTTCTTTACATACTAGTGAACCAAACGCCCCATAAGTGGGTGAAGGGAGGAAATAACAAGGCTGATGAATTAACAGGAAAGTTTAGTAAGAGGAATCTTTTGTTGCATGCACATTTTATGTTAAGTCTTCTATTGTTGACTAGCTTTTAAACCTATTCATGCAATATGATGTTTATCACGAACTTATGTGACGTTATGACCATTTAAATAAGAAGATATTTATCAGTTTGAAATAATAAAATCTAGAAGTGTCTAGCCATTTTCATTGTCTGAGCTGTTGTGACCCAGACAACCTTCTTTCGGCAGTTTGTGTTTCCTTCTTTATGCTCCCTTTTTTTTTAATCTAGAAGTTGGCGATGTCTTTGATTACATATTATATTGATTTTGCTTTGCGTTGTCTCCCATAGTTATTTGCGAGCATTTAACACTTGTGATTTTTAAACACTTGCAGATGACGCAGATCCTGCTTCATACGCTGGTAAGATCGTGGAATGCTCATATGATTCAGAGGAAAACATGTGGGTTTGCATGCGAGTCAGGGTAGACAAGTCAGCTCCGAATGAATTCAACACCTACAGGAAGGTTGCCTTGCTTAGTCATGCTATCTCGTTGTTTTACTTTTGCGCTTTTCGAACTTGGTGATGTCATGGTCATGCATGCCTTTTACTGCATTGTGCAGGTCATGAAAAGTATAAAGGACAATATAACTGAGGAGGTATTGTTAAACGAGATAGGAGAGATCATTCGCCTGCCGATGTACGCTGATAGGATCCAAAGTGATAGCAGAGCCATGAAGAAAGGAAAACCACCCCCGCAGAGAAAGATGTAAGGTGAATTCTACAATCTGTGCTGCCAACAACGGTCATTGAGTTTGGATGGTTTCGCAGCAACCGATTGTAATTAGGCTTATTGGTAGCTTGTATATTATTATCATCACAGAACTGTTAGCTAAGGGATTAAAATCTCATAGGTAGATTAGGAGATTTAGTGAATAGGTTATTTGTGTATATTGTCATCATAAGTTCTCTTTCGTCTCTCCCTTCTCTCTATTTGGCCCCTTTCTAAACAATATATTCTAGCTGAGATGGCCAATGTTTTACAGCCTAACCAAAAATGTCATATATACTCCCCTTCAGTTTTATGGGAATGGGGGTCAGGATAAGAGGTGAAGTTTATTTTTTTTTTTTTTAAAAATAAAATAAAATCGGCGATTAAGGTGAATAATCAGGAACACTGGTTAAGTTAGCACCTAGTTAATTTTGGGGGCGTTGAGCTTATTACTTATAGCTGGTTAACGTGATGGTAGCCATTTGATTTAATGTTGGTTTATCTTCTTTTTTCGTATTTAAAGTACGTGGTGAAGTCTTGGAAGGGCATAAGAGCTGGAGGGTTTTACTGAATTTGTGATTTATTAAGGTGTACAGTGGTTTTGTGTGTTTAATTTTTTGGTTTCGGCTAGTTATCAATTCTTGGGAAAAAAAAAGGGTTCTGGTAGTTATACTGTAAGATGTTCTCTTAAGTTCGATTTGTAAAGGCCCTCTAGAAAACATTATAATTGGGTAGTTGTCAGAACATTTTATATACTTTTTTTGAGGAAGATCGTATATATAACCTTTTCCATTGCTCTTCTTTTTTTTTTTTTAAGAGAAATTTCATTAATTGAAGGTCAAATAGGTATTAAAGAAAAACAAGATACAATCAAATAAGGTTAAATCAAATTCGTCTTCGAAAAAACTACAATGAACCAGATCTAGCAATACAGCACAACCTCTTTGTATTTGCTGAATCAAGCAACTATTGATTATGAAGTCTATCATTCTGACATGGTTTGGGAAGAGCATTATATATTCTTGATCGAGCCATGTTGACCGCATTCGAGATTCCAATACCTTCATGTTGAGTCTCGAACTTCGACCAATGCGAACAATTTCTCATACCTAAAAACAAAGAAACCATACTCACAACTTCCATAGGGGAGAAGGAAATCTCCACAACATAGACTAAAATCCCCATAATAGGGTTTGAAAAAATCTCATAAAGAGAGACTAATTTATTCAACAAAATAAGAAATAAATGAACTAAAAACTGAAAATAAAAGGGGAAAAGGGGTTTATCATGGATGAAATCATCCATGACAGCTCCTAATTGATGAAAAAGGGGTAGGGGAGCTAGTTTTAGTAATTTTTTTTTCTCTTCCATTGCTCTTCCTAGTTTTCACCTTTTCTATCCGTTATGCTCTCTTTTCCTCCTTCCAAACCCTTTTCTATGCTCTTTTATTATATTCTGAAAGCTCAATTTGTGATGCCTTGTAATATTAGTTCTTTCTTTAGTAGAAATGAATCGAACATCCTAGAAAAATTACTAAAACTACATCATTTAGTTGTTGATATTCCACAAGAATGATATCTCAAACGATACAATTTACAACTTATAATTACTAGACCATTTTGTGCATTTGATGAGCAGATTAACTAGCTGCAATAGTAGACATATGTGAAAGGAGGATTAACAGTAGACATATATGTTCATTATAGTAGTGTAAGATGATTAATATGCTAAGTGTTATCTCGTGTATGAGTTTATATGCTTATGATATCTAGTTTCAGTTGGCGAAGCTGAATTTTCGAGCAAAGAAGTAGCAATTAAAAAGTATAGGCTTGTAGACATATGATTGTAGTGTAAATTCTTTTTTTTTGGGGTCCCCTTTCGGAAACCCCGTGGTATGAAAAAAAATTTCTTCTGGGATGCACTTACACAGGGTCATCACCCAGGCTTCGGGGAGGTGGTTTTGCGGCGGTAGGGAAGGAGAGGTGGTTTCTGGGAGGGGGTTGTTTTCGGTAAGGGGAGGAGGTCGGAAATGGAGAAGGGAAGGGGGAACTGGAAATGGGGATAGGAAGGGGAGGGGGCGCCGGAAATGGGGACGGGAAGGGGGGGGAGGGAGGTCGGAAACGGGGATGGGGGGGTCGGGGAGGGTTTCAGGTGGGGGTGGTCCGGTGGGAAGGGGAGGGGGGCTGGTGGTTTCCGGTGAAAGGGGGAGGGGCTTGGTAGGGGGTTTAGTTTTTTAAATTTAATTTTATGGTTTTTTTTTTTTTTACATTTTTTTAAATAAAATTGTTTAAAAAATTGGCCAATGATATTGTGACACGTGTCACAGGTAACCTGTAAAGCAGGTTACCAACATGTCACGTTCCATTTATAGCAGATGTGTATCAAAGGTCGTTCCATTTTGAAATAATTCAAAGGTTGTTCTATTTTGGGAAGACCGCGCAAATATGGTGTTATTCTTGGCAAATTTTCCTATTTTATACCAATATTTTCAATTTTGTTACTCCTATTTATTCAAGTTAATTGATATTTCTTCTTTCTTTTTTTATTTTCCCAAATTGACTAATGGTTTAATGTTTTCGATTTATCATCTTTCTACATTAGTATTTTTGTCATCTTTTTATATCTTAACTTATTTTTTTAATGTTTTTGTGGAATTTTGCTTGATTATACTCGAGTTTCCTTAATTTGGCCTAATGAATAGGCTTAAATATGGAATATTAAATTGAGGTTTCCTTAGTTTCAATTCTTTCACAAATTATCTAATAACTAGGCTTAATTTCCTTTTTAGAATTAAGATAAAACCCTCTTATTCATCCTATTAATAATTTATAATTTGCAAAAAAGAATTTTTTTATGTTAAAAAAATAGAAAATTTTTATGTGTCATATATAATGCCTCTTTATTGCAAACAATGAGGTAATAGGGGTGAGCACGGATCGGATATCCGATATCAGAAAATTGGGAAATCCGATATCCGATCTGAAAATTTTGGATATCTGATATCCAAAACTTCGTATCGGATATACATGTCTGATATTCGAAATACTATATAATTTTTTTAATTTTGATCTTTTTAAAATATTTTTTTTTAAAAATGTAAATAACGCCCAATGTTTTGATATTTGGATCGGATATGATATTCGAAATCCGACTGATTTCCAATATTTTTCGTATACCGGATATCCAAAATTCAAAAACTTATATCCGAAATTTTTGGATAGGATATCTGATCCGAAATTAATATCGGATCGGATCTTCGGATAGTTTTGCTTTGCCCTGGGAGGTCGTAGTTGAATTAAGGAAAATAATTTTTTTATGGGTAATAATAGAGAATATTTATAGTACACCTGGGTGTAACATGCTCATGGTACACCTAAGACTATTTTATCCAAGTGAGCAAAATGAGCAAATGAACAAATGAGCATGCGAGCAAAATGTGCAAAATGAGCAAAATGAGCAAAATGTGCAAAATGAGCAAAATGAGCAAAATGAGCAAATGAGCAAATGAGCAAAACGAGAAAATGAGCAAACATTTCTACTCGTTTAAGAAAATGAGCAAACATTTTTATTACAAAATGAGCAAAATGAGTAAATGAGCAAAATGAGCAAAATGCCCAAATGAGCAAACTTGGTGTCAAATGAGCACCTGAAGTTCTAATTAATTACGAAAATGCCCCTAGGTGTACCATGAGTGGACTCGTAATAATATGTTATCTAAATACAGGAAAGAAATAAAAAATGATAAAAACCAACATGACGAGGCACTGATGATTAACTATTTTATGATGCACTGGTATTTCAATCTAATTCAGAATTTGTCCATAGAATATTACGAGTAAATTCACTAAATTATATTGTATAAGTAGTTTCACTACCAAATACTCCGTACGAAGTACATACAACTAGGTCTGGCAAAAGGTGACCCAACCCGACTTAAAATTAGCTGGTTTGGGTTGAGTTTTTCAACCCGATTGGTCGACCTGAAAGATAAATGGGTCAGGTTCAGGTCGAAGATTCTGACCTGAAAATGACCCGCCTGACCAAATTTTTAGATGGGTCAAAATCAGGTCGGGTCAATCCGTATAACCCAACCTGAATAATTACAGTTTATAAAAAAATAAATTGTTGGTTTGCCCAGCCCAAAAGATGAAAAGATTGCCCAGCCCAAAAACAAATTCTTAAGTTTAACCTAAGTCTCCTAACCGTAGAATTCTAACGCATTCATTCCGCAATCCACTCACCTCTCTCTCTCTCACACACACACACACACATACAAGTCCGTCCTTGAGCCAGGGCAGGAGGGGCGACCGCCCTGGACCCAGGGATGGCAGGTTATTCATTCCTGATTTCCTGCCACAACACTTGAAAAATTGATCTCATAAAATTAAACAAGAACAAGTGAACAATCGCATCGCATGAAAATATGCACATCTACAAATTGTAACATAAATTTTCTTATCATTTAGTTCCATGAAACAAACCTGAATTAACAAGTTATACCAAAATTTCGAATCATAAGCTTATAACATGTAAATTATCCCTCAAAACATGAAACAACATATATGAGATAAAGAAAAAATAAGTTGAATTAATGAAATAAACAATAACAATCGCATAAAACCAATCACATGAATAATCACATGAATTATATCTTAAAAATCGCAAATTTCACACCAAAATTCGCAACAAAAATCGTCTAAATAAGTAGATTTATCTAAGGAACAAAACAAGAACCTGGAACCAGCTTCTGCAATTCGAGCCTCGGAATTTGCGTATGAGTAAAGATGTAGGTTGGGGGACACCGTGAGGGTGTTGTATACTATACTATACGGCTATACCTATGTAGTTTGTGATTTTTTTGATGCAAAAGACCCGAAAATGTAACACTCCAAAATATATAAAAAACTTGAATGGACCAGGTTTATAATGCTTATTGTGCACCGGAAATTATATAATATAGTATGTTTTCGTTCGCTATAGTCAGTATTCATTTGATATGGTCAGTTTTTGTAAGATATAATCACCTTTTATGTAGTTAGTTTTTGTATGATATAATCAATTTTCTGACATAGTCATTTTTCTTATGATATACTACTAGTTGGGGGTTTTTTTTTTCTAATATAGTCAATTCTTGTGTGATAAATTCAGTTTGGGTGCACAATAGATTTACAACCGGTCCACCCAAGATGTATTGGAAAGATAAAATTACATGATATTATTTTATTATTAGCCTTATATATACATGATATAAATATATAATTACATGATATTTAAACTATTATTAGCCTTATATTTTTTTTATTTTTTATTTTTGGATTGAGAGATGAATTGTCGTACCAGATACTCTCAGAGGAGGGGGAGGATAAGTGAAATCCTTAACTTCAAAGTGCCTCTAGTGGGAATTGAACCCCCAAAACTCAAGGTTGGAAGGCACAATTCTAACCACTAGGCAAAGCTTAGCTTGGTATTATTATTAGCATTATACGTATATGATATATTACATTGTCACACTCTGAAAGACATTGCAAACATATATTGAATTCAAATATTATTATCCTAACTTTTATCGTTGCCAAGTGGTAGATAAAGTTTCCAAAAGGTACCTTATTTTACAGTAAGTAATAAATGTAATTAATATTATGAAAATTATGAGTCACCTAATTACATCATGATGATAATAGATAATTATTATCCCGTCCCCGAATAGAATTTCCATTTCTTTTGGGCACAAGTATTAAAGAAAAATCATAAGTGGGTCCTTTGCTGTATTAAATCAGAACTAAAAATTGGAATTTGTACACTATTCATCAATAGTTTATTGAGGAGAGAGAATATGGGTCACTTTATAAAGTTATATTGTTTACGAGAAAGTGGGTAATATAATAAAAAGTGAAAGCTAAACAATATTTTAATTGATGGACCCATGCCAAATAAGGAAATGGGAAATTCATTTGGGACAAATATAAATGGAAAAATGGAAATTCTATTTGGGGATGGAGGGAATAATATTTATTGAAAAAAAAAGTCATTCATATTTCGTAAAATTTATACTTCGTACATTGTAACAAACTCTAAGAAAATACTATAAATGACATAAGAATATCATCTTCATATTTTTACCTGGGAAGAGAATCGATAAATAATGATGATGATGATGATGATAATAATAATAATAATAATAATAATAATAATAATAATAATAATAATAATAATAATAATAATAATAATAATAATAATAATAATAATCAACTTTCTAACCTTAAGACAAATGCAGCTGAACTAAGCTAATTTAAAATTTCAATCAACTACACTAGATAGAAATTGAAATTGAAAATGAAAAAGTTGTAACATAACCAATTCAGGGAAAGATATAACGAAAGTCAAATGAATTGAATTAAACTGAATTATTTGGTTCGAACCAGAAATGAAACTAACGAACTAAATTGATACCTCTTTCTATTTTCATATATCAATTGACCTTCTAACATTGAAATGAAATGTTCTACACAAAAGCTTGCAACACCATTACAATTAGCAACCAAAATCAGACTCACTTTTCACTAACTTTTGTCTCCAAAATACAAAAAAAAGTTGAATAATCAAAATATTGGCAGTGAACTTTTCACCAACTTCTAAACTTTTATGTTGATAGTGAAAATCTAATATATTAATTAATAAAACTTTAGAGTAATAGTTAATGGTTAACTGAAAAACCGTACCTAAGAACAGGTTAACCGCCAGCGGTTACGGTTAACAAAAATGGCGAACCGAAACTTCCGATTACCGAACCGAAAATGTCGTTTCAACGGTTAACCATCCATGAACACTAGTTAAAACTGATCAAATAATAAAAAAAATGTGACTGATGTGTTATTTAATTTTTGTTAACTTGGTTTCTCTATGGCTTCTCTCTAATCTTATGTAATGTATTTGGATGATTAAGAATTTGAAATATGAATTTGACCCAAATAATTGGTCAACTTAAAAGTGCACATTACATAGGGTATCTGAAATTACAAATCAAATCATGTCATTTGAAATTCTAAAGTCTAAAGCCAATTGGCTTGCTAAAATTTCTCACCTCTTCATTATCTTTCTTCACTTCTCTCGTCCCTTCATCTCCTCTGATACACCAAATCTATTAATATAAATTTTTTATATAATATCCATAAAAAGTACATACAAATATTTAAAAATTAAGGCTATGATCTTTTGGACTTATTTTCAGTTCAGTTCAGTCCTGTCCTGTCTAATGTTTTAATTATTGTTTTTGTTTTCAATATTACTATTAATATCGTTATATTATTAATATTATAATTATAATAACAATTATTTTTTTTTATTTTTTCATTTTCATTTTCATTTTTATTTTATTTTATTTTTATTAATATTTTTTTATTATTAATATTAATATTATTGTTATTATTATTCTTATTATTATAATTATTATTATTATTGTAATAATAATAATAATTATTGTTATTGTTATTATTATTATAGTTATTGATATTGTTATTATTATTATTATTGTTATTGTTATTATTATTATTATTATTATTATTATTATTATTATTATTATTATTATTATTATTATTATTATTATTTTTTTTTATTATTATTATTATTATTATTATTATTATTATTTTAGTTAATTACAATATATTAGTATTATATTTTTTATTAATAATTTTATTGCTATTATTGTCATTATTATTATTGTTATGAATCATTAGTATTATAACAAAGCTATACTTTTAGCAAATTGTAATTTCGTCTCAAAACATCTTCGAATTAAAGAACAACAAGCACGAGTCAATTACAATGTAATACGCATACCATAGCATAATTTAACGACAAACACACATCTAAGATCCTAGAATTCCAACATCTTCGAATTCACATGCACAATATTTATTTACTCGACATCGACTTCCATATTCTCTATGTCGCCATCATTTTCTTCCACTTCAAGTTGCTCATAGATTTCATCGTCACTTTCTCATCGATTCGCCATGAAAATTTGTTTTGCTATACCATAGCACACTTTGTCCATATTACCTTTGCGCCTTGTATCAAACATACCAGAATCTGCTATTCCTTGTACATCTACATCATGTCGTACGATCGGTATGCCAAGTGTATGCATTCTAATGAAATTATTAACTGTGAAGCAGGTGCCACAATGATTGACATTTGAAACTGTAGTGATACTTGTGGCATATTATATAACACTTTCCACCTTTTATTTAAAATACCAAAAGAACATTCTACCTTCATTCTTAAAGATGAGTGTAGCTTATTAAAAATGTTCTTTCAATCGTCTCAGTGGTTTTTTTTTGAATTCCGGTGTATGAAATCTAGTTCCGGGTCCGAAAAATGGAGTCATATATCCAAGAGTATTTGGATATGCTGAATCGGCCAAACAATATTTCCTTACAATAATAAACGAGTATGAAATTTGAACATAAATAAACTTTGACCCCTCAATAAAAAAAATTAAATGAAGTCTACCTGGAGGTGGATGCGGAAAAGCGAATGTAGAATTAGTTAAATTATCTCTCCATACCGTGAGATGATGAGCGCTTCCTTCCCACCCCAGTTGAACAAATGTGTAAATTCTATCAAACGAACAACAAGCCAACACATTCCAAGTTTTTTCTCCATGGCGATCACGAAACGGCACACCGTTGACATCACCAACAACACATTTGAAATGAGTTCCATCGAGAGCCCCGATAGCATCCTAATCAAAATAATAAAATGCTTTTACCAACATATTATTTATATGTAAAGGTTAGAATGAAGGTTATATGAAATATTACCTTAAAGTAAGACCAATATATTTGGCTTTCTTGTACTTCGAATTGCATCTCTAACAAGTCGCGGTGTGGTCTAATAATGTCAAAGGACAATGTAACCAACGCAAACACAACTTCATAAAGTACTTGCATGTTGTAGATACAGAATACTTAAAAGTGTCGGAAGCACCGCGATATGAAGCTCCTTTTGCTAATATATATAAACATATACCTACTTGTTCATCTACTTTCATATATTTGCCATCATGTATTAGATCTCTTTCAATCATCAAGTTTACAAGTGAAACGAACATATCTCGATCAAGTCGTAATTGAACTTGACATGACGTAGCATTTTCCGTTAACAACCTATATATGTATTCGGAAATGCTTTCCCCTCCTTCTCTTCTAGGTTGTCTTGTTGATGCTAATGCTTGAGGTGGATCTTCAATTGATCTTCTTAATTCTTCTAATGTTATTATCATACAAGCACTTCTAACGTTATTGTCTTTAATTCTACATAACAGAATGCAAGAAACTAATAAATAAGAATATTATAATACATAGTCAACACACAAAGTTCATATATTAAAGAAGTGTGTTAGCAACACAAATGCAATGTCAACACACAAAGTTCCACAAGTCTTGAAAGCTACTAGTAATATGTAATACATCACTCAATTTAAATAACAACACACAAAGTTCATAGGAAAATCAATTTAACAACAGAGAAGTCATCATATGTCATTCACTCGTTTCAAATAGATCCAGTTCTGAGTGCCATTTTGAAGGGACAAGAAGGCATCCGCACGCTTGTCTTCACTCAAGAAATCCGCAGCATCCACGAAGAACTCATCACCTTTTTTCTCAGCTACCTCCATATTCTTAAGAGTATCACTAATCAATTGAGTTTTACTAATGCCACTTGATGAACTAGCAACACTATTAGACAACAATTGAATAACAACGTCAAAGCTAGTTTGTCTTCGTTTAAGTTCAGCAAATTGAACAGTCTCTTCACTTTTTCGTTTGCTTCGTTATAAAATATTGAATGGTTTGTAACAACAATTCTTTTGAGGTGCATATTTACAAGTTTTCATCATCTAGCATTTATAAATAACGGAGGCAAATTTAAGTGTCTACCACAACCTGTAAATTTAGCGCTTTATAATTTGGTGTAGTATGAAATATTTCCTAACATCATCTTTGTAGATGTAAAATAATGATTTTTCAATGCATTTTTGGGGCAATAGAAAACAAGAAAAGTAATAACCTCCCAGCTCCTAAGTAAAGCAATGAGATGCAAGACCTATATAATAGTGATACTTATGTTTATCTCACACGAACTTCACCCACATTGAAGCAGCAATTAGTCAAGCAGGTGTTTGCACTTCCTGTTTCAATTACCTAATACATTGCTAACTCACTTTTGTAGGCCCTCCTTCTTAATTGAAATTACGGAAAACAAGAGTTTGGACCTCTCGGGCAGTCAGGGCTACATTCGCTAACATGTGTAGTAGTGACTTGTCCTGCGTTACATTAAATGGAAAATTTAATTCCTAAAACAAACTAGAGAGGAGAGGAACCGGATCCCAGACGCAATGTCAATAAAGAGAATTGGTCCTGGTTTTGTTAGATGTTGTTGCTAGTGTAGGGGAAAGATCCTTGCCAATTCTAGCAGGAGATTCGAGGAGAGCGTGGTAAAATTAGCTCCAATCTTCAGCAGCCGCCGCTTTTGAAACCTGATCCTAGAGCATCTTCTGATCCTCTTAATCATGGCGGCTGTTACATCCTTGATTCTCAGCTCTCTGGTTTGTTTCCCTCGCTTTTATTCTATTCGTATATTGTTGTTTTTGATTTGATTTAGTTTCGGGCTTTATGGGGAAATGTTCTGAATTTAGTTGTAGATTATGTGGTGTTTATAATCGTTTGTTTCGAATTATTTTGGAAGATTTAATGTCGATTGCAATAAGTATCAGTGACCAATTTTGCTCTACTGGAATTAGGGTATTTTGACGTTATCCTACTACTAGTTAGGGTTTTCATGTGATGTTAGTTTGCAGGTTTTTTTTTTTATGTCGAACTTGCATTGAATTTTCCTATTATTTCATGGTTTAAATTTTATTATATCGATTTTTTGCTTGATTTAGATTATATTGCTGGAATCGTTTTTCGGAGGCAAAAATAAATTGTGAATTTATCCTTTTGTTGAATCTTTTACTGGATTTGTAATGTATGACTATTAATTATGGGCTTCAGCTGATGGAGACTCGCCTTTGCAAACTGTTTCGAGGAATCAGCAAAACGGTGATTACAATCTGGTATATATTTCTTTTGCAAGGAAGAATATGAATATGCTGAAAAGCTTTCTTTTGCTTTTTTTATTTCCTATTTCTTTATGAAAGATTCTTAGTTTGTTGTTTTTTCTTTACAGATTCTTGATTTACTCTCCAAATCCACACACTAAGAAGAAAATCTGATTCTCCAAAGGCTTACATACTATAGTTTAATGTCGATTACGAAGTATAGTTAATCATAGTCTAGTTTTTTTTAGTCATAATTGATGAATAATCATGGCATTTGGTACATGTGCTTGTATGGCACGTAGATCTGCTTGTAATATAAAGCTTTTGGATGTAGTTGTAAAGCTGATGCCTCTGCTGGTTGAAAATGATGAAAATGACACATGGTATTTTTTTTTAATTTCATATCAAACATAGCTGATTCGGTTCATCAATAAAACTGGATAAGTTAGTTGGCCAATTTTTTTTAAATCTGATTTACACTTAACTGATCCGATTTTGAAGGAAAACCGGATCAGTTAATCATGTTTAACTGATTCGGTTTAGTACCGGATAGTTAATATTTACAAACTGCTGCGAGCCCACCCGATCCGGACCAAAATCGGATCGGCAAGCCCATTTTTGACCGGATCGGATGGGCTTTTTTATGCTAGTGTACACTCTCAGCTGCACCACTTGATAAATTAAGATCCAAGCCATCACCAGTTTCTTCACTATCCTCTTTGTAACACCCAGATAATTCTCTATTTTTCAAAATACCTTTTGAATATAAAACTTAGAGAATCATCAAAGCCTTATTGCCCGTGTGATAACGTATCGGCTTATTCGGAATTTTGCAGAATAATAATAAGTAACTTAAAAATAAAACTTAGTCAACAAAAAGTCAACTCCAAAAGTCAAACTAAAGCCAAACCAACAATAAGTCAAAAGTCAACTATAAATAATAATAAAGTCAACACAAGCTCTCCCTGACTTCCCGAACCTATGATGCATCATCTTCAAACCTGAAATGGACAATGCACGATTGATCCCGAGAGACTGCTAGATCACCAATTGGGTCATCACAGGATCAATAAGGCATAGCCATGATCAACACGTACACACAAAGCACGTAATAAGCAAAGCTGAGTACTACATAATAAATAAATATAAAACCCAACATGATGCTAATAAACGTTAAGCAGGGATAAATAATAATATAGTAACATAGCATACTACTATTACTGAATTAGACTCCACAACTAATAATTAATTAATTTAGATGGAATAGGCAATGGAAAGAGTTGTCCAAACCAAACCAGTCTTCAATTTAGAAGACGAAGTACGGGCGCAACTCCGTACTCTCCTGACTTACGATATCGAGGAACCTTTTAAATAAAAATAGGACACGGTGATCAATCCAGTCCCAAGAAAAGCCATGGGCTACCACCATGTACTCCAACTCATACTAGTCCAACACTTCAGACATGCTTATTGCTATTCACTTTCCACTTTAAGTGATTAATAAATTATTTACTTGTTATGACTCACAATTAGGACAAATAATATGATCATCAAAGATACATAAACTCTCATTTTTATCTTAGGATTAGATAAGGTGCTCATCAACTTAACAACCCAAGAATAATTCCAATATTAAATCCAATACCATTATTTATTTGTTGATCCAAGTCAACAACCAACCAACCTTTCATAGGTGAATAACCAACTTACTAAATAAGGCCCTCGGTCCTCATAAAGTAATTAAATAATCCAAAGGGAACAACATGATCCATTTATGATCCAATACCAACATAAATATTAATCCCTCATGTGAATTAATAAAATAAAGTTCCCAATCCCATATGCTTGCATCAATCATCCATACAAACATAATATCATCATCATAACCAAGATGCTTCACACAACGGCATAAAACATGCAAATTCAATTGAATATAAATCACATATGAACTATAAATAGTTCCCTATACATGCATGATACTACATAAATCCCATCCTTAGGACATGATACTAATCCAACCCACACATAGGTATGTACGCACCTTGTGTAGACAAAGTTCGAGGCCACTTTAACAAGCTTAAAAGTCGCCTAAAGAGAATTCTCCGCCTAACAATAATCAACATAACCACAAATCAATAATCTATAAATTTCCAGCAATATTAAAAATACTTTAAACCCACTTTAAAAGTGTTTAAAAACCTTTCCCATCATTAAAACATCATTTATTAATACTCCCTAGTATAGTAGTACTATACTAGTCATTAAAAACCCTTAAAAACTCATACTTTGACAATCAAAACTCCATCATAAGTTTCCTAATAAAATTTCCAGCAACTTATAATGTATTAAAACCTTTTAAAACATACTTAGACATAATTAAAATCATAAGAGTACTTTTCATAAACTATAATATACTACTATGATTTTCCAACTTATAAAACCCTAAAAATCCATACTTTGATACTCAAAACCCTAGTTTAAACATAACTATTAAATCTGAAATTTTAATCACTTCACTATATAATTTACATAATCTAAAATTATATATAAATCATCAAACTATATTTTTAAACATGAAAACATTAAATCCATCCTTAAAAATATAAACTTTAACATTAAATAAAACTAGAGGATGAAGAAATAACCAAAGAGAGGAAGGACCGCGGCACAAAGAGCGGTTGGGCTGCAGCGGCAATCGGCGGTGGCCGGCGCGGTTGTCGTCGACGGATTGCACGAAGAGGAGGAGAAAATCGAGAGAGAGAAAAGAAGAGGAGAGGGCCGACAAAAATAGAGGGAGAAGGAAGAGAGAAAATAAGTGGGGAAAATTTGGGGTTTTGAGGTTTATATAGTTAATCTTTTTTGGGCTTAGGAACTTGTGTTTGGGCTTAAATAATATTTAGGAAAAATTGATTTAATGAGTCCCAACTATAGGCTCCCTGACAAAATCGGTCCCAACTATGGTTTTTTATTGTTCAGTCCCAACTTTGGAGGGTATTTTACAATACTAGTCCCATGCAGTAGCAAGTAAACTTGCCAAATTTTTTTTCCTTTTTTTTTCTATCTTCTTCCTCCTCTGATTTTTCCTCCCCACTACCCCCCTCACCCACCTCCCCTAACTGTCACCACTCCCCCACCACCCTCTCCCCGTCCCCAAAACCCTTTTCCGTCCCCCGCCACCCTCTCCCCCATCCCCAAAACCCCTATCCCCTAAAATAATACGAAACCTGAAGTAGATATAGCTTGAGGAGAGATAGAGGAGAAAGAACGGCGTCCATTGAAAGGAAGAGGAGGCGGCGAAAGAGGAAGAGATAAGGTGGAAATAGGTGAAAAATTAGGGTTTTGAAGGTTTTGGCGATGGAGGAGAGAGAATCTACGACTGCTAATTGAGCGAGGAAGAAGACGAGTTGAGACTAAGGATGAGGAGGAGATGGAGCGAAGCAACATTGCTCTCTCCATTTTTACACGATTTTATGCTCTCTGCAACTGTTTTTTTTTTGGGAGGGAAGTTGAGTTTTTGGAGAGTGAAATAATAGTAGCTATTAATTCTCCATTAGAACTTATGGAGTGTTCTTCAAGGATGCGATGGAAGAGGAAGACGACAAAGTGAAAGTGTTCACGGAGGCATGGCGCGTAAAGGCCGGTGGTTGTGGTGAGGTTTTGATGGTGGATGGGCTAGGTGGGGCTAGTTTCGTGGTTCGTTGTTGGGTGATTTCGAGTGATTGGGTGGGTGGGGTTTGGTGGTGACTGGGTACTTTTGGGCTGATTGGGGGGTAAGGTCGGTGATGAAGGGTCGGCAGGGGAGGGAGAGGAGAGGTGGCAGGGGAGGGGGTGGATGGCAAGGGAGAAGGAAGAGGAGGAGGAGGAATGGGATGAAGGAGGGAGGAGAGAGAAAGAATGGGTTAAACAGCAAAAAAAAAGTAAAAATTGTTTTAAAAAAATATTGACCTCTTAAACCGGTTACTGGTTAACCTGGACCGCTATTGTAAAATAACCCCAAAAGTTGGGACTGAACAATAATAAATTGCAGTTGGAACTATTTCTATCAGGGCACCCATAGTTGGGATTGATTAAATCAATTTTTCCTAATATTCAATGATTGGGTGTTTGGCATAGTTTGGTTCCTCTAACCCAATTTAAAATCCTTTTTACTAACCCAAAAATGTTTAAGCTATTTAAATAATTTTCAAAGTATGACTAAATAAAATATGTGATTACTTAAAATCATTAAATAATTCTTTTGACTTTCAAATAGTCAACCTTTCAAAAAATAAATAATTTAAACATTAATATATATATATATATATATATATATATATATATATATATATATATATATATATATATATATATATATATATATATATATATATATATAATATACATTAAAATGTATTTATAAAATTCATAAAATTACGGGGGATTACACCCTTCACCTTCTGGCTCTTCAGTGATATTTAGATCCTCTATATTCTTGGACAAGAATGAAAAACTTTTACCCATTGTTGGTGAAAAACATCCAACTACACCATGAGCAGTTGTACCACCAAACTGTTTTTCAAGTGCATCTACATTTGCCAACCCTTTCTTAGCAATTATATGACCATATTTTTATTTTTCCACAAAGAAAAAGTTCCAAGAAGATTAGAATTAATGTGTAATATATAACAAAATGAAATGGTAATGAAATAAGATTACCTCAAGGAAAGCTTTAAATCTTTTAGTTCTCCATTCTTCAGCATCGACTGCACCAGTGAAAGGGTCAAAGGATACTCCAGTCATTCTTGTCAAATCCTTATAAGTTTTATACTGATGCTTCAAGTTAGCAACATGATTTTGGACTTTCTTGGCTGTTGCATCCCCGTTTGTTCGATAATTAAGATTCTTAGCAATGCTATCCCAATTTGCCTTATTTTTCTTCTTCTTTGTCATAGAGTAAAATGTCGATGAGCTTGCTTGTAGTATCCTGATCCCAATTAATTTTTCCCGTTGTCTTTTGCAAATGTATATACCACCAACAACAATCAACAAGAAGGTAATGTAAACATGTCTGAGATATGTGCGAGTATAACAATAAAAGTGTATAAGTGTCAATCTAGATTTAACCATAACAATAGAAGCAAGGTATACGAGAAAAAAAAATGCTAAAACAAATAGGGAAATTCCCACTGGTAACCCTGTACTATGGAACATTTGCAATGGTAAACCGTTTTTTTTCAGTTTCAAAAATAACCCTATACTTAGTAATATTATACAAAAGTGACTTTAATGATGGGAAAATAGTTAATTCAACCATTAGTTTTATTGGTTTATCTAACCCAGGTTAACCCCAACCCCCAACTACCACCCAGCCCACTGACATCCCACCCAACCACCACAGTTTTTACCAATATAACTAACAGTTTTACCATCATTAAGGTCACTTTTGTATAATATTACTAAGTATAGGGTCATTTTTGAAACTGAAAAAAAAGGTTTACCATTGCAAATGTTCCATAGTACAGGGTTACCAGTGGGAATTTCCCAAACAAATACCAAATCAACAAATTCCACAACTACAACATTCGAACAGAGAGCATTAACAACAAATCTGAACAGAGAAAGTTTCAATTCCACTTCAGCAACAACAACAGCAAATTCGACTTCAAATAGTGGTAGCAAATGCAGTGTTCAATATTAGCAAACCACTATACCACTAAGGTTGGTCAGAAGACTTCCATATGCTACAGTAGTACAAAGTTAGATCCATCTCCTATTTAAAAATTACGTTAACGACACCATCTAATTGAATTGGCCAGATTATTTTTCTACCCTAAAAGATTTTATTTTATAATGATTATATTTTTGTAATTATACAGCAGATTGTACTACAAAATCATAATTAGAAAAGAGTGAAACAGATCTTGAAACTTATTTATAATAAGAAAAATATTCAAGATGTTGAAGACGAAGTAGTCTAAACTTAAAGTCTAATGAATTACTCATATCCCCATTTATGACAAAATATGTCATCTACATTCGTCAACAACAACAACAACCGCAAAATTCTACCGAAAATGCAAAAAAGATACAGCTTACCTTGCCGCTACCTCTGCCACTTTTCCCACTGGTCGGCCGCCGCCGTCTGGATTGAATGTTGGAGGTTTTTGTCGACACAAAGGGGTAGGGTTGAACTTTCAATACTGGAGTTTTTTTTTATTGTTTGAGGGTATTTGGGCTCAAGGTTATGAAAGGAGGGTTATGGGTTTTGAGTCCATTCTCTTTCCTTGTCAATTTTTTATTTTGTATTATTGTTTTGGATGCTTCTCCGCTAATCTTTAATTCAAATATTATTATTATTATTGTAATTATTATTATTATTATTATTATTATTATTATTATTATTATTATTATTATTATTATTATTATTATTATTATTATTATTATTATTAACTACACCACCACCAACAACAATTTAATGAAGATAATAAACAATTATGTAATAATAATAAATTATAAAATTTAATATTGATAATATTATGTTAATACTTATTGATTATTGTTTTTTTAGAAAATTAAATATATAGTTCAATTCAATTCAATTCAGTTCGTTTCAGTTCAGTCCAGTTCAGTACATTCCAAAAGAACGGGGCCTAAATTTTATATAGAAGTTATGTTAAAGGCAAAAAAGAAAATTATTCATGGTCGGGACCGAAAATCGAAACTTCAAAAAATTTGGACCAAACAACTGTTTATTTTTTCGATATGGACCGAAAAATCAAAAATTCAAAAAACTTGGACCTAATTAGGGCCCTAATATGTATGTTCTCCCTTAGGCCTGCAACATCTCAGAAAAGGGGCTGCTCTCACATTCTCAGCCTCTCTTCTTCGCTGTTCAGTGCTGACTCGCAAATCTTCTTCTTTGCTTTTCATCAAGACATCAACATCAGTTATTTTTATTCAATTCGTATTTCTTTCGTATTTTCGTAGCTCTTTATTTCTTCAATTAGCATTTTTCTTTGCTCGAATATTATATGTATATGAACTGGTGAAATATGTCATGGTGCTGATGATTGTTTGAATGCCACATCATTGGTTTATAAAAACTATGATTGTTGAATAATGTTATCAGTAGTATGTTTTATTTATTTATTATGCTTGAAATATTTGTTAGGAGTCTCCGTCCTCATAGGATTATGCCATTGTCATCACCTGCTATAGAGATATTATCAGTTTTCATTGGTCAAGAAAAATCAAAGGCAATACAAATTTATGGTTTAATTGATGTTCTATCCGATGATCGTGGAATTTGTAACATCTTGAAAAGAAATGAAAATGATGCCTTGATGTTACCTGAAGATGTGAAATCATTACCTATAACAGATGGCTCTCGAGTTTTTGAACACTTTAATCCATTGGAAATGGAGTTTGATATTAAGGATGTTGAGGGTCGTTTAGCTATCAAAAGATATGTGGATTGGGCCGCATCGCTTCTTGATTCTTCTTCATGGCATGATAAACAACTATGTTCCTTTATTCAAGGTTTAAATGGTTTTGCGGCTATTTATTATTCTATTTTTTTAGAAGCTGTTGGAGCTTACCTAAAGGTTTTCTTAACCTTTAAATCCGAAGATGCTGAGTTTTATCCTGTGGTTTGTGGTAGTGTTATAGTTGAGTATAGTTGTTATGACTATTCCTCACAGTATAACAAAAAACTACTTTCGAAACATCTTGGTTAGGAAGACCCAAAATGATCCAATTCGGCTAGGTATTGATTCATCGATACCTCTCTCAAGGTCTATGGTTATAGTGCCATCATATTCTTCTCTTACTGTTGATGTTGATCTAGATTTTGAAGTCTGTGATCAAAAGTTCTCATGCGCTGAAAAGATTGAGATTGAAATTGGAGAAGTGTGTAAGACTATAAAAACAAATGAATGTTTTATTCGCATCGAGTGAGTTTGGTGCGAAATTAAATAATTTATGTACCTACTTGATAATGTACTGCTTATAATTATTTATAATATATTAAGTTAGATTTGTCTATTTTATAATGTTGCGAAATTAAGTAATTTATGTACTTGATAATGTACTGCTTCTAACTATTTATAGTGTATTATGCTGGAATTCTCTTATTGATAATAGACTAGTTGTTGCACCGTGCGCCTACGCGCGCGGCACCCCAAAATGCCGTATTTGTGTAATTTGAATTAAGCTCAAATCAATTAATATGATGCATTATAAGTTACAGATTTAGATTAGTTGTTTGCAGGTGTTGTTTAGGATATATAGGGAAATTGGTTGTTAGAAGTGTGCATAGACAATTCCCTGGTGCTTACATACTTAAGGCAAACAATATAAGTTTGTCAATTTAAGCTAAAATTTTCAAAGGAATTGTTATTATTATTATTATTATTATTATTATTATTATTATTATTATTATTATTATTATTATTATTATTATTATTATTATTATTATTATTATTATTATTATTATTATTATTATTATTATTATTATTATTATTATTATTATTATTATTATTATTATTATTATTATTATTATTATTATTATTATTATTATTATTATTATTATTATTATTATTATTATTATTATTATTATTATTATTATTATTATTATTATTATTATTATTATTATTATTATTATTATTATTATTATTATTATTATTATTATTATTATTATTATTATTATTATTATTATTATTATTATTATTATTATTATTATTATTATTATTATTATTATTATTATTATTATTATTATTATTATTATTATTATTATTATTATTATTATTATTATTATTATTATTATTATTATTATTATTATTATTATTATTATTATTATTATTATTATTATTATTATTATTATTATTATTATTATTATTATTATTATTATTATTATTATTATTATTATTATTATTATTATTATTATTATTATTATTATTATTATTATTATTATTATTATTATTATTATTATTATTATTATTATTATTATTATTATTATTATTATTATCATCTACACCACCACCACCAACAATTTAATGAAAATAATAAACGAATATGTAATAATAATAAATAATAATAATTAGTATTGATAATATTATGTTAATACTTAGTGAATATTATCGATTATTATTATTTTAGAAAATTAAATATATAGTTCAGTTCAATTCAATTCAGTTCGTTTCAGTTCAGTTCAGTCCAGTCCAGTACAGTCCAAAAGAACGGGGCCTAAATTTTATATAGAAGTTATGTAAAAGGCAAAAAAGAAAATTATTCATGGTTGGGACCGAAAATCGAAACTTCAAAAATTTTGGACCAAAGAACTGTTATTTTTTCGGTATGGACCGAAAAATTAAACATTCATAAAACTTGGACCTAATTAGGGCCCTAATATGTAGGTTCGCCCTTAGGCCTGCAAAATCTCAGAAACGCGGCTGCTCTCACATTCTTAGTCTCTCTTCTTCGCTGCTCAGTGCTCACTCGCAAATCTTCTTCGTTGCTTTTCATCAAGATATCAACATCATGTATTTTCTTCAATTCGTATTTTTTTCGTATTTTCTTAGCTCTTTATTTCTTCAATTAGCATGTTTCTTTGCGCGAATTTTTTTTTGTATTTTCTTATTTATTTGCTTTTTCTTCACTCTCCTTCAGAATATTTGCGGCTCTTCTTCAACATCAGGTACTCTTCTTTTGTCAATTTTTTTTTTCTTATTTTGTCCTTTATTTTCTTATTTTCTTTCATTTTTTCTGCTATTTTCTTTTTTTTATGCGATTTTCGTTTTTTGTCATTTATTTTCTTATTTTGTCATTTATTTCCTTTGCTCTTTCTTTCTTTCTTTCTTTTTCCTTCTATTATTCTGTTTTTCTATTTTTCTATGTGATTTTCGTATTATGTCATTTATTTTTTTATTTTGTCATTTATTTTCTTTTTTACTTTAATTTTCTCTCTATATTTAATCTAGGGTTTTTTTGAAATAATATTTGTTTTTAGCTTATTACAAATTGTTTATATTGATAATTTTTAGGCTGTTAATTTGAAGTCCGGTTATTACTTAATGGATTTGGAGGTTTATCGAAGCAAATACAACAATTTGTCAATAGATGAACTTCAAAAAATTAGGGACACGTCCACTGAATCGAAATTTGAGTTTACAGCCAGATCTATCCATGAGGGTAGAGAGAGGGTGAAAATTAAGGGTAAACAAGCTCTTCTACCACACCCTTTTTTACAAGTTTTATCTGTGAGTGTCCATTTATATGATGAAAATGAGAAGAATTGTTTTGTCATTTATGGTAAAATACATGTGGAATACCTTGATTCTGGAAGTATAATATTACATGAGCTTTATGATCGTGACCGTAGTGAAGCTGAAATTCTTTCGCCAAATGGCAATCTCACGTTAATCGGTCCAAATTGTGTTTCAAGTCGGCCAGAATATGCATGTATACCATTGTTTAGGAGTAGGATTAGGGTGATGTTATATGATGGGGCCGATAGTGTTTTTGCAAAATAATGTCTTTATTTGGATGATGAAGTTGACATTGATGATAATTATGAATGTGTCAAAACTAAGTCAATTAACTGTGAATTAGAATCTCTTACTTTCAAGTACATTGCAATTCCATTTGGTATAAATTGTCGCATACAGGTCATGTTTTCTAATGATAGGCAAGTTTCAAAAACACATGGCTTTGCTGATGTTACTGGAAAAGTTGTTGTATGCTATGTTAACAACTATGAAAATTATAGCTAGAAAGAGTGTGTTCTTTTTGAGAAGCAAGAGAATGAGTCCAAACGAGTAGAATTTGATCATGGAAAAATGTTGCAACTCTCTAGATGCTGGGTAATTGTGGCAGCATATTCGTCTTACCATTGGCGTGAATTTATTAGATTTTAAAACGAAGCAACAGATTGTCAATGATTCTATAGAATTTATACCTCAGCAAGGTTGGATGTCTAGTAGTTTCTTTGTGTCGGTGATATCATCATCCAAGTGCGTGTGGCGTGGTTCTCACCTCAACCTATGGGACGATGTAAGGAAAATTGTGATTATCATGTAGGCCTTTTAGTTTTCTCTTAAATACTTTCATTTTATTTTATTCCATTTCATATTAGGTTCATCTTACTTGTTATTGTTATGTTTTTTTCAGCTTGGACTGTTTACTATTTTGCTCTTTATATTATCTTTACTTCTTACCTAACCGACCATTAAGAGGAATCCCTACAATAGAAATATATGAGAAAGATGTGAATTACAAACTTCCACTAAAGAGGAAGAAATGATGGATATGAGGTAAGGATGAGGTTTATTCTTCACTTTTTTTTATTGTTGACCTTTCTTATTCATTTTTCTCTCATCTAATTGAGAACTAATATGTGTTTCTCTTAATTCATTACAGTCTTCTGATGACGAGTCTGATGATTCATCCAACCTCAACTTCCCTAGGTATGTGGCTCTTGTAATTTTGGGGTGTAAGCTTGAGTTTGGTTAGCTACCTTGATCATCATATCTGGTGACTATGATTTATTTTAGGATTAATAAGATCGTAAAATCTAAGGCTATAAATTGAAGTCCGTTGAAAACGGCGTGTTATTTTCTTTCTTTTTCCTTTATTTATTTATTTATCTGCTAAGTGCTTTTAAGGTATATGTTATAAGTGGTAAGTGCTAAGTGCTTTTATGTTTTTTATTTTATTTTATTGTCTATGGAAAGGAAAGTTTTGAGTAATTTGCTACTTAGAGTTTCATTGATTTAATGAAGCCTATTAGTTTATGGGAGTCTGAATTGAATTTTAGAGGTTGGTTTACTTGTAAGTCTTGATCGAGGTACGAGTTGTTATAGTATTACTCTTGTTGTATGTATGTATGTATGTATGTATGTATGTATGTATGTATGTATGTATGTATATATGTATGTATGACATGTTATGTATTAGTTTCAAATTTTGAGTTTCAATTTGTTGTTGCTGTATATTTTATGGAAATTAGTCCAGGAACTTGATTGAATTTAAATCATGTATGTAAGTATGTGAATTGGGACTCAATCATATTGGGATATCTAGTTGAGGTTGGTAGAATTCAATTTATACTGCTTACTCTGGTGTATATGCTCTCAGATTATCTAATGTTTGTTGTATGTTATTTTTTGGAGTGTTATAATTTATGCATTTGCCTATATATATATATATATATATATATATATATATATATATATATATATATATATATATATATATATATATATACTCCCTCCGTCCCAGAATACTCTTGACACTTATCAATGCACGTAGTTTCAGATGATAAGTTGTTGTTTGGTTATCAATTGTTATTTTATTGAAAAGTAGATGTGATAGGAGTTAGTAGTTAGTAAAAGTAGTATTATTTTATTTTAAGGAGAGAGAGTGTAGGTCATGGTTAGAGTTGGTGGGTGGTAAGAGTGGTATTATTTTATTTGGAGGAGAGAGAGTGTGGGCTAATTTAAAAGGTAGAAGAATTAAAATAATAGTGGGTCATATCCAAAAATAGAAATGTAAAGAGTATTATGAGACAGATGAAAAAGGAAAGTGTAAAGAGTATTCTGGGACGGAGGGAGTATATATATATATATGAACTGGTGAAATATGTCATGGTGCTGATGATTGTTTGAATGCCACATCATTGGTTTATAAAAATTATGATTGTTGATTAATGTTATCAGTAGTATGTTTTTTTATTTATTATGCTTGAAATCTTTGTTAGGAGTCTTCGTCCTCATAGGATTATGCCATTGTCATCACCTGCTATAGAGATATTCTTATTTTTCATTGGTCGAGAAAAATCAAAGGCAATACAAATTTATGGTTTAACTGATGTTCTATCCGATGATCGTGGAATTTGTAACATCTTGAAAAGAAATGAAAATGATGCCTTGATTTTACCTGAAGATGTGAAATCATTACCTATAACAGATGGCTCTCGAGTTTTTGAACACTTTAATCCATTGGAAATGGAGTTTGATATCAAGGATGTTGAGGGTCGTTTAGCTATCAAAAGATATGTGGATTGGGCCGCATCACTTCTTGATTCTTCTTCATGGCATGATAAACAACTATGTTCCTCTATTCAAGGTTTAAATGGTTTTGCGGCTATTTATTATTCTATTTTTTCAGAAGCTGTTGGAGCTTACATAAAGGTTTTCTTAAGCTTTAAATCCGAAGATGCTGATTTTTATCCTGTGGTTTGTGGTAGTGCTATAGCTGAGTATAGTTGTTATGACTATTCCTCACAGTATAACAAAAAACTACTTTCGAAACATCTTGGTTAGGAAGACCCAAAATGATCCAATTCGGCTAGGTATTGATTCATCGATACCTCTCTCAAGGTCTATGGTTATAATGCCATCATATTCTTCTCTTAAAGTCTGTGATCAAAGGTTCTCATGCGCTGCAAAGATTGAGATAGAAATTGGAGAAGTGTGTAAGACTATAGAAACAAATAAGTGTTTTATTCGCATCGAGTGAGATTGGTGCGAAATTAAATAATTTATGTACCTACTTGATAATGTACTGCTTCCAACTATTTATAGTGTATTATGCTGGAATTCTCTTATTTATAATATATATACTAGTTGTTGCACCGCGCGCTTACACGCGCGACACCCCAAAATGCCGTATTTGTGTAATCTGAATTAAGCTCAAATTAGTTAATAAGATGCATTATAAGTTACAGTTTTAGATTAGTTGTTGTTTGTAGGTGTTGTTTAGGATATAAAGGGAAATTATTTGTTAAAAGTGTGCATAGACAATTCCCTGCTGCTTACATACTTAAGGCAAACAATATATGTTTGTCAATTTAAGCTAAATTTTTTAAGGGAATTGTAAAATTTGAACTTGTTGCTAACAATATATAGGGAAAGCACTAGGTAAATGTGTCCATAGATTATTAGTTGCTGCTTTTATACTTTAGGCAAATAATATATGGTTTACAGTTTGCTTCAAGGGCAAATTTAAATTAAAAGCTAAGAATTGTAAAGAGCTTTTTAAATTAGAAGGCAGTTGTAAATTTGATGTTGTTGTACATATGTAACTTTGATGTTGTTGTACATATGTAACTTTCTAAACGATACAAAATCTGATAGATGTTTTTTTTGAAAAGATGCTAAGTAGACACATTTTCTAAGCTAGTGGGTTATGCGTGTTCATATTAGAAAATGATGGTTAGTATTTTTTTTTTTAAACTGTAAGAGGACTTTGAGACAAACAACTAAACATAGATAGTAATTTCATAGTATAACATAGGCTAGTTAGGATTATTACAAGGTCTATGGTTTTTGGCTAGTGCTAATCCAAAACGGTTGCAAAAAATCATTGGCAAAATAAAGCTAAAAGTTGGTATTTAGGACTTTCCCCTTAAAAGCAAAAAAACTGTTAGATGGCAAGTAGCAAGGGTGTCGCATAGGAACACAAAACTTGTTTTTTTATAAACAGGACAAAGGGTTAGTGTTCCTATTAGAAGTCCACCTAAATCCAAAAAGGGTTAGTGCTGTAGGAATATATAGATCCAAACAGCTTCCTTTGCTGCATCAGCTGCTGCAATATACTCAGCCTTTGTTGTAGAATCCACAATGGTACTCTGCTTAGAGCTCTTCCAGCTCACAGCTCCTCCATTGATACAAAATTTGAAACTAGACTGAGATCGAAAATCATCTTTGTCACTCTGGAAGCTTGCATCGGTGTATCCAGTAACAACCAACTCACCATCTCCACCATAAACCAAAAAGTTATCCTTAGTCCTTCACAAGTACTTAAGGATATTTTTCGCTGCAATCCAGTGCGCATCTTCGGGATTTGAGTGGTATCTGCTGCATATACTCAAAGCATATGCAACATCCGATCGAGTGCATATCATGGCATACATAATGGATCCTACTGCAGAAGCATATGGAACATTACTCATATGCTGACCTCATCAGGACTCGAAGGACATTGAGTCTTGCCAAGTGTTATGCCATGTTGCATGGGAATGAAACCTCTCTTGGAGTTTTTCAGCTTGAACCTTGCAAGAACCTTATCAATATAAGTCTCTTGACTAAGTCCAATAAGCCTTTTCGACCAATCCCTATAGATCTTTATTCCCAATATGTACTCAACCTCTCCTAGGTCTTTCATAGAGAAACAATTTTTAAGCCATTCCATGACTGACTCAAGCATGGTCTTATCATTTCCTATGAGAAGTATGTCATCCACATACAAGACCAGAAAAGTAATGCTACTCCCACTTAACTTCTTGAATACACAAGATTCCTCTTCATTTCTGAGAAAGCCAAATTTCTTGACTGCCTCATCAAATATGAGGTTCCAACTCCTTGATGCTTGCTTTAGTCCATAAATGGACTTCTTAAGCTTGCATACCCTAGGTATGTGGCTCAACTTCCCTAGGTATGTGGCTCTTGTAATTTTGGGGTGTAAGCTTGAGTTTGGTTAGCTACCTTGATCATCAAATCTGGTGACTATGATTTATTTTAGGATTAATAAGATCGTAAAATCTAAGGCTATAAATTGAAGTCCGTTGAAAACGACGTGTTATTTTCTTTCTTTTTCCTTTATTTATTTATTAATCTGCTAAGTGCTTTTATGGTATATGTTATAAGTGGTAAGTGCTAAGTGCTTTTATGCTTTTTTTTAATTGTCTATGGAAAGGAAAGTTTTGAGTAATTTGCTACTTAGAGTTTCATTGATTTAATGAAGCCTATTAGTTTATGGGAGTCTGATTTGAATTTTAGAGGTTGGTTTACTTGTAAGTCTTGATCGAGGTACGAGTTGTTATAGTATTACTCTTGTTGTATGTATGTATGTATGTATGTATGTATGTATGTATGTATGTATGTATGTATGTATGTATGTATGTATGTATGTATGTATGTATGTATGTATGTATGTATGTATGTATGTATGTATGTATGTATGTATGTATGTATGTATGTGTGTATGTATGTATGTATGACATGTTATGTATTAGTTTCAAATTTTGCGTTTAAATTTGTTGTTGCTGTATATTTTATGGAAATTTGTCCAGGAACTTGATTGAGTTTAAATCAGGTATGTAAGTATGTGAATTGGGACTCAACCATATTGGGATATCTAGTTGAGGTTGGTAGAATTCAATTTATACTGCTTACTCTGGTGTATATGCTCTCAGATTATCTTATGTTTGTTGTATGTTATTTTTTGGAGTGTTATAATTTATGCATTTGCCTATATATATATATACTCCCTCCGTCCCCAGAATACTCTTGACACTTATCAATGCACTTAGTTTTTAGATGATAAGTTGTTGTTTGGTTATCAATTGTTATTTTATTTAAAAGTAGATGTGATATGAGTTAGTAGTTAGTAAAAGTAGTATTATTTTATTTTGAGGAGAGAGAGTGTAGGTCATGGTTAGAGTTGGTGGGTGGTAAGAGTGGTGTTATTTTAGTTGGAGAAGAGAGAGTGTGGACCAACGTAAAAGGTAGAAGAATTAAAATAATAGTGGGTCATATCCAAAAATAGAAATGTAAAGAGTATTATGAGACATATGAAAAAGGAAAGTGTAAAGAGTATGAGACGGAGGGAGTATATATATATATATATATATATATATATATATATATATATATATATGAACTGGTGAAATATGTCATGGTGCTGATGATTGTTTGAATGCCACATCATTGGTTTATGAAAATTATGATTGTTGATTAATGTTATCAGTAGTATGTTTTTTTATTTATTATGCTTGAAATCTTTGTTAGGAGTCTCCGTCCTCATAGGATTATGCCATTGTCATCACCTGCTATAGAGATATTCTTAGTTTTCATTGGTCGAGAAAAATCAAAGGCAATACAAATTTATGGTTTAATTGATGTTCTATCCGATGATCGTGGAATTTGTAACATGTTGAAAAGAAATGAAAATGATGCCTTGATGTTACCCGAAGATGTGAAATCAGTACCTATGAATGGCTATCGGGTTTTTGAAGACTTTAATCCATTGGAAATGAAGTTTGATATCAAGGATGTTGAGGGCCGTTTGGCTATCAAAGGATATGTGGATTGGGCCGCATCAGTTCTTGATTCTTCTTCATGGCACGATAAACAACTATCTTCCTTTATTCAAGGTTTAAATGGTTTTGCGGCTATTTATTATTCTATTTTTTTAGAAGTTGTTGGAGCTTACCTAAAGGTTTTCTTAACCTTTAAATCCGAAGATGCTGAGTTTTATCCTGTGGTTTGTGGTAGTGTTATAGCTGAGTATAGTTGTTATGACTATTCCTCACGCTAGGAAGACCCAAAATGATATTGGTTAGGAAGACCCAAAATGATCCAATTCGGCTAGGTATTGATTCATCGATACCTCTCTCAAGGTCTATGGTTATAATGCCATCGTATTCTCTCTTAAAGTCTGTGATCAAAGGTTCTCATTCGCTGAAAAGATTGAGATTGAAATTGAAGAAGTGTGTAAGACTATAAAAACAAATGAATGTTTTATTCGCATCGAGTGAGTTTGGTGCGAAATTAAATAATTTATGTACCTACTTAATAATGTACTGCTTATAACTATTTATAATATATTAAGTTAGAATTGTCTATTTTATAATGTTGCGAAATTAAGTAATTTATGTACTTGATAATGTACTGCTTCTAACTATTTATAGTGTATTATGCTGGAATTCTCTTATTTATAATATACTAGTTGTTGCACCGTGCGCCTACGCGCGCGGCACCCCAAAATGCCGTATTTGTGTAATTTGAATTAAGCTCAAATCAATTAATAAGATGCATTATAAGTTACAGATTTAGATTAGTTGTTTGTAGGTGTTGTTTAGGAAATATAGGGAAATTGGTTGTTAAAAGTGTGCATAGACAATTCCCTGGTGCTTACATACTTAAGGCAAACAATATATGTTTGTCAATTTAAGCTAAATTTTTCAAAGGAATTGTAAAATTTGAACTTGTTGCTAACAATATATAGGGAAATCAATAGATTAATGTGTCCATAGATTATTAGTTGGTGCTTTTATACTTTAGGCAAATAATATATGGTTTACAGTTTGCTTGAAGGGCAAATTTAAATTCAAAGCTAAGAATTGTAAAGAGCTTTTTTAAATTAGAAGGTAGTTGTAAATTTGAGGTTGTTGTACATATGTAACTTTCTAAATGATACAAAATCAGATAGATGTTTTTTTAAAAAGATCCTAAGTAGGACACATTTTCTAAGCTAGTGGGTTGTGCGTGTTCATCTTAGAAAATGATGGTTAGTATTTTTTTTTTTGGATTGTTAGAGGACTTTGAGACAAACAACTAAACATAGATAGTAATTTCATAGCATAACATAGGTCAGTTAGGATTGTTACAAGGTCTATGGTTTTTGGCTAGTACTAATCCAAAACGGTTGCACAAAACCATTGGCAAAATAAAGCTAAAAGTTGGTCTTTAACAAAAAGCAAAAAAAACTGTTAGATGGCAAGTAGCAAGTAGCAAGGGTGTCGCATAGGAACACGAAACTTGTTTTTTTATAAACAGGACAAAAGATTAGTGTTCTTATTAGAAGCCCACCTAAATCCAAAATGGGTTAGTGCCATTCTCTTTCCTTGTCAATTTTTTATTTTGTATTATTGTTTTGGATGCTTCTCCACTAATCTTTAATTCAAATATTATTATTATTATTATTATTATTATTATTATTATTATTATTATTATTATTATTATTATTATTATTATTATTATTATTATTATTATTATTATTATTATTATTATTATTATTATCATCTACACCACCACCAACAACAATTTAATGAAAATAATAAACAATTATGTAATAATAATAAATAATAATAATTAGTATTGATAATATTATGTTAATACTTATTGATTATTATCGATTATTATTATTTTAGAAAATTAAATATATAGTTCAGCTCAATTCAATTCAGTTCGTTTCAGTTCAGTTCAGTCCAGTCCAGTACAGTCCAAAAGAACGGGGCCTAAATTTTATATAGAAGTTATGTAAAAGGCAAAAAAGAAAATTATTCATGGTTGGGACCGAATATCGAAACTTCAAAAATTTTGGACCAAAGAACTGTTATTTTTTCGGTTTGGACCGAAAAATTAAACATTCATAAAACTTGGACCTAATTAGGGCCCTAATATGTAGGTTCGCCCTTAGGCCTGCAAAATCTCAGAAACGCGGCTGCTTTCACATTCTTAGTCTCTCTTCTTCGCTGCTCAGTGCTCACTCGCAAATCTTCTTCGTTGCTCTTCATCAAGACATCAACATCATATATTTTCTTCAATTCGTATTTTTTTCGTATTTTCTTAGCTCTTTATTTCTTCAATTAGCATTTTTCTTTGCTCGAATTTTTTTTTGTATTTTCTTATTTATTTGGTTTTTCTTCACTCTCCTTCAGAATATTTGCGGCTCTTCTTCAACATCAAGTACTCTTCTTTTGTCAATTTTTTTTCTTATTTTATCCTTTATTTTCTTATTTTCTTTCATTTTTTTCTGCTATTTTCTGTTTTTTATGTGATTTTCGTATTTTGTCATTTATTTTCTTATTTTGTCATTTATTTCCTTTGCTCTTTCTTTCTTTCTTTTTCCTTCTATTATTCTGTTTTTCTATTTTTCTATGTGATTTTCGTATTATGTCATTTATTTTTTTATTTTGTCATTTATTTTCTTTTTTACTTTAATTTTCTCTCTATATTTAATCTAGGGTTTATTTGAAATAATATTTGTTTTTAGCTTATTACAAATTGTTTATATTGATAATTTTTAGGCTGTTAATTTGAAGTTCGGTTATTACTTAATGGATTTGGAGGTTTATCAAAGCAAATACAACAATTTGTCAATAGATGAACTTCAAAAAATTAGGGACACGTCCACTTAATCGAAATTTGAGTTTACAACCAGATCTATCCATGAGGTTAGAGAGAGGGTGAAAATTAAGGGTAAACAAGCTCTTCTACCACACCCTTTTTTACAAGTTTTATCTGTGAGTGTTCATTTATATGATGAAAATGAGAATAATTGTTTTGTCATTTATGGTAAAATACATGTGGAATACCTTGATTCTGGAAGTATAATATTACATGAGCTTTATGATCGTGACCGTAGTGAAGCTGAAATTCTTTCGCCAAATGGCAATCTCACGTTAATCGGTCCAAATTGTGTTTCAAGTCGGCCAGAATATGCATGTATACCATTGTTTATGAGTAGGATTAGGGTGATGTTATATGATGGGGCCGATAATTTTTTTGCAAAATAATGTCTTTATTTGGATGATGAAGTTGACATTGATGATAATTATGAATGTGTCAAAACTAAGTCAATTAACTGTGAATTATAATCTCTTACTTTCAAGTACATTGCAATTCCATTTGGTATAAATTGTCGCATACAAGTCATGTTTTCTAATGATAGGCAAGTTTCAAAAACACATGGCTTTGCTGATGTTACTGGAAAAGTAGTTGTATGCTATGGTAACAACTATGAAAATTATAGCTAGAAAGAGTGTGTTCTTTTTGAGAAGCAAGAGAATGAGTCCAAACGAGTAGAATTTGATCATGGAAAAATGTTGCAACTCTCTAGATGCTGGGTAATTGTGGCAGCATATTCGTCTTACCATTGGCGTGAATTTATTAGATTTTAAAACGAAGCAACAGATTGTCAATGATTCTATAGAATTTATACCTCAGCAAGGTTGGATGTCTAGTAGTTTCTTTGTGTCGGTGATATCATCATCCAAGTGCGTGTGGCGTGGTTCTCACCTCAACCTATGGGACGATGTAAGGAAAATTGTGATTATCATGTAAGCCTTTTAGTTTTCTCTTAAATACTTTCATTTTATTTTATTCCATTTCATATTAGGTTCATCTTACTTGTTATTGTTATGTTTTTTTCAGCTTGGACTGTTTACTATTTTGCTCTTTATATTATCTTTACTTCTTACCTAACCGACCATTAAGAGGAATCCCTACAATAGAAATATATGAGAAAGATGTGAATTACAAACTTCCACTAAAGAGGAAGAAATGATGGATATGAGGTAAGGATGAGGTTTATTCTTCACTTTTTTTTATTGTTGACCTTTCTTATTCATTTTTCTCTCATCTAATTGAGAACTAATATGTGTTTCTCTTAATTCATTACAGTCTTCTGATGACGAGTCTGATGATTCATCCAACCTCAACTTCCCTAGGTATGTGGCTCTTGTAATTTTGGGGTGTAAGCTTGAGTTTGGTTAGCTACCTTGATCATCATATCTGGTGACTATGATTTATTTTAGGATTAATAAGATCGTAAAATCTAAGGCTATAAATTGAAGTCCGTTGAAAACGGCGTGTTATTTTCTTTCTTTTTCCTTTATTTATTTATTTATCTACTAAGTGCTTTTATGGTATATGTTATAAGTGGTAAGTGCTAAGTGCTTTTATGTTTTTTATTTTATTTTATTGTCTATGGAAAGGAAAGTTTTGAGTAATTTGCTACTTAGAGTTTCATTGATTTAATGAAGCCTATTAGTTTATGGGAGTCTGAATTGAATTTTAGAGGTTGGTTTACTTGTAAGTCTTGATCGAGGTACGAGTTGTTATAGTATTACTCTTGTTGTATGTATGTATGTATGTATGTATGTATGTATGTATGTATGTATGTATGTATGTATGTATGTATGTATGTATGTATGTATGTATGTATGTATGTATGACATGTTATGTATTAGTTTCAAATTTTGAGTTTCAATTTGTTGTTGCTGTATATTTTATGGAAATTAGTCCAGGAACTTGATTGAATTTAAATCATGTATGTAAGTATGTGAATTGGGACTCAATCATATTGGGATATCTAGTTGAGGTTGGTAGAATTCAATTTATACTGCTTACTCTGGTGTATATGCTCTCAGATTATCTAATGTTTGTTGTATGTTATTTTTTGGAGTGTTATAATTTATGCATTTGCCTTATATATATATATATATATATATATATATATATATATATATATATATATATATATATATATATATACTCCCTCCGTCCCAGAATACTCTTGACACTTATCAATGCACGTAGTTTTAGATGATAAGTTGTTGTTTGGTTATCAATTGTTATTTTATTGAAAAGTAGATGTGATAGGAGTTAGTAGTTAGTAAAAGTAGTATTATTTTATTTTAAGGAGAGAGAGTGTAGGTCATGGTTAGAGTTGGTGGGTGGTAAGAGTGGTATTATTTTATTTGGAGGAGAGAGAGTGTGGGCTAATTTAAAAGGTAGAAGAATTAAAATAATAGTGGGTCATATCCAAAAATAGAAATGTAAAGAGTATTATGAGACAGATGAAAAAGGAAAGTGTAAAGAGTATTCTGGGACGGAGGGAGTATATATATATATATGAACTGGTGAAATATGTCATGGTGCTGATGATTGTTTGAATGCCACATCATTGGTTTATAAAAATTATGATTGTTGATTAATGTTATCAGTAGTATGTTTTTTTATTTATTATGCTTGAAATCTTTGTTAGGAGTCTTCGTCCTCATAGGATTATGCCATTGTCATCACCTGCTATAGAGATATTCTTATTTTTCATTGGTCGAGAAAAATCAAAGGCAATACAAATTTATGGTTTAACTGATGTTCTATCCGATGATCGTGGAATTTGTAACATCTTGAAAAGAAATGAAAATGATGCCTTGATTTTACCTGAAGATGTGAAATCATTACCTATAACAGATGGCTCTCGAGTTTTTGAACACTTTAATCCATTGGAAATGGAGTTTGATATTAAGGATGTTGAGGGTCGTTTAGCTATCAAAAGATATGTGGATTGGGCCGCATCGCTTCTTGATTCTTCTTCATGGCATGATAAACAACTATGTTCCTCTATTCAAGGTTTAAATGGTTTTGCGGCTATTTATTATTCTATTTTTTCAGAAGCTATTGGAGCTTACATAAAGGTTTTCTTAAGCTTTAAATCCGAAGATGCTGATTTTTATCCTGTGGTTTGTGGTAGTGCTATAGCTGAGTATAGTTGTTATGACTATTCCTCACAGTATAACAAAAAACTACTTTCGAAACATCTTGGTTAGGAAGACCCAAAATGATCCAATTCGGCTAGGTATTGATTCATCGATACCTCTCTCAAGGTCTATGGTTATAATGCCATCATATTCTTCTCTTAAAGTCTGTGATCAAAGGTTCTCATGCGCTGCAAAGATTGAGATAGAAATTGGAGAAGTGTGTAAGACTATAGAAACAAATAAGTGTTTTATTCGCATCGAGTGAGATTGGTGCGAAATTAAATAATTTATGTACCTACTTGATAATGTACTGCTTCCAACAATTTATAGTGTATTATGCTGGAATTCTCTTATTTATAATATATATACTAGTTGTTGCACCGCACGCTTACACGCGCGACACCCCAAAATGCCGTATTTGTGTAATCTGAATTAAGCTCAAATTAGTTAATAAGATGCATTATAAGTTACAGTTTTAGATTAGTTGTTGTTTGTAGGTGTTGTTTAGGATATATAGGGAAATTATTTGTTAAAAGTGTGCATAGACAATTCCCTGCTGCTTACATACTTAAGGCAAACAATATATGTTTGTCAATTTAAGCTAAATTTTTTAAGGGAATTGTAAAATTTGAACTTGTTGCTAACAATATATAGGGAAAGCACTAGGTAAATGTGTCCATAGATTATTAGTTGCTGCTTTTATACTTTAGGCAAATAATATATGGTTTACAGTTTGCTTCAAGGGCAAATTTAAATTAAAAGCTAAGAATTGTAAAGAGCTTTTTAAATTAGAAGGCAGTTGTAAATTTGATGTTGTTGTACATATGTAACTTTGATGTTGTTGTACATATGTAACTTTCTAAACGATACAAAATCTGATAGATGTTTTTTTTTTGAAAAGATGCTAAGTAGACACATTTTCTAAGCTAGTGGGTTATGCGTGTTCATATTAGAAAATGATGGTTAGTATTTTTTTTTTTAAACTGTAAGAGGACTTTGAGACAAACAACTAAACATAGATAGTAATTTCATAGTATAAAAAAAGGCTAGTTAGGATTATTACAAGGTCTATGGTTTTTGGCTAGTGCTAATCCAAAACGGTTGCAAAAAATCATTGGCAAAATAAAGCTAAAAGTTGGTATTTAGGACTTTCCCCTTAAAAGCAAAAAACCGTTAGATGGCAAGTAGCAAGGGTGTCGCATAGGAACACAAAACTTGTTTTTTTATAAACAGGACAAAGGGTTAGTGTTCCTATTAGAAGCCCACCTAAATCCAAAAAGGGTTAGTGCTGTAGGAATATATAGATCCAAACAGCTTCCTTTGCTGCATCAGCTGCTGCAATATACTCAGCCTTTGTTGTAGAATCCACAATGGTACTCGCTTAGAGCTCTTCCAGCTCACAGCTCCTCCATTGATACAAAATTTGAAACTAGACTGAGATCGAAAATCATCTTTGTCACTCTGGAAGCTTGCATCGGTGTATCCAGTAACAACCAACTCACCATCTCCACCATAAACCAAAAAGTTATCCTTAGTCCTTCACAAGTACTTAAGGATATTTTTCGCTGCAATCCAGTGCGCATCTCCGGGATTTGAGTGGTATCTGCTGCATATACTCAAAGCATATGCAACATCCGATCGAGTGCATATCATGGCATACATAATGGATCCTACTGCGAAGCATATGGAACATTACTCATATGCCGACCTCATCGGGACTCGAAGGACATTGAGTCTTGCCAAGTGTTATGCCATGTTGCATGGGAATGAAACCTCTCTTGGAGTTTTTCAGCTTGAACCTTGCAAGAACCTTATCAATATAAGTCTCTTGACTAAGTCCAATAAGCCTTTTCGACCAATCCCTATAGATCTTTATTCCCAATATGTACTCAACCTCTCCTAGGTCTTTCATAGAGAAACAATTTTTAAGCCATTCCATGACTGACTCAAGCATGGTCTTATCATTTCCTATGAGAAGTATGTCATCCACATATAAGACCAGAAAAGTAATGCTACTCCCACTTAACTTCTTGAATACACTAGATTCCTCTTCATTTCTGAGAAAGCCAAATTTCTTGACTGCCTCATCAAATATGAGGTTCCAACTCCTTGATGCTTGCTTTAGTCCATAAATAGACTTCTTAAGCTTGCATACCCTAGGTATGTGGCTCAACTTCCCTAGGTATGTGGCTCTTGTAATTTTGGGGTGTAAGCTTGAGTTTGGTTAGCTACCTTGATCATCAAATCTGGTGACTATGATTTATTTTAGGATTAATAAGATCGTAAAATCTAAGGCTATAAATTGAAGTCCGTTGAAAACGACGTGTTATTTTCTTTCTTTTTCCTTTATTTATTTATTAATCTGCTAAGTGCTTTTATGGTATATGTTATAAGTGGTAAGTGCTAAGTGCTTTTATGCTTTTTTTTAATTGTCTATGGAAAGGAAAGTTTTGAGTAATTTGCTACTTAGAGTTTCATTGATTTAATGAAGCCTATTAGTTTATGGGAGTCTGATTTGAATTTTAGAGGTTGGTTTACTTGTAAGTCTTGATCGAGGTACGAGTTGTTATAGTATTACTCTTGTTGTATGTATGTATGTATGTATGTATGTATGTATGTATGTATGTATGTATGTATGTATGTATGTATGTATGTATGTATGTATGTATGTATGTATGTATGTATGTATGTATGTATGTATGTATGTATGTATGTATGTATGTATGTATGTATGTATGTATGTATGTATGTATGTATGTATGTATGTATGTATGTATGTATGACATGTTATGTATTAGTTTCAAATTTTGCGTTTAAATTTGTTGTTGCTGTATATTTTATGGAAATTTGTCCAGGAACTTGATTGAGTTTAAATCAGGTATGTAAGTATGTGAATTGGGACTCAACCATATTGGGATATCTAGTTGAGGTTGGTAGAATTCAATTTATACTGCTTACTCTGGTGTATATGCTCTCAGATTATCTTATGTTTGTTGTATGTTATTTTTTGGAGTGTTATAATTTATGCATTTGCCTATATATATATATACTCCCTCCGTCCCAGAATACTCTTGACACTTATCAATGCACTTAGTTTTTAGATGATAAGTTGTTGTTTGGTTATCAATTGTTATTTTATTTAAAAGTAGATGTGATAGGAGTTAGTAGTTAGTAAAAGTAGTATTATTTTATTTTGAGGAGAGAGAGTGTAGGTCATGGTTAGAGTTGGTGGGTGGTAAGAGTGGTGTTATTTTAGTTGGAGAAGAGAGAGTGTGGACCAACTTAAAAGGTAGAAGAATTAAAATAATAGTGGGTCATATCCAAAAATAGAAATGTAAAGAGTATTATGAGACATATGAAAAAGGAAAGTGTAAAAAGGAAAGTGTAAAGAGTATATATATATATATATGTATATATATATATATATATATATATATGAACTGGTGAAATATGTCATGGTGCTGATGATTGTTTGAATGCCACATCATTGGTTTATGAAAATTATGATTGTTGATTAATGTTATCAGTAGTATGTTTTTTTATTTATTATGCTTGAAATCTTTGTTAGGAGTCTCCGTCCTCATAGGATTATGCCATTGTCATCACCTGCTATAGAGATATTCTTAGTTTTCATTGGTCGAGAAATATCAAAGGCAATACAAATTTATGGTTTAATTGATGTTCTATCCGATGATCGTGGAATTTGTAACATGTTGAAAAGAAATGAAAATGATGCCTTGATGTTACCCGAAGATGTGAAATCAGTACCTATGAATGGCTATCGGGTTTTTGAAGACTTTAATCCATTGGAAATGAAGTTTGATATCAAGGATGTTGAGGGCCGTTTGGCTATCAAAGGATATGTGGATTGGGCCGCATCAGTTCTTGATTCTTCTTCATGGCACGATAAACAACTATCTTCCTTTATTCAAGGTTTAAATGGTTTTGCGGCTATTTATTATTCTATTTTTTTAGAAGTTGTTGGAGCTTACCTAAAGGTTTTCTTAACCTTTAAATCCGAAGATGCGAGTTTTATCCTGTGGTTTGTGGTAGTGTTATAGCTGAGTATAGTTGTTATGACTATTCCTCACGCTAGGAAGACCCAAAATGATATTGGTTAGGAAGACCCAAAATGATCCAATTCGGCTAGGTATTGATTCATCGATACCTCTCTCAAGGTCTATGGTTATAATGCCATCGTATTCTTCTCTTAAAGTCTGTGATCAAAGGTTCTCATTCGCTGAAAAGATTGAGATTGAAATTGAAGAAGTGTGTAAGACTATAAAAACAAATGAATGTTTTATTCGCATCGAGTGAGTTTGGTGCGAAATTAAATAATTTATGTACCTACTTAATAATGTACTGCTTATAACTATTTATAATATATTAAGTTAGAATTGTCTATTTTATAATGTTGCGAAATTAAGTAATTTATGTACTTGATAATGTACTGCTTCTAACTATTTATAGTGTATTATGCTGGAATTCTCTTATTTATAATATACTAGTTGTTGCACCGTGCGCCTACGCGCGCGGCACCCCAAAAATGCCGTATTTGTGTAATTTGAATTAAGCTCAAATCAATTAATAAGATGCATTATAAGTTACAGATTTAGATTAGTTGTTTGTAGGTGTTGTTTAGGAAATATAGGGAAATTGGTTGTTAAAAGTGTGCATAGACAATTCCCTGGTGCTTACATACTTAAGGCAAACAATATATGTTTGTCAATTTAAGCTAAATTTTTCAAAGGAATTGTAAAATTTGAACTTGTTGCTAACAATATATAGGGAAATCAATAGATTAATGTGTCCATAGATTATTAGTTGGTGCTTTTATACTTTAGGCAAATAATATATGGTTTACAGTTTGCTTGAAGGGCAAATTTAAATTCAAAGCTAAGAATTGTAAAGAGCTTTTTTAAATTAGAAGGTAGTTGTAAATTTGAGGTTGTTGTACATATGTAACTTTCTAAATGATACAAAATCAGATAGATGTTTTTTTAAAAAGATCCTAAGTAGGACACATTTTCTAAGCTAGTGGGTTGTGCGTGTTCATCTTAGAAAATGATGGTTAGTATTTTTTTTTTTTTGGATTGTTAGAGGACTTTGAGACAAACAACTAAACATAGATAGTAATTTCATAGCATAACATAGGTCAGTTAGGATTGTTACAAGGTCTATGGTTTTTGGCTAGTGCTAATCCAAAACGGTTGCACAAAACCATTGGCAAAATAAAGCTAAAAGTTGGTCTTTAACAAAGAGATAGGACTTGCCCCTTACAAGCAAAAAAAACTGTTAGATGGCAAGTAGCAAGTAGCAAGGGTGTCGCATAGGAACACGAAACTTGTTTTTTTATAAACAGGACAAAAGATTAGTGTTCTTATTAGAAGCCCACCTAAATCCAAAATGGGTTAGTGCCATTCTCTTTCCTTGTCAATTTTTTATTTTGTATTATTGTTTTGGATGCTTCTCCACTAATCTTTAATTCAAATATTATTATTATTATTATTATTATTATTATTATTATTATTATTATTATTATTATTATTATTATTATTATTATTATTATTATTATTATTATTATTATTATTATTATTATTATTATCATCTACACCACCACCAACAACAATTTAATGAAAATAATAAACAATTATGTAATAATAATAAATAATAATAATAATTAGTATTGATAATATTATGTTAATACTTATTGATTATTATCGATTATTATTATTTTAGAAAATTAAATATATAGTTCAGCTCAATTCAATTCAGTTCGTTTCAGTTCAGTTCAGTCCAGTCCAGTACAGTCCAAAAGAACGGGGCCTAAATTTTATATAGAAGTTATGTAAAAGGCAAAAAAGAAAATTATTCATGGTTGGGACCGAATATCGAAACTTCAAAAATTTTGGACCAAAGAACTGTTATTTTTTCGGTTTGGACCGAAAAATTTAACATTCATAAAACTTGGACCTAATTAGGGCCCTAATATGTAGGTTCGCCCTTAGGCCTGCAAAATCTCAGAAACGCGGCTGCTTTCACATTCTTAGTCTCTCTTCTTCGCTGCTCAGTGCTCACTCGCAAATCTTCTTCGTTGCTCTTCATCAAGACATCAACATCATATATTTTCTTCAATTCGTATTTTTTTCGTATTTTCTTAGCTCTTTATTTCTTCAATTAGCATTTTTCTTTGCTCGAATTTTTTTTTGTATTTTCTTATTTATTTGCTTTTTCTTCACTCTCCTTCAGAATATTTGCGGCTCTTCTTCAACATCAAGTACTCTTCTTTTGTCAATTTTTTTTTCTTATTTTATCCTTTATTTTCTTATTTTCTTTCATTTTTTTCTGCTATTTTCTGTTTTTTATGTGATTTTCGTATTTTGTCATTTATTTTCTTATTTTGTCATTTATTTCCTTTGCTCTTTCTTTCTTTCTTTTTCCTTCTATTATTCTGTTTTTCTATTTTTCTATGTGATTTTCGTATTATGTCATTTATTTTTTTATTTTGTCATTTATTTTCTTTTTTACTTTAATTTTCTCTCTATATTTAATCTAGGGTTTATTTGAAATAATATTTGTTTTTAGCTTATTACAAATTGTTTATATTGATAATTTTTAGGCTGTTAATTTGAAGTTCGGTTATTACTTAATGGATTTGGAGGTTTATCAAAGCAAATACAACAATTTGTCAATAGATGAACTTCAAAAAATTAGGGACACGTCCACTTAATCGAAATTTGAGTTTACAACCAGATCTATCCATGAGGTTAGAGAGAGGGTGAAAATTAAGGGTAAACAAGCTCTTCTACCACACCCTTTTTTACAAGTTTTATCTGTGAGTGTTCATTTATATGATGAAAATGAGAATAATTGTTTTGTCATTTATGGTAAAATACATGTGGAATACCTTGATTCTGGAAGTATAATATTACATGAGCTTTATGATCGTGACCGTAGTGAAGCTGAAATTCTTTCGCCAAATGGCAATCTCACGTTAATCGGTCCAAATTGTGTTTCAAGTCGGCCAGAATATGCATGTATACCATTGTTTATGAGTAGGATTAGGGTGATGTTATATGATGGGGCCGATAATTTTTTTGCAAAATAATGTCTTTATTTGGATGATGAAGTTGACATTGGTGATAATTATGAATGTGTCAAAACTAAGTCAATTAACTGTGAATTATAATCTCTTACTTTCAAGTACATTGCAATTCCATTTGGTATAAATTGTCGCATACAAGTCATGTTTTCTAATGATAGGCAAGTTTCAAAAACACATGGCTTTGCTGATGTTACTGGAAAAGTAGTTGTATGCTATGTTAACAACTATGAAAATTATAGTTAGAAAGAGTGTGTTCTTTTTGAGAAGCAAGAGAATGAGTCCAAACGAGTAGAATTTGATCAAGGAAAAATGTTGCAACTCTCTAGATGCTGAGTAATTGTGGCAGCATATTCGTCTTACCATTGGTGTGAATTTATTAGATTTTAAAACGAAGCAACAGATTGTCAATGATTCTATAGAATTTATACCTTAGCAAGGTTGGATGTCTAGTAGTTTCTTTGTGTCGGTGATATCATCATCCAAGTGCGTGTGGCGTGGTTCTCACCTCAACCTATGGGACGATGTAAGGAAAATTGTGATTATCATGTAAGCCTTTTAGTTTTCTCTTAAATACTTTCATTTTATTTTATTCCATTTCATATTAGGTTCATCTTACTTGTTATTGTTATGTTTTTTTCAGCTTGGACTGTTTACTATTTTGCTCTTTATATTATCTTTACTTCTTACCTAACCGACCATTAAGAGGAATCCCTACAATAGAAATATATGAGAAAGATGTGAATTACAAACTTCCACTAAAGAGGAAGAAATGATGGATATGAGGTAAGGATGAGGTTTATTCTTCACTTTTTTTTATTGTTGACCTTTCTTATTCATTTTTCTCTCATCTAATTGAGAACTAATATGTGTTTCTCTTAATTCATTACAGTCTTCTGATGACGAGTCTGATGATTCATCCAACCTCAACTTCCCTAGGTATGTGGCTCTTGTAATTTTGGGGTGTAAGCTTGAGTTTGGTTAGCTACCTTGATCATCATATCTGGTGACTATGATTTATTTTAGGATTAATAAGATCGTAAAATCTAAGGCTATAAATTGAAGTCCGTTGAAAACGGCGTGTTATTTTCTTTCTTTTTCCTTTATTTATTTATTTATCTGCTAAGTGCTTTTATGGTATATGTTATAAGTGGTAAGTGCTAAGTGCTTTTATGTTTTTTATTTTATTTTATTGTCTATGGAAAGGAAAGTTTTGAGTAATTTGCTACTTAGAGTTTCATTGATTTAATGAAGCCTATTAGTTTATGGGAGTCTGAATTGAATTTTAGAGGTTGGTTTACTTGTAAGTCTTGATCGAGGTACGAGTTGTTATAGTATTACTCTTGTTGTATTATATGTATGTATGTATGTATGTATGTATGTATGTATGTATGTATGTATGTATGTATGTATGTATGTATGTATGTATGTATGTATGTATGTATGTATGTATGACATGTTATGTATTAGTTTCAAATTTTGAGTTTCAATTTGTTGTTGCTGTATATTTTATGGAAATTAGTCCAGGAACTTGATTGAATTTAAATCATGTATGTAAGTATGTGAATTGGGACTCAATCATATTGGGATATCTAGTTGAGGTTGGTAGAATTCAATTTATACTGCTTACTCTGGTGTATATGCTCTCAGATTATCTAATGTTTGTTGTATGTTATTTTTTGGAGTGTTATAATTTATGCATTTGCCTATATATATATATATATATATATATATATATATATATATATATATATATATATATACTCCCTCCGTCCCAGAATACTCTTGACACTTATCAATGCACGTAGTTTTAGATGATAAGTTGTTGTTTGGTTATCAATTGTTATTTTATTGAAAAGTAGATGTAATAGGAGTTAGTAGTTAGTAAAAGTAGTATTATTTTATTTTAAGGAGAGAGAGTGTAGGTCATAGTTAGAGTTGGTGGGTGGTAAGAGTGGTATTATTTTATTTGGAGGAGAGAGAGTGTGGGCTAATTTAAAAGGTAGAAGAATTAAAATAATAGTGGGTCATATCCAAAAATAGAAATGTAAAGAGTATTATGAGACAGATGAAAAAGGAAAGTGTAAAGAGTATTCTGGGACGGAGGGAGTATATATATATATATGAACTGGTGAAATATGTCATGGTGCTGATGATTGTTTGAATGCCACATCATTGGTTTATAAAAATTATGATTGTTGATTAATGTTATCAGTAGTATGTTTTTTTTATTTGTTATGCTTGAAATCTTTGTTAGGAGTCTTCGTCCTCATAGGATTATGCCATTGTCATCACCTGCTATAGAGATATTCTTATTTTTCATTGGTCGAGAAAAATCAAAGGCAATACAAATTTATGATGTTCTATCCGATGAAAGTGGAATTTGTAACATCTTGAAAAGAAATCAAAATGATGCCTTGATTTTACCTGAAGATGTGAAATCATTACCTATAACAGATGGCTCTTGAGTTTTTGAACACTTTAATCCATTGGAAATGGAGTTTGATATCAAGGATGTTGAGGGTCGTTTAGCTATCAAAAGATATGTGGATTGGGCCGCATCACTTCTTGATTCTTCTTCATGGCATGATAAACAACTATGTTCCTCTATTCAAGGTTTAAATGGTTTTGCGGCTATTTATTATTCTATTTTTTCAGAAGCTGTTGGAGCTTACATAAAGGTTTTCTTAAGCTTTAAATCCGAAGATGCTGATTTTTATCCTGTGGTTTGTGGTAGTGCTATAGCTGAGTATAGTTGTTATGACTATTCCTCACAGTATAACAAAAAACTACTTTCGAAACATCTTGGTTAGGAAGACCCAAAATGATCCAATTCGGCTAGGTATTGATTCATCGATACCTCTCTCAAGGTCTATGGTTATAATGCCATCATATTCTTCTCTTAAAGTCTGTGATCAAAGGTTCTCATGCGCTGCAAAGATTGAGATAGAAATTGGAGAAGTGTGTAAGACTATAGAAACAAATAAGTGTTTTATTCGCATCGAGTGAGATTGGTGCGAAATTAAATAATTTATGTACCTACTTGATAATGTACTGCTTCCAACTATTTATAGTGTATTATGCTGGAATTCTCTTATTTATAATATATATACTAGTTGTTGCACCGCGCGCTTACACGCGCGACACCCCAAAATGCCGTATTTGTGTAATCTGAATTAAGCTCAAATTAGTTAATAAGATGCATTATAAGTTATAGTTTTAGATTAGTTGTTGTTTGTAGGTGTTGTTTAGGATATATAGGGAAATTATTTGTTAAAAGTGTGCATAGACAATTCCCGTTGCTTACATACTTAAGGCAAACAATATATGTTTGTCAATTTAAGCTAAATTTTTTAAGGGAATTGTAAAATTTGAACTTGTTGCTAACAATATATAGGGAAAGCACTAGGTAAATGTGTCCATAGATTATTAGTTGCTGCTTTTATACTTTAGGCAAATAATATATGGTTTACAGTTTGCTTCAAGGGCAAATTTAAATTAAAAGCTAAGAATTGTAAAGAGCTTTTTAAATTAGAAGGCAGTTGTAAATTTGATGTTGTTGTACATATGTAACTTTGATGTTGTTGTACATATGTAACTTTCTAAACGATACAAAATCTGATAGATGTTTTTTTTTTGAAAAGATGCTAAGTAGACACATTTTCTAAGCTAGTGGGTTATGCGTGTTCATATTAGAAAATGATGGTTAGTATTTTTTTTTTTAAACTGTAAGAGGACTTTGAGACAAACAACTAAACATAGATAGTAATTTCATAGTATAACATAGGCTAGTTAGGATTATTACAAGGTCTATGGTTTTTGGCTAGTGCTAATCCAAAACGGTTGCAAAAAATCATTGGCAAAATAAAGCTAAAAGTTGGTATTTAGGACTTTCCCCTTAAAAGCAAAAAAACTGTTAGATGGCAAGTAGCAAGGGTGTCGCATAGGAACACAAAACTTGTTTTTTTATAAACAGGACAAAGGGTTAGTGTTCCTACTAGAAGCCCACCTAAATCCAAAAAGGGTTAGTGTTGTAGGAATATATAGATCCAAACAGCTTCCTTTGCTGCATCAGCTGCTGCAATATACTCAGCCTTTGTTGTAGAATCCACAATGGTACTCTGCTTAGAGCTCTTCCAGCTCACAGCTCCTCCATTGATACAAAATTTGAAACTAGACTGAGATCGAAAATCATCTTTGTCACTCTAGAAGCTTGCATCGGTGTATCCAGTAACAACCAACTCACCATCTCCACCATAAACCAAAATGTTATCCTTAGTCCTTCACAAGTACTTAAGGATATTTTTCGCTGCAATCCAGTGCGCATCTCCGGGATTTGAGTGGTATCTGCTGCATATACTCAAAGCATATGCAACATCCGATCGAGTGCATATCATGGCATACATAATGGATCCTACTGCAGAAGCATATGGAACATTACTCATATGCTGACCTCATCAGGACTCGAAGGACATTGAGTCTTGCCAAGTGTTATGCCATGTTGCATGGGAATGAAACCTCTCTTGGAGTTTTCCAGCTTGAACCTTGCAAGAACCTTATCAATATAAGTCTCTTGACTAAGTCCAATAAGCCTTTTCGACCAATCCCTATAGATCTTTATTCCCAATATGTACTCAACCTCTCCTAGGTCTTTCATAGAGAAACAATTTTTAAGCCATTCCATGACTGACTCAAGCATGGTCTTATCATTTCCTATGAGAAGTATGTCATCCACATACAAGACCAGAAAAGTAATGCTACTCCCACTTAACTTCTTGAATACACAAGATTCCTCTTCATTTCTGAGAAAGCCAAATTTCTTGACTGCCTCATCAAATATGAGGTTCCAACTCCTTGATGCTTGCTTTAGTCCATAAATGGACTTCTTAAGCTTGCATACCCTCCCTGGATTTTCAAGAGCTTCAAAACCTTGAGGTTGTGTCATGTACACATCCTCTTTCAAGAACCCATTCAAGAAAGCAGTTTTGACATCCATCTGCCATATTTCATAGTCATGAAAGACAACAATCGCAAGAATTATCCTAATGGACATCAGCATGGCTACTGGTGAGAAGGTTTCATCATAGTCAATACCATGAATTTGTTTGAAACCTTTCGCCACTAACCTTGCTTTGAAAACACTAATGTTTCCATCCTTATCTGTTTTCAACTTGAAAATCCATTTGCATCCAATGGGTTTTACCCCATCAGGCAAATCAACCAAGTCTCATACTTGATTTTCAGACATGGAATCCATTTCAGATTTCATGGCCTCAAGCCATCTTTAGGAGTCTTGACTATCTAAAGCTTCTTTGTAGCTAGTAGGTTCTTCACATTCTAAAATCATTATTTCAGAACTTTCAGTCAAAAGGAAATCAATATATAATCTCTTTGACGGAATGATGATCCTACTAGACCTACGTTGGGGAACAACAGAAGAAGTTTCTACCTCACTAGGTTGAGCGACTTTGCATGGAGTATCTCCAAGTGGGACGGTAGGAGGTACGTGAATTGAATGCACAACCTCCCGAGCATTTTCATGCCGGGCCGCCTCTGATGAGGTGTTAATCTCATCCATTTGTTGCTCATCTCGAACTTCTTCGAGATATACATTTCTCCCACTTGTTTTTCTGGAAATAAACTCCTTTTCCAGAATGACACCATTACGAGCAACAAACACTTTGTTTTCGCTTTGGTTGTAGAAGTAGTATCCCTTAGTCTCTTTTGGGTAACCCACAAAGAGACATTTATCGAATTTGGGTGAAAGCTTATTAGAATGTAAACGTTTTACATAAGCTTCATAACCCCATATCCTTAGAAAAGACAATTTTGGAACGTTTCCAGTCCACATTTCATATAGTGTCTTTTCCACTGCTTTGGATGGTGCTCTCTTAAGTGTGAATGCCCAGAATGAAATAGGAAGATCAGCAGGACTCATCATGTACCAAACCATATCAAGTAGAGTTCGATTCCTTCTTTCAGAAACAACATTTAACTGTGGTGTTCCTGGTGCAGTCCATTGTGAAAGTATTCCACAATCTTTCAAATGATCACCAAATTCTTGAGATAAATATTCACCACCACGATTGGATCGCAATGCCTTAATTTTCTTCCCAAGTTGGTTCTATACTTCATTCTGGAATTCCTTAAATTTTTCAAAGGATTCCGACTTATGCCGCATGAGGTAAACAAATCCAAATCTGCTGACATCATCGGCAAAAGTAATAAAGTAACTGTACCCTCCCTTAGCCAACGTACTCATATGTCCACACACATCCGTATATATGAGGGCTAAAAGGTCATTGGCCCTTTCACTTGAATCTGTGAAAGGAGACTTTGTCATTTTCCCCATCAAGCAAAACTCACAAGTATCAAATGATTCGAAATAAAAGGATTTGAGAATTCCATCTTTATGAAGCTTCTCAATACGTTTTGGGCTTATGTGGCCTAATCAACAATGCCATAGGTATGTAGGGTTTGAATCATTTGCTTTATGTTTCTTGCTGTTTATGTATAGATGTGGGTTTCTAAGTCTAGCACATATAAACCATTTGATAACTTAGCGGAGACATAGAACATATCATTCAAATACGCAGAACAACAATTGTTCTTTATTGTTAATGAATAACCTTCGGAATCTAAAATAGGAATCGAAATAATGTTCTTTGTGATAGCAGGAACATAATAACAATTATTAAGTTCTAAAACTAATCCTGAAGGTAAAAAGCAGACTATATACTCCCACTACCAATGTAGCAACTCGTGCTCCATTGCTAACGCGAAGATCTACTTCTCCCTTTGTAGCGTGATTTCCCTGTTCTATGCAAGCTTTGAAGATCCGAGAGCCCCAAGTGTTGCTCCTCTAATTAGTCCACGAGCACCAGTTGAACACCAACGTTTGCTAGAACGGAAGAGAAGAAAATCTCTTGCTTTTGATGGTATAGGCGCCAGTTTAGAGAATAGTTTAGGGTTTCACTTTCTCTCTCTTGTGAAAAGAAACTGCTTAATATATTGATTACCTAAACCCTAATATTATATCTTATATATAATAGAAGAGTCAAAGGCTAGTTAGGAGAACTAATTCTCCTCCTATTCCCCTTTGGACCGGTCCAACCCTAATCCTAAATGGATTTGGATTACTTTGTCCAACTTGTGCTACAATGTGTGACCTCATAGGATTAATCTATTTTAGTTATAGGCCCAATCAATATTGTCCTATTAATCATATTTATTCTCTAGCAAGAAAATACGATTACTAAAATAATTAACTTTATTATCTTCATAATATAAATCCTATTTATATTTAGTAATTGTCGAGATATCTAAGGACATATTCCTTCAAGTGCCCTACTGACAGTGAAGAAAGGGAGCGATATAATTCAGAAGAGAAACATGACAAAGATAAGCACTTAAAAGCATAGGAACTTGGACAAAGTCTCAAACATGGAACTATCTACACTAACACAGCCAGTGTGGAGCTGTGTAATCTTAACCAAAAGTAAAAATACAATTTTTTCTCAAATTTTCCCCTTTTCCTCTTCCTTCTTTCTTTCTTTCGTTTTTATTCCAGACATTGCTCTTCCAATTCTATGATGCATGATCGTCTTTGACTTCTCAATTTAGTTAAATAACAATGCACATTAGGGTTTCATTGGGTATTCGACTTGATAGGAATTCGTTGGGTATTCTTGCTAATTGTTACTCTCATTTGGGTCACATCCATTTTTGGCTTCTCTCTCCCCGGTAAAAGCTTAAGCTTGGTTATCCTCCTGATTGTATTTTCATTACCACCTTAATCAATGGCTATATCTGTAATGATAAGCTCCCTCAAGCTGTTCAATTGTTGGATAAGATTGTCAAGTTAGGTTTCCAACCCACTATTGTTACCTGTGGTTCTATGGTCAAAGGCCTTTGTAGGATTGGCGACAATTCCAGTGCTCTCAATTTGCTTAAGAAAATGCAACCTGATGGTCATTGTAAGCCCAACCTTGTCATATACAACACTATTATTGATAGTCTTTGTAAGGACATGTTATTACAACAAGGTATGGACTTGTTCTCTGCTAAGACTATGAGAAACGAGGACATTCGACCCAATGTTGTCACTTATACCTCCTTGGTTCGAGGGCTCTACAATTCTGGATGTGGGGAAGAGGCTAAGGGTGTATTGGTTGAGATGATAAAGAGCAATATAACACTAGATGTTAAAACCTACAGCATGCTGGTTGACATGTTTTATAAAGATGGTAATGTTGATGAAGCACAAGCCACATTGCAGTAACAAAGGTGTAGCTCCTGACATCATTACTTACAATGCTTTTGTTACCACCATTTTTAGATGTTCAGCAGCATTTATTATGGTACATTGTATTAGACCTCAAAAGGTTTAATTTCGTCCCAATATGAAGACCCAACAAGAGCATAAAACCCATTGGATAAAGTCAATACAAGTCAAAGTCAATAGAGGAAACCATTAAGACTATCAGGAGAAGAAAGTCAAGAATGATGAACGTGCAGGCGGTTAAAGAGCAATCATTAGACAAATCCACGTAAAGAAGAACGTGCAAGGCTACGTTTATTCAGCGCCAGAAGACGGTTGAGATTTGAATCAAAGATGATTCAAATGTTTTCCCTCAAAGCAAGCACGGAAGTTACACACCATGTTTGTCTATAAATAGAAGAATGATCATCAAGCAAACAACAACAAACACACAACAACTTGCAATTACTCTTTTCTTAGCGTAGCCTAGCCAACCCCCTTCTAGGGTTATAGTTTAGTTCCTTAGACGTAGAACATGTTCTGGCGACGGGTTCTGTAATTCTCCGATTGAAGAAAGGAACCATGGAGGTAATAACCTTCGTGTCTTCCCTTTAGTTGTCTAGCCTGGCTTATCCCCCTATGTGTTGTCAAATTCTTTCTTAAAGTTTGTGGCATGTATGGGAATGTTGTGCTTTAATTAATAGATTAATTATTGCTTGCTCTATTTATTGCATTTCGCTTGGATTTATTAGGCGTTGTAGTTTAATCCTAAATTAAATTGCAACAAAGTACATTAGCAAGGTTTTATCTAATGAAAACCGGTAACCCCCAGGGGCTAAGTCTCCCAAGACATTCAATATCAAACTACTGGGTGTGCAGTGACTTGTTTGCAAAGTCAACCAACTGATTTTGCACCAACAAGTTTTTTGGAACGCATAATAAATTCAGGCGAAATGCGATAAATAGAGCAAACAATAATTAATCTATTAATTAAAGCACAACATTCCCATACATGCCACAAACTTTAAGAAAGAATTTTACAACACATAGAGGGATAAGCCAGGCTGGACAACTAAAGGGAAGACACGAAGGCTGTTACCTCCATGGTTCCTTGATTCAATCGGAGAATTACAGAACCCACCGCCAGAACATGTTCTACGTCTAAGGAACTAAACTATAACCCCATAAGGGGGTTGGCTAAGCTAAAGCTAGGCTACGCTGAGAAAAGAGTAATTGCAAGTTGTTGTGTGTTTTTTGTAGGGAAGACATGCTGACAATGATTTCTTAAAACTTAAAATATTTTCCATGTCTCTTACTGAGACTGCTTTTTGGTGGTACACTAATTTACCGCCAAATTACATTCACTTATGGCAAGACATGCAAGTGCAATTTACAAATCATTTCGCACGCACTAAACTAGGAGTGACTTTAAGTGATCTGGCTAGAATCCAACAGAAGTTAGGAGAGTCTATAGAAGACTATCTATCTAGATTCAAAATGGCCAAGATCAGGTGTCATGTTAGCATCCCTGAAACGGAATTTGTACAAATGGATCAAGACGGAATGTTAATTCAGTTTCAAAAAAGGTTTGATGGTCATGCCTTTGGCAATTATGTTGAATTAGCTGAATTGGCTGTAAGGTAAGAGAGGAACCTACAGGCTGAAAGTGCAGCAAGACACTGATGTATCATATTTGTATATAGGTTTTAAGTGCATTTAGGTTGCATTTTAGGATCATTTAGGTGCATTATAGTTCATAATTGCATACTATTACTTAATTTACGAAATATTACTCCTTTTGTGCGTTTTCGGTGTTCTTTGATGAATTTCAGGTATTGATAACATAATTGGAGTATTATTGGACAAGCTCGAGTACTTAGGAGCAATTGCAAGCAAGCTACGTTCATAAGGATCGTTACACATATATTTGAGTGCAATTTGGAGCTAAATTGGAGTTGGAATTTAATGAAAGAATTATGGAAATGGAGTCATGTTCACTATTTTATCCATAACTTTTGACTCGTCAGTAATAATTGGACAATTCCAGCGGCATTGGAAAGTAGGCTTGAAGAGCTTTCCAACGATATGTTGTACGGCCCAAGGCGAGTTGTATTTTGAGAGATATAGGCTTCGCAAGTTGGCCCATTTTGCTTGAAGCTGCCTACGCGCGCGCGGATTGCTAAATTCCGCCTCTTTTAATGATTTAGTGGACCATCCTTATCTTGTAACTTAGAATTATACTAGTATTAGGAGTTACAATTTTATATTAGGGTTTTTCTAATTAGATGAGGATTATTCATTCATTGGTTATTCATTATTCAAGTAGGACTTCTATTATTTTCTCTAGCGACATAAACAAGGTGAAGCGTTGGTTTTGCTCTTAGTTTTGGAGAACTATTCAAGACTTAATCTTTTCATCATCAATTCAAGTATTCTCTTTTATTTTATAATCTTGATTATTTGTTATGTTTTTCTTTATATTTTATTTAGTTCATTTAATTAATATGTGTGAGTAGTTTCCAATCTATGGTTAAGTAAACCCTAGCCATGATTGATGTTTGATTTATTCCTTTAAATCCCCAATTTAGTTGCTTAATTATTCTTGCTTAATTGATTGTGCAATTTCCAATACTAGATTAGGGATAATTAGTATTGCTATCATTCCATTGTCTTGATCACAACGGGAGTTGGGTTTTGACGGATTTGAGTAAGTTGATTAAGGGCAAGAAATTCTCCACGGGAGTAGGTAGAATGGACTGTAAGAAAGTTAGAGTGTTGTGTTTAATGTCATTAATTTGCATGATTCCACGGAAGTAGGCTTGATTGCATATTAGAGAAGCCATAGATACTCGGGAGAGGTTTGTGGAATTATTTAGGGCGCATTTTTCCTTGTGAACATTTACTTGACTAGTTTGGGGTAGGAATTTATCTTTACGTTAATTATGCTAGTGGTGATGCTTAATTCTAGGTGTTTTTAGCCCTTGAATTTATTCTCATATTATTAGTCGTATTACATTCATAGTAGTTAGTTGCTCATCGATCATAATCGTTTGTCACTTGTTTAGTTGAATTGAGTCAAGGATGACTAGTGTTTGATATTGTTTGTCTCTGTGGGATCGACTCTGACTTACCCAACTACATAGTTAGGAGGTTAGTTAGGAATTATCTTTGTTAGGTGCGCGATACGCCTATCAAATTTTGGCGCCGTTGCCGGGGACTAACGATATTAGATTAGTTTATCTTTGATTTATTTAGCTAAACTTATTTTTGTTCAATCATTGTTACTCTGTTTGTTGTTTGATATCTTTTCTTTCAATCTTTTTGTTGCATGCGCACTCGAAGCAAGGGTTCAGAAGATCTAGTTACTCTTGATTGCGAGATCGAAGCCACAATAAGGAGATTAAGAGGTCAACGAAGAAGACAACAACAAGAATTAATAATGGGAGACGAAACACCACCAAAGTCTCTACGGGAGTATGCTATGCCCGATGAGACCACCACAACCATTACTAGGCGAACCACCACTGCTACACACTTCGAGCTTAAGCCACAATTTATTCAATTTATTTCACATGACTCTTATGCGGGAACACCCAAAGAGAGCCTACTGATCATTTGGCTAGCTTTTTAGAGAAGTGTAATACTTTGAAACTAACGATTGTTTCTGGTGACCTGATTCGTTATTGTGCTTTTCCTTTTTCTCTTAGGGATGAAGCAAAAGAATGGTTGAAAGAAGAAGAAGTGAGGAAGATCGCTACATGGCCAGAACTGAAAAAAGCTTTCCTCTACAAGTTCTTCCCTCCTATGAGGACTTCAAAGTTCAGAAATGAGATATCTGGCTTTCAGCAACATGAATTGGAGTCTCTCTATGAGGCATGGCAGAGATCCAATGCCCACACTATGGTATTCCTAAGTGGTTATTGATTCAGACATTCTACAATGGTCTGAAGCATGATGTTAGAAATTCTATTGATGCCGCATCTGGCGGTACTTTCATGGCTAAAACTCCAAAAGCTGCTAAGACATTGTTGGATGATATGGCTGCCAATAACTATTTGAATGACTGGAGTGTGTCTCGTGGAGCCCCTAAAAGGGGAGGTAAGTATGAGGTTGATGCTATTGCTACTTTAACTAACACTGTGCAAGTTTTGGCAGCTAAGGTTGACCAATTGAGTAGCGGATCAATAGCACCTGTTTGTGAGATTTGTGAAGTGCAAGGTCACTCATTGAATGAATGTCAATACAGCACCATGGGCATGATATCTGAGCAAGCCAATGCTCTCCTAAACACAAACACAAGACCACAAAACAACCCATACTCAAACACATATAACCAAGGTTGGAAGAATCATCCAAATTTCTCCTATAAAAACAACCAACCTCAACCTCCACACACAAACTACTCCCAACCACCCGGTTTCCAACAAAGACCACCTTTCAACTCTTCCCCTTCATCCTCTAGATCCAATCTTGAGGCTATCATGGAGAATCTAGCTTCTTCTCAAGCAAAGCAAGTTGAGTATCAAGCCAAGCAAAATGAATTCTTCAACAACTCTTTCCAATAAATCAATGTTCATAATAAGTTGATGGAGAATCAGATGACCCAACTCACCCAACAGATTAGTCATCTCTCTAAACCTTCAAGCCAACTTCCTGGCCAAACTGAACCAAATCCTAAGGGGCATATCTATGCCATCTCATTGAGGAGCGGTAAAGAATTGCAAGCACCTACAAAGATGGTGACTGAGCAAAAGAAATGTGAAGAAGAGGTCATAAGGTTGAGTGAAGAAGATCAAGGTGAGAAGCTTGTGGAAGATGTAACTAAGAAAACTGAGAAACAGGAACCTACTCCTACCCCTATTAAGCCATACAAGCCACCAGTTCCATTCCCACAAAGGTTGGCACATGCAAAATTAGAGAAGAACTATGGGAAGTTCCTTGATATACTGAAGAAAATGCACAAAAACATACCATTCTTGGATGCTATCTCTGAGATGCCCTCTTATGCAAAATTTCTGAAAGACATGCTCTCAAACAAGAGGAAGATCGAGGAGAATGCAACTGTTTCACTTACAGCAGAATGCAGCGCTATCTTGCAAAACAAGATTCCAGAGAAGCTTGGAGATCCCGTCAGTTATTCCATTCTTGTCAAGCTGGGTGATATTGAAATATCAAAGGCGCTTTGTGATCTTGGGGCAAGTGTTAGTCTAATGTCCTTGTCAATTTGCAAGAAACTTCAAATGGGTGAACCAAAACCCATACGCATCTCCTTATAATTAGCAGATAGAACTGTAAAGTATCCACTTGGTATCCTTGAAGATGTTCCCCTCCGTGTTGGGAAGTTTTTCATTCCATGTGACTTTGTAGTAATGGAGATGGAAGAAGACGCACAAGTCCCTATCATTCTTGGGAGACCTTTTTTGGCCACTGCTGGAGCCATAATTGACATGAAGAAGGGTAAGATCACCTTTGAAGTAGGTGATGAGAAGATGGAATACACACTCACCAACTCCATGAATTCTCCTTCAATGGGAGAAACTGTTTATAGAGTGGATGCTCTCGATGAAGTGATAGAAGTCAAGACCTTCAGTATACAACTTGATGATCCATTACAAACAGTCCCTATAGGTAGTGTTGATGAAGAAAAATGGGCGACCAAGGAATGCAAGAAAAACTAGAGGAGACAGGAGTAGTATCATCTGAGAAGCCTATCAAGGAGGTATTGAATTCGAAAGAATCTAAGGAGTGTTCTAAGTCTCCTTCACGCCACCCTGATGAGCTCCACTTAGATGTTTATGAGAGTTCTCGTCTCTACAAAGAACGAATTCAAAAATGGAATGACAAGCCACTCACGCGAAGGGAGTGTGGCACTTTTAAGGCGAATTGTCAAAGAGTGAAACATTACAAAGCTGGTGATCCTATTGACGAGAGTGTGAACATCATACTTTCCGACCCTTCATTGGACTAAATTGCAAGGGAGGTCGAGCTTACGACCTTATAAACAAGCGCTTTTGGGAGGCAGCCCAACTATACTTACTTTTCTTACTTTTTTTCTATTTTCTATTTTCATTTTTTTATCTTTCTCTTATTATTTTTTCCTTTTTTCTCTTATATATACATATATTTTTTGCAATATAGTTTATTTAATTTTTATTTTTTTCGTTTCTCCTTTTTGTAGGTAAGTAACACAAAACAAAAAAAAAAAGTGGCAAGGAAGTCCTTATGCGAGCATCACGGCCCAACTGGGGCCTACATTCACAAATCACAATACTGCTGTGATGTTGTACCTGACTACCTGTAGGCGTTTACCAACAACAAGAAAAAAAAACACTCATCATAAGGCCGAACTCGAAAGCTCCAGTACACCCCATAGAGATACCGTGGCATGCTGGCCACATCACAGCCCACCTGTGATGGCATACGTGATGGTGTAATACAAAAAAAAAAAAATTAAGGAGAAAAAGTTGTGTGTGAGTTGTTCCAGTATACCCCACCACTAAACCGTGGCTTGATGATCTTAATTACAGTTTTGCTGTGATAGTCTCGCTGCCGCAAAACAAAAAAAAAGAAAACAGAAGGGGTTTTGAGAACGATGAATCAAACGAGGAATTTTGGCGATTGAAGAACGCATCAGCACTCGACCTGCGAATTTTCAGAAGTACTTGAAACACTCCTTCCTCACTATCGAATCATCATAGCACTCGAAGAATTCCCATCAGAATCACCATCTCTGGACATATTTTCCTCGAACCACGAATCAACTTCCCCCCTATTTCGAACCTTAACCTTCGAATTCCAGAACTGGTTGGAGAATCAAATTTGAGATTTTTTTCTTATCTGGCTAATCAGTTTACATAACCAAAGGTTGCTGCTTTACTAACATCTTCGGCATGAACGTCCCTCCTGAACTTTTGAATTCGTGCTTCTTATGCATGACTTGTTTGAGTTGATTTTGTATTTGTGGAGACTATTTGTATGCAAATTCTTGATTGGGGTACCGTGACACACCCTTGATCGTGGTACCGTGACCACTTGTGGCCCTGTCACTCCCGCTTCTCGACTCTATATTTGTGACGACTACTTGCGGGAAATTTCTGGCTGTAATCTTACTGTGATATTGTGAGACAAGTGTTGCGTTTTACATCTATGGCTCATACTGCACTCACGATCCTGTCTCCACATCCCCGTCTGAAATTGCGTATTGAGTCTCTTGAGACCTTTGACAATCGCCCATGGGATTTCGGCAAGGTTTATGTCGGAATTGTGAATTTGTGATATTACTTGGCTTGATATAGTATCACATGGTGATTGTATTGGAGAATTTTGCGTAGATGCTTGTGGGGGAAGTTGATTGAGTAACGTTCCATTACGTGCTTCGTCTCATTTATGGCTCGTTTTCATTGATTCAGCCACGATAAACGAGCACATCTTCGCTCTCCCCTCCTTAGTGAGGTTTTGTGAGTACCTTTCCCTTTACTCATGTCTATTTTTCTCTTTGCACTGTGGACACTGCAAATTTTAGCTTGGGGGAGGTATATTCTATCTTTCATTGCTTTCTAGTGTAGATTTCATTGCTTTCATAGGATGTTGCACGATTTGTACCACTTACTAGGAGTGGCAGTTTACGTGTAACGAAAAAAATTGTACTGTTTTCTTAGTTGCATTAGCATATTAGATTTCAACTCATGTAGTTGCATCTATGGGACTATTGCTAGCACTATTTGAGAACCTTGTTGATATCCTTACTACAGTCTTAAGCGTAACTCATCTCATTCATGATTCTTCATAGCATAATTGTATCGCGATTGATTGCTTGTGGTAAGATTAGTTGATCTCTCTCTGGTTTGATTTAACCTTACTGTTTAGACATCTTAACCCATGTGAGCTTTTGTGCCTATAAACTGACGTATCTGTGTCAGTTTTGTTCTTTCATGTGTGATTAGTTCCTCATTTGTTGCATAAATCTTGACTTTGACTTGGTACTCTTTGACACTTGAATCTATAAGCATTTGGATATGATTGAGGCGTTCTTTTCATTGTTCTGAGCTTTCAGAGATATTTTCTTTTCATATATATTATCCTTTCTCTAGCCCATCTGAGCCTTTCCTAACTTTGTTCTGAATCAATCTACATTACAAGCCTTTAGCCTTTTGTGATTTCTCTACTCAAGCCTTGCTAAGTGAGTAGCATTAAAGTTTATGTTTTGAGCTTGTGGTTGTGGTTTTGTGGTAATTATAGGAAGGAGATATGTTGAAAGAAACTTGTTTGAATTAATGTGGAAGTACAAAATGAAAAGAATGATGAAAAAGTTGTGAAACATAATTATGAAAAATCGAAAAAAAAGGATTGAATAAAAGGTGGAATAATGTTTGTTGGAGTTGATAAAGATGGGTACGATCTTGATTTAACGGTAATGTGTTGTTGAACTTCTAGTAGAAGTTTTTGTGACATTTGCATCTAATGGCCATAGATGTTAAAGTGTTTTTTCCTCCACTAGTTGGCTTTGATCACCACATTTCCATATATATTTCCTACCCATAACCTTAGCCCCATTACAACCCTCAAAAGTCCTTATGATCTTTTTGCGTTATAATTTCGATTGGAGAGTGAGTCGATAGTCAAAGTTAAAGAGTATATGTTTCATCTGAGTTGACATGGTTTAGGTTGAGTGATATTGATTATGCAATAAACACAAGAGAGTATGAGTGCACATGACTATAGTGAGGTCTCTCAGGTTTGGTTAAATCTAGCTTGGGGGAGATGGTTTGTGGTATGCTAGGTGAGTTATTTGCTTTACATGACGTGCTATGCGGCTTTGTTCGAGATTGTGTGATGCTTGGTTCATGTAGTAATTATATCTGTCGTGTTCTCAATTGTGTGTTTGGCCCTATCGTAGTCCCATGTTGTAGGTTAATTGTCTTTCTTTTCCAATGTCTATGTCTACTTGCTTGAGGACAAGCAATGGTTTAGCTTGGGGGAGTTTGATGTATCATATTTGTATATAGGTTTTAAGTGCATTTAGGTTGCATTTTAGGATCATTTAGGTGCATTATAGTTCATAATTGCATACTATTACTTAATTTGCTAAATATTACTCCTTTTGTGCGTTTTCGGTGTTCTTTGATGAATTTCTGGTATTGATAACATAATTGGAGTATTATTGGACAAGCTCGAGTACTTAGGAGCAATTGGAAGCAAGCTACGTTGATAAGGATTGTTACACATATATTTGAGTGCAATTTGGAGCTAAATTGGAGTTGGAATTTAATGAAAGAATTACGGAAATGGAGTCATGTTCACTATTTTATTCATAACTTTTGACTCGTCAGTGATAATTGGACAATTCCAGCGGCATGGGAAAGTAGGCTTGAAGAGATTTCCAACGATATATTGCACGGCCCAAGGCGAGTTGTATTTTGAGAGATATGGGCTTCGCAAGTTGGCCTAGTTTGCCTGAAGCTGCCTACGCGCGCGCGGATTGCTAAATTCCGCCTCTTTTAATGATTTAGTGGACCATCCTTATCTTGTAACTTAGAATTCTACTAGTATTAGGAGTTACAATTTTATATTAGGGTTTTTCTAATTAGATGAGGATTATTCATTATTCAAGTAGGACTTCTATTATTTTCTCTAGCGACATAAACAAGGTGAAGCGTTGGTTTTGCTCTTAGTTTTGGAGAACTATTCAAGACTTCATCTTTTCATCATCAATTCAAGTATTCTCTTTTATTTTATAATCTTGATTATTAGTTATGTTTTTCTTTATATTTTATTTAGTTCATTTAATTAATATGTGTGAGTAGTTTTCCAATCTAGGGTTAAGTAAACCCTAGCCATGATTGATGTTTGGTTTATTCCTTTAAATCCCCAATTTAGTTGCTTAATTGTTCTTGCTTAATTGATTGTGCAATTTCCAATACTAGATTAGGGATAATTAGTATTGTTATCATTCCATTGTCTTGATCACAACGGGAGTTGGGTTTTGACGAATTTGAGTAAGTTGATTAAGGGCATGAAATTCTCCACGGGAGTAGGTAGAATGGATTGTTAGGAAGTTAGAGTGTTGTGTTTAATGTCTTTAATTTGCATGATTCCACGGAGAGTAGGCTTAATTGCGTATTAGAGAAGCCATAGATACTCAGGAGAGGTTTGTGGTATTATTTAGGGCGCATTTTTCCTTGTGAACGTTTACTTGACTAGTTTGGGGTAGTAATTTATCTTTACGTTAATTATGCTAGTGGTGATGCTTAATTCTAGGTGTTTTTTGCCCTTGAATTTCTTCACATATTATAAGTCGCATTACATTCATAGTAGTTAGCTGCTCATCAATCATAATCGTTTGTCACTTGTTTAGTTGAATTGAGTCAAGGAGGACTAGTGTTTGATATTGTTTGTCTCTGTGGAATCGACTCTGACTTACCCTACTACATAGTTAGGAGGTTAGTTAGGAATTATCTTTGTTAGGTTTGCGACACGCCTATCAGACACCATAACTTCTTCGTTCAAATTGATGAGCCCTTCCACTTTGAAACTGCACAAGAAGTGGACGTGGCAGAAATCATTCATGGAGTACCTTATAAGTGTGCTCCTCTAGAGAAGAAAGAATTTATGGCACCAAAAGATATGAAATCTGAACAAAAGAGGAAATACACTTTTGATGCTAAGAAATATAATGCTATTTTCGACTGGTTATTATCTAATAAAAAGATAAAACTAGTAGGAAGGCATAAAGTAAGAACTGCTGAGGAAGTTAAGGGTAAAAAATACTGTAAATGGCATGATGCAGTAACTCATGACACTTCTGAATGCATCATTTTTAGAAATAAAATCCAGGATGAAATTGATAAGAAAAATATCATGTTTCCTGATGATGAAGATGTTAATGTAGTTGGAATGGACGAACCATTTGAACTATTCTGTGGTATGGTAGAGACTAATAATGTTTTTACTTGTTACCCTGCAGGCTTCTCAAGCTATCGAAATAGGTAACCAACTCTTTAAGAGATTGCTTGACGAAGGAATCTTGGTTATGCCAAAGATAGCCAATGAAGAGGGATTGGAAGATATGTGCAGATGGCATGTGAATGGGTCACATACAATAGACCAATACCAAGTTTTTTGAGAGGGTTCCTAACTAGTTGTCTCAGAAATGAAACATCACCCTAAACCAGAAACCCTAATCCCTAATCCCTAAACCCTAAACCCTAAACCCTAAACCTGGCTAAGTTGGCCTGTTAATTCCAGCCCAGCTCCAACCCCGGTGATGCCTGAGGAAAGAGCTAAAACCTACAAAGAGGCTGCTCAAAAATTCCCATTGCAGACTAGGGGGATAGAAGGGTCGAAGGCTCAAAGAAGTGGAATGTGCTCACTATGTGCAGGCAGGCTAACCTTTGAAATGGTTAGAACTCAGATCATCCCAAATGATCCTGCCTATGTGCCTACTTACCAGCGTCCATTCCAGAAAAGGTCCAGAAGTCAAGGACCAAGGAAACATGACAGTCCCAGTTTAGGCCCTTCCTTCAAGGGGAAAGAAAGGGAGCCAAGTCAAACTCCTGTACCCAAAATTCTTAAAAGAAGGGTGAATTCCCAGGGGGACCAAGGGAAGTCAAAGATCAAGTCAGAAGTTACGCCTTGACCACTATTAGATGTCCAAAACTTTCCTAAAAGTAGGATAATAAAGATGAAGGAATTAAGTGCAAAAGCTGTTGTAGCAAGGGGTCAGATCAGCACTCAAAATGTGCCAGAGTCCCTTATAGCAAACATCAGAATTGATAAGGAGGCACTACAAGCTGGTATTACTAAGTTGTTACCTCTAGGAAGAGGAACAACATGATACACCATCTATAAAGAATGGTGGCTAGCAGCCTCAAGGAGGCGACTCTCTTATGAAGGAGAAGCCGGGAAATGGCTTAAATGAGGACTATGATTCAGAGTTTGGATCTGAGGATTTGAACTTATTGGTTTCTGATAGTGACTTAATTCTGGATGGAGACCCACTGATGAGCGAGCCTCAAAAAGAAATGGGAGAGGAGCAAAATGTGCAGTGCAATATGGTCATGCTACCAACAAAGTTCAAAAAGTCAGGAGGCCAACCAAAATTCCAGACCAATACCACATCATGAGCGGATGAAGTTGACAAAGAGGAGAGGGCAGGTAAATTTAAAATTACTTATTCTCAAAGCTTGTCATCTTATTTAAATGCGCCTCATAAGAAAATGCCTAACACAACATCTCTAAAGGCTAACTTAGAGAAATTAATTATAAATAAAATGATGTTTAGGTAAGTTGATGTTAATAATAAGCACACTAAAGCCCTATTTCTAAATGTTGATTTTGAAGGGGAGTTCGTTTAGGCACAGTATTGGTAGACACTGGAGCTACTGTTAATATTATGCCACTCTCTGTATTCAGAAAACTAGGAAAGACTAGAAAAGATTTGCATAACATACAAATCAACATAACTGGTTTTTCTGGTTTATCAGAAAAAGTGGAAGAAATGGCTATCTTAAAGATAAGAGTAAGAACTAAAACCACTTATACTGGTTTCTTCATAGTCGAAAATGGTACTCATTATAATGCCATACTAGGAAGAGATTGGTTACATCATAATTATACTATTCCACCATCACTCCACCAAGTTTTGATCTTATGGAATGGTGACACTTATGAGATGGTTCAAGCAGATGAGGAAGTTTGTCTAATTACATCTCCTGATTCTGTCTTTGTTAAGGACTCTCTAAAGTCAGTTCCTACCATCAAAGTTGAGGTTGCTCTACAACTTGAGTCACAAACTCACCAAGAGGTAGAAGACTCAGGTGCAATTTTCATTGACGAAGTCGATGACGTCCTAGAAGTTGAAGACATTCAATCAAAATATGAATATATTCAACAGACGCAAGACTATGATAAACCCTTAGCTCTCATTAAATTGTAGAGTTAGGATGTATTTTTCTTACAAAAGTTTGATATGTCTATAAACCAAGAAGAATGGTGTAATGGGTTTACCCCTATTGTTGATCAAGCAATGAAAGATTTAGTTTGTAGAAAATACCAAGAGGATTTTCTCATAAACTCTAATGCATGTTGCTCAACTTTACACGAAACTGAATCCTTAGAAGAGGAGGATGAGAAAGTATGGGCTAAAAGTGTATATTAAGCAAGAGGTTCATGATCCACTAGAGGAAATAAATTTCAGGGATAATGAAAATCCACGTGTTACTTACATAAGTAAGCTTCTCACTAACCAAGAAAAGCAGGAAATCATAAAAATTCTAAAAGAATTTAAGGACTGTTTTGCTTGGGAACATCATGAAATGCCTAGCATTGATAGGAAAATAGTAGAGCATAAACTACCTATCAAGTAAGGATTTAAGCATGTGGCCCAAAGTCCTAGAAGACTAGCGCCTGAACTAACAGAGCCTATACAAGAGGAAATAAACAAACTCCTCAAGGCGGAGTTGATAAGGCCTTGCCAATATGTTGAATGGATCTCCAATATAGTTCCAGTAGTTAAGAAAAATGGCAAGATATGAATCTGCATTGACTTTAGGGATCTGAACAAAGCTACGCCTAAAGATCAATACCCCATGCCAGTGGCTGATCTCCCAATAGATGCAGCATCAAGATATGAATACAAATCTTCTATGGATGGGTATGCAGGATATCACCAGTTAAGGATTGCACATCAAGACTATAGCAAAACAACCTTTAGATGTCCCAAATCATTAGGCTTGTTTGAATATGTGGCCATGCCATTTGGATTAAAAAAGTCTGGAGCCACATTCCAACGAGCAATGGATGCAATCTTTAAGGACATGATTGGTAACATCATGGAAGTTTATGTGGATGACATCCTCGTATAGTCAAATGAATTTTTAAAACATAAAGAGCATTTGATTAAGTCATTCACTAGAATGAGAGAATATCACCTAAAAATGAATCCACTCAAATGTTTGGAGTTAAAGCTATTAACTTCTTAGGATTCCTAATTCATAAAAATGGAATTAATGGAAATTGACCAAAACAAGGCAAAAGCAGTGTTGGCAGCCAAGCCGCCTTCTAATAAGAAGGAATTGCAAAGATTCCTTGGACAGGTCAATTATGTTAGAAGATTCATGGCCAACTTTGTAATAGCCACGTTTTTAAACAGCATAATGTTAAGAGTTAATTACAGTCAGTAGTTAAGTTATTTTTGAAAATATATATATATATATATATATATATATATATATATATATATATATATATATATATATATATATATATATATATAATAAATTTAATTTTGTTATTAGTAAGCTTACCCATATTTTAGAAGTAATTTATGTTTTGTGTTTATAATAAGTTGATATCAAACTTTAGATTATAAAAGAAAGGAAAATGAGGGAAGCTCATCCTCCTCTTATTTTCTGTTGCCTTCCCCGTGTCATCATCTCTTCAAGACAAGCATCCAAACTCTTTTGAGCTGTCAAATTTTTGCTTGAAGAATTTCAGCTTAATTAATCAAATTGAGTTGAGAATTTGAGATAAAAGGAAACCCCAAAAGCCTTAAACTCTTCTCACTCCCGTATTCCCTTTCTCTCACTGAATTATCTCTCTTATGAAGCTCATCAAAGCCCACTAAAGATTTAATCTTTACTGATTATTACTTCCACAAATGTCTAAAGCTTTACCAAGTCATCAATGGAAGGAAACCTCAACACTTACTTTCTCTTTCCTCTGTTTATAAGTGACGGTGCTCTGCCATTGTTGCTTCGCTGTCGTTGTTGCTGTTGCTTATGGGTGCTGCCGCTAGCTGGGCTGCCGTTTTTTTCTTCCTTTCTCTCTCCTCTGGTGGCGTTGCTGGTTCTGCAGCCGTCTGTGTTGTTGCTGTCGGCGCCGTCGCCACTGTTAGTGTGGTGCTCCTTCGTTGCTCTCTCTCATGGATTAGATAACCCATTGTAGGTGAAGGTATAAGCTAAATTTCTTAATTCCTTATTCATTGATTCCACTTCAAATCTGATATAATGAGGTTTTATATTCTGATTTCAGAAATAAATTTGTTTCTCAATCTTGTTATTAATTAGCAAAATCAGTTTAGAAGAAAGTTTGATAAACTTAAAGATTGAATCTTTCCTCTTTTTCTAATGGATTGAGTTTAGAATATGAATAGATGATTCTTAAGTTATAAAATCTGATTTCTTATAAATCATGTTGTTTGATAATATTGTCCAAATTAGAAAGGGGATAATTAGAGTTAGAATGTGAGATTTATGGTATGAGTTGGATTAAATAGTGCGATTTTCATATAAGAGGTTATGCTTAGTTCATGGGAGAGCTAATAAGTACCAGAAAATCAATTTGTTATTTGAATTGTAGTGGAAATGGCTGGTAATTATTGCTATTGTTGTTGAGGTGTATTATGGATTCGATTTGTGGAGCTCGGAGAAATTAAAGAAGCTTAAAGGCTCTGAACTATTGGATCTTGATCGTGGAGTTAAAATGATATTTGGAGTTTGAGTAAGGTACACACATGTTCTTCCACCTTTAAATTTGAAATTGGTATTTCATATGATTATAAGGATTTCATGGATTGAGTTCGGTGCGCTTTTATATTTTATAACCATAAATTGATTACAACAAGAGTTTCTATTCGTGAACTTAGGAAGTACAAATGCGATATTTATTGTATGAACTCGATTTTGCTCTAAACTAAGTTGTATTCAAAAGATTTGGAGTAAACAAAAGGATTTTTGGTTAAATAAAGTTTGAAGTATGATTCTGCTATACAATAATAGATAAATGATTAGCTACATAAGTTTTTACATGGAAATTATGAAAGTATAAGTAAAAGTGTATTTATGGTTTGAGAATTTGATTATCTATGATCATGAACTTTTGAAAATATGAATTTGAGTTATGAGAATATATGGATTTGCGAAACTATGAATCAGACTTCATTTTGTTAATGATGGGGAAGAAACTGCAGCAGCAGTGATGAACACATCGTGGTATGTGTGTATTATGAAATGATGGGACATATGTTCTGAGAAATAAGTCTTGCAAGCAGTACAAAATTGGTAGGGGAGACGTCCCTATGAGTTTAGAGATGGCGACATAGTCCGCTCTCTATTCGTATATTCTTCCCCGAATATGTTACAGGCTGGTTGAAGGGAGAAATTACAAAGTATTATATGGTCTCTAAAAGTTCATGTGGAACTCCTACTAGTTATTTTCTTTGCAAAAGCTTTTGTCTTTTACGAAGACTCAATGATTTATGCTATGGAGTCTTCGAATTTGCAAATGAATTCTATACTACGAGATATGCTCCTAATAATGTTTTCTGAATCATTGTATCTGAATTTCAACTCGAGGAAATTATGTTCAAGAAGTATATGTTTTATTACTAAGAAGGTATATTTTCCGTGAATGGATAGCAAAGACAGTTAAAACTATGGCTGGAGAACATGTTTCAAGTTCATATTTTGTTTGTGGAAAATTTAAGCTTTTGTGTTTTGGGTTTTTAGTATACTTTTCAAAGGCCCTATCGAGTATGAAAATTCTGAGTGATAAAGATTTATTTTTATCTGAATTCATGTCTTATGGATGTTTTGAATTAATTTATCATCTAGAAGATCAATGAGCTACGGAACTAAGTTTAAGCCACTAAAGTGAATTTCTGGTTGGACAGTGTGTACTCAGTTTCGCTGATTTTGTTCTTGGAACCTGTCCTGGTGGGGGCAGAGTTCATTGTTAGATATTTTGCAGGTAGAGTATCGAGGTTTTGGAATATGCGAAATGATCGAGAAGATGCTTACGTTGTAAATCATGGATTAAAGTTATAGTTAGATGTTTTACTGAGAATAAAATATTCTTTTATGGAAATTCCGTAACGTATTCCCGTAAGCCGATATTTCATTTTGGGGTTATCATGTTGTGGGTCCCGACCCACGAGTCCGAGGATCGTTTAGAGGTTATGTTTCCGCTGCAAGTAAATGTAAAATCCAGGTTCATTAAGTGTTAATTGAGATTTATGAATGTTAAGTGAGATTAGCTAGCAGCTCGGAAGAGCGGGCTGTTACAAACTTAGCTGGAAAAACTAAAAAGTTTTCGCCTTTGCTAAGATTAAAACATGAATCAGAATTTAAATGGAACGAGGAGCATTAAAAGGCTTTTGATCAAATCAAACAAGATTTGGCAAGTCCTCCCGTATTGATACCTCCAAGGCAGAATGGAAAGCCACTAAGGTTATATCTGTCTGCTTGTGAAGATTCCACTGGTAGTCTCCTTACTCAAGAAAATGAGAAAGGACATGAGCAGGCTATATTCTATCTAAGTAGAATCCTGCATGACACTAAGAAAAGGTATACCATGGCAGAAAAATGGTGTTTGTGCTTGTATGATGCATCAATCAAGCTCATACATTATTTCATGGCCTTCACAGTGGAAGTAGTATCTCCAACATATGTCATAAAATATATGATATCCCAGCCTTTTATAAAAGGAAGGTTAAGCAAATGGAGTTTACATTTACTACAATTCGACCTAATATATGTGCCACAAAAGGCAGAGAAAGGTCAAGCTCTAGCTGATTTCTTAGCAACCCATCCTTGTTGTGACTCAAGAATCATTGATGAGGACATCCTTCCATGGGTCTTGTTCTTTGATGGATCCAACACCAGAGAAACAACAGGAGTTAATTGGAATATATATTCTATATCCTGATGGGATTCCAACTCAACTAGAAGTAGCCCTAAAGGGCCCATGTACCAACAATAGAGCTGAATATGAAGCTTTATTAATTGGATTAGAGATGTTGCTAGAATTGGGAGCTAAGAAAGCAAGGATATATAGGGATTCTCAATTAGTCATTTATCAAATAAATGAGGAATTCAAAAGTATATCACTAGTATTTCAGGAGTATGGTAAGAAAGTACAAAAATTGTCTAAACAATTTAAGGAAATCACTTTCATACACATTCCTAGAGAAGAAAACAAAGTAGCAGATCAGCTGTCCCAAATAGCTTCTGCTAAAGAAGAGATACCTTCACAAAATGAAGATATCATTCTCCAAGAGAAGATCCTAGAACCTCTCATTGAATTTGATCAAGAAAGATCAGAGGATATATTGGAAGTCTATAGAATTTCAATATTAAGGGAGGAAATGGATTGGAGAGACGAAATTATTCATTATCTCTAGGACCCAATTGGGACAAAAGTGCCAAATAGAGTCAAAATGGCAGCAACTAAGTTTTGCATGCAATTCGGTGAATTACACAGAAAGAATCCTGAAGGATTACTTTTGAAGTGTGTGGATGCTGGAGAGGCTCTAACCCTCATGGCAGAGATTCACCAAGGGCTATGTGGTGCTCATCAAAATGGCCTAAAAATGAGATGGTTGTTGCACGAACATGGCTTCTATAGGCCTACTATGAGAAAGGATTGTATAGACTATGCTAAAGGTTGCAAAAGATGTCAAAAGTTTGGGCCTATTAGCAGGGCACCAGCTGCAGTTTTTAAGTACATTATTAAAGCTTGTCCCTTTAGAGGATGGGCAGTGGATGCCATAGGAGAAATTAATCATGCATCCTCTAAGAAGCATTCATACATCCTAGTGGTAATTGATTACTTCACTAAATGGTTGGAGGCTTAGGCTTTCAACAGGCTCAATACGCAGGTTGTCATAAATTTCTTGGAAGAAAAAATCTTAACAAGATTTGGAATTCCAGAAACTATAACCTTTGATCAAGCCATAGTCTTTAGAAATCCTGATTTACTAGAGTATCTTAACCAGTTTGGGATTACTAAATTGCATTCAATGCCTTACTATGCTCAAGCAAATGGTCAAGCTGAAGCTACCAATAAGATCATAGTAAAAGGGATCTCAAAACTCATAGACAACCCAAGAAAATGGGATGATTTGCTGCTATATGCCCTATGGGCCTACAGGACCTCTAAAGGGAAGCAACAGGAGTTACGCATTTTAACTTAGTTTATGGGCATACTCCAGTGATCCCAGCTGAAGTGAATGTAAGATTATCAAGGGTAGCCCAATAAATGGGATTATCAGGAGATGACTATTCACAGGCGATGAATATCGAAATTATGGATGCTCTAGAAGCTAAGGAAGAAGCCCTAGCCAAAATGATAATCCAAAAAGAAAAAGTTGCTAGGGCCTACAACAAAAAAGTAGTGCCTAAAGAATTGTAGGAGAATGATAAAGTGTGGAAAATGTTCTTGCCAGAAGCAGCTTACAAAGATTCACATCTAGGGAAATGGTCACCTAAGTGGCAGGGCCCCTTCATCATTCATAAGAAAATGTCTGGAAATGCATATCTAAAAAAAAAAAATATATAGATGGCAACATAAAAGATAGAGCCTTGAATGGCAATTTTCTAAAGAAATATCACCCATCTATATGGGAACAATATGATCCTGTGTTTCAACAGAAACATGCAAAATTGTTTCAAACAGCAAGGGATCATTAAAATTACAACATTAATAATAATGTTACATATTAGACATTCCAACATTGTCTAACAGCTAAACTAAGGTGTTTAATGGCACACCAAGCATTACAAAGTTTTTCCTTTTGGAAATCAAGCTTTGCTGTACATCCATATCTTTGAACATCTCTTGCCTCAAATGAGCAAGATTTGTTCGCCCTTGGTGTAGCTTCTTCTCTTCAGTATCAATAGAGATTTGGAGTGAAAACTTCTCGTTAATGATATTAATCTCCTCTTTATTAATCTCAGACAGGCGATTTTATAAAAATTGCCTCTCCTCATAAATAAGCTTCAGCTTCTGATCAAAAGAACTCAAGGAATCTTGGATCTGTTTACTGAGGTTTCTGAAGGATTTAGCTTGAGCTTCCAAAGAAGTCTCCTCTTCCTGAAGTTTATGAGCTGAGAATTTTGGAGGTTGGAATCTTGATTCAACATTGCATTGTTGAAGAAGAAGAGTCTATTTAACATAATCAAGACAAGATATTTAGTATTCAAAGCCTTGAGAAATTAGGGATTCCAAAATCTGCTTAAGAGCCTGTGCAGAAGCCTGATCATAAGGGTTGCTGGTTAAGGTCAAGCAGAGATCCCAAATTTTATCTTCTTGTTTTATGTGCTCAGATGATCCATCACTGGAATGATCACTGTTAACAGAGGTAGGTTGACCCCTTACAATGATAGTTGTCTGCAGATTAACATCTTTCCCTCCATCAGACTCTTTCATCACACTTGGTTCTTGAATGCTTCCCTCTGCATCATAAATAAGAGAAGCCAAGTTAGCAAGAGAGTGAAGTCTGGTATCATGAGGACATGGACTCATATAGAGGAAATCTAAAATGAATTAATGAGGAAAGAAAGGCAGACCATTCCTTGAAGTAGACGCTGAAGTTGATGAAGAACCTTTGCAAACAGAGGTAATCACAAGTTCAGTGCTGCTCCGTAAACGTGTGACCTCTAAAGGAATAACATCTTTTGGAACTTCACTTCCAGCAATAAAAGGGATTTCTATAACAATAGTGGTAGCAGCATGAGAGCATGGAACTTCAATATCTAAAGGACTTGATTCCAAGGGATCTTTATCAAACAGACGAAGCAAGTCCTCATCAGGAGATTCCACATGAAAATGCTCAGTCTCTTCCAAGTGGGGGGCAGCATATCCTTCCAAAGAGGAGGTAGCCACATTCTCCAACTGGGGGGCAACACCACTTGAAGTGGGATGATTGATGACAAATTCATCAATAGGACCACCCTTTAAAATTAACTCAGGATCAGTCATCATGGGAGCATCTCCTGAAGGATGGCTGACAGAGCCAATAGCTGATAACTTCTTAGAAGAAGGATCACTGATAATCTTAGGCTCAATGTCACCATCACTAGAAGAACTTGGAATAAATTAATCAGTATTCCAAAAAGTGAAACTTCTCATAAAAGGAATAAAAGTGAAATTCATACTTGCTTTAACTCCTGGTTTCCTTTTGAAAATTTGAGATATGGTCTTGTCATCATCTTCATCAGACGAGATGATATACTGTGGTATCCCTGAAGAAACCTCTAACTTAGGATGTTTCCTGCTGGAATGTCTTAAGGGTTTAGAGACAGAAATACAGCCATAATCTCTCTTCTTTGAAGCCTTCTTAGGAGGCTCAGGTTGCTCCACTGACCCCTTGGTATGAGTGTCCTTGGAAGCAGAGAGACAATTGTAATCTCTTTTCCTTGTAGATCTTTTGAAAGGGTCAATCTGCTCCAGTGGCTCCATGGTTTGGATGTCCTCCACAGTCTGGACATCTCCATATGAAGTCCCTTGATCATACAGCATCATCTTCATCCTCTGAAGAGGTATGAGGAGGAACCCTTTTGTCAATAGTATTCCAATAGAGCTTGTCATATCTAGACTCTATTGTTATGCCATCATTCACTCTTAGCTTCTTCTTGCCAGCTTTTGCTAAAAAGTCAGAAGTAAAGCACAGAGAAGATTTAGTAATGTTCATTCCCACAAAAATTTATAAAATAACTAAGGAAATAAATTACTTACAGCCTAAGAAGAGCTGATCCCCAAAGTTCGCCAAAGCATCAGAACACATTGAGTCATTTGGGAATACATGATCCCACCACAGATGGAAACCTAGAACAGCTTTAGTGATCCATTTCCAAGGAGAGATGGACATGGAAGTAAGGCTGATAGTTCTACTCTGAAGGGCTCTACCTTCTTAAAAAAGACCCCTTGAAGTCCAAGGATCGTTGCGAGTCAAGAAGTAAGGAATAGCTAGTGTTTGGACCAATCCAAATTGCCTAGTTGCCAAATGTGGATTATAAGCCTCAAAGCCGAAGTATTCAGGTTCAGCAGCTATTAAATCCCTAGACCTAAGAACACTGCTCCAAAAATTCCCACTCTTATAAGGAACTAGAGTGGATGTTCAGGTATTGTAGCCAAGTAGGCACTGCTTGATGGCGCCAAGTTTCATTTGCAACAGAAACAACCATCTTACCCAGAAAGATATTCCAGATGCTAGGGTTGGACTTAGAAGCCAAGAAGTATGAAAAAATCAAACTTGGATGCCAAACTTCATATGGAGATATAAGATTGAAGCTGACTTCACTATAACAGCTACAATCACCAAGACTAGAGAGGAACAAAAGGGGATCAAGAGAAAGATCTTCCTCCTCTGAACCCCTAGATGCTTAAAAAAGCAGAAAAGGGATTGATAACCATTAGACGAGGTAGATACATCTGGCCCCAACAAGTCAAGAGCCATAGGGGTCCAAATCCCTTGTCAGTAGAGAATATGGGAGATTCAGAGGTATGAATTCCAAAACCTTTGAAAGAGTCTCTACTCCTGAAGAGACATCTATAAAGTTGTCCCAATAGAAAAGGAGCCAAAGCTACTTCTTCAGAAGTAGAGGAGATGTTAACAGCTAAAGATAGCCATAATGTTACTACTCCTCCAGCTCTATACATCATTAATATTGAGAAAGCAAAAGTAAGAAAAAGTACTTCCTTTTGAGAAGTAACTTCCTCACTAGTATCCTTATTGATGAAGAAATCAACAAACTTCTGAAAGCCACATTTGCTAGCACTAGCTGATGGACTAGCTGTAATACTCCGTATTTTTGGGAGTTATTCTTTTATAAATAAGAAAATATAAAGAATAAAGTTGAAGGTATTTTTATAATTATATTATAATTCGGTTTTGTTTTGTTTTCCAAATAAATAAAGCAAGAAATAAGAATTTGATTTGGAAAACGAGTCCTAGTGTACATAGGTTTCACATGCTATAAATTAGAAAACAAACAAACAAACAAACAAAAACCCTAAGTTTTAATCAGCCGTTTTCCTCCCCCAAAGAATTTTCTCTCTCCCCTTTTCTTTCTTCTCCCTCGTCACTTCTCTTTCTTCTCCCCTGCACTCCTTCCTTCTCCTCCACGCCTTCTCCCCTCTGTGCTGTGCAAGGCTTGTGTGCTGTGCGAGGCCTTCGAGTGTGCGAGGGTTGTGCTGTGCGTGAGTCGTGAGTGCGGAGGTGCGAGGCTTCAAGTGTGCGTGCGAGTCGTGGGTCGTGCGAGGTCTCGAGGGTGCGTGCGGTGTTGTGCGGGTCGACGAGTGCTGCGAGGTATGCGAAGTGCTGTGTTGGGCGTGCGAAGTGCGGTGCGTATTGTGCGTCGGTGTGTGCGTGTGGTTGGTGCAAGTGGCTCGAGTGTGTGTGCGAGGCAGTGCGACACGAAGTGTGGTGTGCGAGTAGTCGTCGCTGTCGAGCCAAGTTGTTGTGCGTGCGAGGCTTGCGTGCGGTGCTGTGCGAGTGTGGGTCGACCGAAGTGTGACTCGCCGATGTTGTGGTGTCGTGTGGTGGTCGTCTGGTGGTCATTCTCTTCCTTTTATACTTTAAACTAATTGTAAAATCTGATTTTGTAATTCTTATATATATTAGATTAAGTTTGTATTATAAATAAAGTATGGTAAAAGTTAAAAGAAATCAGATTTACAATTGTATTAGAAGCTCTTATGATGACATTAATTCCTAACTCTGATTTTTATAATACTTATATATAGTTGTTTAAGTTTTGTTGTTATGAACAAGTATAATATATAAGTTAAAAGAAATCAGATTTACAACTTATTATTAGTTCCTAAATATGTGAGTTTTAATAAAATTTATGAAGGGAAAGTTTAAACAACAAGAACAACTATTTTATTATTCGAACCTCAATGTTTTACATAGTTAGATAAGCTGATTTTCTATTTTGATAATATCAAGGACTTAGCACTGAAATACTTTTATTATTCGATTAGGTCCCAATTTCATAAGCGGAACGTTTTAAGTAGTCATTGAAGATTCTTCGTACAAGGTACATACGCGTACTAGTTCAAGTTCAATTAGATATGTTAGTATCATGTTTAGGTTATGAATTCTTTCATTGGAACCTAGAATCATGATAGGGAACAATTGTATGGTTATGATTGATGGATTGTTTGGTAACATGAAATCGATTGGAAATCTGTATGTATTTACTTGTTGTATGACTTGTGAGTTGGAATGCATTATTATTGGTATGCGTAATTTTATCGTATCACAAGCATGAAATGAGAATTGGATTGGAATCCTATGATCTATTGTTGTAGCAAGGATGTTAAAAGAAGTTGCTTAAACTAAAGAATTGAGCAATGTACCTAAGAAGGAAAATTAAATAATTTTATGTTTAATGTTGTATGAATGAATAACACTAAGAAGGATCTTTGACGATAAACTTGTAGTTGGAATCCCTACAAGTATGAAAAATGGGGGGAGTGTGGGACTTGTTCTACACTCCTACGCAGGCCTGCTGTGACGACAATAGTGTCCTTATAAATTTTGATAACTCAAGTAGGCGGAAGGTTCCGTACGATCTTGGGGGTATGCATACTAAGGCGATGGATGTGGAGCGGAACGAAACCGTATTTACATTTCATCTAATAGACCAAGTTGTCTATTAAGGATTAAGTAGCCGGTATGGTTCTAGAAAGATGACGGTGCCCGTTCGATGCCAAATAAATTGTAAAAACGAAATTTAATGTTTTTGTAGTATCATGTTTAGGAATTGTTATTACTCTTCTGTTTATGTTTAGTGTATTATTTAACTGATTATGGACGTACTCAGCATAGCTGATTGTTTTTTATTGGTGTTGTTTGTTGACCTGTGATGAACCATTGATATTTCAATGGGGAGCAGATTAGGTATGCTGGTGATGCTGCATGAGTTCGGGAATACGGGGGATACTTTTGATTATAAACTTTTAAAGTGTTTTGGTTGAACATCCTAGAGATTGTTTATGATTTACATAGTTAATGGTTTTAAATAAAAGGGGTCAATAGTGATTCCCGAGTTGTAGTTAAGTTAGCATTTTATTTCCGCTGCAATTTAGTTTTCATAATAAAGAGTAAGTTAGTGCTTTAAATTCAATAAGCCTTGCGTTTCACCGTGGCGGTAACACTCCCAAAGTCGATGCAACGTAGATTAGACGTGTATGGATTTTGGGGGTGTTACACTAGCAATTTGGCGAAAAGTTGATAAACACTGATTGTACAGCTGGTTATGTTCTTTAGCATGGTGAAAGATAGGGAGTTCAATTCCATATTTACCTGTTGGAGAAGTCCCAGTAATGAAGGCAATATCAGTTAATGTCACAGTCATTGGTCCCCATCGGAACAAGAAGCAGTTGATGGCAGGGTCCCAACAAGCTAGTAAAGCAGTGGACATATCACCATCGAAAGGGAATGGTTTCATAAGAAGCTAGTATCAAGAAGGGCAATATTTTGTTCTTGGACCATTTGTCATGAAAAGGTTTCATTCGCATAAACCATGCTCTTGCATCCACCCCTAAAATCCAACCTTTAAAGGGCTTGTTGGTCAAAGGCCAATGCAAATGTTGAAAGGATTTTGGAGCAAATGGAAGCGTTCTAGGCTTATTATCTTGTAAAATAATATGGTCCAAGAATGGGTAGCACTGCTGCTCTAAGACAAGTTGGCGCATTTGTTTTTGAATCTTGAAAGGAAAACAAGGACCAATAGTGGCAATACTCTCCTCCAAAGGAGTACTAGAGTCAGAGCTTTTGTTCACATACCAGAAGATTTGAGACTTATAAGTCCCAAGGTTCACTCTAATGGCATTGCATAATTGAGAAGACAACCAAAATGAAACAATAAAAGAAGAAAACACGTGCACAATGCGTGGTACGTTTTATTTTGGGTCATGTTTAATTGGGTCATGTTAATGCTCATTTTCAAAGGGCGCATGATTTGAAATCCCATTTCCAGGGGGTAGGTACTTAAGAGTCCATTTCCAAAGGGCGTAACTTTCCCTTTTCCAAGAGACGGTAAATCTCTTTATAAAAAGGGGTAGGTGTAAGGAAATCTTCACACTACTCATCTCTTGAAACAGAATCTCCAAAACCTATCTTCTTAACCCCCTTCTCCAAAAAACTTCCATCTCCAGAAAATGGACGCCCCTCAGTCATCTGCCGAGTCCTGTATCACAGGGAGTCATGAGGTCAACCCTCAAGAGGTTGATCAGCCCTTCTTTCCCCCTGCAGAAATTCTAGAGGAGAGAGAGGAAGAAGAAGAAGAGGAGGAAGAAGAAGAAGAAGGAGAGGAAGATACCCCGGCCCTCCGCTATCAGATGGATCTGATGGTGACGATGATGAGGATGAAGATGATGAACCCCCTGCTCAAAGGAGGAGGGTTGATTATTTTTCTGAGGAGGTCTCCAGCGGCGAAGACCGATTCTCCTAGAGATGGCTCCGGTGAGGGTGCTGCTGGAGATGATGAGGAAGATGAAGATTCTGATGGCGACAAGGCACGGTCTCCAATAGACATAGGCCTAGAGTTTAGAATTTTAAAATTCTAAACAATTTTGTAAATTTTTATCCTACGATAAAAAAAATTTAATCTAGGTTGTAAATTTCCCTTTTAAATTAATAAAATTTAAATTTCCTCAATTCAGTCTCAATTCAGTCCGAGTTTCTTTCATCTTATATCTTATTTGCATTGTTTATTTTTCCCAATCAAAATTGTGAAAATTAAATTATATTATGTTATTCAAAAATAACTGTCAATCCAAATAATGCAAAATACACGGTTAAGATTAAATGGAAGAGAAATAAAGTGACTCTTGGGATGCTAACTCTTAAAACATATTAATGAAATGGAAGGAAGTTACTTCAAAAAGTAATAATTACCATCTAACTTCACACGCCACTAATGGCCAACTCCTAGTAGTGACATGATACATTAAGAAGTTAATGGGTAAACTCATTCCTATCCACTAAGGCCATGACTTGAAGTCAGTTATAAAATAACTTGAAGAGATTAAAATCCGTTATAAATATATAACATGATATAATTATCTAAAAAGATAATATCAATTGCTTCATAAACCCCTAAAAAATAGGGATAACGGTTATGGTGATCATATTATATATATGCCACCTTAACTCTAAGAATTTTCCACTCACAATATCTTTACTCTACCTTCACAAAACCCCAAGGTCCATGAGTATGGCTAATCAACAAGTTGCTCCCATACCATTTCCTGGTGAATGTTGGAGGTATCGGTTCAATAAGGACATCACACAAGAGGATTGGGAAGAGTTTAGAGAAGAGGAAATGAAAAAATGGCAACTCAAAATCATAAGACTCTTTGGAAAGGACCCAAAGGTCCAATTTGGGAATCTCAAGGAGCAAAGGCCTAGTGCAACCATAATGGGAAGTGATATAGACTTCCTAGCACTAAATCTATGGCCGAAAATGGAAAAGGAAGATTTATTGAAAATCCTAAGCATTTGCAAGGCATGGGGAGAAGGCATTGCAAAACAACATTTTCCTCATGAACTTGCACTAAAGTACTACAGGTCCATAATCTCTGAAAGTAGTTTGGCCGTGTTCACCAGGAAGTATAGGGTAGTCCAAGTGGACGAGAATACGAGTTTAAAAAAATTCATACAGTACAAATGTACATGTCTCTTGTGGCAAGATCACTTATCAGGAAGAGTCACCCCTATGTTATTAGATGATGATTACTCCGATGATGATGATCCTGATGTAGATGAACATGAGGAACCACAAATCACCATCAGTTTCGCCCATCTTCGCACTTGATAGATCAAGTAGCATGGCAGAGGCTTAGTAATCCTAGTCATAGTACTAAGTTTAAATCTTCTTTAATAAACTATGTACTTTGCTTTAATTCCGTTGATAACTGTTTTTCATGATTTACTTCACTAATGAAATAAATCTTATCTTATCAATATATAATATATTTCCATATCATGTACCAATTGCGGACTTGGTGGTTGTTCATAAATGAATAATAATCCCAAGGAAGTAATTTTAGGCCAAAATGCCTAAAAGGTGACATATTAATTTTAAGACTGATCAACAAATTGATAACCTTAAAATAAATAATAATCAATAAAAAGTCCATAAGCTTCTCGAAAAAAGAGGTCAAAGTACTCAATTACTCACTGATCCTAGAAGTTATTATGAAAATTATCGTTGAATAAATGACTTGATTATTTAAAAGGACTTGGCCATAACATCCCATCATCACATTTTCATTTTAAAAAATTAAAATGGACTACGAAGCATATGCAAACTTGGCAGCCGAGTTTGATGATATATGATTGTTTCAAACATCGCTTCTCCCTCGATATCATAGAGGAAGACAAAGAAGCCTTCATCACAAATGAGAGGGCTAGATGGGTAGAGCAAATGGCGCGCATCATTGGCGATGCACCTGTGATGGGGGCAGAGGATCCTGGGCTAGTGGAATCAAGCGCTATAAAGGTCGGTATGAGTATCGATCCTTTGTCCACCCACATATGGCTCAAATTAGATAGGAAGTCACAAGACAAACTGCTAACAGTTTGTAAGAAGTGGGGCAAGGAGGTTTCCACTATCTTAAACTTCCCAAGGCCTCGAAGGATGAATTGGGTCTACACCAAGAGTCTAACTCTTTCCTGCACTCAGACCTCCCTCAAAATGGTGAGGATAGAAGAGGGCCAAGACAAAAGTCAAGGGAGGATAGTACTTCTCAAGTGCGTTTGCAAATTGTGGCAGGTATTAACCCAAGAATGCTTCCTGCCTTGGATGTATATTGCGTTGATTGACAGGAGATACGCCTGGGATAGTAGCTATCACAGGATCATCTTACAGGCAAGGTTCAACAACTCCTCTGGGGAAGATTACTACTTTGCAACCTTCAAGAGTAGTGCAGAGCGTGAGTTGGAAGCCAACGAATGTAATGCTACGGCAGAGATAGTATGTAGGAATTACTTCCAAATGTTGTCTCTAGGCCCAAGCATTTTTAATTAAAATGTAATTAATGATCTTATCTTCATAAAGATATATCATTATATTAATGTCATGATATTACCTCAAATGGTAATCTTGTTAAAATATATTTCTATATATTTTCAATGATTTAATTGCTTTAACATCAGTTTTTGGTTCACCAAAGTGAAGTAAAAAAACAAACACGTGTCCAGTTAATACTTATATTCCTTAAAAACCTACTCTCATGAAATTAGGCAGTTAAGGAGAATTATCGGATGGTTAAGGCATCAAGGTGCTATATAAGTGTGATTTCTAAAAGATTCAGAACTTTAAATCAAAATGGATTGCACATATACTCCCATTTTTCGTCAATCTGCTCCAGAACATATGCCATATCCATGAAAATGCCCAAATCATCACAAGGCATTAAATCTCATATCTAGAGAAAAAGATAGATTTATCAAGAATGAATCCACCAAATGGGTTTCTTCTATCAAAAAATATTTAGGAGATAATCCTATTATACAACAGGATCCGGAAAATAAAAGAGGATCTAAGGCCTTCCAAATAGGGTCCAATTTAGATCTCATACAAAAATGGATATTTCCTAAACTTGAAAGGAATGATCAGGTTACATCTCTTCTGGTTTGCAAATCATGGGGCAAAGTTATTATGGAAGAAATATGGAAACCTAACATCCCTTGGAGATATCTAAAGAGGCTCTTTGTCAAAGGAACTACAAAGAAAATAAAAGTATATAGATTGGTGGTTGGGTCATCATCAAGAGATGTGGTACAATACAAATGTGCATGCCAAATTTGGTACGATCCCTATGATGCAAGTCCTTGTTGGTTATCTCCAAATAACCCTACCAGTTCGCATCTTGAGGAAAATTTCTTAATGGATTTCACAATGGCTAGAAAGAAGGGTGAAGGAATACACGAAAGGTTATTACTTTTCAACCAAATTCAGTCATCCTAAGAGAAAGTTCATCGGTCACCTTAGAATAATGGAGGAAGTCACATTCAGAATACTACTGGATGACATTGACTACAACCATTAAAAGTCCTTCTATGGTTATAATTTGTGGGTGCTGAGTACATCACTCCACATATCAGGGGGAAATTTGTTACCACCATTTTTAGATGTTCAGCAACATTTATAATGGTACATTGTATTAGACTTCAAAAGGTTTAATTTCGTCCCAATATGAAGACCAACAAGAGCATAAAGCCCATTGGATAAAGTCAATAAAAGTCAAAGTCAATAGAGGAAACCATTAAGACTATCAAAAGAAGAAAGTCAAGAATGATGAACATGCAGGCGGTTAAAGAGCAATCATTAGACAAATCCACGTAAAGAAGAACGTGCAAGGCTACGGTTATTCAGCGCCAGAAGATGGTTGAGATTTGAATCAAAGATGATTCAAATGTTTTCCCTCCAAGCAAGCACAAAAGGTACACACCATGTTTCTCTATAAATAGAAGAATGATCATCAAGCAAACAACAACAAACACACAACAACTTGCAATTACTCTTTTCTTAGCGTAGCTTAGCCTTAGCTTAGCCAACCCCCTTGTGGGGTTATATTTTAGTTCCTTAGACGTAGAACATGTTCTGGCGACGGGTTCTGTAATTCTCCGATTGAAGCAAGGAACCATGGAGGTAACAACCTTCGTGTCTTCCCTTTAGTTGTCTAGCCTGACTTATCCCCCTATGTGTTGTAAAATTCTTTCTTTAAGTTTGTGGCTTGTATGGGAATGTTGTGCTTTAATTAATAGATTAATTATTGCTTGCTCTATTTATTGCATTTCGCCTGAATTTATTAGTCGTTGTAGTTTAATCCTAAATTAAATTGCAACAAAGTACGTTAGCAAGGTTTTATCTAATTAAAACCGGTAACCCCTAAGACATTCAATATCAAACTACTGGGTGTGCAGTGACTTGTTTGCAAAGTCAACCAACTGATTTTGTACCAACAGCTTTACTCAGTGACTATTGTTTATGTAACACCACAGATTTTCGCTCATAATTTTTTGAGTTCTTTTCCTTTAATTATTATTTTCCGTTAAAATTAGAATATTTTACTTCTTAAAAATATTTTAACTTATATTATTTATTTTCAACTTTTATAAAATTTATTTGATTAGAAATTATATATTTTCTAGTATATAAATTGCGCGTTTGAGCTGGTATTTTTATTTTCTCGTTTTAGCGTGTTTTGGACCGTTCCACGACTTTTTAAAGTGAAGTTTTATGTTCCTAAAAGTTGTCCACAAAATCAAAATATTGGAAGCATTGGAAAGGCTTTTTGACCACTTTCTAACCCTCTTTTTTTTCGGTAAGATGAAGGGCCCTGCCAGACCTTAACCTCTCGCAGGTTAACCCGATCTGGGTTTGCGGGCAGACACTTTGAGAGTGGAGGGGATGGTAAGGGAAATCCCTCTCCCAAATTTCCCCTAGTGGGGATCGAACCCCCAACCTTGAGGTTGGAAGGTTCTTTCCTTACCACTAGGCCAAGCTTAGTTTGGTACCTTCTAACCCTCTTCTAACCCCCAATTTATTGCCCAACTTAAACTCCATCCTTTTAGCTTTGTAACCCTTTTTTTTAACTCCACTTTGCTGTTAAACCGATCAGGAAAAAAACAGTTTGGAGCCTCCCATCTTCACGCCATTAGAGAGAGGATGTGAGGAGAAAAGCACCCTATTTGTTCTTCACAAAATCCACCATTTTTTTCCTTCTTTTTTTTTACGCTAAATTATTCATCTTCTCTTCTATTATTGATCTTGGGTTACTAAGTTTGCTTTTGGGTTGCTTGGAGAGAAGCACGTAGAGGTCGCTATGCGAGACGAAGAATGTTAGATTGATTTTGCTACACTCCTCCAGTTGACCAAGGTAACTAATGGTGAACCTAGCACGACTAGTATCCGTTTAGGAATTATTTAGTTCTTAATATATATCTAAGTTGGGATAAATTTTATACCAAGATTTGTGGGTGGGTAAAGTTTCATATCATTGGTGTTACACTTGACAAATTCATGAGTGCTTGAGAGTTGTTAATTTGGTGAAAGAAACTAATACATATTATGGTGTTTGTTGTTGCTGGAAGTTGTGTTTAAGGGGGCTACAATTTATGACATGGGTTGAAAAATAATACAAGTTGGTTAGTTAGTCTCATAGTCATACTTATATGCACCTGTTGTGGTGGAAGGTTGATGTATATCATGTTTTGGAATTTTATGTGCATGTATACTGTTCTGTAGTAGTCGGTTGAAGAAGCTTGGTGGTCGTTGCTTTCATGGCTGAGTTACATTCTGCCCAGCAGACTGGAGTAGTATGCGTCGAGCGCATGGAGGCAGCGCTGCACGCAATCCCCTGCGTGGCGCGCAAGCGTTTATGTGGCAACATTTGGTTGCCAGTGTTTGCGTCGTTGTGTGAAGTGTTGTGGGCTGGTGGCATGTTTGTATATTCATAAGTACTGTTGTGAGTTTCATTTTTCGTGAATAAGCAAGTTATGTTTTAGTATTATTACTATTATAAGTATAGATGTGCGTATAACTAAGCTAGCTTGTAGGATAGTTTAATCTTATTGTTATATACTTAATGTATCAATGTATGCAGGTGTGATGATTTACTCTTACTGTTATATGCTTGCTTACCTGAGTTGTTTTTGTTTAGTGTTTTTTCTATTATTTTGTATTGACATATATTTATATCATGAGTGTTTTTGTCTTATAATAGTTTGGTGGTTTGTAATTAAAGTGAGAGCACTTTTATTAATCAATATCTAAGTTGTCGATGTTACAGAACTCGAGGGAGAATAATACTGTCTTTAGTACCGTTTCGCCAAGAGTTATGTACCGGGAATATCATACCTAACATTGTAATTAACCTTGTACCTAAACTTAGACAACGAGTGTGTAGTGGTTGGAGTATTTGACTATACTGTGTTTTTGATGTATAAGTATGTTTTAATGTTGGTTTATTCTTTTTAGTTGGGTGAAATGATTTTTATTAGTATTATTATCACTATTACTTTGAGAAGAATAAATATCGTTGAAATGAGACTTTTGGATTGCGATCCTAGTTTCTGTTGATGTTAGGTGTAAGGCCTGAAAGGCATCCGTATCATTTATATTTGATGAATAAATGTTGAATAAATTATAGTATTTATTTGTAGAAATATTTTATTGAGATTAAGATATCTGGTGGGATAGATGTAGTCTCCGATGAAGAACATGCCAACCATCTAGGTTGCAATTTAGGGATATTACCTGGGTTAATTGTTGTCATCCGAGAGGTTGGGAAGTATTGAGCTGGGTACTATCCTGCATCGGAAATTTGGCCATTCTTGGACACAGGTAGTAGGGAACGTAAGCTCATAAGCTGTCTGGATACTTTTTTTTTTGTTTATTGGATATTTTAGTTATGATAATATCTGAATAACAAAGGTAAAGGTTTCTCATATTATAGTCATTTCTCCCAAAGTTTAGATGCTATGCTACTACATCCATCGAAGATTATAGTCTAATATGTATATTTTATTGTTGGCACATTAGCACTAATAGGCTTGTAGCTGAGGTAATTGGATATGGGTTCCTTCCTAATAAAAAATTTTTTTTTTTTTTTTGGACAATTCATATAAAAAGACAAGACAACTCAGCTTTTCCTAGCTTTCCTAGCTAAGGAATGGGCTTCATTGACTCTATTCCTACCAACAAAAACCACATTAAAACTAATATAACTATCTAAGAGAGAGATGATATCCAAACTGATTGTTTTGATATTTCTATGGGCCTTAGAAGGATTATGCAAGCCTTTGATCAGTTCCTCCGAATCCGACCAAATAGCAATCTTTTGCAGTCCTACTTGTTCAATACCCTGAAGTCCATTCAGAAGGGCTAAGGCTTCCGCATGAATTGCACTTGAGGCAAAAATCTTGTTTTTCCCCGAGCTAACCACTCTGCTTCTCTCTTTTAGTACCCATCCATAAGCTGCTTCTAATTTGTCCTTTGTATTTTTCTAAGCTCCATCAACTATTAGGAAATGAGTGAACTCTTCAGTTTTCCATAATTATCCAAAGTTTGGTTTATCTTTGTAAGCCTCTAACCATCTGATCCATATTTCCCCTAGTTTGAACCTTGGCCTTTTCCCCATAAGTAGAGAACCAACTTTCTCTCCTTATATCAATAAGATGTAATATACCAGACATGTTGCACTGGTTATTACTAGAGAAAATTACTCCATTTCTCCTTAACCAAAGATACCATAGGACTGCCATGAATTCAAACAACCTTTCTGCTGGGCAATCTTTTAAATTCATTAAGTACCAAACCCAATCTCGAATCCATCTTCTAATGTCCATATCCTGAGTTGTTTTTGAATTGATCCCCAAATTACTGCTTTTCCATACTTTCATAGAGAAAGAGCAATCCTTGAAAAGGTGAGTATCCGATTCTTCATTCTCCCCACATAAAGGACAAGGTCTCTCGCTTAGAATTTTTTTCTTCCTAAGGTTTACTCCGGTTGCTAAAGCACCATTAAATAGCCTCCAAAAGAAATACTTCCATTTTGGCCATAGTTTTTGTTTCCAAAATTTACTCCAGAAGGGGGAGTCTTCTTTGTCGTTTTTGTCTTTTTCTTTATAGAACCAATACCCAGATTTTGTAGTGTATGCACCATTATTTGTTTTTAACCAAGTGAACTCGTCTTCTTCATGAATTCTTGGGATGTGAACGGCTTTGATCATTTTGATGTCCTCCTCATCAAACCATTCCTCAAGTTTGACATCATCCCATTCTCTGTCATTAGTCCACACATCCTTCACCTATCTCGGCCCAAGTGTATCACGTGAGCATTGATCTGCTTTGAACTTTAGCCGGTTTGGCGACCCACACCAAATATCCTCCAGAATGGAAGTATCAACCCCATTTCTCACTGTCCTTCCAATTCCTTCTTTCAACCCATGAACACTTTTGATAATACTCCTTCCTCCCCAAGAACAATTTTTCGGGAAAATACCTCTCATACTTTTCCTAAACCAATCATCTGCATATTTTGCTCTGAAAATTTCACTAACCAACAAAGCTTGGCTATTCTGAATTCGCCAGGCTTGTTTTAAAAGAAGTGCTTGGTTCAACGCTTCCATATCTTTCATGCCCAGGCCCCCCTTGTTCTTGTGCTCTTGAAGCAATTCTTTCTTTCTCCAATAAATAGGTTTCCTATCAAGGCTCGAGGACCACCAGAATTTAAGAAGAATGGAAGACACTTTTTTTAGGGTATATTTTGGAATTTGGAAAGTCGCCATGATATGAGAAGCATACGTAACCAAAATGCTATTTATGAGGAGCATCTTCCCTGCTTGATTTAAGTTAGCAAATTTCCAAGAAGATATGGTCTTGGTTATTTTTTGAGGGATACTTTGAAAAATTGTAAGTGATCTCCCATCTACATCCATCGGACAACCTAGATACTTTCCTAATTTCTCTTTGATGCCTACTCCAAGCCTCTTACTTAGTAAGCGCATAAATTTCTTTGGGGTATTCTTGCTAAAAATAGTGAATGATTTTTCAGCATTAACCATTTCACCCGACAAATCACAAAACCTTTTGAGTGTTTGTTTAAGATTCCAGCAGTTATCCATGGTCTCTTGAAGGAAGAAGAGGGCATCATCCGCGAAAATCATATGATTAATTCTCGGGGCATTTCTTGTTGAAGCCTAACTAGATTCCTTGAGAGAGACTCCATACATAGGATGAAGACATAAGGGGATAGGGGATCCCCTTGTCTTAACCCCGCTTTTGGCAGGAACTTAGCAGAAGGTTCACCATTAACCAAAATTAAATAGGATATCGTGGTTATGCATTGCATAAGAAGGTGAACCCAAGATGATGGCATGCCCATCTTTACTAACATGAAATCCACGAAACCCCAGTCTACTCTGTCATAGGCTTTGTTCAGATCCAGGTTTAAGATAAGGGAGTACATTTTCCCTTTCTTCTTTTTCTTAACGAGATTAAGCATTTCATGGGCAATGATACAATTATCATTAATGGATCTGCTTTTAACAAAAGCACTTTGGTACTTACCAATGGGTTGAAGCCTTTTAACCAAGCATTTGGAAATCACTTTATAAGTAGTATTGCAAAGACTAATAGGTCGAAAGTGACTTACTTGATCTGGACGTTCAACTTTTGGAATGAGCGTGATGAACGTATGATTTGCATCTTTAAGCATGTAACCACCATTTAAGAAGTTCAAAGCTGCATTGCAAACATCCTCCTCGCAAATGTTCCAATTTTTCAGGATGAAGACAGGAAGAATGCCATCCGGCCCCGGGGATTTTAAAGGCTTTAGATTAAAAATAGCAGTCTTAACTTCTTCTTTTGTGAAAGGCCTAGAAAGGCCCTAACGTTGCTCGTTATTGATTTTCGACATATCTTTGAACCAAACCTCCAGCTCGTTTGGGTCTCGATTCTCTAGGTGGGCCTCCACTGGGCCCTGGAAAATGGAAGAATAGTACTTTACGAACTCACTCTTTATTTCCGTAGCCTCCGAGATCCAGTTCCCTTCAGAGTTCTTTAAGGCCTTGATACAATTTCCAGCTTGTCTGGACTTAACACTTTTATAGAAAAAGCTAGTGGGCTGGTCTCCTAACTCGTCCCAATTACACCTAGCCCTCTGCTTCCAAAATTTTAGTTTCAGATCACGAGAAACACACACTTGTTTGGTCTTATCTAGCACTTCCTTCCTAATGTCTACTTCCCCCAAAAACTTTTGGGCCTCAAGCAACTCGGTATTCATGTCAGCCCATTAGATGTTATGTTGTTTTTTGTACTTGATACACCATGATTTGCACTTATTCTTAACTTGGTCTAGTTTCCGATGTAGGGAGAATAAGGCCAAGCCCGTTATCTTCTTTGTCCAGGAAGATTTTATTTCCTCTTCTATTTTCTCAAAATCTAGGCACCAAGCCTCAATTTTATATGGTCTCATCAATTTTTTTTGATTTTGGCTTGCAATCTAGGACGATTGGTCCATGATCAGAGACAAAGATAGGGTAATTTGTGATGAATGCTTCGGGAAACATTGATCTCCAACCATCATTACAATAAGCTCGATCCAATCTTTCAAAGATAGCCTCTGTATTATCTCTATTATTTGTCCAAGTAAAAGGAACACCATGGAAAGGTATTTCAATTAACTCACAATCAATCTTCCACTCACTAAACTCCGCTGCACCCTGTAATACTGTATTTCCTCCCAATTTTTGAGTGGAAAACTCCACTTGATTGAAATCCCCTAGTATGATAAGAGGGCCTGGATGCGGCCAAATGAAAGCACGTAAAGTATCCCACACCCCTTTTGTTTCACTAAGAATAGGGGCACCATAAACACACACAACATAATAAGAGGAATTACATTCATCTTTTACATTACATCATACATAATTTTCAGCTACAAACAAGACCGAGGCTTCTATTTTAGCAACCCAGCACAAAATTAGGCCTCCACTAAGACCAATAGAGTCTACCCTAGACCAATTAGGAAAACCTAGTCTAGAGATAACGGCTTCTAGATCACAAACATAACTTTTTGTTTCACTTAAAAAGATAAAATCTAAAGACCCACTACCAACAATCCACAGGAGATAGGGAAGAGTAGGGGCGTTGGTAGATTTAAGACCCCTACAATTCCACGCCCCGGCTTTCATATCTCTGTTGGTGGACGTTTTGGGACATCCACCATACCCATCTGTTCATCAAAATCATCAGAGCTAGAAACCATGTTGTCTGAATCACTTAGACCAAACTTGAACTTCATTTTCCCTTGGAAGACTTTATGTGCTTTGTACCTCTTCTTCAATGGTAAGAATTCTTCCTATGTGCTCTCTTCTTCAGGTCCATCCCTAATCACCACACCTACGTTCCTCGTTTCCTCCTTTTTGGTGACACTAACCCTTGCCCAAAAATTTCCTGCCCAGCAACCATTCTTGGTCATTTTTTGAATTCTTTTCCCCCCTCTCTCTACGCTCTTTCCTTATCTTTTCTGGTTCCTTCTTCTTCTGAGGCTTAATTCCTTCTCCCTTATCTTCCGGCCCAGTGAAGCTAAAAAACCCACCCTATGTGCCAGAGGATTTGTCTTGGTCCATTTTAGATAGGTCCAAATTTGTAAGATCCGAGCCCGCTGAAAGTAGGTATCTTCCCCTAAAGCCTTCTGCCCAACTTTGTCCTCACTTTCACAGGTGGAAAGGGGCTGGATTTTTGAGGTCCCAAAAGAGGAAGCCCCCAACGAGAAGCAACCTTGTGGATAATTATTTTTTGGGCTCTCATAATACTGGGCTACTTTATTTTTGCTTTTTTGGGCTGGATAGTATAGTTTTCCTTTGTTAGGGAATGGTTTGAGTGTGTTAGGAATTGGAAACTTGAAAGAATCAGAAGATTCCTCACTTGAACCCATTAGAGAGATAATTGGGCTTGGGCTTGAGGGGGTTGATGGAATGGATCTTTTAGTAGTGGGGGGAATTGGTAAATGATTTTTTGGTCAATTGGCATAAAAGGGTCTTGAAGTGGGTTGGCTGGGAGAATAAGCCTATCAGTTTCAAAGATGGTTATCCATTCATTATTCCCTACTTGGAATGCTAATTCAACCATTTGACTCGACATTGAAGGAAGAATTGGATTTTCCTTAAAAAAAGGGAGTAAACAGGGATAAGGGAATTTTTGTGATGTTGATAAATCAAGGATACTTCTTTATGGACTTTATAGGGGTTACAAAAGTAGGAAGGTGAAGTCATCAAATCTAAGTGGGGAGCAAATTTATGATACTTAGAACATGACCACGGAGACCAGGACTGAAAAATTCGGCTACAGGGGTTTAAACTTAAATAGCACGGAGCGCCATTCTGCTCCCTTAAAATTGAACATGACTTCCTCTCACATGCTTATCAATGTAACTCTTAGTATTTTCATAGATGTGGTTGGACTGGGGGTTTAAGTGGGAGTTATGCTCTGACAACAGGTGAGTTGGCAAGAAAATTTCATTGTCTGAATTGTTACCAGCTGGGTCTATGGCTGTGGCTACAGACTTCCCCTTTGACAAAGGTGTCAATTTTTCAGCTTTTGGGAATGCAGATGTGGTGGAGTAAATGGAGAACTGGTTCAGGTGTGAATTGGGGTTAAACTGGCTAGCCTTTCCTAAGACTAGATTAAGAGATTGGAGTTCATCGGAACAAGAGGATGGGATTTTTGGAGACGAAGACAATTTAGCTTTTTTTGATACATGCAACCATGAACTATTAAACATACCTCTCTTCCTTGCATGGTTTTGATATTTCTTCATCTTCAAGTTTCCCCCAGACGAATGGTTCCGATTTCCCTGTTTGCCCTTCTGTTTATCTTGATTTCCTTGGATTATGAGAGGCTTTGGTTCTGTAGAAAGACGTCGGGCCCATAATGGTCTTTTAATCCCTGAGGATCCTTCGTCACTGCTTTAGGATTCTGAATGATCATACTTTCTTTTCCCAGAACACCCCGAATGACCTGAATAAGATGATGGACTAGACTTCTCAGATTGAGAAGAAGAGTCTGAGAAGCCAGTTTCAAATGGGATATCATCTAATATGTGGGTGGTGAGATCAATTCTGAGGTCCTAAGGATTTCAATGCGCCGAAGACCAATAATTTTGTTTGTGTAGCAAGGCGTAAGAGGGTGGTCAATCATTAGATCTTCCTGTCTTCGACAAACTTCACTCATTCTCTTTCCAAAATGACGTTGCGTTTCTTCCCGGGAAAGTTTACAGTTACCAGTTAAGAGTCTAGAATAAATTATAGTAAAAATACTAAGTCTCTACTGAGTAGAGAGGAAAGCTTCTAGAGAGAGAAACTCTAGAAAAAAGTCCAATTTCAGCTTGAAGTATCTAAAAAAAAAAAAAAAGTTAGATGTTATAAATTATGGTCAATTATAAACCTTGCACTTAACTTTAGAATAGACCTACTAATATACTTATAGATAAACTACGACAAATTTTCTAATATAAGAATAGGTCAACAAATCCAGTTAGCTGAGGATCATTTGAACACATATTCATATGCAGAAAATAACGTACATATTTTTCATATTATAGTTGTAGAAGTTGTCAAAGAAATACTCCATACGTCAAAGCCACCAAGCCTTGAAAAAATAATTAGTCTATTAGTTAAGTGTCTGCAAATTATGCAAACCTTGTAGGCATAATCATAGGAAATTGATTAGCAGCCATAATGATATGACCTTCGAACCTACAATAAGTTGTCCTTATTATTCTATGAACCCTAGATTGACCAGTCGTGACATTCCCATACCCGGGATCGACAGGTAGTTGCCCCTACCAGGGGCAAAATGGTAATTTTGCCCATTAATTTTAACTGACCCCTTTTGAATCATTTTGAATCCATTTCTGACTTTCTCCTTCTCGTTTTCTTCTTCTCCTCCATCCTCCTCCATTGTCAGTCACTAAACAATGTAATAACCCCAAAATTTTATTTCAGTGATTACGAAAATGTAAAGCAGCTAATTTTGATGATGTTAAATGTTTGGATTTATAACAATGAAACATTTAACATTTTCAGGTGAAATGCGGTTTGCGTACGAGTTAATTGAAGAACGCTGGGATTTTTCAGTTTGCGTAGGGGGTTAATTGAAGAAAGCTGGAATTTTGAAGGTAAGATATGTTAAAATTTGGTTTTGCATTGTTGTTGGTTTCAATAAATTTAAAAAGTTAGGCATTATGAAATTGGGCATTAGGAATTGATGTAAGCGTCAGTTAGGTTAAAACAAGTATTTTTTGCCTTGGAATTTGGTAGTTTGTTGTGGGTATGTCGTTTGTTGGTGGTGAATTATGGAACTAGCAATTTTATTTCCATGTGTGAAGAGTACAACTCAATTTGTTTATATACAAAGAAAAATTTGGATCTTTAAAAAATCATACCAAAAGTTATTAGAAGCACAAACTGATTTAGAAATTTTTGTATTAGCTAGCACGAATCTTGTTATGTTATTGTATGATTTTAACTGGATTTTGAACAAACACACAATTGCAGCAACATAAACACACACTTGCAGCAACATAAAATACATTTTTGTTGGACTTTAAGGCTTTCTTCTTTCCAATCCATCTACATAAGTTCTCATACTGAGGCAAAAAGTATCTTAAGAAAAGTGTTGACACTAGAGTTATACATTGTGCTATGTATGTATAAACAGAGAAAAAATAATGGAAAGAAGTCAAAAAAGAAGAAGAATGTTCCTCTCTAAGACACTAATATCAGTTGAAGAAATGATATGAAGCACTTAGAAGTTAATATGACTTAAATTGATGCAGTTGGCTCTAAGATGGATGAGTTGAGTGACAATAGTGATGACATAATAAGCGCTGAATACGAGGAAGAAGCTGAATGTTTAGAGGTAAATAAATGCATTGAGATGAAATAAGATTATGATTATGTTTTTTTGTTTCAATAGTTATTGAGGTTGTTGATGAACTTGGACAGGATGATGTGAATATTGGTCGTGTAAATATGAGGAGAAGAAAGACTTCTAAAACAGTGGATGATAAGGTAAAAAACCAATTTGTATCTGTTAAAAAATAAGTAGTTGCAATTGTATGTTATTAAGTGATAATGTGGGTTAATTTGTGAAGGGTGTGAAGAAAAGTAAGAAACCGAGATTTGTGTTAACTCGAGATATGTATAGGGTGAGTGGTTTATAGTTGTTTGAACGAGAATTGTGTTAAATTGAGAAAAGTTATGTTTGTTGTTTGTAATTAGTTGTGTTTGTATTTGTGTAATTGTTACAGAGAAATGATTTGAGTGAGGGTGGTGCAGCGAAGGCAAGGGAAGAAGTATGTAAAACGCAATTGAAGATGTGTAATGGTTCCCACCCTAATGTAAACTGTAGGGTGGAGAACTTTGGTAGAGTAGTAGGTGGATTTACCCCAATGAAAGTTCAGTGGGTTAAGGAAATGGGTTTTGGTTGGCTGTTGGAGTTGAAGAGGAGGAGATTACCCCGGTCATTGTGCTATTGGTTGATGACATTATTGGATGTTGAGAGGAAGGTGATACAGTTGCCCCGGGGGTGTGAAGTACCCTTTGGATAGGAACCAGGTTCATTGGGTTTTAGGTACCCCTTATGGCCCAAAGCGGGTGCCGAAGGAGGCACGTAACGCTGATTGTAGGAGGGCAGTGGAAGCTATAAGGCTTAAATACGACATGGGGGTTGGGATTCCTATGGTTAAAGTCCTATAAAAGGTTGAGGGATTGTGTGGTTTGGATGATGAATATGATTTAAAGATTGCTTTCCTAATATTAGCCTTGTGTGATGTACTGTGCCCGACCACTTGTCAAAGACTGGAAACAGAATTAGTTGTTGCTGCAACCTTTGCCATGGATGCAACCAGTTATGATTGGTCAACCCTTATAATTGAGAAGCTTTTGCTACATGGTCGTCATTTTGCTAAGAATTTTCATAAGGATGGTTATGCGAAGGGTTGTGGAGGGTGCACATATTATCTAGCTGTGAGTATTTAAAAGTTGAATATATGTTGTAAGGCTTTATATGGTTTTATTATACTGAATTTAATATATTTAGAATATATGTTATATTGTTATAAGTCTTTAAATGTTTAGTTATTATATTGAATTTATATTCCATGTTTTGTATTGTAGATTTTGTATGTAGATAAGCTAAACCGCCCTCCTATGAAATGGGGTATGTTTCCAAGGTGTAAGGCTTGGTCGGTTGCTGATGTGAATCTGGCAAAAAATAATGATGAAAATGTGAATGGGGACTATGGGAAAATAGGGGTATGATGATTTTAATTATATGGTTCAAGTTATGATTTGTTATGAATTTTATATAGTAGTGATAATAAATTGTGATGTACTACTCTTATTAGTGCATTGATGTGGCTTATGGGGAGAGGCATCCTGTTATGGCTAGGGACAATTTGGGTCAACATTCAGAGGCGTATGAGGTAATATGTACACTCTTATTTGTTGCGTTATTGTGTTAATGTTTACGTTTGAATGTTTCAACTGTTATATAGAAGCTTATATGGCTCACTAAGGACATATCTTAGTAGAATATGTTATAATCAATTAGTTCTACATATAGAGAAAGACTAGGCTCATAGCCCATGCTACTACTTTGAAGCTTCTTTGTGTTATGTTGTTGAGCTATGAAAACTATAGAAATATTTGATGTTATGTTAACCTTGTTATTAGGAGTATTACTGTATTTTGTTGTTTAAAAATAAACAATAGAAATTACAGAAAAGTACACCTAACAATGTAAATTCTACAATGTTATTAGTTGCTAGATTACGTTGATCATCATTCAACCTGATATATAGAGCAAAAGAATCAACCAAAGATTATTTGTTGCATAGGGAGTCCACAAGAGTATGTAGAAGAAATTTACCAAATAAGATAGTTGACTCTATATTAGCAAGTTGAAACATGAACATTACGCAATATACATCAATCAATTAGTGACTGTACATCGAAAGTCTTGACATTCTGAGAACAATCATGCACATTTACAAAATGAGAAGAAACACGAAAGCCTCAATTTATACATAACATTATATATACATGTGCAAATCTGTCCATCTCACTGATTTGTTGACTGGTATAGTGATATTTCACTGATTTGTTGATCTCTCTGGTATTCTACTGCTTTAATGATTTATCTAATACATCAATGAAGGTGTATTTATCTAATACATCGAAAGTCTAAGATAACTTTTCTAAATCACTAAGATCAGGAAAAGAAATCATGATTTAATACGTAAAATGTATTGAATATCTAAAATCAGTATCAATTGAAATACGTATTTGTTTATTGGTATATTTCACGGATTGCGCGGATAGTACTTAGTGGATTGGGTGTTGAACTTCAAGGTGGTGGTGGAGTTCGGGACTTGAACGACAACAATGTGGTTGCGGAATCGGAGTCAGATGGGGAAGCAAATGTTGCACAAAGGAGAACGGGCCCTAGGGATAACCTTAACCCATATCAGCGTAGGATGATGAGGAGGGCATGCACAACAAGGTGGTGAAACTGTGCATGGCCAGGGGCAGGGGTTAGATGGTGAGCAGGAGGGGGAGGGGTTTGATGATGGGTGTGATGGTGAGCAGCAGCGGCAGCAGGGGGAGGGGTTTGAAGGGTTTGATGGTGAGCATCGGGGGGAGGGGGTTTAAAAGGTTTGATGGTGAGCAGCAGGGGCAGCAGGGGGATGAGTTTGAAGAGTTTGATGGTGAGCAAGCAGGGGCGCAGGGGGAGGGGTTTGATGGTGAGCAGCAGGGGGATGGGTTTGATGGTGAGCAGCAGGGGCAAGCAGGGGGAGGGGTTTGATGGTGAGCAAGGTGTTGGGAATGAGCAGTTTGATGAGGATGATGAGGAGCATGATCAATTTTTTGAGAGTAAGGAGGAGTTTAATGGTGAACCTAGGGAGGAGTTTGATGGCGAGCATTCGGTGGGGCAGGGAGGTGGGCATGGGCAGGGAGGTGAGCAGGAGGGGCAGGGAGGTGTGCATGAAAAAAGGATAGCAGGTGGGAATGAGGATAGTCAGGAAAGTGAGCATGTGGAGCAGGAGGGTCAGGGAAGTGTTAATTAAAAGCAAGATTGTGGTGCACAGAGTGACAAGAATAAGGGAGAAAATTCTAAGAGTAGTGAAAGTATCCCATCGGTTAGTAGCCTTGTGAAGAGGCTTACCGTTGGGTTAGGTGATGAAGACAAGGTCAATGAGGTTAACATGTCAAGGTATAAGTGGGGGTCGTGTATGTTTAAGTCAAGGCGAAGTGTAGTTGATGAGAAACTTGGTGACAACATAAGTGGGGATAGTAATAGGCGGAAGACTAGCCATGTGAATTAGGAGGTTTCTGGATGTTTGTCACAAACAACAGAAGGGCATAAGGTTAATAAGAGTAGGAAACATAGGTGTACTAGGCCAAGTGTGAAGTTGAGGGAGGAGGAGTTTGTAGTTCAGATTGTACTGCGGTCGTATCCGAACTACAGGGCTAGGATAATGAGACTTGTAGTTGATTATGACACGTTCGAGGCGTAAGTAATTATGCTTAGTTGTTTTAATTGTGTTTATAATATTTTTGTTCATATATATGATGTTGTTATATATATGATGTTGTTGCTGATAATGACAAGTTGGAGGCGTTATGTAGTCAGGATCACCATCCGGAAGCTCTGGTGTTGGTTAAGTGTGGTGATTGCACAGCTTCATTGAGCGATTGTTATTCTGTTGTTAATCCAAATGTGGAGGTGGCTCTTAATGTGAGTCACATTAATCAACATGTATTTTAAATTACACGCATTTATAAATGATATGTTTCCCTAATTAATTCTTGGAATGTATACTATGTTAGTGTAGTTGGTGCTATGTACACACGATTGTGGAGAAAAAAATTTGTAGATGCTAGTGTTCGATACGTGATGGAACCTATATATGCAGTACGCACCCCTTTGTTTGTATTGGTCTTTTTTCCCAGATGCTTTCTTCCTACCTTCTTCCACCGCCGAGTAATAACACACACTCCGGGTTCTATGGGCTACCTTCCGGCAGGGGGGATCTATGACATTAAGTTTCTCTACGGGGTCCACTTCATGACTTTCCACATCAATTTTCCGCTTCTTATTTTTCACAGACGGGGGTGATTTATTTTTCCCCTTAGTACACACACCTGAGTTTGGGGTTGCATCCACCTCTCCATTTACTCTAATCCTGACCATAACAATGTTTTCATCCACTCTTATATCCAACAATTGCAAATCCTCCAACAAAATACGAACTTCCTCATATACAATGGCTTTATCACATATACCCCCAAACTTATCAAACAACTGATCATGTCGCCTAACTTCATCCATTTTCGATGGGTCGTGATATGCTACTTAACCCTTGTATGTTTACGTTGCACATCTTTTGTCCATCGACGTAAAATATACTTTTTCGGAACATCAAACTCATTATGCATCTCATAAGTCTTGATCATGTGCCTACACATAATGCTATGACACTCAAACATTTTACATAAATAAGTTACCTCCTTTGTGGAAGAGTTGTAAGTTATTTTGTAATTCCTTTTTCTCTTCGAGGGGATGTCTTTCTTTGTCTCCCTACATCTAATCCATACTCGATCCTCAACTACATGTTCCACGACATTATCAGACAACACATTCTTACCATGAAAAGTCAAGTATAAGATTCTACTGCACTCCTTCTGCACCTCTTTCAATTTCGAATTAGTGTACACCTTCTGAAAAACCAACTCTACTGATAAATCACTAACAAAGTTCGAATATATCTAGCTGAATTGGCATCACGATCCTTCTCATCATTAGCACGAATCTCCTTGGCCTCACAATACCTTTCCGCAAATTCAAACAACCTAGTGTCCTTATTCACATAACCATCAAAAAAACTATTCATACTCTCAACTCGTTGAGTGGTTTTCATTCCAGCCCAAAACATATGCTGGAGATATGTAGGGACCCACATTTCCCTTTCACGAAATAAACCTACACAAACATACACAAACAACATATAATACAAAACTACTAATTAACTTAACTCTACTAGTTTAATATTTCCTGTTACCTAACTTAACTCTAATAGTATAACATTTTATGCAAATATTTAATAAAGTTAACATGATAGTTATAAATATCAACTACAACACAATTTTTAAATATCATGTTCTACCTTCCTTCCTTCTTCAACTTAGTTTGACTGCCTAGTTTAATTCCATGTTATTATCAATTTAGTTTCACATTTCTTACATGCTACTGTCTATATTTCTTACATGTTATTGTTTACTTTACTTTTCACAAACTATCACTTTTTTGGTGACAATATAAGTTAGGTGACAATATAAGTAAATCAAGTTATTGTAATTTGCAGCCACCCCAATTTAAAAAATAAAATATGTTTTCAAGAAAATAAATTTTTAAATTCAAAAACATATGAAAATAGTTGGTTTAGAGTAGAATCATATATATGAAAACACATGAAATCATTAATTGAGGAGATTAGATTGACAGATGCAACTCGTTTGATAGGATATGTCTCATTAAACAAACTAGGTGGGCATTTCATTTACTTACTACAACTACTATTATTTAATAGATTGATATGTGAGCAACCTTTTTAATGCAACTCATGTAATCACTGGATAAAATATTCTAAGTTTGATAATTAGACTTATACCAAAGAGTATCATAATAGAATAAAATATTGATAATATGGTAATTTTGTAACAGTTAACCTATATTTTTATATCAACTAATCAATCACATTTCTCAAATGACTAACTAACTATCTTCATATCACTATATATTACCAGCCATCCATTCATTCTCAGTAAGCTTGTATTTCACAATAACGATACTCCAGCTATCCTCAAATTCTTCTGCATCCAAGCTATCGTAAATAAAATTCAACAACTCATCTTTGAAATTTTCATACCCCTTATACATCCCCAACTTAGAACAACAAAATTTCTCTGTTATGTGCCATAGGCACCAACGGTGTCGAGCAGTCGGCATCGAAGTTAGTAGTACCTTTCTCATTGCAGCACATTGATCCGTAAGGATACCCAAAGGTGTCTTACCACCCATACAAGAAAGCCAAGTTGAGAAAAGCCACTTAAAGGTCTCCGTATTCTAATGAGACAACAAGGCACATCCAAGGAGAATACTTTGTCCGTGATGATTTACACCAACAAAGTTACAAAATGGAAGCTCGTACTCATTTGTCAAATATGTTGCGTCAAAGCACACAACATCCCCAAACTCCTCGTACGCTGCTCTACTCCGAGCATCAACCTACATTATATCATTCAAAGTATTCGTCTAGTCCACACGATGCATATGATAAAAATTCTAATTTCCCTCGGTCATCTTATCAAAATACTTAAGCATCGCATTATAATCACCATCCTTTAGTTTCAACCTCTTCACCTTACTAACTTCATTCAGCAAATCCCGCTCCGTAACTACCTAATTCTCTACACCATTCCTTTCTCTAGCTAGACATCCATGTAATTAAGATATCTTTACTCCAGAATTCTAAACATTAAACAATTTTCTCCTTACATGATTATACAATTCCTCCTTCCGATACATGCTAATGTGCCGGGATTTTGATGGCGTTGGATCATGGTTCTTGTGTTCAAGGACTACTCTCCTCAATACCCACTCCCCAGAATCATTCATGCTTGCATAGATATTGGCCGGACATTCACACTTCTTAGTTTTCTTCACACCAACATCTTCATATCCATAGAATCAGTCACTACTACTCTTTTCCCATTCAATCTTTTTCGCCTATCCGGCTTTCCATAACATTCACAAGTCCACGTCCCACTACGTCGTTTCCTATCTACACCAGATTTTAATTTGTACGCTGAAGCAGCCCGTACAATGCCAAAACCGTCCTGCTTTGCATATTTCCTATAGTAAATCTCAACACCATCCCAACTAGGGAACACCATGCCAACAAATGGACCGGATACCACACCTACCTCTCCAATCTTACAACCACTAACCTTTCCAACAGGAGTCACTGCCACTATCGCATCTCCCTCCACATGTACTCCCTCCACAATATCACCTCCTTCGCCCACATACATTTCTCCATTCAACTCATATAACTCTGGAGCCTGCAATATTATGAGCCTATAAACATATTAAACTAATTAACCAATTCCACTCTATTCACAGTTAACTACAATGAATACTTCTGTTTCTAACACTTCGTTAATTTACAATATAGCATATAAGCCTAATTAAAACTTCATTGTTTCACTTATTATCATAGTGGTTCATTGTTTCTAACCCACTGACTACTTACGCATGCACAATCGAAATCAAAAGTCTTCCTTTACTTGTCTACACTTGTCTAAATAAAGAGTCTTCCTTTACTTGTCTACACTTGTCTACTATGTACTCATACAAAGAGGCAGGGGATAGAAGGATTCGAATTATACAAAGTGCAGAAGGATTCAAATTATTCACATATCTCACACTATAGTTAGTTAATTAAAGTTAATTCATTTTTACATTTAATGCACTACCATTTCTCACATTACAGTCTTTTTTCATCTACTTTAAGAGAAAAATCCAATATTAAATAAGCCAATCATTAAATAAAGAAAAAATTGTTTTAAATAAGTCAACCTTTGCGCGATCTTCCCATTTTAAGTCTACCTTTTGATTATCCCTGATTGAGTTAGGCTTGTATGACTGTTTTCTTCTATTGAGTTTTAACCTGTTTGTGACTTGTTTATTAGGTTACTTATGATACGTGTTACAAGTCCCTTCTTCTAAAATAGGCGAGGGAGGCGAGGGTGGGGGTGGGACATTGTAACACGTATCATAAGTAACCTACTAAACAAGTCACAAACAGGTTAAAACTCAATAGAAGAAAACAGACATACAAGGCTAACTCAATCAGGTATAATCAACAGGTAGACTTAAAATGGGAAGACCGCGCAAAGGTTGACTTATTTAAAACAATTTTTCCTTAAATAAAATGCACCAATCATTTACATTAAATACCAATCATCACATTATATTTCGTCAAATTAAATACATATCCACATATCATCACAAATTACTAACTGTTCATCGCAAGAAATTACCTAAAAATACAACAAATCATGATAATGGAGATTTTATGGACAATTCATTGTTCATCGCCTTCTTCATCACATTCACTGATGATTCGCATAAAAAAAAATACATAATTAATGGTCATCTTACAAACTTACATTATCATCATCACATTCATGGACAGTTCGGTCTTCATCTCCTTCATCTACATTAATGTCAACCTCGTCATCTCCATGCCCGTGGACAGACGAACTCATTCTCATCATCTTCTTCGCCTTTCTCTTTTCTTTACACTAGATTTTTTATGCCCTAATGTCTCACAGTACTCCCTCCCTTATTTCTGTTCTGTTTTCATGAAGTCTTGTTTTAGTGAAGTCTTTTCTTCAATGGGAAAATAAGGATTGTTAGCTTTTCCACTTGCTTTTCAAAAGAAATTACATTTATGCCATGGTAGGGGCAACTACCAGCCCATCTCGGGTATGGGTAAATACTTTCTCCTAGATTGACTATGCTAACAACACTTTTATACTCCCTATGTTTTTTTTAATGCATCACTTTCCTTTTAAGGGTGTTTTTTTAAAATGCATCACTTCTATATTTGGTAACTTTAAATCATATTTTATTATTTATCTCTCTTCACTAAAACCCCACTCAAAATATTTTATCATTTCTTTCTCTTTCATGGTCCCCACTCAAAAACTACTCTATCTCTCTCTATGTCACATACTATCTCTCTAATGGTCCTCTTTGTAATTTTATCCAAATAAATTAATCATCCACTTTCCCACTTACCCAATATAATATTAAAGCAAATCAACTCTCCTAAAACTCCACGCATACACAAGTGATGCATTTAAAAAAAACGAAGGGAGTACATTATGTGGATAAAAATAATTAACTAAACAAACACCCTAACCCCCATATCAAGCAACAACGAATCTTTTACCTAAAAAACCAAAGGCCTTGTTAATTAAACATGTTTGCAAGTGTAAAGGACAAAATTTTCATGTCAATGTAAAAATAAATCTACCACTTTACAAACAGGTAACTAAATCAATTAAGCTAGCAAGGACCTGAAAAATGATTGACCTACTTACTAATAATCAAGATCATCAAAACATGCTATCAACTAAATATTAGCAACCAAAAACCCTAAAAGATCATCAAAACATGCCATCAACTAAATATTAGCAACTAGAAACCCTAAAAGATCTTACCTCATGAACTACTTCAATGGAGGAAAGATAGCTCATAAGCCGCTTCAAAGGGGAAACAAAGCTCATAAGCTGCTTCCATGGAGGGATTTAATAAAGATCCATTAGAAATTCAGTTCAAAAAACAAAACAAAAAAGACATTGAAAATAGAAATTAGGGTACCCTGCAAATCTATGCATCGAAGTTATAAGTATTCAACATTCAAAAATCAGAAATTAAAAACGTACCGTCAATCTAAGCCGAAATAATGATAAATGTAGAATATTCACAGATTAATAAGGAAACACATAGAAACATCACCGTAGATTACATAACATCGAATACAAACCAGATAAACAAAACTAAAAATTGGAATTAAATAGAATGGGTATTGACAGATTGTAGTTCATGTAATACATCATCAAAATGCAAAAAAAAGATGGGAAAAAAAATTTAACATTCAATTGTTGATAATAACTAAATTATACTCCTATGCTACCAATATTGATGCTACCGAAGCCTAATTTTTAGTGTTCTATACTTCTATTTGCTGTGAATAAACCGTCAAGCCTACTTGATGAGCCTTATGACCCAAGCCCAATTAGAGTTCCACTAACCTTAATAAAATTTGGCTCTAGTCGTGGTCTCAATTAAGCTAAAAAATTGCAACATAACACAGTATTCAAATTATGCTCAAAGGGTACATGAAATTCTCTTGTAAGAATAAAAAAGTACATAGCACATAACAAAATTCTAGCAACTTCGATCCATCTCTTAAGGATTGATTGAGTTTTCATGCAGCCAATTCAACTACACACAACATCAGTTAGAAATTCATAATCATTATCATGAAGAAGTTGTAGATATCTTACTTCTCTGACAACCATCCTCGCAATCAATGATTTCTATAGCATGCCACAATACTTGGATTCCATTTTCTATACTTCCAACCTGCATTGGTTACAAAATTTTTTTCAAAGCCAAAAAAAGAGAATCGAATTAAGCAATTAACAAGAACATTGAAGCAAATTCCCACCATGATCCACAATAATGTTACTTTCTTGTATATCCACAACTTACTTATAGCAGGCAGGACCATTTCAATCCCTACAAGTTCAAGCAACTTAAAATCATCCATGTCCGGCAAATGAACATTACTAATCATTCTTCATAAGATTAAACATATTCTTGTTTTCACTCAGCATCCTCAAAGCCGTAATGGCTTGGCTTATCATCGAAACTACAACGTTCAAACCTCTCATGCATCAGGATCATCATTTATAAAAAAAACAAACATTGGATTATGTAGTTGAAATTTGAAACTAATAGACATTGCTACACTGATTTTGCAACAAAATTAGCAAATTTCAAAGGATTTTTTAACTAGAATAATACAAACTTTTGGCCGTTCGCTGGCAATAATACAAACTTTTGATTATTATGTAATATAACAAACTTTACATCAAAATTTCTAAAGCAGGTCAATATGACTTATGCGGGCAAGGCGGGGGACCAGTGGTGAGGTGGGGTGGGGTGGGGGTGGGAGGAGTGAGAAAGAGAACGAACGGGGGAGCAGGAGAAGAAAGAAAAAAAGGAAAATTGTGTTTTTTTTTTTGTTTTTCAAAATTTAAATAAAATTTAAAAAATCAGCCAATAAAATAAAGACACGTGTCTTAGTGAGTGCCACGTCAGCTTATTTACCTCCTACAACAAGTTAAAAACCGAAATCAACCTACTAGGAGAAATTTTTAAAAAAGTTTGTTATATTACATAAGAATCAAAAGTTTGTATTATTGCAAGAGAACAGCCAAAAGTTTGTATTATTGTAGTTAAAAAATCCAATTTCAATTTATTAAGAATATGGAAAAATTAAGAGACAAAGCAGCAATATCCACTTAAAGTTTACACATAGATATAATTACTAAGAAATATGATATGGGGTTAAAAATTGAACCCAATTTCACATATTTCTCGAATTACAAAATTTAGCTATTATAGATTATAAATCAAAATCACCCAAATCAAAGGCATTCAAATTGAGGATTTAAAATACCAAACAATTACAAAGTCAAGATTATGAACATAGATACAAAAAGATATACTTCATGCTGAAAATACACAAATTGAAAAGGAACATAGATATATACACAGTTGACAGGACCACAGAACTATCGAATACGCCTCAGTCTACAGTCTCTGCTGAACAAACACCGTGACTTCAATGTACACAGTTGGCAGGACTACAGAACTATCCATTATCTTAGGCAGAATTTTCTAATAAACAAATCCTCTTTCTCCCACATTATCAGATGATTTCTATGAACCATTAATCCAGAAGATTCCTAAAATCCAAGCATGCAATGTGTAATTTAGTTTTTGTATATAAACAAAAACAGGCATGTAATGCTAATGTTTGAAAGATCAATAGAGCTAGACTAATCATATTCTTCCTTTTGATTTGACCCCTAGGTCAGATCCTTTTGGCCCAACGCAAGATCCTGATTCATTTATGCCCAATCAATCTCATTCTCTTTCTTGTAATTTAGGCCCCATTCCTTGAAACTCTTATTAACATCTCCCAATTTTCTTTGAAGCTTATACAATGCTAATCCTTGATGATTATTTTGCCAACTTTTCGTAATGACAATCCAAAATAATGGGCCCATGGTCCGATATGAATATTGGGAAATTAACCATAATAACTTCAGGGAAAGAGGATCTCCATGTATCGTTGCAATAGGCTCTATCAAGTCTTTCGAAAATTGCTTCTTCATCCTGTCTATTATTTGTCCATGTATAAGTTACTCCATGATAAGGGATGTCCATTAAATTACAATCAACTTTCCATGATGTATAATTTTGAGCCCCTGGAATAACCTTACTCCCTCCAATTTTTTTGGGAAGCACTTTCTAACTGGTTAAAATCGCCTAAAATCATCATTTTTCCCGGGTGCGACCAAATAAAAGCTCTAAGAGTGTCCTAAACATGGCTCCTATCGGCTAAAGCAGGAGCACCATAAACACACACAAGATAATAAGTTCATTACATTCATCAATTACATTACAACAAACATAGTTCTTAGAGATGAAAAGGACTTTGACAACAATTTTGGAAGACCCGGCACAAAAATAAGCCTCCCGGAGAGGCCGGAAGAGTCATCACCCGCCCAATTCACATAACCTAACTTACTAGCTATGGGTTCTAAACTAGAAGCCATACATTTAATTTCCGATAAAAAGAGAAAATCTAAAGCTTCACTACCAACTAGCCATTTTAGGAACGGAAAAGTAGGGGAGTCGGTAGATCTAAGACCCCTACAATTCCAGGCGCAAGCCTTCATATTTGTTGGATGACTGAAAAGGGTCAGTCATCATATCCCTTTTAGTAACACTTGTGACTGAGCTTGTGTGACCTTCATCATCTGTACTAAGACCGAATTTCTTTACCATTTTCCCACGAAACAATTTTTGTGTCTTGTACCTCTTGTTTGATGAACTGCCATTTTCTGACGTCTCCATTAGTGATTCCTCATAATGCACCATTGCTCTCTCATTTCTGCGTTTTTTCCCCTTACTGAAACTTTTTTTTCCACAAACCTTCCCCATAAATTTGACGCCCAGCTCCCTAACCCACGAGCCTCCTTGACTTGATTCTCGCTATCTTTCTGATGAGTCATATTTATACATACATTTTAGGTTCATTTAGGTTGCATTTCAAGTTCAAATGAGAGCATTTAAGTGATATTTGTATGATTTACTCAAGTTTGGCTATACTGCTATCCGTTTGCTTGTTTTGATGAATTTCAGGTGATATTAATGCAAATAGACTATGTTTGGCTAAGTTTGAGTTAAGGAAACATGAATAAAGGAGGTAGATTGCATGAGGATCACAGCATCTTTCTGGGACGAATTTGAGCTAAAATGAAGCAAAGCATTGCTGAAAGAAGTGCCAAAATAGACTCTTGTACACTCTTTTACTCATAACTTTTGATACACAAATGATAATAGATTGATTCCAATTGGGTTGGAAAGTAGACTTGAAGAGCTTTCCAACGACTGGTCACACGATGCATTTCGATAAGAGACGAGAAAGTTATGAAGTTTTGAAAATGAGCTGTTTTGGTATTTCTTGAGGGCCCGGCCGGGCGGAATATTGCCCGGCCGGGCGGAATCTTGCGCGACCGGGCGGTCGCTGTTTTACTTTTTCTACAGGTTTTGACCTGTCAACCACCAGACCGGGCAGGATCCGCCCCGGCAGCCCGGGCGTGGCGATTTTTATGCTTTTTGAAGCTTGTGTTGCGCTGACTCTTATTTTCATATAAATACTTATCTTTTTAGGGTTGAAAAAGCACGTTTTTACATTATAGCTTCAGCTTTAGTTTTCTACACCTTTGAAAGTTCCTTTTAAAACAGAAAACCCCACTGGCAATCGGCATAGCGAAGAATCCCTATTCCTTCTTATTTGCCTCGGCCCCTCACTCAGCTTTAGACTTTTGAAAAGGAACAACTAGAACTTATGCCTGTTCTTCTTCTATGGATTATGGGTGAACAACCCTTTCTCTCACCCCTAGTATTACTCTTTGCCATTTTTACATTGGATTTTAATAGAAGTTTGGATTTTGCAAGATTGGTTCTACATTGTTATTTCTTCTCTTCTCTTGTTATTCTTATTCAATCTTTGATTATTGATTCACCATGTTTACTTGTTTCATCATGAGTATGTTTTCCTCAATTATGATTGAGTAGTTTATTTCTAGGGTTAAGGGGATCCATGAATATTTATGAATGGATGTTTATAAAGTATTGATTTTTGATGATGTATGTTGATTCCTATTGAATGTATTATCTCTATTCAATCCGATTTGGCCAGATTTGATTGTTATAGTATTGCAATATTAGGTTATGCGCCGAGAGGTATAAACTTGATATTAAGGCTAGTTTCAATAGGTAGAGTTGGTATTAATAAATTGTGAGAGCCTGTTAATATCATTCTATTGTTAATTTCGACTCGAGAGACGAAATCAACCTGTTTGACTGCATTATTCATTATTGATTATTGTGCTTCATCCTGGAATATTGTTCATTGGTGAACCTACGCCCTAGACTCTTTATTATTGATATTATTGATATAGTTATTGTCTAGTTTAGTATAATTACAAACAAACACTCGTTCCTTATAATCTCGATTTGATCTACAATTAGGAAAAAAACACTTTGTTCCCTGTGGATTCGACCCTACTTCCCCGACTACTATTTGTTAGAGGACTTTAGAATTACTTTTGATTTATGTGATACGACTTTAGCCTGTCAAAATTTGGCGTCGTTGCCGGGGAAACGGTTTTGTTTAATTTTTAATTGTCCTAGAGTCTAGATTATTCTTTGTCTATACTAACCCCCATTCGAAGGAACATGTGTTCCCTAGAATTGTATATATTTTTTCTTCTTTTTTTTGGTTTAAATCTCCTCTGACAGTGTTATAATGGAGTGTAATCACCATTATAGAGCAAATTTTACTGATTGTCAGGGACAATATGGTTATAATTGTTGGGATGGTCAAGTGCCTGATTACGATGTATCTTTTGATTATCCGAATTCTAATTTTTGTGCATCTTATGATAATCAATATTCTTCCAATACTAACTTAGATTATATTGGATTACCATATGCTCCCTATGAGTCTTATATGCATACTTGGAACTCCCCTCCCCAACTGGATAACTATCCTCAGCAACAATCGTCACAGTGTATTACAGATCTTCTTGATTTATTGAAACAATTGAATGAGTCCAATAAAGAATTCATTACTAGCCCTAAGCAATTGTGACCAACAACAGTTGATGGTTAATCTATTACCAGGCATTCAACAAATAAGAGACCAAAATATGTTTTTCTATGATGATGATGATTGCGTTAAGAATAACATGTCAGTGGAGAATGGTGATTATATGACTCCCAATATCCAAAGGAATGATGATAATGAGAAAAATATGGATAGGATGAATGTTTTGGTGGAGGAGAAACTCTTAGTTACAAACCACTTTGTTAATGAGCCTATTTTAGAGGGTGGTGACATTGTAAGTGAAACTATAGAGGTTGAACCTATAATTTCTAGTCCCCATATTCCATTTTCAAGAAGTCTTGATCTTTTTTCTTCCCATCCTATTTTATTTCCCTCATATTTTCTAAAAGGGCCACCATTAAAAGATACATTTGGCCAAGTTGACATTGTTGATATTCTTTCCTTGAGATCTCTGGTGTCTACACAACAGATACAGGAAAGTTATACTTTGTCTTCCTTTTCTCCATTTTCTTTTGATTCTTCTTGTCTTCACATTTATTTTGTTCCTGCTGACATTATGTTTGTGAAGATAGATGTGCTTGCAATCAAGCCATATATTGTTTTTAGTGACATGTTTGCAAGAGCATTTGATAAGTTACTCAAAGCATTGGATTCTTCTGATTGAGGTTGAAGTGATGTGCTTTTGGTTGTGGTGGAAGTGTCAATACTATTTGGCACACTCTATGTTCATTATCCGCCTTTTCTGTGAGTTGTATCCTTCCTTTTCTTTTTCTTCGTTGTTCTTCTTAGTGTTCACATTGAGGACAATGTGAAGTTCAGCTTGGGGAAGGATGTCACTTCGTGCATGTTAGTTGCATACTAGTTTAGATTTATTGCTTTAGTAGGATTGTTACATGGTTTGTACCGCTCATTAGGGGCATGAGTTTACATGTAACGAAAAAAAATGTATTGTTTTCTTAGTTGCATTAGAATTTTTTTTTTTTTCATTTTAGATTTCATATCATGTTAGTTTGCATCTATGAGACTATTGCTAGCACTTTTTGAGAACCTTGTTGATATTTCACTACACCTCCTAAGCGTCATTCATCTTGTTCATGATTCTTCATAGCACAATTGTTTTGCAATTGATTGTTTATGGTAAGATTGTTTGATCTCTCTCTGGCTCAATTTATCTTTACTATGCAGACACCTTAACTCAAGTGAGCTTTTGTGCCTATGAACTAACGTATCCGTGTCAGTTCTGTTCTTTCATGTGTGAATAGTTCCTCAGTTGTTGGATTGATCTTGATTTTGACTTGGTACTCTTTGATGTGTGATAGTGTAGACATTTTGATATGATTGAGGCATTTTTTTTCGTGATCTTAGCTACAGAGTTATTATTGTTTTCATATTATCCTTTCTCTATCCCCATTGAGCCTTTCTGACATTGTTAAATTGGTATCTACATTATAAACCTTTGACCTCATTTGATTCTTGTCCCAAGCCTTGCTTGAGGGGAGCGAGTATTAGTTTTGGTTTGGTTGTATTGAATGATAAAGCTCGCTTTGTGGTGTAGTTGGACGGAAAGTATGTTTAGTGAGCTTGGAAATTGAATTAAAAGTTTGAAAAAAAAAATAAACAAAAAGAAATCAAAAGAAAGTTTGTGAAAAATGAAAACAAAAAGTGAAAAAAAAGAGTTATGAATAAAGTGAAAGAAAAAGGGTTATTTTTGAATTTCTTGAATGAGAAATTTATTGGTTATATTTGGAGATTGTTGGTTGTTGCATGGAGTTGTTATGACCTATTTTTTTGGGCATGTTTTCAGTTACATAATGCTCCCCTTTCTTGGTTTTTCCACCATAATTTTATATTATTTTCTATTCCTTTAACCGCAGCCTCGTTACTACCCTTTAAAGTCCTCTTGATCTTTATGTGTTATATTATTTCATAGAAAGTGAGTCAAAGGGTCAAAGTTAAAGAGTATATGCTTCATCTGAGTCGACTTGATTTAGGTTGAGTCTTATTTATTATCCCTTAAACACATGAGAGATTTGAGTGCACATGACCATACTGAGGTCTGTCAGGTTTAGTTAAATCTAGCTTGGGGGAGATGGTTTGTGGTATGTTTGGAGAGTTGATTGCGATACATAATATGCTATGCGGCTTTGTTCGATATTGTTTCGATGCTTGTTTTGTGTAGTGGCTATATCTCTCGTGGTTTCAGTTGAGTGTTTGGCTCTATTATAGTCTCATATTGTAGGTGTTTTTCTTCTCCAATGTCTATATCTTATTGCTTGAGGACAAGCAATGGTTTCGCTTGGGGGAGTTTGATGAGTCATATTTATACATATATTTTAGGTTCATTTAGGTTGCATTTCAAGTTCAAATGAGAGCATTTAGGAGCATATTTGCATGATTTACTCAAGTTTGGCTATACTGCTCTCCGTTTGCTTGTTTTGATGAATTTCAGGTGATATTAATGTAAATAGATTATGTTTGGCTAAGCTTGAGTTAAGCAAACATGAATAAAGAAGGTAGATTGCATGAGGATCACAAAGCATCTTTTTGGGACGAATTTGGGCTAAAATGAAGCAAAGCATTGCTAAAAGAAGTGCCAAAATTAACTCTTGTACACTCTTTTACTTATAACTTTTGATACACAAATGATAATGGATTGATTCCAATTGGGTTGGAAAGTGGACTTGAAGAGATTTCCAACAACTGGTCACACGCTGCATTTCGATAAGAGACGAGAAAGTTATGAAGTTTTGAAAATGAGCGGTTTTGGTATTTTTTGCGGGCCCGGCCGGGTGGATCGCTGTTTTACTTTTTTTACGGGTTTTGACTTGTCAACCGCCCGACCGGGCAGGATCCGCCCCGGCAGCCCGGGCGGGGCGATTTTTATGCTTTTTGAAGCGCGTGTTGCGCTGACTCTTATTTTCATATAAATACTTATCTTTTTAGGGTTGAAAAAGCACGTTTTTACATTATAGCTTCAGCTTTAGTTTTCTAAGCACATTTTAATTACTCAAGAAACCTAGTATTACTCTTTGCCATTTTTACATTGGATTTTAATAGAAGTTTGGATTTTGCAAGATTGGTTCTACATTGGTATTTCTTCTCTTCTCTTATTATTCTTATTCAATCTTTGATTATTGATTCACCATGTTTACTTGTTTCATCATGAGTATGTTTTCCCTAATTATGATTGAGTAGTTTATTTCTAGGGTTAAGGGGATCCATGAATATTTATGAAGGGATGCTTATAAAGTATTGATTTTTAATGATGTATGTTGATTCCTATTGAATGTATTATCTCTATTCAATCCGATTTGGCCAGATTTGATTGTTATAGTATTAAGGCTAGTTTCAATAGGTAGAGTTGGTATTAATAAATTGCGATAGCCTGTTAATATCATTCTATGGTTAATTTCGACTCGAGAGAGGAAATCAACCTGTTTGACTGCATTATTCATTATTGATTATTGTGCTTCATCCTGGAATATTGTTCATTGGTGAACCTACGCCCTAGACTCTTTATTATTGATATTCTTGATATAGTTATTGTCTAGTTTAGTATAATTACAAACAAACACTCGTTCCTTATAATCTAGATTTGATCTACAATTAGGAAAAGAACACTGTTTCCCTGTGGATTCGACCCTACTTCCCTGACTACTATTTGTTAGAGGACTTTAGGATTACTTTTAATTAGGTGATACGACTTTAGCCTGTCACTTTCCTTTCCTTTCTTATGACATTAACAGTTTTCTTCACCTTGTTCACAAGTTTACCCCCACTTGGACTGACGTTAAGGGAAGATTCAGAGGATTGTTGAAAAACATCAGTACCATCAAGGTCCATTTTACCAAGATCAATCTGGCCCAATTCGGACTCTGCTGAGTAATAGATATTGTCAAGACTCAGCCCTTGTACATGACTGGCTTCAGCCTTTTCTGAACCCCCTTTGATAATCCCCTTTTCTTTTCCTATTTCATCCCTTTTTGGTTTCATGGGCTCAAAAATTACATCAGTTGGGCCTGGGATTTTTGGTTCAGGAAGATTAGTGACTTGGGCTAGATTTTTTATGGGGAGTAGCATAAGTTGAGTGTTTGTTTGGGCTAGCTCTGGAAAAGAGAAAAAGTCCGAAGAACTGTCGCTTAAATCCACCAACATTTCCGTTGGGCCTGGGTTTAAAATTTTAGAGGTTAACTGGTGGATTTGTTCCAAGGGACTGAGAAGTTCAAATTTTTGAGCTGGTGGTATAAACGGGTCTTGGAGGGTATTTGCTGGAATTATAAGACGATTCGAACTTAGCAAGTTTAGCCATTCATTACCTTCAATGTGTATTGCCTCCTCAGCTTCCTGACTAAACATTATTGAAGAGGTCAAAGATTTCTTACCTAAACAGGTTAGGGAATACAGAGGAGGAGGTAGAAATGATGTTTCAGAGCAAAAAATGAAGAGGAAGTGAAGTTGTGATTTAATAGCTGACACACCAAGGAATTACCAAAAGTGGTTGGGGGGATGGTTAAATGCCACTTTACAAGAGAACTGGAGGACAGATAATTCCCACTCAAAGAAAAATAGGGATGAGGCTTTTATACCCTATTATTTCGGGGGAGTTGAGCTTAATTCCTTCAAAAGAACTAGGAGAGAGAGAACCTAAAGGAACATTCCCCATAAATGAACTAAAGTTTAATGAACTGTTAGTTCACCCATGCTTTTCCATGACTCCTATATCCTTACCCGCAGGCCTCTTAGAGTCTCCTATGTTAATAACCTTGAACCTCACAAAACTGAGGGGATTAGGTGTGAGTTTAATCCAATTTGAACGGAGACCAGAAGGAGGAGAATTTGAAGCAAATTTTACAGGACTTACTTGACTTTTTTTACTCAATGGTGGATGGTTTGACTGGAATAGAATGTTTGAATTAATCTCCGGGGAACAGTTCTGCTTCACCATTGTTTTGTTCATCATATCACCTTTAAAATACCACCTGGGAGAGTGATGATTTGCTCTTTTAAAAGCTCTCTCGCTATTCAATATTGCAGCTTTACGTTTCAAGTCTTGGCATCTATTAATGCTGGAAATACCATTTGTGAAGGAGCTTGTTGTCTGAGTTTTCGATCTTGATTGACGATTCTGGCTTGTGCCAATGACAAGGTTTCCTGGATGGAAGAATTGCCTTCTTTCCCATAATGGCGTACGATCTTCCGAGTGGTCTTCTTCAGACGAGGAATCTGATTGAATTCTTCGTCTTTTATGGGAACATGGATCATGGTTCCTGGCAATTTTGCGTTTGGGCTTTCCATCTGGGGATGACTAGGAGGATGAGTTCGAGAAAGATGAAAAAAATGGAACTTCATCTGAATGCCATTCTGTTAAGTCCAGATGAGATGACCTGAAAATTTCAATCCTGCGCAGCCCAAATATTTTATTGGTATAGCATGGAGTAAGAGGATGATGCACCATAAAGTTGACAGGATTAATACACACTTCCCTCATGCGTCTTCCAAAACTTCTTTGAGCTTCATCCAGAGATATTCTACAATAACTGGTTTTATGTCCCAGTTTTCCACATTGTTTACAAACATTAAATATTCCTTCGTACCTAAAATCAACCCATTGGAAGTGACCAACTTGATATTCATAGAAACACCCTGGAATAAGAGGTTTATCTAGTTCCACCTAAACTTTAGCCCTTAAAAACTCTTTCGGGCCTTCTTAAAGAGATCCATTATCAAAGGTGATCACTCTCCCTATTTTTTCAAGCGCTCTGCGAGCCACATGAGGATGATTGGAAGTGAGGGGGATACCTTCAACTCTTATCCACAGCGGTGCCATGGAGAAATCAAAGCTTCTAATGGGGGCTCCAGAGAACCAACACTTGAAGATTAAAAGTGCACCTTGAAAGCATGCACTGCGTTTTGCCAATAAATTGTCACGATCATCTTCGAGAGTACAGTAGAAGAAAAAAACATTTCCTACTTTTTCTACTATAATGTCTTCGTTTGCGGTTTTTTCACCATATACCCCTGACTAATTTTTTTTTGCACCATATACCCTTTCAACTTTTGAAATTCACCATATACCCCCACCTTTCAAAAAATACATCGACTTACCCTTTTGACTAACGAAAGGCTAACGTCGTTAGTCATTAACCCCTAATCCCCCCTCTAACCCTAATTAACTACCCTAAACCTATGCCAAACCCTAATCCTAATCCCTAATCGATACCCTAACCCTAACCACCCCTCCACACCTTACCCCACCCACTCCCCCCACCCTTACCTCAGCAGCCCACCCACTCCCCCTTACCCCACCACCCCGAAGCCCACCCACATCCCCACCACCCCCGAAGCCCCCCTTCCCCACTCCCGGGCAGCCCTCCCCCCACTCCCTCCCCACCACCCCCGAAGCCCCCTCCCAACTCCCCGCAGCCCTCCCCTCACCCCCTCGCATCTCCCGACTCAATTTCCTCTCCCGTGTAAACTCGCCGGAGAAGAACAAAAAAACGCATGAAGGGGGGGTTCGATTTTCGCGCATCCGGGTTGTTGTGGCGGGGGGGGGGCTCACGATAGGGGGAAGGGGCGGGGAGGGGGTTCGCGCAGCGAGGGGAAGGGGAGGGGAGCGGGTTTCGCGCACGAGGGAAGGGGAGGGGAGGGGGTTCGCGAGAGGGGAAGGGGAGGGAGGGGGTTCGGCGCAAGAGGGCAGGGGAGGGAGGGGGGGTCGGCGGGGAAGGGGAGGGGTGTTGGTGGTGACGAGGAAGGGGAGGGGGAGGGGGAGGGGGTCGACGGGTTAACGAGAGGGGTGGTGGTGGTGACGGAGGAAGGGGAGGGGGTCGGCGGGGAAGGGGAGGGGGTCGGCAAGGAAGGGGATGGGTGGTGGTGGTGACAGGGTGGTGGTGACGGGGTGGTGGTGCAGTGGGGTAAGGGGTGGTTAGGGTTAGGGCCCAAATTAGTGGTTAGGGTTAGGGCCCAAGTTAGTGGTTAGGGTTAGGGCCCAAGTTAGTGGTTAGGGTTAGGGCCCAAGTTAGTGTATTAGATTAGGGTTAGGGTTAGAATTAGGGTTTGATTTAGGTTAGTTAATTAGGGTTAGGGGAGGATTAGGGCCTAATGACTAACGAAAGTCTAACACCGTTAGTCATAAGGGCATGTTGATGTATTTTTTGAAACGTGAGGGGTATATGGTGAATTGGGAAACTTGCGAGGGTATACGGTGCAAAAAAAAATTAGTCAGGGGTATATGGTGAAAAAACCGCTTCGTTTGTTATCCAGCATGTTGCTATCCAATGTTGGATTTGATTTGTTGAGAAATCTCGGCCATCTTTGAATTTCCCTATCACAGCCATAGGGTACACCACTCCAGAGGGATGCATATCTCCAACCTCAGAATTTATTTTTGGACCCATTTTTTTTAAGATAAGGATAGTTCATTTATTTTAATAGGATTTAACGAAGAGGTTAGACTAGAAAGGAATGAAGTGGGAAAGGAAGGATGAAAAGAAAAGTATCAGGAAAAAGAGGAATTTTTTAAATTGTAAGAGAGAGAATTTTAGTGAGAGGAACTCTAGTTTTCTAGAGAGAAGGTTTGCCGCCCAGTACATCAAACTATCTAAGGTTAAAAGATGCTATAAAGCTATACTATATAACCAAAAATCAAACATTTCGAGCGAAGGAAGCGCAAAGGAAAAATGTATATGCCCTTGGAGGTTGTGTGCAATCAATGCAAGTTACCAACACTTCCCACATTTAGAATTGTGAAGTATGAAGGACCTCATGCAAGCACATGTGCAGCTGAACTTAATAAGCTTGATCATCCCCTTTTATTGTCTACTGATTTTCCGTATGGTGTTAAAATTGATCTCATACGAGCCGATCCTTCCTTAAAAATTTGTGTCATAGTGCAAGTTATCAAATATTGATTTCATTATATCATAACATACAAGAGGACTTGGTTAGCTAACCAGAGGCAATCACTACTATTTTTGGGGATTGGGAGAAATCATATGAAGAGTTGCCCAAATTTATGCAAGCCTTAAGAGAGTCAAATGAGGGTATTGTAGTTCATGTGTACGATACCAACATTATATCCTTCTACTCATGTGTTCCAGAGAGTTTTTTGGGGCTTTTAAGCCATCTATTATTGGACTTTAAAAGAACTAATCTATACATTTCATTTAGCTACGTGTTTACTTTATGCATGTGGACTTAGCTACTGGTGGCCTTTCTTATTTTAGAGATGCATGTGATCGCCATGTTGGAATTAATGCTAAGGAAAAGAGGAGTTAAACTTGCTTCTATTTTGGAGGAAATGTATTGTCCCACATTGGTGGGATAAGAGAGTTTCGCTTTGTTAAAATATTCACAAAGATGTTTGAAGTGTTTTCCTTTGTGTTGTGGGCTAGAAGGAGGTATCCCAACACACGTGGTGCCGCCCGTCTGGCTCGGCTTGTGATCGTGACACGTGCTTGTTGTGCCTACTTTTTTGGGTCGATCAGTGTAACTGGCGGTTCAGTTTTTACAATGTCGTTCAGTTACGAAGCCTTCAACACACGTTTTAATCGTGTTTTGTAACGTTCATAATGTTTTCTAGATTTTCGCCCATTTTTTACTGACTTCCTTGATATTTTCCTTTCCGTTACGATTTTTGAAAGATTTAAAAACTAACTTCCAGTCAGTTTTGAAAAACACAGAAAATCTCTTTCTTTTTCTTCTCATTATATCAGTTTTCCTCCAATAAATTTTGAGCACTTTTAATTCCTCTTTTTGAGTGCACATTAAGAGGGATCGCTGTGTTAAATCTTAGGGGCAACGTCATATCCGATTGCACCATAGTCGGGGCGAATTTTGCTTCTAAGACAGTGCTCTAAATACGTCACAACGTTTACATACGTCAAATAATTCAACCCACATTTTAATCAATTTTCTGATTTTATAGTGTCTTTTCTTACACGCCAGACTGATGATCGTGTATCATTTTTAAGGACATTTATATGAATATTATAGATATGTAGGCTAGTTACATTTGAGTTACAAGAGTAAAGAGCATATCGCTTGATTTGAGAGTAAAAACAAAAGGCCATAGCTATACTACAATCTTGGAGTAGGGGTCTTATTAGTCAGTACCTAAAGTAATGGATTTTTCTTCAATCTTAATGCTTCTATATATCTTGTAAGCAATTTTACTTTATCCCAAATATTAAGTCTAATATGTGGGACTATCTAGCTAATCTGATTAGACAGTCAATTATCTATGGTCGATGATCAATGGCATAAAAATATTAAGTCAACCCACCTGCATTGTTAGGCATTGCTTTCTTTTTGCAAGGTACTAACTATGCATTGCTTTCTCTCTGCAAGTTTTAATTGCAGCTAATATATAATGTCTAAGGTTTACTGATCAGTCAGTAAGTATTTGTGGATTAGCTAAGTATGATACTAGTATATCATACTACATGTCTAATCTGTTAGAATAGTGTCTTGAATCGGGAACTAGGAAGAATAACTTCGGAAACTAGGAAAGTGAGCAAGACACGTCCATGCCTAGAGGAGGCATGGACGTGCCTCATCGAAGAAGTGATGAAAACTATCAAGGCACGTCCATGCCTTGGGGAGGCAAGTCTGTTCCTCGACGAGTGTCAGGGTGCTCGATGAGGCACGTTCGTGCCTCAACGGACTTTTGGGAATACTCGATGAGGCATGCCCGTACCTCAGCACATTCTAGTTCTGTATTGTTTCTGAACATGAGGTACGCCCGTGCCTCAGCAGTTTTGGCCGAGTTAGGATTCTTCGTCAGTGGGCTTTATTTCTTTAATTAAGGCCTATCTTTTCAATTATTATTATTATTATTAGTCGCATTAGGGTATATAGCACTGTGGCATCACCGTGGCATTAGGTATTATAGCCAATGCCACGGCTATAATGTTGTCGTTGTATCAGGTATTAATATAATGCAACCGATCATTAATGTCGTGGCATTAGGTGTCATATGCCATTGCATTAGACCTAACGCAACGCCAACAGATGTCACGGTACATGACCATGGCATCAGGCCTAATGCAACGAATTGTGACGCCTAATGCAACGGATTTAGGGGTTGCATTAGATAAAAAATGTAGTAGTGCATTAATATTCAAATGTTATAATTTTTAGTCCTATATAATTAAAGATATTACTGATCAAAGTTTAGCATCGGCATATGTGCCAAGTTGGTGGTTATTGCCAAAAAAATCCTTAGAGAAACAAATTACGTATCTCAAGTGGCTCAATTGTAAATAAATGGATTTTTTTTCCAGTAAAACAGCCACTTGAAGTGTAGCAATTATACCCTAAGGCATTGTTTGGTTTACATGGGAAATAAGTTCCCACGAAAAATTCATTTTCATGGGAAGTTTTTTCCCTTATTCACTTCATAAGAAATTCTCTAAACATGTTTGGTTGACAACTGTAGGCGTGTTTTTATTTCGCTTATACGGTGTGAGCGCCTATTATATTTGACTATCCCACTATTAAGGTTTTATTGAAAATTGTATTAACAATTCTTTTTAGGAAGAATCATAAACCTAATTGGATATAGGAAAATCATAGGGACAAATTATCCAATGTAGATTTCCCCGTCCTGACTCCATATATGGTCAAAATGAACCAGAGATTGAGTTCGGGGGTGAGGGTACGAATATAGTCATAATGAACCACATTCGCCCAAAGTTGGCCTCTACTCAATATCGATTCATTGCAGATTTTATGCCAAAGAATAATCATATAATATTTTTATACACCCTAAGAATATTTGGTCTAAGTAGGTTCAGGAAACACATAAAAAGACTAATTTTTAGTAATATGTTATTATGCAATCAATATTGCAGGGAACCTACAAGTTGTCCAAATTAATCTGATTAATATTAGAACAGTTCTTTAGGTCTTGATTAGCAAAAATAACATGTGGGTGATAAAAGCATTAAAACAGGACAATCATATAATATGCATATAATGATCAGGCAAGTATAATAATATATGAAAAGAAAATAAAAAAGAAAGAAGGAGGTTTAGAATATACAGTATAGCGATTTTATATTAAAGATCTACATCATGAAATAAGTGGTTAGTAACTTCAATATAAAAATAATTTATTTAAGGACCCTTAGGATTATACCGTGGCTTGGGTCTACGAGATTGACAACCTTCGGGACGAGCAATCGTGAAGCCTGAAAATCTGAATGTCTGAAAGTATGTAGATTGAATGTATTTGTGTTTGAAAGTATGAGTTTTGTAGGGAGATTTTGTATTTCGTAGAGAGGTTCGTAAAATATTCGTCTAGTGTTATGTGAAAAATCCGTTCTGAAATAAGTTCGGAAATCAGGCCTATTTATAGGGAAAACGGTAATGTGCCTCATGCGCTGGTTGCGCCAGGCGCAGCTGGCGTGGCAAGCGTATGACACGACATGCCCCGTAAAAAGCATACACGTGGTACGCGCTTTGAAAAAGATAAGAAAGAAACCTGCGCTTCACGCAGAGCTGTGCGCCAAGCGCACGACCAGCCTGGCTTTTGACACGCCTTTGTCAGCCTTTTTTAAAACGCGTTTTAAAATATTTTCTTTTATCCTTTAATTTCGGAATCTGATTTTACGAGATAAAATCTAATTTTGACTTAAAAATATATCTTTTGAAAATATTTATCTATTAAAATAAATCAATTAATTGGGCTTTTCAAAGAATTAGGCTCAAATACAATTAATTATCATGAATAATTAATTGGGCTTTAAAATAGGACTTTAACACATTTCGAAATAGTTTTGAATGGCTTTTCAGACTACTCTGGCCTTGGGTCGGACCAATTAAGACCACGGTATGTTTCATCATCGGATCCTTAAATAGGGAGACACGATTATGTGTCTACAGAAGCCCCCGCTTTGACTGAGGTTCAGGAAACCGAAAGTCAAAGTATACGGTGTCGGGACGGAGAACGATTCTAAACTCTCTCAGTTTTAGAACGGATCTATACCCCCGGGTCTCGCAAAACAAAGTTAGTATGCGGGGACAATAACTACAAGCAATCTGATTACCTGCAGGGAAAGAAGTTAGCAGATAGGTGCAAACAACTCACATAAGCACATAGTGATGCAATAATGCAAACTTAGACTCTCTAAGGATGCATGAGACGCTATGCAAGGATTAAGGTTATGCAAAGCTAAGGGATGACACGTCATGAAAGGTTAGGGTTATGCAGGACTAGAATGTATGTAATGTAATGCAAGGTCAGGGTTTTGCAAAGCTATGATGCAAGGTCAGGATTTTGCAAGGCTAAGCTAGAAGATGTATAGAACGATAGAATGATTAGAAATAGATTGAATGATTTTCAAAAATTGTTTTTAGTAAACAATCGGGGTTCGTAAACGAGGTCCGTGTATTACAACTTCTCGGGAGTTTGATTTGAATTGGAGGAACCACCACACATAGGAAGCCCCCACTTTGGGTGAGCTTGCCTTGAATTATGCATGAGCCTTAATCGAAATGTACTTGATCTGATATTGAAACGTAGTTGATCTACCTTGAACGTTGCAAGTTGTCACTGGGGATTATTTATTGGGAAGTTAATATACAAAGTCAAATATCGCCAGAAACCACGGAATCATCGGAGAGTCCTTCAGAGACAAGGAGAGCTTGGTTTGAAAAATAAAAAGGTTGAAATTTGTGACTTAAATGAATGTAGGTGGGAAAAGGCTTTAACGAGGTTAGGTGCAGACTCGAGTCTATGTCGGGATCTAAAAAGAGATTATGCTCCTAAATTCTAGAAAGTCAAATCATTAGACCATGACTAATTTATTTTATTGAAGCGGTCGGACCTCGAGATGAGGATTCCTACGTCTCCTTGCGGAATCAGGCCATTCGTAGTTTTGGATCTGATTTCTTCTTCTTTTTTTTTTTGTATTAGTTTTTTTTGTGCCCTAACTTTTGCCTAGGCCGCCCTTTCGGGTTTTCAACCTAACGGGCTTGGACATACCTTGAAGAAGCAGTTAGGGTTGATGAAAGGTTGAAAGGTTAAAGGCTTTAGGTCTGATGAAGGTTTAATTGGATGGGCTAAGGTAGGGGTCATTGATATAAGTTTGAAGGATTTGAATGAGGGGTAGAACTTGTGTGCAAGCCCCCTACTTGACTTTTTATTTCTTTGCCTTTGGCTTTTTCTTTTTTGCATTTGTTTGTCTTGTGCGTTTTCTTTTGCTTTTGCTTCTTTTTTTTTCGCACTTTGATTTTTATTCACTTTTTATTTTTGCCTGGCATTGACTCTTTTTTTTATGTAGTGAGGCTTGCACTCAAGTTTGGTTTAGGGTATTGGAAGGCTTGAAGGTTATTTGTGGAGCTTTGATGTTGAAAGGATTATTTGGCTAATGGAGATGATGGCTTAAAGGATGATGGAGGCAAGAGGGGAATAACTCTTAATCCAAAGTATGTCCTCTTTTTTTATTTTTCTCTTTTTTATTTCAGATCTCTTTTTGTTATTATTAGTCAAGTTCATTAGGTGATTCGAGTTTCATCATTGAATTAGAAGCATAAATAAAATGATGGAAGGCCAATGAAAATGAAAATGAAAATGCAATTATTTTATTAATAAGAAATAAATAGAACAAGGCTTATTAGAAATAAAAACCTATATGACGTAAACTCGGCAAGGAAGGAAATGAAGGAGCTAGGGGAGGGACTCTCCGACTCAACCTAGAAAACTAGCGTTAAATGACTAACCCCCGACGTTATTTAGGCATTTCCCAAGGGGTTGCCACTATTGCTGACTTTTGCTGCAGGCGGAATTGGCAATCTACCATCTTCAACCATATCCTGCAGATAATGCTTCAAAGTCCAGCATTGTGATGTTAGATGTCCATTTCCTTGATGGTACTTGTAGTAGGAATTAGGATTCCATCGACTGGATCTCTTCTTAGGAGCAGGGTCCGGAGTGGGGCCAAGAGGCTGAAGTGCTCCCTTTGCATGAAGCCTAGTGAAGGCTTCTTCTAGAGACATGCCTAAGGGAGTGAATGTCCTTTGAGGTCCTTAATAACCTCTCTTTTCAGTAGTTAGGGTGTTTATGTCACTGCTTTTAGAGGTAGAAGGGTTATTATTACTCTTCTTGCAAGAGTTGTTGTTGTTAGAACCCTTGTTCTTGTTAGCCTGTACTTCTTCTTCAATCAGCAGGCCTACCTTATAGAGTTTCGTGAAAGAATCTATAGGTTGGAACTTGATATGATCCCCATACTTGGGCTGTAGGTTACGGATCACCAATCGGACTTGATCCTCTTGGGATGGCCTGTTAGTCATTTATTCAGCCTTTTCCCTCCATCTGTTAAGGAAGGTGACAAAGCCTTCGTTGGAATTCTGCTTAGTTAATTCCAACTCACGAAGGCCAATGGGAAGCTGAGTATTGTAGATGTATTGTTTGTGGAACTCTTCTCTGATGTAGTCCTAATCATTCAACTTGGCCTTATTCAATGATCTGAACCACTTGGATGGATGTGCATCCAAGGTCAAGGGAAAGACATAAGCAAACAGGTCCTTGCTCATGCCCTTGAGAGCCATAGAGATGGAGAAAGCTCTCAAGTGGTCATCTGGGTCTTCGACCCCCTTGAATTTTGGGAGGTCACCCAATGTGACCTTTTAGGGAGTTTTTCCCTCAGTTCAGGATCAATAATGTCATGGCCATGAGCCTGACCCTCGAGCGCAGGAATTGACTGGACCAATTGCTCGAGTTTTTCAAACCTCAAATATGTGTTGGTCTTGATTGGTGATGGAGTGTCGCCTTGCTCGTCCTCTTCAGTTAGCTTCTCCCTCAGTGCCTTAATTTCTTTGTCTTGGTCCTCAAGACGTGAGTTCATCAGTTGAAGTTGGGTCATAATGGCACTGAGCTGTTCATTAGTGTCCCCCATTTCAGATGATGATTCAGAAGAGTCGGAGGATTCGTCTGAAAATGTGAGGATGCGTTTGGTGAGTCTAGGAGTAGGTCGACCTTGTATCCTCTCTGTCGGGCGCTCCCAAGTTATAATCTCACGATCCGTCCTAAACAGAAATCGAATGGACCTCGTAAATTTTTAGGAATGATGCTTTCGAAATGAGAAATGGAAATGAGGGATGGAGAAATGGAGATGAGAAATGAAAATGAAAGTGGAAATGGGGATGAAAAGAATGGAAGGTGAAATGGAAACGGGAACTGATTAGAGATGGGTATGATTATGGTTATGATGGTGACATGGACCTAACTATATGTAGATGCAAATGACTGGACTGGACTGGACTATGCAAGCAGACTGGACTAGACTTGGTAAATAGACCAGGCTCCAGAAGATTGTCAACGCTAGCTTCCCTAGGCTTAGGAAGGAATTGGCTTCGCCAAACTTGATGATTTGGTATTGCTATAGATGTAAAACAGGAGTAGCTTCGCTAAACTCGAATGGTGCATTTAAGGTCTTAAGGGTGACTAGCTTTACTAAATCAATGGGTGCCCTTATGGTCTTACGGGTGACTAGCTTAGCTAAGTCAAAGGGGTGCCTTTATGGTCTCATAGGGATGACTAGCTTAGCTAGGTCAAAGGGGTGTCATTATGGTCTGACAGGGATGACTAGCTTAGCTAGGTCAAAGGGGTGTCGTTATGGTCTCACAGGGATGACTAGCTTAGCTAGGTCAAAGGGGTGCCGTTATGGTCTTACAGGGATGACTAGCTTAGCTAAGTCAAAGGGGTGTCGTTATGGTCTCACAGGGATGACTAGCTTCGCTAGACTTAATGGTTTGGACTTCGTCCTATATGGATTTGGATTTGGACTGGATTGACTTTGGAAATGAGTTGGGACTTATGTGGACCTAATTCTGGACTTAGTCCTATATTGGTTTGAAGTTAGACTTGAAAATGCACATGGGCTTGACATTGGATTGGAATAGAGTTGGATTGGACTTGGACTGGGATTGACATAGACTACGGTTCACATAAAGATGCAAATGGGTCTAGGTTTTGACATGAGCTAGACTTATATGGGCCTAAGATGGACTCTAATGCTAGCGGGCCTAATATGAATGCATGGACTTGAATTAGATGGACCCTATATGAATGCAAAATGGACTCTAATGCATATGGGCCTAGAATGAATGCAAGTGAATTGAGCCGATTGGATCGAATTGGATTGAAGATGTTTGGAATGGGCTTAGAATTTTCGAAATTCATTATTGAAAGGTCCCTTTGTTTTATCTTTTGTTAGGAAAAGATGATGGATTGATTTGAAAAATATTTTTTTTTTTGAAATGTCGTGGTATTATGATGATTAGTAAATGCTTTCGAAAAAGGTAGAATGGAAGAGGGTGTAGGATTGATTTTGAAAAATGTAAGTTTTTGAAATTGATGAATATGGAAAGGTAAGATTGACGGGGATAGCAGGGATGAAATGGGAAGATGTAGACATGCATGACAACTCTAACTCTACAATGACCCTTTGGATGCATTTTTTTTAGGAGAGACTTGACCTTGCATGAAAAGACTGATTTTTATATGTTGAATTAGGTGATAAGCCTAAATGACCAAATTACGCGAATGCAGACAGACAGACGCACATAGGACTGAACATAGGATCGACAATTACGACGACTAAATTGACAAAAAACGTGCGAAGCACATACTGCGAGCCGCGCAGCATTGCTGCGCGTGGCGCACAGGCGTGCGTCTGGCGCGGGGTGGTGCGCCAGGAGCAACTTAATGCGCTTGGCGCACTACTCCCCGACACTTTTTTCGGGGATTTAGGCGACAATTGGTCGATTGAAGAATTTTCTTGTTTGTTAGACGCGATTTTAGACACGACGCATAATAATGACAAATTGACAAAATAATAGCATACAAGAATTGCAATCACAGGCAAATGTCATATAAGATGGATGCAAAAGTTCTCAACCTAAAGTCCGGTTCTATGTTTGAAAGTATTGGTCAGGTTTAGGTTCAGTCTGAAAAGGGTCCATGACTAAGAGATTGATCCCAAGCTTCGTACCCCTGCTTAAAGAGGTGGCCACGTGTAAGACGCACTCCAGTCTCAAGTCAGGAACAAGAGAACAATGCCATGGTTGGGTAGGTTTGCTTATGACTAAGCTCCAACACTATCGCTCAGGAAGCTTTTTGGAAGGACAAAGCGCAAACCCACCGGGGGTGACCTCACACATAGAACATGTGCTAATGAGACAAGGTAGATTGTCCTTGTGGTGGCTGAACAGTAGCCATGCATATGCAAAACTATATATTATTCAAAGGCATAAAAATAGAATGAATCGTATTATTCGAGTTTCACCCACTCATTTAAAAAATAATAATTTTTTTTAAATCCTCCCCAGTAGAGTCGCCAAATTGTGGGCGTGTTTTTATTTCGCCTACGCGGTGTGAGCGCGTATTATATTTGACTACCCCACTATTAAGGTTTTATTGAAAATTGTATTGAAAGAAGTCGTCAAAAATTCTTTTTAGGAAGAATCATAAACGTAATTGGATATAGGAAAATCATAGGGACAAATTATCCAATGTAGATTTCCTCGTCCTGACTCCATATATGGTCAAAATGAACCAGATATTGAGTTCAGGGGTGAGGGTACGAATATAGTCATAATGAACCACATTCGCCCGAAGTTGGCCTCTACTAAATATCGAGTCATTGCAGATTTTATGCCAAAGAATAATCATATAATATTTTTATACACCCTAAAAATATTTGGTCTGAGTAGGTTCTGGAAACACATAAAAAGACTAATTTTTAGTGATATGTTATTATGCAATCAATATTACAGGAAACCTAACAAATTGTCCAAATTAATCTGATTAATATTAGAACAGTTCTTTAGGTCTTGTTTAGCTAGAATAACATGTGGGTGATAAAAGCATTAAAACAGGACAATCATATAATATGCATATAATGATCAAGTGTAATAATATATGAAAAGAAAATAAAAAAGGAAGAAGGAGGTTTAGAATATACAGTAAAGCGAGTTTATATTAAAGATCAACATCATGAAATAAGTGGTTAGTAACTTCAATATAAAAATAATTTATTTAAGGACCCTCAGGATTATACCGTGGCTTGGGTCTATGAGATTGACAACCTTCGGGACGAGCAATCGTAAAGCCTGAAAATCTGAATGTCTGAAAGTATGTAGATTGTATGTATTTGTGTTTGAAAGTATGAGTTTTGTAGGGAGATTTTGTAGTTCGTAGAGACGTTCGAAAAGTATTCGTCGAGTGTTATGTCAAAAATCCGTTCTGAAATCCGTTCGGAAATCAGGCCTATTTATAGGGAAAACAGTACTGCGCCAGGCGCAACTGACGTGGCAAGCGTATGACGCGACTTGCCCAGTAAAAAGCGTACACGTGGTACGCGCTTTGAAAAAGATAAGAAAGAAACCTGCGCTTCACGCAGAGCTGTGCGCCAAGCGCACGGCATAGTGTGTGGCACAGTGCCACGTGTCATGAAAAGCTGCGCCTGACGCAGCATGGTGCACTAGGCGCACCAGCCTGGCTTTTGACACGCCTTTGCCAGCCTTGTTTAAAACGCGTTTTAAAATATTTTCTTTTATCCTTTAATTCCAGAATCTGATTTTACGGGATAAAATCTGATTTTGACTTAAAAAATATATCTTTTGAAAATATTTATTTATTAAAATAAATCAATTAATTATCAATTAATTGGGCTTTTCAAAGAATTGGGCTCAAATACAATTAATTATCATGAATAATTAAGAGCACGATATGTTTCATAATCGGATCCTTAAACGGGGAGACATGATTTTGTGTCTACAACAACAAGGAATTTACACCTCTAAACAAGTTTAGTTGACAACAAGGAATTTACACCTCTAAACATGTTTAGTTGACAACAAGGAATTTACACTTCCCATGAATTAAGTTCCTTTATATTGTTTGGTTGAATTTATGTACTTCTTATGTATGGTAAGTACCTTTAATTTCTAGTACTTTTTCATTCACAATCTTATATGTAATTTTCTTGTATAATTTATGTAGGAAATATGAGTCACCTTGGGGTTGGGTAATTGACCTCCGTTGTTTTGTAGGAATTGTAACTTCCGAAGGAATTGCCAATTTCCCCATTTTTTTTTTACCTTTTGCCAACCAAACGACAATACATAAATACAATTTTACGAAAAGACTGTCAATACCCAATGTCTATGTCAATTGTCAAATGGAGGCAACCAAAAAATGCCTAAGTTTAAGGGTAAAACCACGATAATTTAGAAAAAATGTGGCTATTATAAAACTTTTTTACAATTTTGCGTTGGAACAAAACTTACTTACGAAAAGACTGTCCATGCAAGCTCGGAAATAAATTTGGTGTAATTTTTTTTTCAGACACAAAGCGCTACTTTAAGTAGCAGTTTCAGTATCAAAAACGCTAAGTAGTGGTTTGTCTATCTTTAATACTACAAATTGTTGTTCAATTCAAATAAAAAGGCCCTAAGATAGTAATTTAAGGGTAAAACTGCTACCTAAAAAAGCAGTTTTAGTACATAAACCGCTACTTGATGTGGCGGTTTAACCCTAAAAAAAACAAACTTATCCGAGCCTACATGGACAATAATTCTGTAAATAAGTTTTATTCCGACGTAAAAGTGTAAATAAGTTTAAGAATAATAATATTTTTATAAATCATCCATAAAACTGCTACTTCGTGACAATTTTGCCTATAATATTACAAATTTACCTTTTCTTTAAGATAAAAGAATTTACTCCTAAAAGAAACATATACGGAGTACAACGAGAAACTAGGGCCCCTCCTTACAAAGTTCCTGTTTCTCTCTCCTCTGTCTGATCCCACTCACTTTTCCATTTCACCATTGAAGCGCCTTTTGAGCTTTCTCTTGTATTCTTTGAAGCTAACTTCTGAGATAAGATTTAACATTATCATTTATAATTAGCTGTCAATTGTCAATTTAGGGTTCTTGAACAATTATAACGGCATTTCATTCTTACCGTGATAATCGAGGATAATTTCAAAAGCTTGGCCTTTAAATTTTTTTTTTTTAAAAAAATATCTTTTTAGCACTCTTAAATACGAAGATATGCCTCTTAATCATAAAAGGCAATTTATTGTTATATTGATGATGATTGTGGAAGTTTAAAGAAATATATTGAGTTAATCACTTGGTTGAGAAATGAGAACTGTTGGACCCCATTTTTCACAGTGGCGACAGTTGTTAATTTCGAATTTAGGGGATAAGGGGCTTGACTTATTCAGGGCGTGTGAGATGTGTGCTGGGCCCCACTACTTCAACTACTTGAGGGAATAAAGGAGAATCAGTTACAAAGGAGCTAGGGAGGATCCTATTTCTAAGGCATAGTCAACGGTAACAAGGGCTGCTCTTAGAGTCTATATATACAAAATGTAACTTAGTTTACATTCATTCATTAACTATTAATTACTCCCAACACTTATAATCAGTCATTCTCTCCTCCTCCATTAAAATTCTGCAATATTGTATTAGTCACTATTGTATTTCCGAGCTGTTATTGACGGCGACACAACTATAGTGGATTGGTGATCAAGAGAATCACCCGTGGTTTTTCCCGTCATTCGGGTTTTCCGCGTCAACAATCGTTTGTCTTTTTATTCTTTTAATTGCGTTCTTGTTAATCGTTATTTATTACGCATTTGTTTAAGTATATTGCTCTTGTTGTTGGCTCCCTAACACCTTTTATGTACTTGGTACAAAATCGGCATAAACAATTTGGCGCCCACCGTGGGGCCCTCAGCAAGATCTATATACACTTGTCATTATTTTCTCTTACTTTCTATTCTCTCCATTAGTTCGTCTGTGCCTTTTCCTTCTTTTCTGTGTTGACAATGGCAGGAGAATGGGTGACAACTCAAGAAGTCATCGACGAACTCAACCGCGTCAAGGCAGCAATGGCTACGCTGAAGGAAAGCTACGTTGCGTCTTGCATGGAGAATCAGAGCCTGAAGTACGCCCAGCGGCATTCCAAGGGAGCTAGGTCCCGCAACGTTGACGGCGTCCCCAGGATGCCCAATCTAGATGAAGAGGCGTTCGAGACTTCGCTGAACCGTAACATTCCTTTGGACGATGAAGATTCTGACGGCGATGCTGCCGATGACGCCGTCGCTGCGCTGCAAAGAGGCCAACGACGTCCCCCTACCAGTGATCCGATCCAGCAACGCCTCCAACAACTAGAGGACATGATCGCCAGAATTCCCGGCGTCCCCCGCCCTATGGAGAAAGCGACGCTGAATAGCTATGCGGATTCGCCCTTTGCTGACCCTATTGCAATGATCGAGGTTCCGAAGCGGTTTTCTGTCCCAACCATGTCGCTCAATACAAGCAATGGATGATAACCATCTCAATTCCTCGAAGCATGCGCGAAGCTTGTATGTGCAAAGGCTTCGGGTCAGTGACTGGACCAGCCCTGCAGTGGTTTATCCATCTCGGCAACGGCACTATCTCTTCCTTTGCTCAATTAATTAACGCTTTTAATTTACAATTTGCTAGTAGCCGTAAGATGGAGAAACAAGCTAGTGATTTGCACAGAATTGTGCAAAAATCTGACGAATCTTTGAAAGAGTTTGTCAATAGGTTTAACAGGGAGAAGGTATCAATTCCCAACTGCGACGTGAGGACGGCGATTGAAGCTTTCCGACGAGGATTGGATGAAGAGTCAGATTTGTACAAAGAGCTGACAAAATATCCTTGTCCAACGTTCGAGGACGCCCAGGCCAAAGCTTTGGCTCAGATCAGGTTGGAGGAAGACATGCAATCAAGAAAAGCATTCAATGACGCCGGCAACAGGAAATCGACGCCGGCCAAACAAAGTTCGTGGCGTCCAAAGCCATACGACCGTCCGCAACAGATCCACAGCGTCCGCCAGAGTGGGGCCATAAGAGATTGGAAGAATGACCCCGGCTTGCCGCCCAAACTTACCGAATATGGGTTCAGCGTCGACGTGTCAGGTATTGTCAATATTTTACGTTCTTTAGGTAACAATGTTAAGTGGCCTTTCAGGAATGAAAAAGCAGCACCCCGACGTGACAAGTCTAAATGGTGCGAGTTCCATGGAGACCACGGACATGACACCGATGAATGTGTTGCCTTACGACGCGAAGTGGCGCACCTCCTCAAACAGGGTCATCTAAAAGACCTGTTGACTGAGAAGGGAAAAGCAACAACGTCAACATATGACGAACGACGGCAACCCCCTATGTTGCCGACACATGTGAAGGTAATCAATGTTATTAGCGGTGGATCAGATATTTATGGACTAACCTATTCTGCAGCCAAACGTCATGCGAGAGACGTCCCAAATCAAGACGCCATCCCCAAGGAACTCCGTCATCCTCGTGACGCCGAACTCGAAGCTATGCCCATTACATTCGACGAAGACGATCTCGGAGACGACCGAGACATCCACCACGACGGACTGGTAATCTCTCTAACTGTTAGCAATTGTTTACTAAAACGTGTGCTAGTGGATAATGGCAGTTCAGCCAACGTCCTTATGAAAGACACATTAGAAGAGATGGGTATCGACGAGCGCGATATCATCCGGAAATCTACCGTCCTCTCGTCGGATTCGGCGGCGAAGCCAAACATACCATGGGCGAAGTGACGTTACCCACTTACGCTAAAGGAGTAAACATACCCACCAAGTTCTACGTCGTGGACTGTCCATCCTCTTACAACGTCATCCTGGGAAGACCCTGGATCCACAGCATGAAGGCCGTCCCTTCCTCATATCACCAGCATGAGCAGCTTTGATGGGATGGGAGTGTATTTGACGGAATTTCAAATTTAAATTATTCCGGACAAGGTTACCCATTGGTGGAAGTTGATGACATTGTATCTGATTGCTTTTTATGCTCATGAGTCATGATGAAGGGATTCAGTTTGATTGTTGAAGTATGTGAGAGGTTTTTTTGTTCATTTGAGCGAAGCTGTCCAGTTGTGTCCAGTTGAATCTCTAATTTGTAGAGTTTGGTGTATCCCAAGGCTGAAAAGTTTGATAAGAGAACATATAAAAATGAGGAGCTGATAATTCTTAAAGATGAAAATGATAAAGTAGTTAAAGAAGTTGATTCTAATACAATTTGAGAGTTTGATTCAAAAGTACAGCAACCTTAGTAAGGTCTGGTATGTTTATTCATTGAGCGGTAGAAATTACAAAATGCTTTGCGATGGCACCACATGATGTTTCAAGGTTTCATATGGTTTCTTGTGCAACATTTAATTTGGAGGAAGTTTTACAAGAATGGAGGAAAAAGAGTTCAAATCATGAAATTATCACTCCCGAGGTTTACAAAGAAATGGAAAAAGAGGTTCGCGAGCTTCAAGTGCATTTTGTTAGAAAAATGTCTCCACTTTTTTAGATCACTTGATTTTATTCGATCTACTAAGCAGTCAGATCTAAAGAGAATGTAAAAATAGCAGTTTTTCTGTATTGAGATCAATGTTCTTGTAGTGATAACATGATGTGGTACACTGTTTTGCTGATTCATACATACAACAAGCTCACAAGCTCACAAGCTCACAAGGCAAGCAGAGACCAGAGTGACAGATCATGTGAATAAGAGAAGCCACGCCTAAAAAATCTATACTAATATACACAAACTTGTAACATTGTTATTCACGGGCTAGAATTTCCTATGAATGACATAAACAACTAAACCAGCCGAGTAAAACAAACAATACAACAGAAAGGGGAAAAAAGAAATATCATGTACATAATTTGACGACAACACTATCAAAGCTTCAGCCAATAATGAAGTTTGCAATTGCGGTTCAGAACTCCTGTTTGAAATTTTTGGAGTCGCTGGTTCAAGCACAACATCCACCTGGAGCCGCCGCCCTTTGATCTTGCTTCTGTTTTAAGATATTCCTTTTTCCCACAGTAGACCCTTCTTCCAAGAGACTTGGGATGTCCATAATCTGTAAAAGGTAGACTACAAGTCAAATCCATCATAATTTTTCCTAGTAACATGGATAATTATAAATTAATAACATACAGAGTGGTATATATTGGTCCTATAATTGATTCTTTTTCAAGTGTAGACTGCTGTATCCATGACTTTGTTGAGGATACATGGAAGAAAACAGAGAGTGGGAGATCCATGATCCCTTTTTTGGATGAACCCGGGGAGGGAAGAGATGTACAGGGATCCATTTTCTTTTTCTGTTAAATAAACCAAATTCTTCCACAATTAAAAGATCTGTAAGAAAAATGCTAGACTTAAATTTGGTTTGATCATCAAAAATGACAAAGTGGGTTGATAGTTCACCAAAAAAAAGATACAAAAAAAATTCTTAGAATTTACCCAGGCTTCAAGTCCTTAGGTAGTAAAAGCATATTATCCCCCTAAAACTTGAGGCAATTGTTTAGACTTTAGACAACAAAAAACGTCTTTAATATACAAAGATCACCTCGAAAATGCACTGAAAATGTTGTTTTATGGTGATTAAGTTTCATTACTCTGAACATTGGCATAGCAAAATTACTTATATTATCATTATCATTATCATTATCCCCATCTACTACTACCTGCCAAATAGATTAATAATTTAATATATTAGGTGAATATGCACAAAGTTTCATAATAAATTTAATTAAGTGCAGATGTATCATGGTCCACAGTAGAAATTAGAATTGTTCAAGAAGTTCGACTAACTATTAAGTAGAGTAAAAATACTTCCTGCATCCAACTATATACAACTCGCCAGGAAATAGAACTTCAAGTATCCAACTACAACATTAACAATGACTCTTGAGCACAATTGCGTGTGCAATTGCTTCTTCTCTAAATACTACACAATGCAGCTGTGGCCACCGTAATCTTATTTAATAAACTATATTACTTCTAATAATCTCAGACACGCACTGTCGTCCTAAACAATGGTATGTGAAAACACCTTGCACGTATACCAGCACAATTATTAGTAGAAAAATAACAAATTACCTTCAAAGCGAGCTCTTCAAAGCACTGTTCCACATTTTCTCGAGTTTTCGCGCTGCATTCAAGAAATAGACTACCTAACTGTTGTGCAAGAGCCACCCCTTCTTCCCTAGTCACAGCTCTTTCTGAATCCTAAAATCAAAAACAGTGAGTTCGTTATATCAATAAGCGTCAACCTTCAAAAGGGAATGTAGTACTTTTTTTTTTTTGACAACGAGAAAACTTGCATTAATTAAAAGAAAAAAGTACAACTTAAAACTAATACAAAGAAACATAAAACAAAGCAAATAAAGCTAAAGACGCTTCAGATGCTCTTACATACTCTATGAAACAAAAATAAACTATTACAAGTCCATTCCAACTTAAACTTGTCGCGAGCGATGGAAGGTAGGATTGGGTTGAATGTCTTGAAGAAGACCCGATATGAGAGGGAACCTGTTGAGAGACGAAACCAAGACGATCTTCAGGAACGGATTGCCGCATCCCATCTAACGGACATAAATGTCTGCTAGACAAAAAATCCCAAGGCCCTTGAACGGAAATAGCTATTAAAGTAGAAATTTAGCCATCTTGGATTTGAGTTGCAAGACCTTTTTGTTCCTTTTTCAAAAAAGCTCGATAACATCAAATTTAAGAAAAATCTCTCCTTTGAACTGTTAATGTTCCAAAAAGTTCCTAAGATCACCCCAATTCCTGATAGCTAAAGCTCATGAAAGAGGGGTAAAGAATGAAAAATAGACAATGTCCTAGAAGAATAAAAAAAAAAAAAAATAAAGAACTCGACAGTTGTTTTAACTACTGTACCAGCCTCCAGTACAAAAGAAAATATAATCAATGTGGTGATCCAAGCACTTGTATAGAAAATATAGTCTAAGGTATGCAAAATCTTGCAATACAAGCTTTACTATTAGGAAAATAAATAGATCTACTCATCAATTCATGCTCTATTGCTCTAGATAGTTATAATAGAAACATGGAGAAACAGGATTTACCTTATCAACTTTATTTCCCACAAGCATCTTGACACAATCTTGATTGGTGGAGTAGAGCTCAACCTCTTTAGCCCAAACATCAGACAAGTTGGTAAAAGTTTCTCTTCTTGTGACATCATACACTAAAATGACAAAAAAAGGAAGGAAATCATAAACAAAAAGGAAACGCAATCGTCCTACACTAATGCAGGGAGGTCACAGTTGTAAACAGTTTTGCAGCATAATGCTAGTATAATGGACAAGGCTAAGTTAAACGGTCAATTAATGCTGTACGCTGACTGCAAAATGCAGAAACGCTAATTAAGGTGTATGGCTGCAGATACACTATGTGCGTTCTCGCCATTTAAATGAACATAAGATGCAATATATACCCAAATGAGATGTTCGAATGCAGTGTTCTCCATGGATTTGATTCACTAAAAACTTGAGAAAGAACTGATGAGAAGAAAGGACAGCATAAGACAAAGGAAAACAAAGAGTTCTTATTCTTGATTACCCCAAATTAATTCAATAGTTTAGCATTTTCCTTACTTATACAAGTCATGTGGCCAGCTAAAAGCACATATCAGACTAAGTCATGCTAACATGAAAAATCCAACAAATGACGAAGCAAACAAAAAATACCGTAAAAGAAGCAAATGATCCCCAACACAGAGTCACATGATCCCTCGCACCTCAGAACAAGCCTCAATAAAAGAATCAGAAATGGTTTGATTTAAAAGAAACACATATATCCACGATCCTACAAGGGAGCCATGGAGGAAAAGATTAATCTTGTCTACTTACAAATTGAAACTATGCTCAGAGTCTTATTGAAGTAGTTGCTCTAATGTTTTAAAGAGGAAATATTCATAAACAGAGCATACCAAGAATAATCCCTTGGGCGCCTCTGTAGTAGGAACTTGTTAACGTTCTAAACCTCTCTTGTCCAGCTGCAAAGGAGATGACACACAAGTTAGCACTACTCTTTCTGGCTAAAGCTTAGTTCAACGAAAGAATTGGCAGAAAAATTAATGCATAAATGAGAATTACAAGGAAAGATGGGTACAGCCAGAAAGGTGACTTCTACAAGAGACTTTGAAAGACGCATATAATATCGCTTTATACAAACAAGGTTAAGATTTACCTCAACTAATGAATGAGTGCAATAATGCTATAGATATACTGTATAAGATTAAGCGATCAAAGTTTCAGCAAAAAAAGAAAAAGAAAAGAAAAGAAAAAATCTTACTGATATCTTACCAATGAACTTTTCATCTTTAAAAGTCCCTACACAACTAGACCCCATCAGAAATCGACCAAAGCAAAACCCTACCCCAAAGAAGATAATCGATTTTGGGCTAAATTTCCTGATGGAAAACGCGAGTTCATCCAAGGTCGAACAACACAATAAATTCTAGATCTAACTCAACCCACCACGTTTTCTCCCACCCGATTCATAAACCACTTCATTTTATGAAATGATATGAGATTAAGATAACCTTCCTGAGCAAATACCTTGTGCTAATAATATCATTAGATCTCGCACGATTTTTTTTGCTAGACTCTGAACATCATTTGTACGGTTGAATTTGGCTACATTTTGAGTTGTTATTCGAGACCTACATTTTGTAGATTCTATGTACATAGCATTCACTATTGGATATAGAGAGAGTGTCTTAAAATCCATTACCCCATGTCCCCGTTGGATTAACCCCAACCCCAACCCGTTTGACAAGTATACATACAGTCAACAGGCCACAACTAGTATGCATATATTTAGGATTAGAGGTGAATGATAAGAATGCGTTAAAATAACTACATCCTTGTATCCATTGAAACTAGATGCAAGATAACATCAAACCATGAAGGAAAAAAGCAGTGCATTGTGGAACTAGTTACCACTCACCAGTGTCCCATATTGTAAGTTTCAACCTCTTCCCACCAACGGTCAGCATCTTGATCTTGAAATCGACTCCTAGACAACATTAAGATGAAAAACCCAAGTTTAGCATGTATATCATCTTGGCAATATCAAATTCCAGATTATCTATAAAAAGAAAGCCACATTGCACAAAATCCCATCCCAATATGGCTTTGCCTACCAAAATTAAGAAATTCGACACGAGTTCAAATCAAATACTTTAGTACTGGATACCTAACAACCTAACTCGGTAACTTTATTCGAAAGATAGATGAAGACAGTTCCCGAATCAAGTTTCTGGTACAAGTAAGAGAATTAACCAAAAAGACGGAAGCTGAATTCCATCTCTGATTCCACCGTTCACTCCAACATTGTTATATAGAAAAATACCTCTTAACTTTTATTTAATTTATTGAATTTTGAACACGAACATTTTTTAAAAAACGCATTGAATAATTCTTAAAAAGAGTATATTCAATTGTTTATTTAACAAAAAATATCCCGTACATTATACACCGGTCCAAATACTAGTTGTAAAAAAGTCTTAATTTTGATTTCTAGCCATTCAATTAGTAACTAGTTTTTAGGCTCGAGCTATGCCCCGAGTAAAGACATTTTCATTTATTAATACTTTACTTTAGAATAATAACACTGAATCTGACGTGGTTTAGTGGTTAAGACTTCAATATATGAGCTTGAAGTCATGGAATCAAATCTTATACAATGTATTTTTTAATTTTTTTTATTGTATGTGAATTACATGGATTAAAAAATCTTATAGATTACTTTACTAACACACCAGGAAGGAATACCACATTTTCCTCATCACGAATCGCGATACCTTTATTGCTTTCTTTCCTAAATTTATGGAACCCGAAAATTAAAATTTCAATTAATAAGTACTCCTAGAATATAATTCAGTTGATTTTTTTTTTTTTTTTTGTTTTTGAGAATATTCAATTGAAATTATTCCTCCAAACAAAAAAACACAGCCTAAAATTATGTAATAAACAAAGTTACAAAATCATAAAAATGAACCTACGGTAGTAATACTGTTAAAATAATAAAACAGAATAAACAGGTACAGTACTATTTTATTGATCATTTCATCTGTAGAAGTAGGAACAAAAAATCCAGATCCAGAATACTGGAAATAATAAAAAAAAGGAAGAAAACGACAGAAAATAAAAAGTGTCGGCAAAAATGATGATCAAGTAATTGTATTATTGTTGAAGATAATTCCAAAAAAAGAAGAGGAAAATTACCAATAGTAGGGGAAAGATCATCAAGAGCTTTAGAAATGAAGCTAACAAGCAAGCTACTTTTGCCAACTCCAGAATCACCGATTAACAAAACTTTGAAAGATAGATCATAATTACTACTACTATTCTGATTATTTGAACTTGAACTCATTTTACTTTTTCTCTCTCTTACCAAAATTAATTCTTTGTTTGTGTGTGTAAATTGTAATGCAGGAGAGGAGATGAGATGCTTTTATTAGAGAGAAAAAGATGAAGAATTAAAGAATCTTTTTATAACGGAGAAGAAGAAAACGGGTGAGAACTGAGAAGAGAAGGGAAAGAAGGCAAGAGAATTCGTTGCTTTGTTTCTGGTGTTTGGTGTTTAATTTGCAGAGGAGAGAGAATTTCGATAGCGTTATAACAAGTTTCAAGTTTTTTCAAGCTTGAAGAGAGGGGAGAGAGATATGTGAGGTGTCGTGATTGGAAATCAAGCACCTGGCACCTGACTCCTAAAGAGGAGGAACAACTGCGTTTATTTATTATACACCCGGATATATTATGTACATGGCATATAAGACTATTTTTTGTAAGGGAAATATATAGGAATTAAATCTTGTCTAATCTATGATAAAAAGTGATAAAAGGAGGAGGAGGAAGAGATGCGGGTTTAAGTTACGGTGTGAAGGCCAGGGTCACTATCTAATGGCAAGTCCCAAGAGTTCACCCAATAATGTCATTTTCGAGGTGGGGTCCAAGTTGGTCACTAGGACTGAAATTTTTTTACTGCTTCTTTGATTGTGACGTTTGAGCTTCTATAACTACAATTTAAAACTGAGAGGCGTTATAGGTTTTTTTTTTTTTAAAAGAGAAATTTCATTCATCAAAGCTAAATAGCATCTATAATAGATATTAAACAAACCAAAATACAATCAAATAAGACTAAATCAAACTTATCTTCAAACAAACTACAATGATAGCCTTATCAAGCAATACAACGCCTTTCTTTTGAAATTGTTGTCTTAAGCGCTAAAGATGAGGAAGTTTATTATTATGACGTAGTTGAGGAAGAGCAATCGTGATCAAGGCCTCGCAACTTTAACCAATGAAATACCACACATAAACACAAACTAGATACAACATACAAAAACAAACTAACACACCCCATACGGAGACTAAAAAGCCACCACACAGGTGGAACTTATTGAAACAACCCAAAAACCAAACAAAAGCCGATACCAATTGCTAGCGTTTCCGCACAAAACTACCCCTGCATTCCAACTTTGCCGACGTGGGAAGGAACCACGCCAGACTAACACGAAAAGGGGAAAGGGAAAGGGAGGCCCGACTCACAACTAGGGAAGGGGATGGAAGCCCTAAACTCTAAACGAAACCGGGAGGGGAAAGGGAAGGGAAGCCCGAAACCGACGACAAACGAGGGGAGGGAGAGGGGAGGGGAAAGGGGAAACCCAACGGACTACAAGGGGAGGGGGATAAAATCTAACAAATGTGATAGGAAAAAACTTGGATAATGATAGAGTGAGCTTATATCGGAAAAAAAAAATTGATAGAGTCAGCTAAGTGTTGGCAATCCTTATAAGAGAGTTAAAGAGAAAGTATAATAAATGTAATAGTTGTAGGGACGTTTTCTCTCTTAAAAAATTGAATTTAATATCGTTTCCTCTCTATTTCTCTCATGAGAGTTACCAACCTACGGGGCTACCCAAACATTCTCCAAAAACTTCATTTACCCACTGGGTAATAATCCACCCAATAGCAATAGACATTATTAAGTGGGTAGATGCATCAATCTCCAATACAATACTATACTTATTTTGTTTTTTTTAAATTGCACCATTTGAACTTTGCACAAATTTTAAGAAAAGGTGAGATCCATTTACCCACTTATTTGGCAATTAATTGGGTTGAGATGTAGGTGAAATGAGTGTAAAAAGGTAAAATAGCTCCCAAAAACTTTGCCAAAAATAAAAATCGTCCAATTAAAAGGAAACACCTATAAATGAAAAATGGTGTAATTAATAAAAAAAGAGGAAGTATATACAAACAAAAATACTTAGAGGTGGCAAACGGGTTATACGGGTCTGGTCATATTCAGGTCAACTTTGTGTTCGGGTCGGGAGCAGGTTTGATGAGTCGAGTCAACATTGGGTCGGTTCCAATCGTGTCGTGTTGGTTTGGGTCGGGTGAAAAAATAAAACACATAAATTAATGTTTGTGAAAAATATTTCATTATTATTTTCAAGTTATTATTTTCGGGTCACTCCATGACGGATAGACTCGGGTCGGGTTATTTCGGGTTTCTGTTCTATTTCGGATGGTCACTTTCGAGTGAAGAACACGGGTCTCGAGTCGGGTATTTCAGTGCGGGTCAACGGGTGCAGGTCTATTTTTCCGACTATAAAAATACTACTAGTACTTCCTTTGTTTTTTTAATTGCAAAATGTCTTTTTTCACTTTTGCCGAGACACTTCTTTGAAAGTCAATGTCTCTAATTGCGTATAAGTAAAAAATTATAAAAAAATTGATATTTGAAATCCTTGTATTGTGAAGAATCTAATAAGACCTCGCTTGACTATGTTTTTTCGTATATGACGATGCGAGATAGCTTAATTAACAAGTTGATATATAGTACCAAAATGAAATGGTGCAATTAAAAAAAGCCAAAGAAAGTATTAACAAAAACACTACATTTAAGTACATGAACATATGTTTATATATCATGGTTATGAGTTTATCATTTCTCTGAATGATAATACTCCAAAGTCCAAACTTGGGATATATAGTAACAATTATTACTTTCTAAAAAAGAAGTTACATGAGGAATTACAATGACACAAATTTTCCATGCATTACATACCTAAAATTATTTTGAAAAGATACCCTCTATGGTTAAGAATTGAGATTATACTAGAATTATTCATAATTAGATTTATCTTTATTATTCTTGTGAATTGTTTAAGCTTTTTTTTTCTGTTTGTTTTAGAAAAAGAATTCGTAGATTTGCCGAATCTTATTTTTGTTTTAGAAAAGAATTCATAGATTTTGATACCAGCTAGAGTAGCCAGTTTCAATAATGGAGGCATGGAACCTGCAGGTACATAAAATCATGAAAAAGATATTGCTGTCATTCTTGATTACGTTGTAGACATCATAAGTAGACAGTAAAACCTACTTAATTATGAGTTAAGTACAAGCTGGTTATGAGGTGGATTTACGTAAAATATCTGGAAATGGGATATTTTGCTTCCTTTTATTCCCCTCCCTTTCTAGTTGCAAACAAAGTTCAAATGTTTCCAAGTTTGAACTCTTTCAGCTGTACATTAATATCTCCATCTGGAAAAATTATTAAGAAAAACAAGAGAAGCATTTTTTAGGAGAAAAGGCACTTTTAAAGGAGACAAATGTAGGAGGGAAATGAATCATTGATCCAGTAACGCCTCTTTTTCTATGTTGCCTATCATTCATGCTGCTGATTATAATAATATAATCCTTCTCAATTATACTCCCTCTGTCCCACAATATAGTGTTTGATTTTCATTTTCTCACGAAAATTAAGGTAAATAGAATCTAAGAGGAAAGTAATGACTTTCTATTTATTTAAATAAATGTTGCATGGAAAAAGGTTATTTTAGGAGAGAGAATGGAGAATAATTGGTGAAAGAGCAATAAATGTAACCCTTGGGTTGAATAAATAAAGCAAAAAACTAATTTCAAGAAGCAAATAAATGATGATGACACGATTTTTCTAGGTAAATCACAAAAAAAAAAATCATTTAAAACTAGGAAAAAATCATGAGAGAGAAAGTTAGAGTGAGAGAGTGTGAGGAAAACCCCTATCAATGGAAAATGGTGAATCGTAAAAGGCCATTGAGAAATCCACCTTTTGCGTCAAGAACACGCTTTGTCAATTTCTTACCAATTGATATCCACAAGAATGAACTTAGCCAAATCTTTAGCAAATTCGGTCACATCTCAAACATCTACATCCCCTCTCATACAAAACCAAACACCCACCACAGATTTGCCTTTATCAAATTTGATTCCTCATTGTCTTTAGCCCTAGCCATTGAAAACATGAATGGTGCCCAACTAAAAAGAATGCGTCTTCGTGTTTATCCGGCAAAATATGATACTAAACATCCGACCACCGCTCTCCGCAGACCAGATGCCCGTTCCCTCATATTCCCTTATCATTCTCCCTCAAAGCCCCCTATGTATCTTCAAAACCTTCGAGACGCTAGGTCCTACAAGGAAGCTGCTATGAATCATCCCTCACCATATCAAACTAAACCTCCCCACTCTGGGCCAAGGGATCCCAAAACCCCAAAGAACTAGCCCAAACAACTATCCAATTAACCCAAAAATACAATGCATCCCCCCCCCCCTGAGCCGGACCCCAAGCCGGATTGTTTCAAATTTGAACCAACCCAAGTGAGAAGGATGAGCTCAAGAACACTTGGTAAGGATGTGGAAACAATCAGGGATAGTCTGCTGGTTAAAACTTTAGATGGTGAAGAACTCATATCTATGGAGGGCATGAAATGCTCGGAAAATGAAGAACTATTCGCACGGAGTGTCATGGGAGTGGCATCCTCATCCCTCTCCTCAAGTCAAATTCTTGAGTGTATTGCAGCTGAAGGGGTTACATGCTTATCCATTAAACCTCTTGGAGGAATGCTGCACCTTATTTCCTTTCTAAGCTTGGAAGATAAGGAAGCTATGATCAAGAGCAAATGGCTAGAAAAATGGTTCCAAGATCTTCGAAATATAAATCAAACAAGTGCCTCTCTCTCGGAGGTGCGCTCAAATCGAATTTATGGTGTTCCTCTTTCTGGGTGGGGATACGATAATTTTTATAATATTGGGTGCATTTTTGGTCGGGTTCTATCTGTTGATCATTCGAACTTCGACCACGCTAAAGTCCTTATTTTCACGGACTGTCTATTCACCATAAATTGCTTCATGGCAATTCAAATAGATGACAATCATCACAAAATCTGCGTATCAGAATCAAATTATCAGAAATGTGGTTGATGTACACAACAAGATGTCAAATGCCAGATCACCTCCATCTCCATCTGCAAGTTCTGACGATGAACTCTTGCATGAAGAAAATGTCCCAAGAAAGGCGGCTGGTATTCCACGGGCACTTTTCCAAGAAAAAGTTGTTAATGGCAACAGTAATGATTTCCTTGAGAATGATGACAAATCCTACAAAAACACCTTTCCCAAATCTCCCACCTATGATGACTTAAACCAACCACTTCCCTCATTAAATGTCTTGTCCCCGTCCAATCCTCTACCAAACAAGGATTCGTTATCCAAAACGTCTCATATGCCAAACAAGGATTTGATATCCAAAACACCTCATCTGCAATCATCTGTTCCGTCAAAAGTAAATCTATCCAACTGGCAATTATCCACTTTTCCCACTTGCCAAAGCCCAGCCCAAAATGTTGCATCCCCACCAAAAAGGAGTCAGATTATTTCTTATAATTTACAGGCCCATAAAAAGCAATTTCCTACCATACCAACCTCAAATAGATTTGGGCCACTGCAAAAGCCTAAGGCATCTCTATCCTCAAACTCTTCAAGCTCGGAGTCCCGTGTTCCCACCCGGCTTCGAGGATTTTATCTCACCAAGAACCAAGTCCGCCCGCCTATGCGAAAAAATTGAGAAAAAGAGAAGAAAGCCCAAAAAAACTCCTTCTCAAAAAGCCTATCCCTGTTCCCCTCTCAAGTCCTCGAGCGGGCCTCCTCCCCCTACTTCTCCTCCCTCCATTTGTCTCAATGTTTCTGATGTGATGAGAATTGCAAACCTGCTCGAGCTTAAATTCGATGGATCCCCCGCCACTCTTCGCCTTCGCATTGAGAATATTTTATCCCGTCAAAAGCAAGACTGGGAGTGCACCAAACCATAATCCCCCCACCACCTCATCTCTCACCCCTCCTTTGTGTTTTCAATGATCATCTTATCTTGGAACATTCGTGGCCTAGGGGCTAAAATCAAAAGAAGTGCCCTCCGCAAATTAATCCAATCCCATAATCCTCTTTTTGTCTTTGTCCAAGAATCCAAACTGGAAAAACTCTCACCCTATTTGATGCGTTCTATATGGAATGATCAAAATATTGGTTGGGCTTATAGTGCTTCAGTTGGAAACTCCGGTGGACTGATATCACTATGGCAATCGGATTTTTTTGTTATGGAATCCAGCTCATGTGAAAAGAATTGGATCGCTATCTCAGGATCCATTCCATCCAAAAACTTCAAATGTACTCTCGTGAATATATACAATTCATGTGATCATGAAATTAGGGCTCAAACATGGATGGATCTCATCTCTTTTCAGGCCACTTCGAATTTGCCATGCCTCTTGATGGGGGACTTCAATGAAATTTTGAGTGCGAGCGAGAGAGGAAGCAACTTGATTTCCACTAACGGCTCGAATGCTTTCAAGTCTTTTTTGCGAGAACCGAATTTGCTTGAAATCTCTTCCTCACGTGGGCAATTCACGTGGTTTAGAGGAAACTCTAAAAGCAAGCTTCGACCGGTTGTTTCTCACCACAGATTGGCTCACGCCTTTCCCCTTCACTCTCGGTGTCTATTCTCAAACGTAACCTCTCGGATCATAGCCCTTTGCTAGCAAGCGGACTTTATCAAAAATTGGGGACCGAAGCCTTTCCGCTTTCTTAACCGCTGGTTCTCTCATCAATATTGCATCAAAGTCATCGAAGATTCATGGAAACAGGCAGAAAATGTCCCAATCATGGAAAAACTTAGATGTGGAAAACGAAAACTCAAGGCATGGAATAGCTCACACTTTGGCTTGATCGATGAAAAAATTCGCTCATGTGAAAATAGCATGCATGATTTGGATCAAATTGCAAATAACCGTGATTTGAAGGGAGGAGGAATTACTCGCCGCACGAACCGCGCAAAATGATATGTGGAGATGGATGAAAAGGAAAGAGTCATTTTGGGCGCAAAGATTCTCGATCCAAATGGCTTAAGGAAGGGGACAAAAACACTCGGTTCTTCCATACTCTTGCTTCAATCGGGAGACGCAAAAATAGTATTGAGCAACTGGAAGTCCATGGATCTCTCATATCTGACCCCCTGGAAATAAAAAAAGAAGCGAACATATTCTTCCATGATATCTTTACTGAAGAATTCTTGAATAGACCGGTCTTCTCAAATCTTGGTTTTGATAAAATATCTACAAGTCAAGCCGCAAAACTTATTGAAAAGTTCACCCCTGATGAGATTGATAATGCTGTTGCATCATGTGACTCATCAAAAGCACCTGGGCCTGACGGCTTTAATTTTGGTTTTGTCAAAAGGCTTGGCATGTTATCAAGCCCGAATTCTATGAAATTGTAAACGAGTTCTCGGGGCTTCTTGTCGTCTGCCACGAGGGTCCAACACGGCCTTCATCACGTTAATCCCAAAAATCCAGGGTGTCTGTGGCTTGAAGAATGTTCGGCCAATCAGTATGGTCGGCGTAGTCTACAAAATTGTGGCAAAAATTCTCGCCCAAAGGCTAAAGCAGGTTATTGGATCCATCATTAGCTCCTCATCAATCTTCCTTCATAAAAGGAAGACAAATTTTAGATGGGGCCTTGATTGCAGGGAGAGATCATTGAATCCTACAAGCGAAATCGTGCAAAGGCAAGTGCTCATGAAACTTGATTTTCACAAAGCCTTTGACAGGTGTTTCTTGGGGCTTCCTAGATTGGGTGCTTGAGCGGATGCACTTCCCGGATAAATGGAGAGATTGGATTAGAACATGTATAATGTCCGCCTCCGCTTCCATACTCATCAATGGCTCCCCGACCACCCCGATCAAATTACAACGCGGCTTCCGACAAGGTGATCCCTCTCACCTTTTTTATTTGATATTGTTGTTGAACCCTTAAACCTCCTTATTCAAAAAGCCATCTCGCTGAAACTTTGGGATGGTCTCGAAGTATGCAAAAATGGATCCAAAATCTCTCACCTACAATATGCGGACGACACGATTCTCTTTTGTCCGCCTAATATTGATTTTCTCATGAGCATCAAAAGCACCTTGATTATATTTCAACTTGCTTCAGACTACAAGTTAACTTCCATAAAAGCTCGATTATTGGGCTTAATGTTGAAAAATCATAGTTGCAAATGGCGACATGCAACCTTCTTTTGCAAAATAGGTGAACTTCCTTTCACCTATTTAGGTCTCCCGATTGGATGTAACTCATCCAAGATTTCATCTTGGGATCCTATTCTTGATCGTATGAGCAAAAAACTTGCACCATGGAAAGGCAATATTCTATCAATTGGTGGGCGTGTGGTGCTTATTAAGGCCTCTTTATCTAGCCTTCCCTTGTACTACATGTCCCTCTTTCCGATGCCGATTGGGGTTATTGAGAAAATCACAAAAATTCAAAGATCCTTCCTATGGAGCGGGTCAATGGAGAGGAAATCACTTCCTCCTATTGCATGGCATTTAATCCAACCGCCTAGAGAATTAGGTGGCTTCGAGTGTAGGGAATCTCCTACACAAAAATATGGGTCTTCTTTTTAAGTGGTTATGGAGGTTTTTAAATGAACCACAAGCATTATGGAGAAAAGTGATTCAAGACAAATACTGTTACAAGGCTCTCACATGTGCTACAGACTTCCAGCGCCCCAAAATTGGTGGGTCATGGAAACAAATTTGCACCTCCCTACTTCGTAATACCCAGGTATCTAATATGATCTCCACTTGTATCAGGAAAAAGGTTGGGAATGGTTTTGAAACCTTGTTCGGCATGAGTTGTGGCTAGGGAGAAGCCACTTAAGCTTGCTTTCCCAAGATCAAGTTTCACCTAAGCCCAAATCAAATGGGCTCCATCTCCTCTTTGGGCTTTTGGGATGGATTTGAATGGAAGTGGTGTCTGGCCTGGAAAAGGCAGCTTCGTCCACAAGATTTGGCTGAGCAGCAAGCCCTCCTTTCCGCTTTGCAACAGGTTGTTCTCTCTCCCCTAGAACCCGATGTTATAATATGGTCTCCTAGCAAGAATGGTTCTTTCTCTCGTCAAATCGATTGTCATGGAACTCACAAAGGCAGTGGCACCATCATTCTAATAAATCATTCAAAGGGTTGTGGAAGGGGCTTGTCCCTTATCGCATTGAAATCTTTACTTGGTTAGCAATGCAAGAAAAGTTGAATACAAAAGCCAAGCTTGCCCGTCTTGGCATCATCCCAAACTGTGGATTCGGTCTCGTACTTTTTGTGGGCTCTCGCAGAGTCTCCTAATCACTTACTTCTCCATTGTCACTTCTCATGGAGTCTTTGGGCTTGGTGGTTACAATTATGGGATCTAACTGGGTGCCCCCGTCATCTATAAATGAGGCATTTCATCAATGGCTCCACCCGTGCCATAAATCTTTCTTCAAAAAGTATGGTGTGCCACCTTCTTCATCATTCTTTGGACACTATGGAAAGAAAGAAATGCTCGATGCTTTGAAAACGTAACAAACAATCTATCTCATCTTCAAAATCTTGTCCTCTTTCAGGCTTTCATGGTGGATCAAAGGGTGGAATGATGACTTCCCATACAATTCGGATGACATAATCCGAAACCCTTTGTGCCTACAATGGTCTTACAGCCAACATCTTTGTCGCAAAAAACTAAGCTTCCCTCATCTCAAGATTCTCTATGGGTACCTCCTCCAGCCTAACTTCTTGAAATGGAACGTCGACGCGTCATTAAAGCCATTTTCCCAAAAAATCGCTATTGGAGGCGTTCTTCGTGGGAGCCGACGGGAAATTCATGTGCCTCTTATCAAGTCCAATTCCCTTATGGAAATCAACCACGCGTAAGTTTTCGCAATTCATAGAGCATTAAAAATTTTGCTTGCCTCTTCCCATCTTCAATATTCATCGGTAATAGTGGAATCCGACTCGGCAAACGCGGTCAAGTGGTGTAATGGTGAATGCTCGTGTCCTTGGTGCCTCAATTTCATCTTACACTTCATTCGAAACACTTTGCTCTCTTCGCCCGGAGTTAGCATTGTGTATAAAAGTAGAGATTCCAATATGGTAGCGGACTCTCTTGCAAAACAAGGGGCTTCTCGGACTTGATGATTTCGTGGCTTGGCTTTAGCAGCTCCTAATACCCCATGGCATGATGGTTGTAGATGAGATGACTAGAGCAATGTGGTTAAGCCTAGCTTTAGTTGTTGTCACCATTTCCTTTCCTTGTGATGTAATTCGGATGTGTAATCCTCGGCTTTTACAACCTAATTAATGAAAGGAATAAAACCAAATTATCAAAAAAAAAAATCACAAAAAAAAATTTATGAAATTAAAAATAGAACCAAACACTATATTTTGGGTGTTATTATGGAACGGAGAGGGTATAAATTATAACACATTGACTTTTACATTATTTACGTGCTTCATTTTAGCTTTAACTCTTAGTATATAAAAAAAATGCTATTATGTAAAATGAGATTAATTTCGCTTCAATGTATATCTTCGTAATATTAAGTTTCGTAAGTTTAAGGTTTTTTTTTCTTGTACTACCTTTACTTTTCTTGATTTAAATTTTTCCCACCTTTTAAATTTTTCTTTGAATTTTATCACCTTTTGTTGGGTCAAATGTGACAACATTACCGCTTGAAAATGGAATCAATCCAATTTTTCATCCAAATGGACCTCGCTTACCATTTTTTCAAAATTTTCCCCTTTTTATTTATCTCCTCTTCCCTCGATTTTCATGTACAAATCCTACATCAACTTCTCTACTTATTCAACAATTGCTATTAATTTTTCCATCAAAAAAGAAAAAAATGTTGTGATTATTACCCACACTTCTAAAATCAACTCGAAATTTATAATCATGCTATGAAGTCTTCACACCTTGTCGATCATCTTTGTTTTGCTAGTGTATCAATTTACACCACAACACTCCCAAAATTAACATGGTATAAAGTACATAACTCCTTAGAATGCAACATAACGAAAACTCCCCGTAACAATGCTAGAATATTTTCACACCTTGTCGATCATCCTTGTTTTGCTAGTGTACTTGTGACCCCATTTGGCCCACACCCCTTGTAACTCTTAAGTGTTTTAATAGTAGTATTCCCACACATTTGCTTTCTTCCAAGTACTTGCATCTCTCTACCAAAACCTACAAAAATGGCAAATCATACAAAGATAAACAAAAGTAGTTAATCAACTCGGAGGAAACAAATAGAAATTGGCTAGAGAGAGAAAGGGAGAGTCCGAGAGAAAAACCCTTCTTCATCTCACCCCCATCATCCATCATCCCATGAAATCTGGATCAAGTATCTTGGTGGTCTCTTTTGCAATTTCGGTAAAATCATCTCCCTCCCACGGCATCCAAAACTGTCTTCATCAATCATCTCCTCTCTGGACACTCAATCACTCCGACATTGGTGGTCTCTTTTGCAATTTCGGTAAAATCGACCATATTGTTATCCCCACCTCACCAAAACCATCAATCCATTTTCGCTTCGCCTTCATTCGATTTCATGACTCGAATGCCCAAAAAGCTGCTATCAGGGAGATAAATGGTGTGAATTTAGAAGGAAGAAAAATCTTGGTGCAACCAGCAAAATTTGAAACCACAATCCACCCAAACATTTTCCCCCTTAATGCCATCAATAATCCCAAACAACAGCCTACCCTTAAAACTCTCCCTGGTCCCCGTCGCCCCCACCAACCATCCGTTCGAGACCACCGCTCCTATAAGGATGTCTCTTCCCCAAACCAGCCCTCTCATATCCACCCCTCTCCATCCCAGCATGACCTTCTAAACACAGCTCATAAAATTGAAGAACCCATCCTAGACTTCTTCTATAAAAACCCAAGTGTTTCGAGGAAGGCCAGTTCCAAACTTCTTGGTGAGGCCACCGTTGCTGCCAGGGAAAACCTCTCACCTGCTCAAATAGAAGATGAACCAACATTGGTAATTGAAGGTAGTTGCTCAAAGGTCAACCAAGAGCTTCATCAAAGGAGTGTCTTTGCTGTGGCAATATCATCCCAAACTTCAGATGAAATTCTAAAAACAATCCTGGCGGAAGGTGTACTTTGTTTAAACATCAAACCCATGGGAGGCTTACTCCACCTCATCACTTTTGACTCAATTGAAGACAAAGAGGCCATGATTGCAAGTAAATGGCTGGACCAATGGTTTGCGGTGATACGCAATATAGACAACTTGGTGGCACCTCAATTGAGACAAACTAACCTTAGAATTCATGGAGTCCCATTCGTTGCTTGGAACTACGAAAATTTTCATAAGATTGCAAGCATCTACGGAAGAGTAATTTCCATTGATTACTCAAATTTCGACTGTGCCAGGGTTATGCTAATCACTGACTGCATGTTTAAAGTCAATTGCAAAATTCACTTGAAGATTGATGATTCGGTTTTCCCAATTTATACTTTCGAAGATGACTCTCACCCTCAACATCTGGTGAGCATGGATCTTGATCATACAAAGGACAAGCAAGGTAACTCTCCTGTTCAATCTAATCTTCATAATCTTGCTGGCCATAGTGCCCTGAAATTTCCTAGATCAAAACCAATTAGAACCAGACCCTTCACCTTCTCACCATAGTCCAAAATCTAACCCATTAGTCATTATGGAATCGCCTGGGGAACATGGAAGCCCCCTCGAAAATATTCCATGCGCCGCCCTTGAGTCACGTGCTCATAATGATGACATTCAAACCTTAAAATCTTGCCGAATACGCTTCTTGGGAATAAGTCTTCACTATTGCCTAATAATGAGATGTCGAAATACAACCAATCCCCTAGCTAAATCCCCTGTCAAATCACCCGACCTTTCCATAGTAAAGTCCAAAAACTCTCAAACTCTTCCGTCAACCTTAATGGGCTCAAACAATTCCACCCCTTGCAAGCCCAATCCAAAACCCCCGAAAAATCCAACTGGCCATAGACATCCAAAACCCATGAGCCCTGTGGTAACTTTCAACAAGTTCGGGCCTCTCATAAAATCAAACAAAACTCTCCCCTCTTCATCCTCCTCTTTGTCAGGGCCCCTTTTTCCCCCGGGCTTCGAAGACCAAATTTCTCACTCAATTAAGAAATCTGAAATTGCCAAAAGAAGGGCCCATAAACTCCATAAAAAAGCCAAGAAACAAAAACTCTCCCCCCCTCATCATCCCTCCCCTCAACCATCCCCCTATCTTCACCAAACAAATATGATGTCAACATCCATCAAGTCACACCTTCGATGTGATGAATCTTGCCAATTTGGTTGGCCTTTCTTTTCAAGGTTCCCTTCGGAACTCTTTTTTGCGGATTGATGCTGTCCTTAAAGGTCAAAGGCTTGATTGGGAGTCCAATCGCCCTTGAGCAATTCCCTCAACCTCAAAAAAATCTTTTCATAAATGAAGGTCATCTCATGGAATATTCGGGGGCTAAATGCCCGGATTAAACGCAGCTGTCTAAGGAAACTAATCACTGTCAATAAACCAAATCTCATACTCATCCAGGAAACTAAGATGGAGTCCCTCAACATAAAATTTTGAAGTCATTTTGGAATGATGATCATATTGACTTCACGTTCGGCCCTCAACCGGTAATTCGGGGGAATTCTTACGATTTGGCATCATGATTTCTTCGAATTATCCTCACACAAGGTTATTAAACATTTGGGTAGCAATTTGTGGCAAAGTTAAAAGCATGAATTTTGAAGGATGTATTATCAACATATACAATTCCTGTGACATTGATGAGCGGGCTTCGATTTGGCAAGAAATCATTGAATTATGCTCTCTTATTAATTCACCATGCTTCATCCTCGCGACTTCAACGAGGCCCTAGATATCTCGAAGAGAGGCAAGAACCTTGCTTCACAAAGGGGCATCGACGATTTTGCAAGTTTCATTCATGTCCTCCAATTGGCTAAAATTTCACCCGTCAATGGGTGGTTCACCTGGTTCCGCGGATCATCCAAAAGCAAGCTGGATCGGTTACTTGTGAACCCGGATTGGATATCCTCCTTTCCGCATCTTCAAGTCTCTCTTTTAAAGAGAAGCCTCTCGATCACGCCCACTTTTGATCGCTCATTACAAAAAAACCGGGGGCCCAAGCCCTTCCGATTTCGTAATATGTGGCTCTCCCACCCGGCCGTTTAAAACTCATTCGAGAGGTGTGGCTACATCATGATAAGGCCCATCTCAATGAGAAGCTTCATCGGTGAAAAGCAAATTAAAGGACTGGAACTCCAAAGTTTTGGGGCATATTGATCACAATATTTCTTTGTTGGAGGATACGATTCATAGACTCGATCTTGCGTCGAACTCCAAATCTCTTGACCAAGACGGGTTGAATGAAAGGCGAATGGCTCAACGGAACCTATGGTTATGGTTAAAACGGAAGGAGCAATTTTGGGCTCGAATTCGAGAGTCAAATGGCTCAAGGAGGGTGATAAAAATACCCGATATTTCCATACCCTTGCCTCTATCCAGAAAAGCCGAAACACAATCACCTCTTTAAATGTTCATGGCACTAATGTTTGTGATTGTGCAGGTATTCAAAGAGAAGCAGTGAATTACTTCAAAAATATATTTAAGGAAGATTTCCCATCTAGGCCCGTTTTTAATGGGCTCGATTTCAAGCGCATATCTCCCTTGGAGGCTTCCTCTCTCACTGCTACGTTTTCTAGATAAGAAATCGATGATGCAGTTTCATCTTGCAACCCTCAAAAGACCCCGGGGCCGGATGGTTTCAACTTTAGCTTCATCAAGGACTCTTGGGAAATCATAAAAGAAGACATATACAAGATGGTAGAAGAATTTTGGGCAAATCATATTCTGCCTAAGGGAGCGAATGTAGCATGGATTGCCTTGATTCCCAAAGTTGAGAATCCCGATGGATTCAAGGACTTTCGGCCGATTAGTATGGTTGGTTGCTCATATCAAATCATTGCTAAGCTTTTAGCAAGAAGACTCCAAAGTGTTATGCCTTCCCTCATTGGTCCTCATCAATCTTCTTTTGTAAAAGGAAGACAAATTCTTGATGGAGCTCTTGTGGCCGGAAAATTGATTGAATCTTGCAAGCGAAAAAAAATAAAATCCACAATCCTGAAATTGGATTTTCACAAGGCCTTTGACAGTGTTTCATGGAGTTTTTTGGATTGGACTCTTGATCAGATGGGTTTCCCTCCCCTTTGGAGAGATTGGATTAAAGCTTGCACCATGAATGTCGCAGCTTCCATTCTCGTGAATGGCTCTCCTTCGATCCCCTTCAAACTCCACCGAGGCCTTCGTCAAGGGGATCCCTTATCCCCATTCCTCTTTGATCTCATTGTGGAAACTCTTAGTTTGGTGATTAAAAAATCTACATCAATGAAGCTATGGGAAGGTGTAGAAGTGTGCAATGGTGGTCCGAAAATTACCCACTTGCAATACGCAGATGATACAATTCTTTTTTGCCCCCCAAAGCTGGATTATTTACTAAACATCAAGAAAATTCTGATTTTGTTTAATTTTGCCTCAGGCTTGCAAGTAAACTTCCATAAGAGCTCCCTCATTGGAATCAACGTGGATGATGGATGGCTAAAATTTGCGGCGGATAGTCTCTTGTGCAAAGTATCGCTCTCAAGCTTGCCTCTTTACTTCATGTCTCTCTTTCCTATCCCCAAAGGAATTATTAAGAAGATAAACAAAATCCAAAGGCAATTTTTGTGGAGTGGGAATTCTGAAAAAGCTTTATCTCTTGCTCCTTGGAATCTTGTGGAGTTGCCAAAACAGTTGGGAGGCCTAGGAGTTGGTAATTTGTTACACAGGAATTTCGGCCTCCTATTTAAATGGGTGTGGCGATTTTTTATGGAGCCAACTGCCTTGTGGAGGCATGTTATTTCTGCGAAATATGATTATTCATCATCCTTCACTATTCACGATGTACAACCTATCTCTAAAGTAGGCCCATGGAGGTATTTATGCAACTCCATCCCGAATTTTCCGAATGCTCAATCCTTCCTCAATTCCAGAATTAAAACTCGTGTGGGTAATGGCTCTCTTGCCTTGTTCTGGCACGATTCATGGTTGGGTAATGGGCCTCTAAAACTATAATTCCAACGTCTCTTCAAAATTGCCTCTAATCCGATGGCCACAATTTCCTCACTGGGCCACTGGATCGGCCACAAGTGGGTTTGGGCTATTACATGGTCTAGATTTCTTAGGCCAAGGGATATTGAAGAATATGAGGCGCTCCTCTCCTTCTTCAAGATGTTCATCCCTCCCTTGGTTCTAATGATTCTTTGATCTCGGTTACCACATAAAACAGATCCTTCTCGGCCAAGTCAATATGCTTTGAATTGGCGAAATCCCGCAATCACTATGGGCATATATGATTGGATCAAAGGAGTGTGGAGGGGACTTGTTCCTTCTCGTATTGAAGTTTTCGCTTGGCTCGCCCTACTTGGGAAGATAAATTCAAAGGTCAAACTAGCTTCTATTGGCATAATTCAAGCAAGATGAGATTCTTTGTGTTTTTTGCAAATCCGAACCTAAGATCATAACCATCTCTTACTTCACCGCACTTTCGCCCATAATGTTTGGTCTTGGTGGCCGCGGCTTTGGAATTTAAGCCGGGTGTTCCCATCACACTTGCGTGAAGCTTTTGAGCAATGGCAAGATAAAAAAGAAAGGATGTTTTTTCAAGAACATCTGGTTCGCGAGCTTCTTTATCATTTTATGGTCCATCTGGAAGGAAAGGAATGCAAGGCTCTTCAACAACACCTCTCTCCCTCTCACCCAAATCCAGGACCTGATCTTGGCTCGTATTAGTTGGTGGATCCGTGGATGGGGAGATCCTTTCCCCTATTCTTGCGCCGAAATCATTCAAAATTCCACTTGCCTTGATTGGTCAGGCCTAAGTGGTAATCTTGGCTCCCTAAAGCAGCCCTCTCCTCCTCTCATTTGGTCACCCCCTCCTAACTCTCACATCAAATGGAACGTGGATGCCACCTTTCAACCATTGCCACTCATGTCTGCCATTGGAGGCGTTCTAAGGGACCATAATGGCATCTTCATATGCATGTTTTCGAGCCCAATTCCGCCAATTGAGATAAATAGTGCCGAAATCCTTGCCATTTTTCGAGCTCTTCAGATTTCAGTGTCGTGTGATCGAATCAAAAATCTTCCCATCATAGTTGAATCAAATTCTATCAACGCTGTTAGGTGGTGTAATGAAGATTCGGGTGGCCCTTGGAATCTCAATTTTCAGCTGAATTTCATCCGAAATGCCCGGAAAAATTGGCTAAATGTTTCAATCTTCCACAAAGGACGTGAAGCTAATATGGTGGCGGATTCATTGGCTAAGCAGGGTCTTGTAAGGAACGCTGAATTCCTTGCTTGGATGTAATTTTGCCAATAGTCAATTAGGTGATTTTATTTCCTTGTCCTCCTTCTGAGTTTGTAAGGCTGCCTTTGTCGAGGCTTCGCCTCTATTTGGACTGCGTATGTACTATTACTGCAGATCTCTTTTAATGGAAATAAAATCCACAAATTATCAAAAATAAAAAAAGTGTTTAATAGTGATAATTATTGATGATTCACAAATAATTATGATGAAATCGGGATGGTTTTCTAATATAAAGGCCGATTGATTCCAACTACTTTTATTTGACAAGTAAATTCCACCACATTTAAGTGTTTGTTTTGTTCGCATGAAACGTATAGGAAGTAAAAAGTTTTAGAGGTCTTTTTTACTTACATAAACATATATAAGAAATATTGCTTTCTAGAAAGTTCTACTTTCAAAAAACTGAAAAAATTAACTAACCCGGTCCCCTTAGGTAAGCACAACTTTCAAGTGTTTTTACTTCATACGCCAACTTAACAAATTTTAATATTTCAGGAAAAAAAAAGAACTTCAACATTATAGATCTGTAAAATAAAATTTATGTTTACTACATTCAAACCACTAAATCTTTAGGTAGTTTTATTGAGAAAGAATAGTAAGGGTACATTTTTTGAAATGACGAAACATATTACAATTTACAAATTACAACCCCTGATTTTGCAACACAACAATTTCAGTATCATGGCATGAAAATAAGGTGGGAGTGATGTATACATCTGTTCTAATCCCTTGTCCCTTAGCAATAATTAATGACATGTTTTGTCATCATTTGATATGGTTTTACATGATTTATCCTCTTTGGACTTGATAGAGGTTACTCTCGTATTCTATTGCTACGCAGGATTACACGTGGTTGACTGGTTGGAGTAGTTGCTTTTCATCCTTTTGATGTTTTTATCTAAAGAATCCATAGGGTCTTGTCTTCATGAAGCTTACAAGAGTCGGCTTTAATCCCCTAAAGAAAAAGAGTGGGCTTTTAAAGATCTGGGAATAATTAAAGCTTGAATTTACTATAATTAGCAGATTAATTAATTATTAGACTCTAGAATAAGTTTTAGAGGTTTCCATTGGTTTTACTTTTACAACTTTCTGTTAGAACATCTTTAGCAGATTATTTTAAGGGCTTGTTTTATATTTGATTTCTAATGTCCTTGGCTTTAATTATCATGCTAGCAGCTAGTATATACAATTGATTACTTTGTCTATTGAATTATCATATTGCTGAGTTTGCACTAAGAGATGGACACAATATAGGCTTTTAACAATAATAAGCTTAACAACATTAACATATACTACCTCCGTTTCTTTTTAATATACACACTTTCCCCTTTTGGCCTTTCTTTTTAATCTACACACTGCTTTTTTTTATTTTTGGTAAATACGTCACATCTACTTTCTCCTCTTTTTCCACCTATGTCATCCACTTTTTAATATTTTAACCTACTTTTTAGCTTCTCTCTCACTTTTCGTTCTCTCTCCACCCTTTTTAATTTATCTCTCATACTTTCGCACTTTCTCCTGGCTTCCCCCTGAGTGAAGTGTGTAGATTAATTTGAAACGGACGTAGTAATAAGCAGCTTAGTGAGTTTTGTAGGTTCAATGGGAGAAATTAGTAATTAATTTCTAAAGAGGTCAATATTTCACTCACTATAGAATTAATCGATTAGAATAGATAATGTCTAAGTTGAATTCTTATAGTGTTTACCTGACAACCACAACTTATTATTTGATTTGCTTAGTTATAATCTCATTCCACCTACCAATTTGATTTTTTTTTTTAATTTTGCTATATTTGAAAACTGATTCTTAAATAAGATGACCGTCACTTATCCAACTACATTATTAGGGAGGATAATTAGTTTATTATTTGGTTTCTTATTTTTCCAAAACAAATATAAAACAAAGAATGACAACCATTTTCTTTCCTCAATTTGTGCATAAATTGTTTTGAGTCACTATATTAAATTTGAAAATGCTTGGTCGTAATCACTTACTTAAAAAGTGGGACGCTAGATAATTAGACAAACGCCTCTACTTGAACCCGACACGTCTCTAGGTGCTCCCTATTACATTTATATGAGTTCTGAAAACTTTTTGACACTTACTATACCTCGGTCTTCCTCTGCAGCGAACACATGAACCAAAAAGAAATGCAAACCACTTGTACAGTTGCAAATCTCAATCCTATTCATTCTTCACCTAAAATTCAAAGGATTTCTTGACAAAAACTCAAAAGTTGCAATATTATCTTTAATCATATGGAATTGTTGGTACTCCTAGTTCAAGCAATTTGTTTCAATGCGTCTAATGACCCAATGATTTTTCCATGCTTCAAACTTTTCAGAGAGGACTGATGCTCTGTAAAGGGCCAATCTAGCTGGTAGCTGTTTCAGGGAGTGGGTTCATCCCATGATTATGTGCGTAAATTATTCTTTAGTGGGTTCATTCCCATACTACGGTACAGAAACTATCTTTAAGTTTTAATTTGAAATTTTGTAAGAGAAAAAGAAGAGTTGCATCAATTACAGGACATTTCGCAGAGTTTAATATAAAAAAAAATTGAAAACATGAGTTCACCTTGTTACAAAAGTAGTTAAACTATGGGATAATTCCCGCCAAAAAAACTTGTCAGACACTAGCTCAATCTTTACACAGCATCTAGCAGAAACTTCACAGGACAAAAACTCTACTGGCCCATGTTGGGCGGTGGTGGTGGTGGTGCTTGCATCTGTTGGCCTGGAAAACCTTGGGGTGGAGGAGGCAGTTGGTTCCCCATAGTAAAGTTCGCCATTCCTCCACTCCCAGCTGGGGGAGGTGGTGGTGCTGGAGGTGCCCCCACCAGGAGGCAACGGCCTCGGCCCATTGGTCATCGATGGTGGAGGTGGTGGTGGTGGCATTCTTGGAGGATTTCCAGAAGGAGCACCGGGCGGAGGTCCAGGTGGTGGTGGAGGCGCATGAGGAGGTGGGGCAAGAGGCCTCGGTGGGACCCCTGGGGCTGAAGTACCATTTGGTGCTGGAGGAGGTTGTGGTTTGTTTGCTTCTGGTGGCTTGACCTTGAAATATAACTGCAACTGCAGAATTTACATATGAATCAGAAAAAGCTAAAAATTGAAAATTAACTGTAAGATGAATGCAATGAAGGACAAAGTTCTGATGTCATGTTTCGAAAATTTTGTATATAATGCAAGAGATTATAACTTTAAGATGAATGCAATGAAGGACAAAGTTCTGATGTCACGTTTCGAAAATTTTGTATATAATGCAAGAGATTATGACCTACCGTAAACATCTTGGAGTCAGGATCCCAATGTGAGAAGAATTTGGCAGTAGACTTGTCAATTTCTGTGCTAGGAACCTGAATTCATAACCAATCAACACCAATAATGAAGCATCAAAGATGACTAGTCTGATTTAAGAAATGAAGGTTCGATAAGATTTACCTTGAAAGCTATAATTTCATAAGGCTCTGCAGCAAACATAAGATATTGGAACTTTTTGTCAAAAGCTTCAACCCTCTACGAAGATGAGAACAAAATAAAGGTAAGAAGCAGTTGGATCATATACAACTTCAAAAGTTTCTAACATTGATATTTCACCTGCTCAAAGGAAGACATAAACCGGTGTCTTGGCTTTGTGTTGTCCTCAATCTCAGGATACTCTATCTGCATTCACATATATAGATATCAGCAACTCTTTACAGCACAAGGTCCAAAACCAAAATTTGGTAATAATATGAATGCAATCAGCAATACCTGGAAAAGAAGAGACCTCTGCTTTGTCTCAGAATCAAATTGTTTTGTTACTCGGTACCCAGGCCTACCAATCTTGACTACAAGTATGAGAAGACAGTTAAAACCACCAGGTATTGTACAAAACCATGAATCAACAGAAGACTACACTAATAACAGTTCTAAATTACTTCCTCCGTTTCTAAATACATGCAACGTTTCCTACCTAAACGCTATCCAATATACTACTTTTTTCCTTCATATCTTTAATTACGTACAAGTAAAAAGTTGACGCTATGAAAGCATGCATTAAGGCGAATCAAATAGGATCACATTTGACTATATTTTGTCTTATAAAGTTGTGAGAGAATATGAGATAAGGTTGATAGATAAACAACGGTTACTATGCAAATGTTGCATGTATTTAGAAACCGAGGAAGTACTTATCAGTAGCGAGAAAGTTATGCCAGAGGCATATATATCACATACAAGACAAGCAGGAGTACCAATAAGCTCATGTATGTTCAACATAACCACTTGTATACCAAAGAACTGAAGAAATGATGAGATCAAACAAAAACCCAAAGTTTTTAAGTGGCATGAAAACAGCCACTGTATGCTAACTTCAACCAATATAAAACAGTCCTTTGCACCAAAAAGCAGTTGAAAGAAAATGTTAAATGCACATGTTTCTTCTGTCCAAAAATAATAGTTACGTAGAAGATTAGGCGAAAAATTGTTTTCTCAGAAAAGTGGTTTCCCCACTTTCCTTAGTTTGGTTTGCAAAAGGTGAAAATAGTTCTCCAAATGGTAGAAAATAGATCTCCCAATAATGAAAAACATTTTCCTTCTTAAAGGAAGAAACGCCACGTTCTTCTCCCTATTCTTAACCTTCCGCTTTCCTTCCTCCCATCCGTCCTTTCCCTTCATCCACTCTTCTTTTCTCTCTAACTTATCATGCAAGGAACCAATTCTACGATTATGCTTTCCTTTGGAAATATCTTTTCCACTGAAAACGTTCTCCGTCCAACCAAATAAAGGTGTAAAGCTGTCAGTTATCACATTTTCTAAACTCAGAAAATATTATAATTGGATTTCTTGACATAAACTCAATTGAACACTATGACGGATAGATGACGGGAGGGACACAACTATTGCAAAAGGTATTTTTTTAATCAAAATTAGTCCTTGATAGTGTGATAATTATTTTCAGGACAAAGGGAGAATAATATTGTGCGACCAATAAGCATAGACACACAGCAAATCAAGGCATCAACAAGCCAATAGAATATCACTTTAACATCAAGTATTAAACATACATGTGCTCTCGTGCTTCAGATTTCATTTTCTATTTCTTTTAAGAAAAGACAATTACAAGCCATCTTTTTTCACAAGCTACGAGAAACTTCCTTTTTCTAAATGAATCAATATACAAGTATGTCTGACAGACATGCATATCTAATTCAAACAAAAAAAAAGGCCCATACAAGTTAAAACATTATACTTCCTCCGTTTTTTAATTAAGTGACCACATTTCCTTTTATGGACATGTCACTTTCACATAGCTCAAAGTGGTAAAACTTGTTTATTACATCTTTGCCCTATTTAATTGTTTCACCAACTTAATTCTTACCTCCTATTAGTTAAACAAGTGGTCCCCACTTTCTCCCTCTAGGCTCCTTGCTATTGCCCAACTTTCTCTCAGTGTCACTTATTAAAAAAACGGAGGAAGTATAATGCTATAAGCATCATTGAACCATAATCCTCAGATACAATTACTCAAAATTAGAAATGGAACCATTTGCTAAAACTACTACAAAAGCAAACCTTACTTCTAAATGTTTTTATTTGAAAGGGCGCATCATCTCCGAAGAGACAAAAGGTTATTCAGCATATTAGCATAATTAAATGAACCAAAGAGCCTTCCTTAAGCCACACCCATTATTGCTCATCTAATATGCTGAATAACCTTTCCACCAGCATCTTGGAGCCTTACGTAATAAGCGGACACCGACTTCTGACAACCGGTCATTAGCCATAAAACAAAACAACATCCTCTCAAATCATTTTGATACCCTATCTCATTCTCAAATCCTCCTCTCTTGTCCTAAATTTCTCCCTCACTAAACGCAAAAAAGACAAGGCCACTGTTTTCATTTTACAGTGAGAGAGGCTCAGTCAGATTTTGTCCTTTATTACAATGATTCTTACACTTGTGACTTCACCATACAGGAGAAATCACAGGGTAAGCACAACTTACCCAACCCAGCTCTACTACACCTATCACGCACAGATTTCTATATATTTCACCACCTGAGACCCCTACTTTGCAATAAAATTAGAAGTATAGAGGTAAAGTCCAAGTCCATCCTGGAAACACCTCAAGGATTTAAAGAAAGCCTATAGGTTGAGTATGATAAATGCCCTCATATCCTGATTCATGAATCCCCCCTCGTGAGGCTACATGAAGTTCATAAAATAATCTATCTAACACCAAAAACTTGGAGATGATCCTATGTCACTTTTTGGCCTACCCAATTGTCATAAACTTCAAGTTTTAGATGAATGAAGTCATAAACAGTGCTGTTTGTTGGACTACTTCCCACTCAAGTTTTCCACAGAGTAACAGTTTACCGATCCTACTTCTGTCACTTTCATTATTGATGATCAAATTTTCTCAGCCAATTATGACAAGTATCATAAACTGCTATAAGAAACAGATGAATATAGAAGATTAGTTCAAGTAGAAGCACAGTGGTACACACCAAGCCTCTACTACCAGGCCACTAAACACCTATGTAAGAAGGGGTAGTAAAGGAAATCCACAGCAAAGAATGACAGCTAACAAGTATCCAGAGAACAATCCTATGAGTCAGCACCAGTGAGTCACCATCAGTACAATGATTGCAGCAGAAGAATGTCAGAAATGGTACAGCTAGAAAGGAGGAGGAAATTACTTAGGACTAGCCTATAAATAAGAGCAGAGAGAATAGAATGAGCAGCTGGAAAATTATTCATTTGTATTAGAGTCACCGGAAAAGCTCCACCTCTCAAATGTGGATTAGATTTGTAATGAGATGTTTCCTTTTGAGTTATCAATACAAGTTATCCTCTTTACTCTGCCATTTAATGAGCTATAGCTCTACTAATCTCTCTAGTCTATATCACACATCTAGCTCATGACAAATCTCTAGATAAAGCAACAAAAAAAACACAATGACAAAATGGACTTAATAACATCATATAATAGTCCAATTAAAAGGTAGGGAACATATGCAAGAATACATCGGATTTCTCAAACTCATCATCTCATCAAACTAGATGTGTCCTGAAAGATTCTAAAATCCATCCATAAATAAAACTCAGAAGACCATCCAGCCACATTAACTATAAGCTATGAAAACCACAAAATAGTGATGAAAACATGTAGCAAACAATTTTGTTATCCCTATAACCCTATATCTCTCCAAAACCCTGCAAACCTCTCATAGAGGTGTCCTCAGTAGATATAGTCAAGAATCAAACCTTATGTTATTGTTACCCAGACACAAGGTGGGTACATATAAATGTGCCTAACAAGCCATGGTTGAAAATCTAGATGCAAGGATTTCGACATAAATATTGGACACAGGCATCTAAATACTATGTCCATGTCCACCTGAAAATTGCATCCAATATGGATTCCACACACATGTGAGTGTGTTGACTGTTGAGTGTACGGCATGAAGTGTTTAACTGTAAAGTCAAGTGTATGACACCAAATATAGCAAGACGGATCAACATACATACCAGATGGTAGTGTAGTATACTCCGTAACAACAATTCTAACTTTTCAGCAACAAATTTGAATCCCCTATTCTCCCATCAAATGTATTCACAAAACGGAAACCCTAACACTCACGAAGCAACCAAATGCAAAACCCTACCCTCCCAAATTCCCTTCCATCGAAAAACATTCATCCAAGAAGTGCTCTATATTGCCCAATCAAACTCAACTCTCCCTTCTGAAATTCAAAAAGATACCAGCAAACAGAAAATCAAAACCTTAAACCAATTAACGCGCAAATTAACAATCTTCCAGCAATCCGCCACAAGTTTAGCCTAAATTATTCTCCTCGCTCGCCGCAACTCACAGTCAAATAATTCACAAATTCGATAATGTTCCAGCAATCCTCTACCCTAAGTTGAGCTTAAATTATTCTCCTCGCCGCAACTCACACACAAATAATTCACAAAATCGACAAACACAAACAAAAAACAATTACGAAAAGTAAGAGAGAGAGAGAAAGAGAACAAACCAGTTTTACGGAGATTAACTTTGCGCTTATTAGGCTGAGGTTGGGCAGGAGCCTCTTTGGCTTCACGAGCAGCTCGCTTGGCCAAATTAGTTTGATGGCGCTTACCTTGAGTGTGAGCCAAATAATTGCCCTCATTGTTGTGCAATGTTAAACAAAGCTTACACTCGTAACTGCCGAGATGATTGCGCATAAAATAAGGGTCTTTGGCGAGATCGATGGTCTCGAGTGCGAGTCGACGGAGACGTTCACGACGGTCGATGGCTTCATTTTGTGATGAGGCGGCGCCACCACTTCCTGGCTTTGATCCCCACTCTCTATCCATCTCTTCCTTTCTCTCCTCCTTCTGTTTTGTTACCGTCTAGTTGGTTTGGAAGAGGAAAGTGAATTAGATCCTTCACACGAGTTAAAACACGGTCAAATAAGAATGAAACGAGCTTCATTAAAATGGAACAAGATAAAACCACATCAACTCCATATATATGGAGGGCGCATTCGGCATAGCTCTTGAGGTAACTTTTAGTCAGACTAAGTTAAAACTCTATAATGGTGAAGAAATTATATTTGGTGCAGTAGTGCTTCAAGTAGCTTTTAGTGTTTTAGAAAAGCTATACATATTAGTTTTTGGGATAAGGGTAGCTTTTGAAAATTAAATATAGTTTATTTTTGTTATTTTTTAAAACTAAAAGCTAATTTTTAATGAATACTAGTTAAAGCTATTTTTACAGTCAAACACTAACAACTACTATCTAACAGCTGACAGCTAGTACAACAGCTAATAGCTGACCGCTACTACTACAGCTAACCACTACTGCAACAACTACTTTTGCCGAACAAGCACTAAATGTTTGGTATTAATTTTTGACCATTACTCCCTCTGTGTTTTTTTATCGTTCCCACTTAGAATCTTGACACTATTCATTACTTACAGAGAATCTTCTCAATTTTTTTCAATTTATATGAAAAAATATAGTCATGTGGGGTCTTATTTGTTTCGTCTCAATTAGTACATTATTAATATTCAATCGTTATAATTTTTACTAATATATAATGAAAGATATTTATGTTCAAAGATGTGCATTGGGAGATGCACACAGGAAAGGGAGAAAGATAAAAAAAACAGAGGGAGTAAGGGTAAGAGAACATCCTTATTGTTGCAGCACTGATTATGATATTGTTAACTTAAATTTAAACAGTAGATATTCCCGTTGCAAATTTTTGCAACGTTACTAATTCAATACAATATAAGCCGTTAGATTGATGAAATGGGGATGATGTCTGCCATGCAGCAGACATGAAACCCACTGCAGATTTCTCATCTCCCCACCATGCACCACATGGACATGATCTAACTTTTTTTTGTTGAGTTTGGATCGTTGCAATGATCTGTCACTCTCTTTCCCCTTTCTTTTCTCCGATCTCCTAATTTTTTAGTGTTTTTTTAACCTTCTCTCCTCATGATTTATAACTTAGATCAACCAATGAAATAATTTTGTAAAACAATTAGGGGTTTGAAAGATTGGTACTCTTAGCCTTAGTAAAAATGAGGGGTATCTACTATCTAGTTCATCTCCAAGATTTGTTTTAAAAAAGCAACTCCATTTTCCGATTGCATATTCAACAATTGATATTGTACATTTAGATTCAAAGATTATTTTTGCAAACATCAATATTTGGAGACATAGGTTAAATGAAGAATGAGCATCTATCAACATGAATGTACATAAATCAAGGATCAACATTTTTTTAAGGTAAGAAGAAGACACCCTATCAGATTTAAACCTCACTTAGCTCAAACCCGGTCTGGCTTTGCAAGCAAGGCCCCTTGGGAGTTGGGGAAATCCCCGTCCTTAAAGTGCCTTTAGTGATACTTAATCCTACAACCTCAAGGTTGTGAGTACTTGGTATCATAGATGAACAGTTGAACTCATACCAATATAATTGTACAAATAATCAACATAATTATATATACATAATATACTTCTTGTTCTACATGGAACAATTCTCCAAAATCCAAATAATTTTTTTCTTCCTTATCTAATAACCAATTAAAACCTTACAAACTATGCCCTATTCTTTTTACCATTTTGGAACCATATTTTTTGGAGATACAGTGTTCGTTACATAGGCAATTCTTAACTAAACTCACAAACGAATATGAATATTTATATACTTGAGTTAATATGGGGCAAGCACAAAAATGATCATGCAGATAACGATATCCGGCCATAAGATGAACGCATTTCTTTATACAAAAAAATGACGTTCACTAGATATACACAGGCAGTACCTCTATAAGAGACCAGAACCCCCCCTCTCTCTCCTGTCTTTCTTCATGTAAAATTGTTCACTGGCACTGACTTCACATCCCAGCCTCATTAGATGGGAAAACTTTTTGAATGAAACCTAGGAAGCGTTCGGAGTAAAATGTCGGATCAACAGCTGATATGGACAGTGAATCAAACTGAAGAGATTTGTAGGCGTGCTCGATTTTCTTGCTCATGTTATAATCCTGCAGTATATCAATTATACCCAAGTATAGGACGACATCATAAACCTCGTGACATGTTACTTCTGACTCCTCTATACTACGCTCTGCTCTTGCTGGCATGTTTACTCCAAGCTGAATTTGAAGCCTGACAAAACAAGATCAAACAATCAGTTGAGAAATAAGAAGTATTCATGCTGCTTCTCCCTTTTATTCGTTCTTTACATATTGTTAGAAATATGGATACATTTGGTAGTTGGTAAAGGAAAGCATGAGTAGAGTGAAAAACAATTTTGAACAAAACATGACGACAATTGTAAAATGAACAATATCATAAATTCATAACAAGAAAAGTTTAATAATATCTCTTAGGGCCATGGATGTATGAGATATATTTTCCCCAAATAAAAATACTAAACATTTGATAACACCAAACGATGCGTGGTTCTTTTAAAAACTACTTCAATCCTTTCAGCTGGAAGCCAAATGTTGTAGTATTATGAGAGTTAAACAAACAGATAATAAATGATAAAACTCAAAAGATTGATTTACAAATTCCGTCATATTTGATATTGCTATGACTCAATATTAGTAGGAGGGGCATATTAGGTAGTGCAATTAGTAGTATCTTGTGGAGGAAAATAAGTGAGTTAGTTATAGGAGTAATACTATAAATAAGAGAACATTAGAAACGGATTAGTATGTTCAAAATTGTGGAGAGTGATTAGTGGTCTTAGCTTGGGAGTGTCATTCCTCTCGAAAGATTAACGAGGCTGTAATTGGTGATTAATCACCTAGATTAGCATTAATTCAGTCATATCTTACTAGATTTCCTCTTAAACCTTGTTCTTCTTCCCTTAATCTCTCAACTCTATCTGTAATCTCACTGTTTTGGTCACTAAGCTATGTTAATTCGTAGCACATATATCCTTCCCATAAACACATTATACAACCAAAAGATACCTTAATTGCTCAACAATTACTTTGTTGCACCTTACCCTGAAGATCAACTTACAGAGTGTTTAAGCCTTAAACTTCTCCAGTTCTCCTTTAATAGCCCCCCCCAAGCAGAGGGTGAGCGAATCATCGTGATCCTTTGTACAAGTAATACCAAAGGGGTGTAAACCATACACAAAAAAGGGCTATGGACAGCAAAGCTCATGCCCTCGGGTATCACGAAGCAATTCATCTAAAAGATTAAGAAATATCAAGCATCACTGAAAGGCTAAAAACTTGGTCCCCGGCTATACAGAAGCCTAAAAAAAGAACTTGCAACCCTCATGAACAAACCAATCAAATTCAATTTTTAACAAATGAGATCTCCATATAATTGAGGAATCCAATATAAGGGATTAAAATCCTTCCCACCATTGCACCACAAAGTAAAAGTAAACACATGCTTATTGAACACAAGGAGGGAATCCTTGAAAGAGAATGACATACCTTGCAGTGCCTGGAAGGAGCAAATCCACTTCTTCATTACCTGTGGCAGAAGCTGCCCGCAATCTACTGCCTCTAATGTGAGAGCCCACAACAACACTGCTATCATCTCCTCGGGGAACGAGAACAAGGCTTTGAGGATAAGAAAACATGCCATCGTCCCAAGTATCTGCAATTAGATACCCTCCATAAATATCAGAGTCCAGATAAATTGCACAAAGAATGATGCAAGTTCTAGCTAGCAAGTTCAAGTTGTTTGTATTTCTATATCACGATTAAGTAACAAACGCCACTAACTGTATAAGTGATTATAAGAGATATTTTATGTTTGCTTCCACTTCAAGGGTTTCTACCACTAGTATTACTAATTTTAAGCCTCCGTCATATCATGTCATGTCAAACAAGAGTGCAAATTGGACCATATGAGTAGTATGCCAGTTTTACCTACAACATAGCAGAGTCCACCGACTACCCAAGTCCTGCCTATTATTATTTACTTTCACTTGAAGATCATTAGGAACCCCATATCTAGCACATTTTGAAGCCCATAATGCATTGACAGGAGACAAATTTTGCTTATTGGTTTCTCCAAAATCTATGACAAAGAACTAATTAAACATATAAACAAAAACTGGGGATAAAAATAAAACTGAGGCAACAGCCTGTATAAAATAGCGGGCTAAATTGTTAGTTAGAGAGACATATACAATGTATAAATTGGTAAGGGCAAAGCTCGAACACTAGACCTCTGGTAAGCAATTATGCAGTCAACCTTGTGCACCAATCCAACTTCGTATGCATAACGATTTGTTATTCCAACTTGTGGTACAGTTTCCTGCAAAACTGTACCCATAAACATGGCTCTGCCAGTCACTTGAGAACAAAGCTTATAACCCCAATGTTCTCCACAAGTGGTGGAAAGCTAAATGATGCCGAAAGGAAAGATAACAGCTTGGAAATGAATAAGAAGAGGAGTGTGTCCAAATTTACCCCAAGTCCCCAACTATCAAAGACTTTCAAAGGTAGAAATGAGGATCAGAAACCATGCACATAATTCTCCAAGAACAACCTTACTTGGAGGAGAGGAGGATTGACCTTCTCTTCTTTGCATATATATGTGATCATATAAAACATACAAGTAACCGAAGGACTATGCTAGATTGCTAGAATTTCATCCATAATTGGATTATGATTTATGATTTTATACCGTAAAAGAATGACAAAAAAAAAAAAAAAAAATGATCTATTGGATCCCAATCAATTACTAGTTTACAGCACTAGCATTAGTTCCCACTTCCCACAGATCAAGAATTCATGTCCAAAACTCTTGTACTCCTTAGGGCTACACTGTTGAGAAAGCTAGTCGTCAAATTAAATAGGAAAATAATTCATAACAGCTTAGTCACAAACCTTCTTCTGCTACAACACCCAAACCATCTGAATTCATGCTCCTAATACCGGAGATGTTTGAGCGGAGGTGCTGAGGAGCACGATAATGAACTCCTAGCAAAAGACTGTAATCCATAATGTGCTGAGACTCCAAGAATTTACTGTCAATCTTAATCTGGCTGCATAGATTCATAGAGAACTAGTCAAAAGTAAGAATTGCCGCATCATACATAAGAGAAACTTACAACTTCCTGTGTAACACAATGGATTCAAGAAACTCAATACATATAGCAGAAACTGATGTCAAATAAAAGACAATCTAATCGGATCAGAGTATTCCAATTATCTTCTAGCCATAAAGGTGTAGATGTCTGTGATTTAGCCATCTAGCTCAAGAATCAAGTGATCATAGAAAAACTCAATTTCCACTATGTTGAAAGGATGTGATGCGTAAAGCATCGAGATTTCCCCTATTTAGCTATATCACAACCCTGGAAGAAAACTACCCTATCTCAGTCTCACCACACCACCTGATCCACAAACTTTTCTTCCACAACTTACCTCTTCCAAAATATTTGGTGTCTTCGAATTCTCAGGGAACGGATGACATTGTAGCCTATGTTCATACAAGGGCACGTCCTAAAATAATTTTACTATCAAATGTTCCTCCGATCCACAAGAGAACTGACATGTAATTTCTTGTCAATGTCTTAATCGAACACTGGGAGTGGGGAATCCATCAAAACTTTGGTATTGTACAATAGACATTTGACACTGTGATGCTGCATGTTACAGGTGCAGATTCAAACCACAAGGTTTCCTTTTTGCTTTTACGTTGGCAGTGAGATGGTTGATGTAAGCTAACCAAAAACATAAACAACAAAAGGAGAACCAGGTACCATATTTTTCCATCACAAAGGTCATCTAGATAATTTGGACACAAACAGTTCAACAATAATCATAACTTACTTCATTAGCGCCTCCCGCCAAGATGGTTCCAAGTAGAAACTGTAATTCAAATCAAGATCTTTAAGAATTGTGTTTTCATCAATTTCAACTTTATCCGCTGAGCGCCCTTGGGAGGATCCTTTTACGTCAAACCTTCGATGGATCCTTAATTCAGTGCAGAACATATTTCCCATCACAACAAATCTAAACTGCAAATCATGAACAAAGTTAATCCGTCTCTGGGGACTTGATCCAAATCATAAACAAACTTCATTACGATGATAGAAAGTCAGGATACAGATGTTACTGTTTGCTACATATATAATTAATTAATGAAATAGAATAGCTTTAGGAAATAGGTTCTACTGATAGTTTATCCTATAACACCAAAATAGTCAAATAAATTACCTTTTGACCGCTAGAAGGCTTGATCCTGTGAAGACCAAAAAATTTGGTTATAAGTGTATTGTCATATGTACGAACATGATGGTGATATTGAGGAAGCATCCGCAAAAGAACCTAAACCGGTGCACAATTTCAGTAGATGTTCATCATAGTGTCCAAACAAAATTGCATAAGATAAGAGCAGATTTATATTTAATACTTTCAACCTAATCTAGTAATGCAGTAGTAGTCATTGGCATAGTGTATTATACAATTAAACAAGCTAATTAGAGCAACGAAGCAAGCAAAGCATCAATGGCAATGCCTCCCAAGTCCCATGTTCATTAAAAAACTTTCAAACATGTACAACAGTCTCATATGCTTCTAACAGACAGGAATACATTATCTCACTATGCCAACAAGCTCAGATATTACTCAAGCACACTTGACATACTTCTGCTGCCCTTGAAAATGAATACAACTTAGTTACCTTTGATCATTTCCAGCAAATATAGTGCTCATAAACATCCCAGTTGAGGCTTGATTCAGCTTAAACCTTTCAAGTCAATAACCAAATATACCAAGTTCTCATCCTAAGACATAAGAATAACGAGAATAACAAATATCACAACAGACAGATGAGGTCGAACTAAGGGTAGTGCTTGGGGAGATAAGACCTGCACATTTTACTTAATACAAATTGGAATTCAAGCTTTAAAGGTTCCATGTTTAGGGGAACTTAAATCAGTGGTATATGGCTTACTAATTTTCCTCCAACTGACTGTTGTGGTGTAGAAATTATCAGTTCCATCGAAAGCGATTAACAAACAGAACCTGATTAGCTTATTAGATGAGATGATGAAATACATTGGCAAAATACTGCAGGTTCTGTTAGCTAATTTGCTAAACCCTCCATCAGCCTCCCCCCTTCCCCACGGGTAACTATGATTTTAGAATTCTGAAACATGTGAGTTGGTGCTGTGGCACACTTTTGGACAACCTTTTCAAAATTAGGTAGGGAAAGAAAGTAAAAGCATACTTCCTCCGTATCATATTAGTTGCAACATTTCTGTTTTCAGGATGTTTCAATCTAGTTGCAATATTATTTTATTCGGTAACGCGTTCTCCGAATCTCCCTCCCTCCTCACATGGGTTCCTCTTATATTTCTCTCTTTTGCTCTCCACTTCTTAAAACTTGTGCCTCCCTGCCCCCCATGTTGCAACAAAATGGAGGAAGTATCTTAGAATGACACCCATTCCCAAGACACTAACTATTGTAGCAGTGTTAATCTTGTACCCCATTTGCTTTCATAAATGTTATTATTCTTGTATTATATATATTTGGTCTAGAAAAAATCTTTTAAGAGATTGACCTACAATAGAATATTGTGAGATTGGGGTGATTCTTCTATTTAAGGGGTGCCTTCTTACTTTATTAAGGATAATTTTTAATGTCTCACAATAAGTTAACTTAAGGCCACCTCACCTAAGACTTTTTGTTTAGTCTACCACTACCAATCTATTATAAGTGAGTCTTCAGTGAAATTGTCTCATACTAACATATTGAAAGATGTCAAAAGTTACCCCTAGAAAAAGTTATCCCTTAACATAGAGAATCATACTTGTCTTACAATAAGTTATAGTAAGCTGTCTCGTACAAGATTTTGCTTACTCATATTTGAATGATTATATAAGTATTGCTGCCATCATTGCTATCGTTATAACAATGTTCCCTTCAACATAACAAGGGTTTGAACACTCCTATTATTACCAATTTGCCAGTCATAACGAATGACGTCATCTAGATTTTAAATTTGTTGCATGCATAATAGGAGCCTCTAATTGTTATAGTTTCCAAACACACAAGAAATCTGGAATCAAACACATCAAGGCTAACATTACTAGGAGCTTCACACTGATGGTTAAGGACTTAAGGTTACATGGTTCTAGCAACTGAAGATTAAATGCTACACCATAAAACGAAATCCGGTCACACGCATACATAATTCTGATTAGGATAGAATTAAAGTTAAAACATGCAAAAGGTGAAGTACAACGGAAGAAAGCTGAAATATATAAATCAATGACATGATATAAGGTGTAAGCTAAGCACCAACCTTTACTTCTGACTTCCGCAGTGTCTTAATCATGAAACGGTCATCTTGAGAGAGGAAAAAGACACTACCACTTTTCCCAGGAGATGACAATTCCCTTAGGGCATCATTTCCACAGATGGACATCATGTAGTCTGCAGCATCTATCTTGAACATCTCCCTTAAGTTTCTAAAGAAAGCAAGCATATTAGCCTCTCAGTATAAAAGCGGATGATCCATTCTCTAGCCAATTTAACAAAGCAACTTATTGAGAGTATGAAAGAGAGGGAGGGAGAGAGAGAAAGAGAGGGGAGAGAGAGAGAGAGAGAGAGAGAGAGAGAGAGAGAGAGAGAGAGAGAGAGAGAGAGAGAGAGATGTTTCCCATTACGCAATGCACAAGTAATAAATCTTCAGCCTATAGTTGTGCTTCAAAGATAAAATGCAAACTTAACACATTTGAGATAGAAGTATAGAACTACTCATGTTTATCACAGAAGGAAATCTTAAGTTACCAATATAACTCTACAAATGTTTTGCAGAAAGCTCATACTTCCCAGAAAAAGAAACTTAAGCATATTGACTGTTTTTCAGAAGAGAAGATCATGGAGGTTCTCTCATACCAGCTTCATGCCTGAAATCAGATTTTGACTCTCCTAAAGCTAACTATGTAATTTGCCTTTACTCCCCTTCCCTCCAGGTTCCCTGGTGGGTCCCTTACCACAGTAATAACAGCAATTCTTTTCTTGACCATTTGAAAAGAGAAATGGTACAGTAAAAGGCATGTGCATGAGTCACTGAGTCAGTGGCAAGCAAAAGGCCTGATGCTAACCACTTTAAGGAACTTAATCTTCCACAACCATGTAAACCTAACAAATATGGGTCCATGGAAAAGACATCCACTCCAAGGCTATCATGGCAAATTTGACAGCAACACATGCTAATAAGTAATAACCCCACAGCTGAAGTGCATGAAAAAGCCTCTGGCAGAAAACATAACTTAATCATCACATTTGTCCCCACCAAAACTGATATTTGGAGTCGGAGCCATGTCCAATAAGTCATTGTATTTGAAGCAAAAAATGTTGTCACAGAAATACTAGCGTAAAACAACAATTATAGAAACAATTGCAATATAATCACGGTTATCTTTAAAAATTCTAAAACTCTTGGATTAGTTCTTGAATTCAATAGAATCATTCAACACGTGAATTTACAATCAAGGATTAGAGCTCTTAAAAGACTAAGGATAAAGAATTTCTGAAGTAGAATGTATAAGCAAAGATGCTTCCACAAATTCTCGAAAAAGTTAAGAGTCCAGAACAAACCTGAAAACCATTGGACAATAATCTTTCCATTTGAAGTCATCAGACTGATGAGGGGGTGTCAATTGTGACCCTTCTTTAGGGAAATTCATCCAAAAGCTCGCACGTGGACCAAAATCAGATGCTCGAACTTCCCGTCTTTGTATGGGGGTGATCTTTCCCACAGTATATCTGACCAAAATCTAATGCAAGTTCAGTATGGTTTACTGAAGAAAACGCCATCATGAATAAGAGAAGGTTCCTGACACAACAATCAATTCTGGTACTCTTCCAACAGGACATTGGTTAGATGATTAGCAAGATGATTGTCCAACACCAGCTGGAATGTGAAGTTCAAAAATGGGTGAAGGATTGAGGTTCCAGGAAGAACATCATTTTTACCTAAAGAATCCAAATAAAATATGGAAAAGCACTCGGGCATACGCATAACTAATGCTGCAATGAACTGATAGAAGGGAGAGGGGCATTTTAGGAAATAGTTATATGTTGATAGTAGCTTGAAGAAGATAATTAAGGAGATAGTTTGTTAGGGCATATTAGGGGGAGCCAAAGTATGTTGAAAACTGATGAGTGTTTGGGCGATCTTCTAAAAGATCGTTGGGAGAGAATCAAGCCTCTAGAAAGCTTGAATATCCTTTATCATTACTGTAACTCCAGTTTATTAATCAAAACCTTCTTTTCTTCCTTATAATCTGCCATTAATGGTGTCTAAGCTATCTTAATTACTTAATTCGTAGCAGATACCCTCCAGAACATTGCTGTCAAATCTTATATGTGTCGTAAATATCCTAAAATGTAAGCAAAAAGTGCATCAGGAACTATGAACAACTGTGCTGGTACAGAGTAGAGAAGGTGAATATACCTTATACCAAGCTGCAAACTGAGCATCAAATCATAACTTCGGTGACCTTTAATAATTGCTTCACCTGGTCTCTTCACCTCTTTTGCTAGTTTTCGTTGCCTCCTTTTTGCTCTTCTAGACCTTGGCGAAAATGAATTATTAACCACCATCTCACTGATTAAAACACCTTGCATATACTCCCGCTCAAGGATTGGAATGTTTGTCTCAACCTCTTTTTCTCTGCCTTCTGCGACAGATTCAGAGAAACTAGATGATGTATCATGTCCAATCACCTTCTCAATTGAGACTTCAAGGCTCCAACGTCTTTCAAGAGATATGTTTCTCTCACGAGATTGCTCTAAATTTAGCAGATTTCGCTTTGAAAGCTTATCAATTGGAGGACGACGAGATTCACGGCTCCTGCCAACCTTGAAATTTTCCAAGTTCACAGATGACGCTTGATGAAGATGAGACACCTGGTTCTGCTTCTTAAAGTCCGGTAACACTCCTCGCTTCCTTAAAGCCCCTAGGTAGAGCTCTTGGGCAGCTGGAAGTTTGCTACCTTTCGGATAATATGCACCCTTCCCATCTTTTAATCCACGTGTCCAAGTTCCCACATAACAACCACCATCGCTCCATGTATATACTCCAACACCGTGCATCATTCCGTTCAACCAACTACCTTCAAACATATCTCCATTAGTCCAAGTAAGGCTACCTTTTCCAGACATAAATCCTCCTTTCATATGTCCCAAGTAAACATTCCCATTAGCCCATGTGTATTTTCCAGGTCCTTCTGGGGACGCCTGCATCCAGGAGCCCTCGAAGACATCCCCATTGGCATAAACTTGGTATCCCAGTCCATGTTTAACATTCAGTCTCCAGCGACCCTTATATGTCATATGTCCTGGCCATATATATGTTCCTTGGCCATGCATATAACCGCCTGAAAACTCACCCTCATAAACTGCTCCAGAAGGGAAGCTAAGCTTGCCACACCCATGTCTCATCCCCCTTCTCCACTCACCTTCATAGACACAACCATCTGACCAGACATACTTCCCAGAACCCTCAGGCAAGTTTCCAAGCATAGACCCTGAATAAGATTCCCCATTTGGTAGAAAGATCTCTCCCACCCGAAATCCAGAAGCCATGGAAGAAGTGCGAGATATTTCCCCATTTGATGCAGCAGGATTGTTTTGTTTTACACTTGAAGCAAAGACGTCAAGAGACTGAGTTCTCATTGGACCCAATACCATTCCTCCCCCCATTTTCGGCGATTGCCACAGTGTCAGACATGCATAAGACTTGCAAGGGTTTCGGCTTCAATTTATGTACCTCAAAGTATCATTAACACTCCAAATCTAACAATCAGCTGCAGGACATAAAAAAATGAAACCCATATATAAGAACAAAATAAGCTAACCAAGATATTTCAAGCTTAAATTAAGTGTCCAACCAGAGAAAATAAAAAGGGTTGTTCCACCAACCCCACTTTTGCAACAAAAATTTAAAGAAAAAAAAATGAGATTTCAAACACCAAGAAGTAGTTCTAATTTCTAGGCTCATTTTCTCTCAAAAACTGGTGCAAGTTAAACATTGGAAAACACACTCTGGAGACCCTCCATAATGTCCATTATTAGACCCACTTCTCACTTTTTGCAACCAACAAAAAAAAAACCTAACTCTTATATAAACAATTCATTCACACATCTCCATGAATTTGATGATGCACTTGAAGATTTTCACCAAATACTCCAGCATCAAAAACAGAAAAAAATGATGAATTCATCGATGAGACACTGCAAAAACCACTCATTTCATGTGCAATATTGCTAAATATGAATACAGATATATAGTCACTGTACTTCATCTCTTATCTATAATGTTTTCCGTAGTTCTTTGATCAAAACATAGCAATCACACATAAGCAACTCAAAAGCAAAAGCAAATTAAATTCAACTAAAGAACAAAACAAAAAGTTACAGTGAAAAAGACAACAAAATAATAGTCAACTGTTTTGCTTTATTCATACTTAAAAGTGATGATGAATTCAAAACCAAGTCTAACCCAGTTCAGTAAATCCTGATTCAATCAATATTCTCAATATAAAAACACCCAAAAAAAAAATGACAACCCACCAAAGTAAAAATCATAACATACCCAGAAACATAAAACATGATTATACAGAATTAGAGAAGAGAACAAATACCAGAATGAAAAGGCAAAAGAAGCAGTTGAAGAGTTCCACAAAATGCTTATCTTCTGAGAATATAAAGGAAAAATTAATAAAAGGGCGGTCAGATTTAAAAAATAAATAAATGGATGTTCTTATTTTATTAAAGTTTCAACTTTTAAGATGATGTATTGATGTTAGACTGAAAGCTGCTATTTCAAGCTTAAAAATCTTCGACTACTGAGACCCAACTTTTAAAGTAATTTTCTGTCTGTCTCTCTCTCTCTCTCTCTCTCTCTCCCCTCCTGGGTTCAGTTCAGCCTAAACAAAGGCAAGGAATTATTCTACCTTTATAAAGGATGAAAAAGGAAATCTAACATTCACAGTTTCAAAAGAGTACTCCAAAAAAAGTCTTCCTTTTTATTTTGATCACAAGTCAATAAAGAATCATATGGCCATACATTTCTTTCTCAGTAACACGGATTATGACTTTCCTGTGTAAGGCTGGAGCCTGGACGGTTGGTTAATGGTCGGGTACGTGCTTGAGTTGATAATAAACGACTAAAGATCTTTCAATCCAAATTTAAGAGCATGTTCATTATCTTTTTTTTTTTGACAGAAAGTTCATTATCATTTTAAGTTTTGATTTTTTTAAAACAAATAAACATATACTTTCTTTCTTTTTTATCTTTCTCATTTGGAATCTTGATACTATTCATACTTACTTATTTAGAGATAATCTTATTATTTGATTCGTTTCAATTAGTATTTTATTAATGTTCAATCGTTATAATTTTTATTCATATATAATGAAAGATATTTAAGTTTAAAAAGCGTACATTACGAGACGTGCACGGGATAATGAGAACGATAAAAAAAATAGAGGGAGTATAACCTAATTTATTGTTGTCAATTTTCAAACTTGACATGATTAGTAAAACTTTGATTAATTTTTAGTTTATTATACCACTTATATCATATGACATTTACAAGCATAAAACCAAAAACTGAAAACTGACAGTGATATCGAATCGGCGCTAACTAATTTAGTGATTGGGTTGGGAAATCTAACTTTAACTCGACGTATTAATCAAACGTCTTATTATATACTCATGTAATCATTGCTATTATCTATACAAATATACTAAAAGGCATTCCTATCAAATGAACGGTGCCACGTGGCACTCTTTCCAAGCCTTCTAATACACATGTTTATAATCTCAATCAAAAATATTAACAATGTGTAGTTACTAGTATTCGAACACATGATCTTTGAAATGAAATGTGAGACTTTAACCACTAATCCATTATACTTTCAATGCTTAATGTTTTAAAGTAAAACATAATAAAGTCTCCCTCCGTTTCTTTTTAATAGTTACACTTTGAGTTTTGACACTATTCATAATTTTGTGTTTGACTATCATTTGTGATTAATGGTCAAGGAAAAATATAATCATGTGGGATCTTATTTGATTCGTCTCGATAAGTACTTTTAGAATATCAACTTTTTATAGTTTTTACAAATGCAAATTTAGAGATATTAATGTTCAAATATTTACATTGGCAAGCGTGAAAAGGCAAAGTGTAACTATTAAAAAGAAACGGAGGGAGTATGTAATTATAAAAACATGTAGACAAGCTTTTTGATCTTTTTAACCATTTTATTAAGTAATATAATTCTCTTACCCAAATTCCAATGAAATCGTTATTTTTATCCCCAATTCATTAGAATTTCTTTTGAACAACTTATTATGTCATAACGTCCATTTTCTAATTTCGCACTAGATAGAATATTACGAAAAGCTAATAGAATCAATTAAGAAATTTATGAATAATAATATATTTGATAACTGTAACTTAACTAGGGCGTCACCCGGGCCAAAATACTAGTCTATACAAATATATAAAAAGGCATTCCTAAGGACGCCTACATGCCACGTGGCACTCTCCTCGAATCATATTGCAAATGCTTAATATCCATGTGAACTCTTCAATTTAAAATATATAAATATTGTGTAACTACAAGGTATTGAACACGTGACCTTTTGCAATGAAAAGTGAGAGTTTTACCATCAATACACTATAACTCTGTTGTCTAATATTTCAAATAAAATATGATAAGTCTTATAATAATTGTACTTAACTAAAAAGACTTAAACAAGTAATAATTACATTTCTAACACTAATATTACGATACTAACAAGACACTATTGATGACATATTATCTACCCCAATTTCTTTTAAGCTATTATTTTCAACTTCAAACCTTTAAGGTTATTTTTATTATCATGTTATGACGTCAAATTTTCAATTTCTCATGGACAAAAAAATACACACAAAAAAATGAACTATGAAATCTATGAATAATTATATATTTGTTTATTACAATTGACCCGAGGCATCAGTTATTATTATTATTACTTGCACGATGCGGTTTTTTCCATATTTTAATAGTAATAATTATTTCACTTAATAGGTTGTTGTTAAATGTCCCCCTATATTGCCAATAATCCTTTCAACTATACCCCACGCCCTTTTTTCTAACTTTTCACACACTCTCTCCCATCAATCAACATACACCTCCACCACTAACACCATACCACCACCACTAACATTACTTCCACTGCCACCACCATCTTTCCACCCACTACCATCGAGTGCCATTGCCAGAAAATAGCCACGTTGTTCGCCTACCGCATGAATGTCCCACCATCCCGAAAAAAGGTCCATTTCGCTAATAAGTTTATTTTATTTGCCCGAAAAAAAAACAAAAGTATGAAAATGTCTTGGCATGGTTCAGAGTCCAGACGAATGGAAATTACGTCTAACCCATAATCTTGACATAATTTTCATATGTCTGAACCACAACCTTGACTTAATTTTCATACGTCTGGACCACAGCCTAGACATAATTCTCATACATCTAGGGCATGGTTCAGATGTACCCTAAATATGTCTGCACCATGATCTAGATGTACCCTAAATACGTCTGCACCATGGTCTGGATGTACCCTAGATACGTCTGCACCATGGTCTGGATGTACCCTAAATACTTTGGATCATGGTCTGGATGTATTTAATACGTTTGGTCCATGCAGTTGAGACATATTTTTTCATGCGTCTAGTTGTTTTCCTGTAAAATAAAAAAAACCTCGATTAGCGTCCATATCTCGTCCTTTCATATTCCCAATAGCGAAAACTTCTATCAAGCAAGTTGGTGGAGAGTTTTGGAAGTGGAGAGCAAGAAGAGTTAGGAGAGGTGAGTGTGAGGAGTAGGTGATCAGGTACTCTCATTCAAAATAGGGCGATGGTTGGAATTCTAGGATAGCATTTTTTTTTCAATACAATATTCAACATTACTTTTTTTTTTTTTTGATCCATATGAGCCACGAAGGCAGTACAAAGTACAAAGAAGGGGAAGGGGGATTCGAACCTGTGACCTATTGTTCACAGCACCTCAATCTTAACCACTAGGCCAAGACATCCTTGGTACAATATTCAACATTATAATAGGGTTAAAGTACAAAAACAATGAAATAATTAAGTAAAATAAGTCATTGGATTTCATCCAAAAGGGTTAATCAAGTGGTATTATAGTTTTCTTTCCTTATATAAAAAAAAACTTAAATGGACCTGGTGCACACTAACTTAGTGTGTACCGGGTTGGTCATTGATATTAACTTCATAGAGTGTGTTTTATAGAGATATAGTGAACTTATATACAATATAGTGTATTTTATTAACGAAAAAACATATAGTGAAATTATTTGCAATATAGTGGAGGATTTGATTTTAATGTTTTAACATGCAGGTTTATGTAGGTTGTGTAGTATATCGTAACACGTGTTTTAACCTATAGAAAGATGTAGTTTATGCATTATGTAGTAGTTAGTTTGTGTATGATATAGTGAGTGACTGAATTATATAGTAGATTGTTCAAAAACGATGTAGTTTCTACATGATATAGTATATATGTTTCTCAACGATATAGTGAGTTTTTTTATGATATGGTGGGTTTTTAAATGATATTGTGGATTATTTAAAAATGATGTAGTTTATGTAAGATATATTATGTTTCTGAATGACATAGTGAGTTTCTGCATAATATAGTGGGTTTCTGCATGATATAGTGGGTTTTCGCATGATATAGTGAGTTGTTTAGAAATAATACGTGATTTTGGCCTGATGCACACTAATGTTAACGTGAACTGGGTCCACGCAAGTCAGATTGATAAAAAAAAAGTGAAGCACAATACGTATTTCCTTGAAAGAAACTAAAGTTTTAAAAATTATCCTACCATTGATGGTTTGAACAACTAAAAAAGTTAGATAAAGAGAACTGGGTATGGGTTATGCAATGTCCATGTGTTGCATAACGTCTATTTATTATAAAAACTACAAAAAACAATGTATCAAAAATTTCATCTTCATAAGATTTTGGTAAAAATCAATCTATAATAAGGTATATTGGTTATATCGAAAACTCAATGCATGTGATGTCGTTGATGTAAATAGCAGGAAAAAATTATCCGAGAATATTATCAAATCATAAGTGGTACCTTTTTAATGAATATAGTCTTTTTAATGTTATATATTTATTTGAGATGGTAAAGATGAGAAAGTGGAAGGTTACTAAATATATAACATAAAAAAAGACTATATTTATTAAAAATGGTCTCGTATATCTTCATATATTATTCATTTAAAAAGTTTTAGCCATATAATTTTAATCAAATGATATGATATTCTATCTTTTATCTCTATGATAGCTTGTTTTATGAAGTATGTGATTGTATCCTTATAGCTCCAAGATATTCGTTTACCGGTGGTTGTGGGCATTCGTTGTTTAGGTATTGATTGAGTTAGCATGAGTTTGTTGTTTGTTATCTTCACCTGCTTGCTACTTTTGTTAAATGCTGGAGGTTGTATGTATCTTCAAGATGTTGGATCTGGGTTATGTGATTGGTTAGGGTTTGCGTGGCAAGAGATTTCATGGATGGGGTATGTTTTATCCGATTTTGAAAATCGGATGGTTCTTCGAGATCTAACATTCGTTAGATTTCATTCTAGCTTGGTAATAATTTTCACAATTATTGCCTTGACAAAACGATATCTGAAGACGACTCCCCAATTTGTCAATTGGGTTTATAGCACGTCAACTCATTTGAGCTTCTCATCAAAGGAGAAGCCTTCAATACCCTTTCAAAAGGGTATCGAGTCACACATGAATGTGACTCTTCTAGGAAACCTGGTCGTAGACTCCCATGTGATAGAAGATCACTGGGATTGGCCCTGTTGCGAGTTCCTAAACTCGCTGTTGCTTTGCTGCCCCGCTTGTGAAATCATCCCTCTCCTCCCACTCTTTTCGTCAGGGTTCCGGCGATCGTCATTCATCGGAAGAAGCGTTTCACTATAGTTATATATCAACTCAGACCTCCAGATCGAGCAGTTTTATCCTAGATTAAGTTATTTCTGTTTTTGTAATTGCAATGTAAGAGCGAGTAACGCTCAGTTTAGTTTTTTGTGTTTGTTTGGCTATATTAGTGTTATGCTGTACTTCCACTTTTAATTAATGCACATTTTCCCCGTTGTCAAAAAAAAAAAAAAGATATTCTCATCGATATAAGATTAAAAACTTAAATTCTAATAAAGTATTGTCTCCAATCTCATTCGAGAAATTTATATATGTGGCACTAGAACTTTATTAATTCATTTATTATTCTTTATCTCATTTGTCAAGATTTGATAATTTCTTATGTAGCCTTCTCAAAACTCGTGAAAGATCCTAAAATATAAGGAAATGGGTCTTAGTTTCAAGTATATTTTGAGACGAATTATATTCAAGGGTATAAAAGTATTTCAAGTATATTTTGAGACGAATTATATTTAAGGGTATAAAAGTATAATTTTTTGAATTGTATATCTAAAGTTACGGTTAACTAGTTTATACTTCCTCAGTTTTTTTTCTTACATCGTTTCCCACTTTTGGAATTCAGTTCCCTATCACTTGTATCGTTTATGTTTTTGGCAATATATTCTCTCTTTCTCTCTCCTAGCACATGAGTTTCTTTTTTATCTCTCTCTATCTCTCTCCTTTGGTCCTTATGCAAAGATAAATGATGCAAGTAAAAAAAATGGAGGAAGTATAATATAATAATTATTTGTAGTCTTATTGACTACTAAAATCCTTATTTATTTATCCAAAACTCTAGTTATCCATTTTTATTATTCTTAAATTTTAATTTTCAGTATATGTTGTGACATGGCAAACCTACATGGTGCTCTCAATGCTCCCGGAAGAACCTTCTCTCTCCCATCAAACACCATAGTCTTTTAACTAGGGGTGTAAGCGGACTGCGAAAAGTCCAGAGTCCAATCCAGTCCAGTCCAAACTTGTCGGATTGGACTGGACTGAAATTTTTTTGGACTTGACTCGGACTCAAATTTGAGTCCAAATATTTTCAGACTGGATTTGGACTCACCCCTTTGGAGTCCAATAAGTCCAGTCCAGTCCAAAAATATTTATATATATATATATATATACATATATATATATATATATATATATATACATATATATATATATATATAAAATATGTATGTGACTTATATTATGGAATGGATATAATGAGCTTAATTTTTCAAATTCAATTATGAGAAAACGTTGTGAATCATTGAATCTAAATCGAAAAAAAATAATATAATAATTGGATTGGACTGGACTGGATTCAGACTCAAGAAAAAATTATTGAACTAGACTGGACTGAACTGAAAAAATATTTGGATCGGACTTGGACTCAATTTCTCGAGTCCAAAAAACTTTGGACTGGATTTGGATTTGGCAAAGTCCAATCCAGTCCAATCCACTTACACCCCTACCTTGCACTTTTTTTGGCCACTAGAAACTTATACTTCATGGCATCTTTTGATTTATCTTCTTCTAAAATATGGATCTTTGGACATAACAGCGGTAAGTCATCTTTCAAGAGAAATTCTTGGGTGTAACTGTTACACCATAACTTATGGTACAACAATCCAAAAATCACAAATTTTTATGTAAAGAACTATAATGACTTGAAATAAATTACATTATATATTATTTGTCTCTGATATGAACAAAATTTGTTCCTAACTATACGCTCACATAGCTTAGTAAGTATTGTCGTAGACATGTAATGTAAGTGGGATGCATCAAACGAACAACTATTGATTTCGTAGGTCAACAAATTTTATGATATAATATAGTCTTCGACGAAAATGAAGTTTAGAAGATGACAGTTGTATGTACCTAATTTTATGCTGTTAGTGATATCACTACTTTTTAAGTGGAAGCATTAATCTAAAGAAAGGATGACTTAAAGAACATTAAACATATTTCAAATGGATGATTGAAACTATTAATTACTTGATCACTTTACATTTGCTTCCTTTAAATGCATTGATGCTCATAATTAGTGACTGATTATCTTTATTTGTATATACTTAAGCTTATCGTCCATCGTTGTTTCTTCTACAGTAGGCATTTTATTTACTTTTAGTTTGTCGAGCTAGTTATAAGATGGGCAAACTTACAAAAGGTGCACATGATTGATTAACAGTTCAAAAATTCAAGTGGCAATTGGTCTAGTGATAAGAGACGGATGAAGCTATACATATATAGATTATAGATATACTCAATGTATATGACTATATGAGTAGTTGAGTACTAGTGTATCATATATAACTTGCTTCCATTAGCTAATTAATATGGAATCTTGCATTTGGTGACAAATATATTTTTGTTTAAATTACCATTTCAACAATTTGGTTTAACCCAAAAAAAAAATGAATTTTAGAATTAAACTTCTCACTGGAGTTTTAAGAAAGAAACCCTCAACCCATCATTGGAACATTTTGCCGAAAACATGTCGGTTTTGGTTGAAAAAAGTGTTGCAAAATTAACATAATTTAATCAGGATTTATTGTCCGGTGTATTGAATTAGTTTTGTAAATTGTTAACTAATTCTAAGTAATATCCTGAATCTATAAATGGTATTGCAGGATGTGTTGTGATAAGTATAGAACATAAAAACAATGTTAGATACTCGTTCAGGATTGTATTTCATTAGTATAAAAAAACAATTATACAATATAAAAAATAAACAACTATTATGAATATATATACACGACATCAAAACACTTCTCATGACCGTTGGAAGTTGGAGTATACAGCACATCTATTTTTTTTGGTGTTTGCACCCGGTTCTCATGACCGTTGGAAGTTGGAGTATACAGCACATCTATAGAGAAGCAAATAAAGCAGCAGATTGGATAGCTAATGTGGGTTATTTAGTTGATTCTTGTTTCGAAATAGATCCTTGTAAGAATTTTGCCTTATACACTATTCTTGTAAATGACGTGATAGGAGTTCCCCTCGTGCGGAGGGTGTCCTAATCTTTTTTCTTCTTACCTTTATAAAAAAGAAAAATCATGAAAATATATACATATCAACATGGGTAAGGCTTGCAAAACGTTTCAAACGAGTAAAGTAGCAAATAAAATTTCACATACAATATTTATAATCGAAAATGATTCACAATTTTTCAAAAATATGGGTAAGGTTGACATAGTCAACATTATGTACTGGGTCTACATATTTCATGAAGATTTACTCATTGTTCTTCGCAATTTGAATTATTGCACTACCACCTATTGAGGTACGTGTTAATTCGTTATTGTTTAAATCGGGTAATGAAGTGATAGAAGGAAGCCCAACTAATGGAACAGTAACTTTGAGCTCTCAAGGAGGTCAAGATGTGCCGATTACAAAGCCGATCTCCCCCAGTCAGACGCATGTGGAAGCTGCGACACAAAAATGGCAAAGTTTTACTGGGCAAAATCGGATTTCGGATAAAGGTGTGGGTCTCATTTTTGTTGCTCCTACTTTAGTAGAGGGGAAACCAACTGCTAAGCTAGATAAAAATGAAGTAGATAGAATGAATACCAACTGGGAAGATGCTTTAATCATGTATGTTGTTGGCCAAAATCCCACTATGACTGCTATAACAGCATATATTAAATCTCAGTGGGGATTGGTGACTGATCCGGTGGTATATAATTAATATAAACATGAGGAGGGATATTTTGTTGCACAAATGAAGTCAAAAGATTGCATCAAAAAAAATGAAGTCAAAAGAAGAGAGGATGACAAAGTGATAATAGCACAGTAAAACTTAGGGATTTCTCATTCAATCTTACGTAATATATTACATTATATTCCTCAAAGAAGAGGCAATTAAGGAAGATAAAATAACTTCCATAAAAGATAGGAAAGAATATAAAGGAATATATACAAGAATATGTGAATGCCTAATATAACTCTAACACCCCCCCTCAAGTTGGAGCATGAGGTGCACAAATGTCCAACTTGGACATGAGAAGATCAAACTGAGATTTGCCAAGAGCCTTTGTGAAGATATCGGCCAACTGAGCTGTAGTAGGAACATAAGGAGTAATCAACCCATCCTTGATGGCATCTCGAACAAAGTGGCAGTCAACCTCAATGTGTTTCGTGCGTTCATGGAAAACAGGATTTTGAGCAATATGAAGAGCAGACTGACTGTCACAGAAAAGAGGGATAGCCTTAGGGTGATGAATCCCAAGACTCAGCAGTAAACCCTTGAGCCACTTAAGCTCACAAGTGATAGCAGTCATCGCACGATACTCAGCCTCTGCAGAAGATAAAGAAACAGTATGTTGCTTCTTGGCCTTCCATGAGATAGGAGAATGACCCAAGAAAACAAGCTCAGCCAGACAAAGAGCGGCGAGCAATAGGACAAGCTGCCCAATCAGAGTCACACCAACCCTGAAAAGTAAGATCACTATCTGCTCTAAGAAGGATCCCATGGCCTGGAGTACCCTTCAAGTACCGAACAACACGAACGGCGGCATCCCAGTGAGCGACGCGAGGCGCCTGAAGAAACTGGGAAAGAATATGGACCGAATATGCCAGGTCCGGACGAGTGACAGCAAGATAGATAAGCCGCCCAACAAGACGACGATACTGCTCTGGATCGTCAAACAAATCACTCGTATCATGACTGAGTCGATGATTTTGCTCCATGGGGAAGCCACATGGCTTCGCACCCAACAAACCGATCTCGGAAATAATATCAAGGGTGTGTTTCCGTTGACACAGAAACAAACCAGAAGTGCTGCGAGCAACCTCAATGCCCAAAAAATATTTAAGAGGACCCAAATCCTTCATTTTGAAACAGTTACTGAGATAGGCTTTAAACAAGGAAATAGCAGCAGTGTTGTTACCCGAAATGATGAGATCATCCACATATACCAAGACATTGAGCTGAATAGTACCATGAGTGAAGGTGAAGAGAGAATAATCAGAGTAGGATTGAGAGAAACCATACCCTTTCAAAGCAGTGACAAGTTTGGCAAACCAACACCGAGGAGCCTGTTTGAGCCCATACAAGGACTTGCGTAACCTACAAACAAGATTCGGATTAGACTGAGTAAAACCCGGAGGAAGTTTCATGTAAACTTCTTCCTCAAGATCACCATGTAAGAAGGCGTTGTGAACGTCCATCTGATGAAGCTCCCAATGTTTGGAGGCAGCAATGGCAAGAAAAGCACGAACTGTGGTCATTTTTGCAACTGGAGCAAAAGTCTCATTATAATCAAGGCCGGCCTGCTGATGATTACCAAAGACAACCAACCGAGACTTAAGGCGCTCAACACGACCATCAGAAAGATATTTGATACGGTACACCCATTGACACCCTAAAGCACGTTTCCCAGGAGGGAGAGACTCAAGAGTCCAAGTACCATTATCTTCGAGGGCCTGAATTTCATTTTGCATAGAAGCTTGCCAAGCAGGATCGGTCATAGCTTCTTTAAAAGAACGGGGTTCCTATGTAGAAATAAGAGCTGCAAGAAACTTTCGATAATTTGCAGAAAAATTGTCACAATTTATATAATGTGCTAAGGGATAAGGAGTACCTGAAGAAGAAGATGTACCGGAGGCAGGAGAAGACGAAGACACAGGTGGGGCAATGACAGAATTAGTGACAAAGTCGCGTAGGCGAGTGGAAGGGAGTTTGGCCCGATGACCGCGACCCAAGGCCAGATCAGATGAAGGGACCGAAGAGGAAGGTAAAACTGGATCAGGTAGAGGAGAAGCTGGGCCGATGTTTTGTGGAGCTGGGCCTGTGTTTGAGGAAGCTGGAGCGGAGGGAAGGGAGGGCGTGGGAGAAGGGAGAATGGGGCCTGCAGAAGATGGGTCTGAGAGGCCTGGCACGGAAATGGATTGGTCCAGCGCTGAAGGAGTGCGCGGGTAAGCTGTGGGCTGGTTAAGCAAGGGGCTGGACGCGGGCCCAGGGACGGACGAAGGAGGAGAGAAATAAGATGGTTCAAGATTTTGTGTGGGTTGAACAAGTGGACCGATATTTTGTGGGGGTTCAGAAGCACGAGAAGCAGGAGAAGAAGAAGAATGGAGCGGAGGAGACAAATCTGAGTGGGGCTCAATTTGTGGAGAGGATGAATATTCCTCAAAGTCACAATGGATTTCATGAGAAGGAGTAAGCAAAAGGTCAGGCGAAACGTCAACTTGAGTGGGAGTAAGGAAGGGAAAAATGTGCTCAACAAATTTAACATCCCTAGACACAAAAAAATCTTTCGTCTCAAGGTCATATAATTTCCAACCTTTTTTGCCAAAAGGATACCCAACAAAAATACATTTGCGGCTGCGACTAGCAAACTTATCACCCTTAGTCTTTTGATTATGAGCATAGGCAAGACACCCAAAGATTCTAATAGCATCATAAGAAGGGAGACGACCAAAGAGACATTCAAACGGAGATTTGCCATCAAGCAACAAAGAGGGGGTACGATTAATCAAATGAGCAGCAGCCAAGACACATTCCCCCCAAAAATAGATAGGTAAGTGAGCTTGAAAGCGTAAGGCACGAGCAACATTTAATATATGACGATGTTTGCATTCTACCCTTCCATTTTGTTCAGGAGTACCCACACAAGAAGTTTAAAATAGAATGCCGGAAGCAGCAAAGAAATCAAGCAAACATTGAAATTCAGTGCCATTATCACTTTGAACAATTTTTATGGTTTGAGAGAATTGACGTTGAACCATAGCAACAAAAGATATGAACATAGAGAAAGCTTCTAATTTGTCAACCAAAAGATATATCCAGACAGCTCTAGAATAATCATCTACAATAGTTAAGAAATAACGAGCACCAATAGAAGAAACATGACGATAAGGACCCCACAAATCATAATGAATTTTGTCAAAAACTCTAGAAGTCTTAGTATCACTAGAAGGAAATTTAGTACGAGAATGTTTGGAACGAAAGCAAATCTCACAATTAGGATCCAAACTACCCTTATGATTGCAAAGAGGGGGGAGGAGTTTTACAATTTGCTCAGAAGGATGACCAAGACGCTGATGCCAGAGGTCCATAACAGAAGAGATAGAAGAAACAGCCACATGATGAATGGAATCATTTCCCGTAAAATAGTAGAGTCCGTCCTTCCTACTCCCCGTTCCAATCTGCTCCTTCATGGGGTCCTGAATAACACACATGTAGTCATTAAATTGGACAACACACTGCAAATCATTACAAAGTTGAGACACAGAAAGTAAATTGCAGCTCAAATTAGGAACATAAAGAACATTCTTAAGAGTGATAGTGGACGATAAACAAACCGAGCCCATCATAGTGGAGAGAACTATGGCACCATTGGGAAGACCAACGGGGCAATCAAATGCTTGAGCATCAAGCAACCAAGAATGAATACGGGTAACATGATGTGTGGCACCTGTATCAATAATCCACAAATTTTTATCAAACTCACCATTCAAACGGTTGGCAGGAACATTCGCATTACCAAATAAACCCGCTAAGGCCTTCCGTTGCTCGGAAGTGAAGAGAGAAGACGGGGGGGGCGCCGCTGCCCGGAACTGGCGAGGAAGCTGCCGGCTCACCAAGACTGCTGGTGGCAGCATTGGCGCGGGCTGAAGGTGGCGCGCGACCACGACTAGTGCTGCCTTTGTTTTTGTCGGGGTAACCGTGAAGCTCGTAGCAATGAGCCACACCATGCCCTTTCTTGTGACAGGGAGTGCACGTTAAGTGTGCCCAGCAAGAGGTCGAATCATGACCATTCTTGTGACATTTGCCACATACCAACTGAGAACCAGAAGAGGAGGAGCCACGCCCAGCAGTACCGTGGGCTCGAACAGAAAAGGCCAGCACGTCAGTGGGGCCAGAAGAGTCCACGAGAGGAGGGTGAGAAAGCCTAACGCGCTCATCTTGCACAGCAAGATGATACGCACGGTCCAGCGTGGGTAATGGATCGGAGGACAAAATATTCGTCCGGAATTGAGCATAAAATTCAGAATAAAGACCCATCAAGAACTCATGTAATTTCGCCGTTTCACGACGTTGAGAATACAAATCGGAAACATTGCATTTAGAACAGCAAGAACAGCGAATAGAGATCTCAAGAAGGGAGAGCTCCTCCAATAAAGCATTCAATTTGCCATAATAGGCAAAAACGGGCATGGTTTTGGTTTGTTCACAACGAGCAATTGCAGATTTTATCTGTTGAATTCTAGGTCCATTAACAATTGAAAAACGATGTTTTAAATGATCCCACAGTCTACTGGCCTCACGATATTTAGTTAAAGTACTTTTTACCTCGGGAGTAATCGTGTTTGTGATCCAGGAGACGAGCATGGCGTTGATGGTTAGCCAGTCGGACTCGGTGCATGGAGGAGCCGGAGAGGTAATAGTACCATCGACGAACGAGAATTTGCGTCGAGCCACCAAAGTGAGTTGAATATCCGTGGCCCAGTCAGCATAATTATCATGAGTGAGACGTGTGGGAGTGATGAAATCCCCAGGACGGTCTTGAGGACCAAGAAAATAGGGGGATGAAGAATCAATTTTTGCCGGCGTTGGAGGAGAGTTGTCTCCTGCCATGGCGGAAGAAAGAAAAAAAAAATGAAGTTTTTATGTGGTTTTGTTAACCTGCTCTTGATACCATGACAAAGTGATAATAGCACAGTAAAACTTAGGGATTTCTCATTCAATCTCACGTAATATATTACATTATATTCCTCAAAGAAGAGGCAATTAAGGAAGATAAAATAACTTCCATAAAAGATAGGAAAGAATATAAAGGAATATATTCAAGAATATGTGAATGCCTAATATAACTCTAACAGAGGAACTATGTGTTATACTATGGCCCTCATTTATTCTTTGGAAACCCTATGATTGTGAAAAAGTGGACTCCTATGTTTGATTTTCATAAAGAAATTCTTAAGGTAATTTCTATTTGGGTTAGTTTGCCTAACTTACCTTTGAACTGTTGGAGTGAGAACTCATTGAGTAGAATTGGAAGTTTGCTTGGGGTACCAATTTATGCAGATGAGTGTACAACAAAGACACTTAGAATCTCTTTTGCTAGAATATTTGTAACACCTTAGAATTTCAAAGCGGAAAAGAAAGAAATAATAATAGTATTATAGGACGATGACGGAAACATCGTCTTCTAGGAATGTCACTACTACAAGAAATGCGTTTAAATAACTAAGTGATAAAACCAACATAAATAAATAGTATAAATAAATTAAATTAATTAGATTAATATCCAAAAGAGAAAACTGACTCTAAACTAATTAAAAGTCTAGGCCTAAAACATCTAACATTTTAATGCTCACATCTCAACCCGAGCCCAAAACCAAAGAAGGTTCCCATAAACATAATCGGCAAAATATATCAGCAAACATCCACAATAAGTGGGGAGTAACTAGCAGTTCTCCCAGAACAAAAGAAATCAAAGTCTATTCCAGACATAGATTAGTAAGAAAGGAAAGAATAAAGTCAAGTTAACACAAATGAATAGTAAACAACAAATAAATTGGATAAAATAAATAAATTATCTCAAAAATGCTTAAATAAAAATAAAGTTATAGTTTGAATAAGTTATTGAGTCATAAACCGAACGCCAGTGAATCACAATTCACTTCCTAAGGTTTATCATATCGCAATCTCCAGGTTAGTCTATGGGCTTACGTTCCCCACTGCATGTGTCTAAGAATGGCCAAACTCCCGATGCAGGGTAGAACACGCAGAACCCCCTGTCCTCTCGGACGACAACAATTAACCCATGTTTACCCCTAGTTCACAAACTAGGTGGTTGGCATGTTCTTCACCGGGAACTACATCTATCCCACCGGATGTTCTTATCTCAAGATAAAATCATAAATATCATAAAAGTATTTTCATCTCAATAAATTTCCTCAAAGGGATGCCACCCGACCTTATATCAAAGGAGTAAACTCGCAAGCTTACAATGAACACTTAAAATAACAAATACCTTTGTACACATTTAAGCACAAGTAATGATATAAGAAGAGTTATACAATACCAAACGTCATCAAACAAAATTAAATCCCAACATGATAGATCACCAATTACATGTAAAGCATACGTTCAAGCATATACGAATAATCGTGCAACACAATACATAATACATGTGCGCTCGGCGCAGGATCTTGCGCTTGGCACCAACCTGTGCGTCTAGCGCACAAAACACCCTGCGTCTGGCGCATCTGTGTGCGTTTGACGCCACCAAAAACAGTACTCCCTCTGTTTTTTTTATCTTTATTACTTGGAATCTTGGCACTATTCATACTTAGAGAGAATCTTCTCAATTTTTTTCAATTTATAAGAAAAAATATAGTCATGTAGGGTTTTGTTTGATTTGTCTCAATTAGTACATTATTAATATTCAATCGTTATAATTTTTACTAATATATAATGAAAGATATTTAAGTTCAAAGAGGTGTATTTGGAGATGCGCACAAAAAAGTGAGAATGATAAAAAAAAAACAGAGGGAGTACCAATTAACCCCAAAACTCATTAATTCAGCAAAACGTGCACAATTAATCATTCTTCCCTTAACTAAATGTAAATATAATAACACTCAATCATAACCACAGTAACTTAAAAATCATCATCTTTCAAAGAATGCAAAAAGTTTCATTTTAATCCTGATTATTAATCTCTTAATAATAAAAAGGAATAAACTCAAAACACTAACAAAATCACAATAAAATTTATTAAACAAACAAAATCGAATCGTAAATTCGCACAAAAATTGACATACAACCATCATAGCTCTACTAACATAGTAAAATTTTATTTATAATTTTCGGACTCTAAAAGTAATTTTTAACAATAATTTATAGATTACTCAATAGCCAATAAAATACTTAAAATTAGAAATAGACGCCCAAAAATTACCAAAAATTCACATAACATGCATAAACCAACGATAATACAGATTATGTAAGTAAATGAATTTTTAGGCCTTAAAATATAATATTCATGAATTAATTACTAACAATCACGAAAATGAAAAAATAGAGGATTTAATTAATTAAATACTAAAATAGTAAACAAAAATTATTATAAGGCATGATAACCAAACTACACACATAACATGCTTCAATAAAAATATTTATGGTAATTATAAAACTCATTCACTAATTATTTTATAATTAAACTATAAACACACAAATTACCAATTTAATTAATTAAATAGGAAAAATCAATTGAAAATTATTTTTCTACACATAATATACACACATCATACATAAAGAACATGCACGTAATTTTTATCAAAAATTTCATATAAAAAGTAATTAAAACAATTCCTAACGTAATAATCTACTACCGAAATATACTCTAATCTCTAGCGTTCTAAGATAACTACTAGTTACCTGGAACGTCGGGAGGAGAGCTGAGTCTAAAGATATTTGAAAAATATACTTGCAATCCAAGTCCTTCACGAACGATAATTGTAGCAACAAGTCACTAGGCGTTTTCTTCTTGATGAACATTGAAAAATCTCATTTCGTGCTGTTCTATTTCGACCATGATTCCCAGTGATCGAATGATTGGATTCAAAATCGCACAGGTCAAAGTGAAGATCAAGATGTCCTCAATGTACTGTCCAACTTTCAGGACAATCCAATGGTTATATCTCCGGCTATGGTCATTTTCGTGAAGGTGTGACAGGAAAAATCGGGATGAACTTTTCTCCTCTTTTTCTCTTCTCTTCCTCTTCTCTCTTTTCTTTGAAAATGACGAGGCTTAATGAAGAATGATGTTGAATTTCTCTTATTAAAAATCAGAATTTATTGGCAAGGAAAAATGAAGAATTTAAGAGAGTGTTAATGATAGATTAATGGGGGGGTTACAAAGAGATCAAAGGTTTACTTAACATGCACCGAACTCTTCATCTTCCTCAAAACACAGGCCAATCAAGTCATTGGAAAGAAATAATCAAGAAGTACAAAAGGAAACCATTCGGGACTTTATTCATCAAGCTCAACAGAATATAAGGACAGCAGTAGTATACCAGTTTAGATAACCAGCCCAACAAGACAAAAGGGGCATATTCCTTAAGCACAACAGAACAAACAACCATTATAAAATCCAATACCACAGAACAAAAGGCTTGTTCATCTCCTTCAACACAGTCAAAAACCAGTATACTAGAACTGAAAACCAGCCAAACAATGAAGTGAAAACAAGCCCAACAGAACAAAAGGGGCTCATCAAACACAACACTTGGACAGCTACCATCACCAAAAAAGGTCATCAAAAGAACACAAAAGATTATATTTATCACCACTTAGAATCCACCAAAAAAATGAGCAACCAAAAGTTGCGGATATCAAGTGTTAGCAACACTTGAGCACTGATGAGAAACAAAAACCCACTAATCAGTACAGTGGGGACACCATTCAACAATCTGGTGATAAATCTACATTGTCAGGAACTGCATCTTTAACAACCTCAAAACACTCATCAACTTCCTCTTCTTTTAAGTATCCAAACAACCAGTTTTGGGTTGTCACAAAAGCCTCAACATTTTTGGGAAGAAGAGATGACCTATATTTGGTCAAAACTCTCCTACCCATGCTGAATGAGGATTCCGAAGCAACCGATGTAATAGGGATTGCCAAAATATCTTTGGCCATCCTAGACAAAACAGGATATATAGAAGCAGAAGACTGCCAAAACTTAAGTACATCAAAATCAACATCACTGCATGGAATCAAGGGTGCATTTAGATATGCATCTACACCACTTTCAGCATCGGAGCCACTATAATTATCGGCCTCGAATTGCTAAAAAAACAGAATAGATATAATAAGACAACTTATTCACAACATTTACGAAAACAAAAATAACTCAATTGTTCAAAATAAACACCTGAATCATGCTAGCCATTGTTTGAGTAGATGTAGAACTGGAGTAAGAGGTGGATGAGGGAGTGGTAGAAACGTTGTCGTAGAATTTGTAAAGCTCCACAAATGCATTATAAACAACTTTTACTTTCTTCTCCATTTCAATTCCCACAACCAAACAACCAAACATGCTTTGAACAAACTTCAACTTATAGCGAGGATCAAGCAAAACAGCAATAGAAAGCACAAGTGAATAATCAGCTCAATACTTCTCAAATTTTTTCAACATTTCCTTAGCCATTTCCCTAATACTCTCAACTTCATGAATATGAGCTACTTCTAATAATCTTTGAATTGCAATGATATTCTTAAAATATAAATTAGCTGTTGGATATTCAGAACCAGAAAACAAAACAGTAATATGGTAAAAAGGCTCAAGAAAGTCACAAACGTACTTAACAATCTCCCATTCATCTAAAGTTAGTCCATAATCAAAAGAGGACTCTCTAATAGCAAATAAATCAATAGCCTCTCTAGCTTGGAGAGTACTCATAATCATCAAATAGGTGGAATTCCACCTAGTGGGAACATCCAACCTTAACTTTCCAGAAAATGCAATATGAGAATCAACAATACATTGTTCAAATTTTGTCAACCTTGAATCAGATCCATCAATATAATTCACAACACCACATAACTTTTTCACACAATCATGAACAACATTCATGCCAGCTTGCACAATCAAATTTAAAACATGAGCACAACATCTCACATGGAAGAACTTACCATTTGAAGGTAAACCAGAACGAGTATGCAAATCAGATTTCAACCTACTTATCATAACATCCATAGACATAGATAGCATTATCACATGTCATTGAAAATGTTTTTCCCTCCAATTTCCATTCCTTAATCAACCCCAAAACAAACATGTATATATCAATACCTTTATGTGGTGGGAGAAAGTACTTAAAATTCAGAATATGGGATCTTCAATTCCAATTATTATCAACATAATGCATTGTCAAAGCAAGATAACCACGAGAAGATACTCCAGATGTCCAACAATCACAAGTAATACATACCCTACTATTAACCAAAGAAAGAGATGTTTGCAAAGAAGACTTCATATCATTATGCTGTAAAACACAATATTTCAAAATAATCCAACTATGCGTAAATAATACTTTGGTTGTTCGATAATCCAACTATTTGGGGTCTTCATAATCCAACTTTTTTCTTGCTTCAACTTTAATAAAATTTTTTTCAATTTTTCAATATTGTATTTCTAGTAATGTGTCTAACATTCGGGTTAAGATAAGAATGCAATTCCCTAAGCTTCTCATGCTCAACTATTCTAAGCGAATATGAATGACACATTATAGCCTCGGCAAACATTCTACAATAGTTTTTTGATCAAACTCAGAACACACATTAGGATTTTCAGCTTTGTGTTTAACATAAGCATAACACTTTTCAATGTGATTAGTAGCATTAGAGGTGCCATACGAAGGGTCAGCACAATATTTAGCTATATGGCAATAGTTACAAGTTGCCTGAGGCATAACATTACCATCTTTACCTTCCACCATGGCGAATGTGTAATGAGCCCATATTGGAGCTCTTCTCTTACCTTCTGGTGGAGATTGTCTCTTCCTTTTTTGTTTGCTGGAGACAACAGGAGAAGTGTCTATTGCGGTCCTGTTGGACCCAATGGTCTCAATCTCCTCTGCAAACAGCAAGAAAGAAAATCAGAAATGTATAACTAAACATAAATAAAACTGAAAATGAAAGAAAACTGATGAAAAAAAAATACCTTCAGAAAAACCAGGTGGTCCACGTGAATCAGGATCCATGAATATGATACTGGAAATAATTGAAATCAGTCAAACAACAACCAGAAACAAAATTGAAACTAAAAAACAAATGGCCTGGATAAAGTGAGACTAGGCAGTCAAAATACCAACAAAGACCAAAATTCAACAAAAAAAACAGATCCTGGGTCAGGTCAGGTGGGCCTGGGTCAGGTAGCTGGGCCTGGGTCAGGTAAGGTGGGCCTGGGTCAGGTACTGGGTCAGGTAAGGTGGGCCTGGGTCAGGTATGTTGGGCCTGGGTCAAGACGTCAGGTAAGGTCAAAGGTGGGCCTGGGTCAGTTAGTTAATTTAGGGTTTTTGGTTGCTTTTTTCTAATCATATTTTAATCTAATAAAATCAAAAACTGACCTAGGCCATATAAATTATAATGAATTATTGATATAAATAATGTAATTCAAATTTAATAATTTAATTTCCAGTTAATAAATCAAAAAACCCTAAAGTATAAAATATTGTCTGAAAATTCGAATCAAATTATGAAAAAAAAACATATGCCATAAAAAATTAAAAACCCTAAAACGTTCAGATCTAAAGCATAAATAATTAAACAAACCCTAAAACGTCAGATCCAAAGCATAAATAATTAAACAAACCCTAAAACGTACAGATCTAAGGCATAAAATATAAAATATCAACTGAAAATTATTTAAAAATACAAATAAAGCAACAATAACATATACATAAAAAAACCTAAAACGTTCAGATCTAAGAAATAATCCTAAAACATTCAGATCTAAGACATATATAAAATATCGACTAAAATTTCAAGAAATTCTTTAAAAAAAATAAATAAATTAACAATAACTGATAACATATGGCATAAAAATTCTAAAATGTTCAGATCTAAGCCATAAAACAAATAAAAAATTCCTAAAACATTCGGATCTAAGCAATAAATATAAATTATCGACGGAAAATTCTATAAAAAAGACTAAATAAATAGACAGGCAACATACCGCATGTAAACATGATTGAAACTTTAAAAAACCCTAAAATGTCACAGATCTAAGACAAAAAATTCAAAAAAAAAAAAAATCTTTCAGATCTAAGGCATAAATAAACCAAAAACGTTCAGATAATGTAAACCATTTAATTTTAACAAAAAAAGGCTAAAACAAGGAAGATACATAACCTTCCTTCAAGATTGAAGCCTTCAAACGCTTAGCCGTCGTTAGCCCTACCGTCGTCGTTTCATCACCGTTAAATCCGCCGTCGTCACCGTCGTCGCCAAAAACTCTGCTTCACCGTCGCCGTTGCGCGCCAGAAAATGTGGAGGCATCTAGTGGAGATTTAGAGATGGGGAAAATTGAGAGAATTAGGGCAAAAATTTCGACATTCAAATCGAAAAACTGAAATTAATTTTACTGAATTGAAATTAATTAAACTGAAATGACATAATTTTTACTGAGTTGAACTTGACTTTACTAAGCTGAACTTATCTTTACTGAACTGAAATTACTTTTATTGAATATGAAGAGAATAGAGCCTTACACTACTATTTTAATATTTCTCTCTCCTATTAAACAATTATGAAAAATTCTCAATAGTAACCCTCTACTTTTGCAACACTGAAATGGTGACCCTCTTTTTGTTTATACAAAATAGCCCCATTTTAGAATTCTTTCTCACAAATAACCTTATTTTCATAAATAGATAATTAAAATTAAATATGGTTAGATTTTTTTTTTAAATACAAACAAAAAAGTCACCAATCCAACCACCACCATCTCCACCTCCACCCTCACCTTCACCCTCACTTTCACTTAGCCACCACCACCAAACCCCAAATGCGAACCCTGACCATCGCCCAGAATTCCAACAGACCCCCCTAACCACAAATATAGCTTGAAAATGAAATATTTCTAATAATAAGCAAAAACAAAATTAAATAAAAAATTGTTCTTAAACCCCGAAAACGTTGGGTTAGGGTTGAGATTTTCTCGACCCGAAATGACTCGTGACCTAACTCGAACCCAACCCGACCAACCCGATTGACATGTCTAATTATAACCAATTTAACTAAATGTAAATGAAAGTATAGATTATAGGTAGATTTTGGTCAAATTATTAGATATAAAAAAGTCCTATAAGATAAATTATTTAGACTAACTTAAGGTTTATGATCTATCCAACTAATAAAGAGTCATATTTACATCATCATAGAACACTTTTACTAAAGAGTCATAACTCACAACGCATTAATCATTTCATCCAGAACAAGAGCACACCGGTTATAGTGTTATACTCAAGTGCATCATCCGCCACCGCTACTGCATGCAGAGGTTTTTTTTTCATACGGTGGCAGGTTGATGAACTTAGTATTTAACATACACATCAAAAAAAGCCACATTGGTTTGTCAACCCCGGTGAGCCACTGGCAATCTGGCATAATAGCAGTTAGTGGACAAATAAGACATTGACATTTACAAATAATAGCATAAGCATATCCTCTCGTAGTCTTCTGCATTCAAGGGATTTCAGAACAAGAATTGACATTTACAAGAGGTCAAAAGTGCCAGCTTTGTCATTTACAATTACTACGTATTTCTTATTAGCAAATTTCCAGGCTTTAGCCCAAGAATAGGCGAAGTATGTTGCCAAAAGAAGTGGACTACGTCTCTTATGGCTGTACGATCAATTGCTACATCTCTGAATCACAGGTAACCTATAAAATGAGTGCGTCTCGTTCTATGTTCACTTGTAAAAATTTGCTATTTGATCTCTATATCTATCTACAACTACGTGTTTTCAGATCTTTCAGATTGGGGTCATTAGACAGCCCACTGAATCCTTTCCTGTTCGACAGTATTAACCTCACTTGTTTCGGGTGTGGTTGAGATGAACTCTGTTCACAGCAGCATTGGGTGAACCATCTGTGTAGTATTGAAGCTGGCTCCTTAATTCATGAATTTCCTCCAATAGGACATCCTTCTCGTCCATATCAAAGAAGCTTGGCAATCTCTCCATCTCATCTTGTGCTCTCGTTAACTCAATCATGGTCTGCAACACCGCAGGATGGTTTTCATGTTTTTCCTTTAGAAGCTAGAGATGCCAGGCAAGTTCAATTCCAATGATTAAGATCAGTATGGTACCAAACAGGGTTCATATTGCAAAATATATAATACAAAAAGGTATAACATACCTCATGTTCTTTACGAACAGACATGAAGTCCACAGTAGGTAACACACTGCTAACAATTCTCGGGGAAACACTCTGAGGGGGCGATGGAAGGATAGGAGAAACGTCACTGGGAATGACATTGAGTTTACAAGCTATAGTATCAAAGGAGCCAATTGAAGGACTATTTGTGGCCTCAACATCCGCCATATTAGCTGAAGATGACAAGAATGAAGAACCATCCTCAATCAGATTGCATGTGCTAAGTGTCTCACTCTTGCAGCTGTAATCAGTATACAATCATCAATAAAAAATTTACAGGGGGACAAATTTTTCTTGAAGTTTTGAAAGAGAAAAGGGACTACAGCAGCACCTTTTAGCTGGAGAAATAGCACAAATCACAGCCATTTTTGCATTACCACCAAGAGATTCCTGAAGCAAATATGTCAATCTGAAGTCTCTATGTAGGATACTGTTATTTTCTGAGGTTCAGATCATTTCACAGAGAGAAATGTATAGAGAGAGAAAGTAAAGTGTATTATGTTATTTCTGAGAGTGAATTCTTACAACCTACTCTATCTATTACATAAGCTTTTATACTAAACAACACGTGTGTAATATAACTTATAACAAACTAATTAATCAACGTCTAAATCAGTTAGAGAGAGAGAGAGAGAGAGAAGCTGATATAAAGCTAGTAATCCAACACCCCCCCTCAAGTTGGGAGGTGGTTGATAGCAGAAGAAGGATCAAACAGACCCAACTTGGAGAGTAAATGCTTGAACTGAGGAGCAGGAATTGTCTTAGTAAACACATCTACTAGTTGAGACTGTGTAGGAAGGTAGGATATTTGTAGGAGGCCTTCTAACACCTTGTCCCTTGTGAAGTGACAGTCTATTTCAATGTGTTTAGTCCTGTCATGAAACACTGGATTCCGTGCAATGTGGAGGGCACTTTGATTGTCACAGAACAAGGTGACAGGTTGAAGATTTGTGACACCCAACTCTTCTAGTAGTCTTACTGTCCAAGTCACTGAAGTGCCGCGAAGCCATGGCTCTATATTCGGCCAGGAAGAAGACTTACTAACTGTGCCCTGCTTCTTAGATTTCCATGAAATAGGTGATTTGCCAAACAATAGTATATACCCTGTGACAGATCTTCTAGAATCTGGGCAGGCAGCCCAGTCTGAGTCTGAAAAGGCTTGTAATTTGAGCTGGTCACTACCTTGAAGTAAAATACCTTGTCCAACAGTAGCATTAAGGAACTTGAGTGTGTGATGCAAAGCTTCTAAGTGAGTAGTTCTAGGTTATTGCATAAATTGGCTCAGACATTGAACTGTATAAGTCAAGTCAGGTCTGGTGTTGGTTAAGAAATTCAATTTACCAACAAGAGACCTATAAACTTCAGGATCAGGTAGTAAATCTCCAGAGCCAGCTTGTAATTTGAGATGTAGAGGTAAAGGAGTAGTAGCTTTCTTGGAAAGATCAAAACCACAATCAGAAAGTAGTTCCCTGGTGAACTTTTGTTGACTGAGTAAGATGCCATCTGGTAAATACCCCACTTCTATGCCCAAAAAATAATGCAAGATACCCAAATCTTTAATGCTGAAGGTGTGATGCAAATGAGCTTTCAAATCATCAATAGTAGAAGAATCTGTGCCAGTTAAGATTATATCATCAACATACACTGCAGCAATAGTTAGATGATGATGTGATCTTTTGATGAAATATTGTAATCATTTTTGGATTGTATGAATCCTTGAGATGTAAGCGCACTAACAAGCTTGGCAAACCACTGCCTAGAAGCTTGTTTTAGTCCATAAAGGGACTTTTTAAGTTTGCAAACCTTGTTGAGGGGATTAGGAACACCAGAAGGTACCTTCATGAATACTTCTTCATGCAAATCTCCATGGGGAAAAGCATTGTTAATATCCAGCTGATAGATAGGCCATTTTCTGCTTGCTGCAAGTGCTATAATGCACCTAATAGTGGACATTTTGACTACTGGGGAGAATGTCTCCTCATAGTCAATACCATATCTTTGGTTATAGCCCTTGGCTACTAACATGGCTTTGCACCTCTCTAAGGACCCATCAGACTTCAATTTTACCTTGTAGACCCATTTGTTACCTATAGATTTCTTTCCTGTAGGTAAATCAACCAATTCCCAAGTGTCATTGTCATGTAAGGCTTGAATTTCCTTTTTCATGGCCAATACCCATTCTGGTTTGCTTGCTGCTTCTGCATAATTAATAGGTTCTTGGATTTGGAGAGAGGGAGAAGCAAGGAAAGCTTTATGTGATGCTGGATAGGAAGAAGAAGCTACTAAATTACACTAGTGATCAGTAGTGAATGTAGTAGCTGTATGACAATGATAATCCTTAAGGTAGGAAGGTGGATGATGGGATCTGGTAGAATGTCTAAGATTAGGAGTAGGCTGGGAAGTAATGATGGTACTCAGATCAATTAAATCAGTTGATGCTGAGTTAACAGGTTATTGGTTGGAGAAATGTGAAGTGGTAGGAATTGCTGTATTTGGAGTGTTTGGTTCCGTGTCAAAAGATAAATTGGGAGTGTTTGGTTCAGTATTAGAAGTTGGATGATCATTGTGTGAAGAAGGAGAAGAATTAATGAAATCAGTTTCTGAGAGAGAAGATGAAGAAGAAGAATGTAAGGTAGGAATGGAAGAAGATACAGGATAATCTTCATCAAAAACATCACAAGTAGCGGCAGGAACAAAAATAGGTTCAGCAACACCAGTAGTGAATTGGGATTGAATATGAAACGGAAAATGTCTCTCATGAAACACAAGATCTCTGGATACAATGACTTGTTGAGTAGAGAGATTAAAGACTTTATAGCCTTTCTGAGTGACAGAATATCCTAGGAACACACCTGGTTGTGCTCTAGGATCAAATTTAGTCCTGTGTGCCTTCACAGTAGACACATAACATATGCATCCAAATGCTTTTAGATAATCTAACAAGGGTGGCTTAGAAAACATCTTATCATAAGGAGTAACATATTGAAGCCTTTTTAGGGGCATCCTATTGATGAGGTATGCAGCACAAGTCACACAATCTCCCCAGAACCTGGTTGGAACCTTAGAGTGAAACATTAGAGCTATTGCAGTTTCTAACAGATGTCTGTGTTTTCTTTCTACAGTTCCATTCTGTTGAGGGGTGTGAGAACAGCTAGTTTGGTGAATGATACCCAAACTGTCATAAATTTTCTTCATGTCTCCTTCTCCTAGCTCCTTAGCATTATCAGATCTCACACAAAGAATTTTAGCATTAAATTGTGTGGCAACATACTGACAAAAGCTTTGTAAAATAAAGCTTTGTAAAATAGGCACAACATCAGATTTCAGTTTAAGTAAATGTACCCATGTAAATTTGGTAAAATCATCCACTATTGTCAAGAATTGATTACAACCTGTGTGAGTTTTGGATCTATATGGACCCCATACATCTATGTGTAGAAGTTCAAAAGGTTTTGTAGAATGAATATCACTAGTGGGAAAGGGTTTCCTAGTTTGTTTGGCAGCAGGACACACATGACAAACAATATCATGAATACAAGATTTGACATCACACTCAGGAAGAATATGTTTTATTTGAGAAAAGGGTAAATGACCTAGTCTAAGATGCCAAAGTTTGGCTATGTCAACAGCAGACAAACATGAGCTAGTATGCACAGAAGAAGTATGAGACACAGAAGATGTTATTGGTGACTCTTCAACATTGTAGAGCCCTGCTTTCACGTTACCAAGAAGCATTGAGGGACCTGTCAGAGAGTGGTCCTGAACAAAACATTGAGTGTGAGTGAATGTAGTTCTGCAATTAAGATCTTTACACAGCCTATGAATGGAAATAAGATTGAAGTGAAAATCAGGTATGTGCAAAACATTATGAAGTGTGATGTGTTTGTTTAGGTGAACTAATCCTATGTGTTTGACTGAAATTTTACTACCATCTGGTATTGTGATAGTGTAGTTAGGGTCTAGCACAGGTTGATAATCATGAAAATTGTTCAAATTGGAACAAATGTGGTCTGTTGCACCACTGTCCAGTAGCCAACTAGTGTTAGAATGGGATACAAAGCAATAAGTACCTGCCATCATAGCATGTCCAGTTGGTTGTTCTGCTTCATTGGATGATTGCTTGTTTAGAAGTGACATGAGTTGATTAAACTGATCAACTGTGATTGATTCAGGCTTCAATTCTTGTGTATCAACTGGTGTGTCAGATTGCTGCTACTCTCTTATCTTTAAAACCTTTGAAACAAGGAGGATATCCATTAACCTTAAAACACCTTTCCAAGCTATGTCCTGGAATTTTACAGTGAGTGCAGTAATAGTTGGATCCTGGCCTTTTGTTGCCTGTAATACTCTGTGGCTTACTGTTCTGACCATAAGGCTTCTGAAAGTTGTTGTTGTAAGGCTTATAATTCTTGCCTTTGTCTGCTACAAATGCCAGTGGTTCAGTATTGGCAGACATCTGAGCAACCTCTTTATGCCTTTCTTCTTGTGCAAATATCCTGTATGCTTGAGCAACATGAGGTAAAGGCTGGTTCATGAGAATGTTGCCTCTGATAACTGAGAAGCTCTCATTGAGTTTCATCATAAAGTGAATGAGACGATGCTCCTGGTCTCTTGCGAGGACCTTTTGTGTCAAATTGCAGGTACACTTGTTGCAGGTGCAGTAAGGTAGTGGATTTGCGTCATGCAATTCATCCCAAAGACCTTTAATCGCAGTGTAAAACTCTGAAACACTTAATGAACCTTGGCTAATTTCAGACAACTTTTGTTCAATTGAATAAACCTGTGCCATTGAGGAATATCCAAATGTGTCGTCCAAGTCTTTCCATATTTCTCTTGCTGTACTAAAAAATAGTACACTCTTCTTGATTGAATGATCAAGATTAGACAACAGCCAAGAAATGACAAGACTATTACAGCGATCCCAAGCTGTATAATCTTTGCTGCTTTTATCAGGAATTTCTAAACTTCCATCAACAAAACGCAATTTATTCTTAGCAGATAAAGAAATCATCATAGATCTCTTCCAGTCACTGAATCCAGTTCCATTGAATTTTACAGAAACAATTTGTGTTGAATTAGCATCAGATGGATGAATGTAAAAGATACTTGTAGGATCTTGATTAGGTTGAAGAATAGAGGTTTCAGATGTAGAATTTTCAGTCACAGACATTTTCAGATGTAGAATTTTGATTGAAAGAATGAAATGAAGAATTTCAGGATAAAATTATGGCAGAAATGACGAATTAATGGGAAGATTACAACAATTTTCAGCTAGAAATCAACAATCAAAGATTGATCTCACTAATTTCAGCAATAAATTTTGAGAAATCAGACCTCAATTTCAGATGTAATGTAAATAGTCAACAATTTCAGATCAACGACTCTGAGAACGGGAAAGATCAATCAAAGATCAATCAAGAAATTTCAGGATGAATCAGACACGTAGATTCAGATTTCAGATAATTTCAATCAAGAATTTTCAGCTAAATTTCAGTGGAAACTGATGAGAAACGAGAGAAAAACGAGAAGAATTTAGGAATAACAACACCTGATTTCAGCTGTAAATTGTTTCGAATTCAATGAATCTTCAGAGAAATTTGCGGAATTCCAGAAAGAATGAAATGATTCAGCTCTGATACCATGTTATTTTCTGAGGTTCAGATCATTTCACAGAGAGAAATGTTTAGAGAGAGAAAGTATAGTGTATTATGTTATTTCTGAGAGTGAATTCTTACAGCCTACTCTATCTATTACATAAGCTTTTATACTAAACAACACGTGTGTAATATAACTTATAACAAACTAATTAATCAACCTCTAAATCAGTTAGAGAGAGAGAGAGAGAGAGAGAGAGAGAGAAGCTGATATAAAGCTAGTAATCCAACAGATACGCCTTTGCTTTCCAGTTTGGGAGACTATGTTTATTAAATTCCCGCAAAGCACTTAGCATATGAGGAAGATACGCTCAAATTATATTTAGCAATTTGCATTGCCCATGCAGCAACAACAACTGAACATGCATGGAACCACCGAGCCCCTTGAGTAAATTAAGTTATGCAACCTACCTAACCCCAATATCCAATCCAGGCAGATAATTTAGCAATAATCGGTGTATTTACTATATTGAAAAGAACAACGGGTTTATTCATCAACAACTCGAAAAATAATGTGAAAGAACAACCTAATACACAAAAATTAGAGGAACTAAATAGCTCCTCAACTCAATAGTTACAATTTCAATAGCAAAGCTAAGTTATGACATACCTCATCTGTAAGATGGATCGATCAATGTTGCCAGCTTCTATCAGCCGCTCTCCAGCCGCACCATTTAGCTTTTGCCTTTCTGACCCAGCAAGATCAACTGAATCTATTTTACTTGTCTTTAAATTGCTCAGGCCACCAAATATGTTCTACAGTATTAAAAAAACTCCAAATCCATATCAGCATGTTTAAGTAAGATACTGCAAATAGCCAAATAGCCTTGCATTACATAATTAAAAACACCACAAGTTTTTCATTTTGTCCCTCGTTAATACGATAATATCTTTGGCTTTCCCTCAAAACTAAAAGGCTACAAAAAGCCCAAGAAAATTGTGCATGAATCCATTTAATAGGTGTAAATATCTCTTGTCCATGTCCTATTTTGGTACATGCTAACTGTCAAAAAACTCGTACAGAGACAGTGGTTATTAACTACTCTTTAGGTTTTCAGGACCTCCAATTCCAATAAAATGGTCTAAAAGGCCTTTTCAAGAGTGACATTCAAAAAACAAAGTGTCTGATATATCAAATATCAGCTGATAAGCCACGTCAACCCCGCACACACCACCTCCACCACAATCAAAGACTAGCAGGAAAGATTATCCCCCCCCAGGCGGGCTAAAACAGGTGGAAATACCTTGCATTGTAATTCAATGGAATAAGTGAAAACACTATGTGAATGAGAACTTTCTGCATAACTTGTTGCACCAGTTCTGCAGTGTAGCAGTCCCTGCACATTTGAGGTAAATGGAATTTATACATACAAGACACTGAAACATGCAAAGAGTTTCAAACTAGTTGCAAACTATAATGAATACATGAAAAACATATTGAGAACATTATCAAATATGTATAATGTGGAAGGTCCAATTAGTAAGTGAAACACATAGGAAAAGGTTTTGGTAGGTCCAATGGCAGCAAATCAATTGTAAACATAATATGTATCATGTATGTAATCTGCACATCTTTTGATTCTATATTTTAAATAGAACTCTTAGACGAGATCACAAGAACCAGATTAAAAGGAATTACACAAAGCTGGGATCAAACACAACTTTCCACACAAATTTATCATGTTGGATAATGATAGGAAAAGGTCATTTAGGCAGACTAGTTCAAATATTATCCCAAATTCTGATTAATTGCCAACAGAGAGAGTGCTCACTCCAGATAATTGAAGCTAAACATAGTACAGGCCATATGACAAATTGATCATTGGCAAGTAAGAAACTCGAAAGGTTCATCTGTTGAATGAGAAAGTACATATAAGACTACTAAGCTGGTAATTTCTGTTGATGTTTTGAATAAATTAAGTAGTTTTCTAAGGAATTATGGAAGAGTTACGTGCTTTCTCATGAATATCATGATCAGAATCCTTAATTTGTTCCTAAAACACCATAAAACAAATAGAACAAACACTTTTTTTCATTATAAATTCCTTAAACTTAGTTGTAAAAGGATCAGGGGTATGAATATGGACCTCATTTATGTGAGCAAAAAGCCGTTCAAACACACGAGGTGTTAATCCCTGTTGCTGATAAGCTAGGTAGTCTCCCAGCAAAGCATTAGAAGGCCCCCACATAGTATATGTTTCTCCATTGCCCGCCTAATCAGACAAAACAATACTGAAGAATGATATTTTCCTTAATCCAGAATATTACAAACTATCCTCTATATGCAAGATTACAAGAGAGAATCACTCCTAGAATTAAGCAACTAATTATACATTACCTAAAATGTAAATATTAACATATTTCCATAATCTATCACACCCCCGCAGTCGAAACGGGAGGAGGTCGGACGCTGAGACTGTCCCTAAAATCATCAAACAATATCAACGGGAGTCCTTTGGTGAAAATATCAGCAATTTGATACCGGGACGGGACATGTAATACGCGTACCTCGCCCCGAGCTACTTTCTCGCGCACAAAATGAATATCCATCTCAATATGTTTAGTGCGTTGATGTTGAACAGGATTACCGGATAAGTAAATTGCACTAACATTATCACAATATACCAAGGTTGCCGTGCGGATGGGACAATGAAGCTCAAGTAGGAGATTCCGCAACCAACAAGATTCAGAGACAACATTGGCTACCCCTCTGTATTCTGATTCAGCACTGGAACGGGACATAGTGGGCTGTCTTTTAGAAGACCAGGAGATGAGATTGTCACGAGAAAGACACAGATCCAGTAGATCGGCGGGTGTCGGGACATCCACCCCAATCCGCATCGTGTAGGATATGAGAGTAGAAAGAGAAGATGGATATAGGTGAAGGCCATGATCCAGTGCCTTTGACATAGCGCACAATACGCTTTAAAGCTTGCATGTGATCCTCCATGGGCGATGCATAAACAAACAAATGTTGGACCGCATAAGAGATGTCGGGCCGAGTAAAAGTAAGGTCTTGCAAGGCACCCGCAAGGCTCCGATGAGAGAGGGATCATGCACTTTTCGGTAGAAGTAGAGCCAAGTTTGGGTTTAGTATCAACGGAGTCGCGATGATTTACAAGCGACATGCTCGCTCGCTCAATAATTTCTTCGAGATATTTTTTTGGGATAGAAAGAGGCCACCGGTATGGCAAGTAACGCAATCCCTAGAAAATAACTCAACCGTCCGAGATCTTTCATAGCAAATTCGGATCCAAGGAGAGACATAATAGATCGACGGAGAACTGAGGAAGCGCCAAGATAATATCATCGACATATAAAAGAAGATAAGCGGTATCATTACCTCGTCGATAGATGAATAATGAATTATTCGACGTCTTGTTGGAGAACCCAATTTTGGAGACATAATCAAGAATCGGCGATACCGGGCTCGAGGAGCTGTTTCAAGCCATAAAGAGACTTCTTCGGAGACACACATGATTGGGGTAGGTGGGGTCCCTATAACCCATAGGTTGATGCATATAAACTGTCTCCTTCGGATCACCATGTAAAAAGCATTTTTTACATCAAGTTGGTGAAGAGGCCAAGATTTAGATAGAGCAATGCTAAGAACAGGCGAATAGTGGCCGGTTTAACCACGGGCTAAAAGTTTCTCCACAATCAATGCCCACCGTTGTGTTTTACCATCACCTACAAGACGTGCTTTATATCTTTCAAATGAACCGTCGATTTGACTTTATGAGCAAAAATCCACATAGATCGAATAATATTAGCATCGGATGGACGGGGTACCAACTCCCACGTCTTATTTTTAATAAGAGCATTAAATTCATCATCCATAGCCATTTTCCAATTTGGGTCACGGAGGGCCGACACGGGATTTTTAGGAAGAGGGGAACGATCACTGTGAGTGAGAAGAGCATATTTGGAAGGTGGATATTTGGTATTAGGCTTCCTAATGCCACGTTGGGCTCTAGTGACGGCCGAGGGCCATTAATAGGAAGGGGGTGGGCCATGGAGGAGGTTGGAGTGTAGTAGGGGATGTGGGGGCTCGTTGGGCCGGATGGAGGGCCCCGGGCCGCCACGGACAAGGGGATGGCTGGAGAGGATGGATCCAGCACGGTTGAGGGCGTGGGGGGCGCGGGCACCGGATTCACAAGAAGAAGAATGGGCCGGATGGGGGAGACCATGGGTGAAGGAGCAGGGCTGTGAGATGAGAGGGGCTGCGGTATCACACGTGGACCGCAATGTATTTGGTGGAACAATGTTTGGTGCTAAAAGGGAGGGATTTAACTCATCCAAAAATTATAAGTAGTAGCGCAAGGTGTATGAAGTGAGGCAAAAGGGAAGTTGTGCTCATCAAAGATGACATGGCGACTAATAATAATTTTCGGAGGATAAATCATAACACTTATAACCCCGATGATTGTTAGGATATCCCAAAAACACATGAAGAGGATCGGGTTGGAGTTTATTAATAGTAGTTGAAGGATAGGGGAAAACATAAACACCCAAAAACCCGTAAATGAGAATAGGACGGTACTTTGTGATAAAGAGCTTGAAGTGGGGATTGATAGGCGAGATTCTTGCTTGGAAGGATGTTGAGAAGGTAAGTAGCCATTTGTAAAGAATGATGCCAAAAGGATGGGGAAGAGAGGCATGATTAAGCATTGTACGAACCATATTATTAATAGTTCGAATTTTTGCTCCGCTTTACCATTTTGAGAAGAAGTATAAGGACATGAAAGCCTAAAAGACAACCCATTGGCTTTACAAAAATCCCAAAATGGTTCATTATCAAATTCTCTACCATTGTCACATTGAATATTCTTGATTTTCGTTCAAATTGAGTGTGGATATAAGATCGAAACGTAAGAAAGTAGAGTATACTTGCGACTTTTTAGATAAAGGAAAAGTCCACAAATAATTCGTAAAATCATCCAACACTACAAGATAGTAACGGTGGCCCATAGAGCTCAAAACGGGAGAAGTCCAAATATCACAATGAACAATATCAAAAGGCATCATAGTAGTTGAATTAGAAGCAACAAATGGCAATTTAACATGTTTTCCAAGAGGACAAGAATAACATAAACTAGGATCACTAAGTTTATTACACTCAATTAGTTTATTTGCCTAAGAGAATCCAAGATAGGAGCACCGGATGACCCCGATCATGCCATAAGGACGGGGCAAGAGCCGCAAAGGTAGAGTGGAAATTGGCTTGCTTTTTGATGGTGTTGGTGATGGGATATAATGACCCCCGACTCTCACATCTCATTATTGGCCTCCCCGTCGAAAATCCTTCGCGAAAACCCAAAAGGATCAAATTCGACAAGGATGATTATCGAAGTAAATTTTCGAACGACACCAAGTTCTTAATAAGTTTTGGGGCATGGAGGACATTTTTAAGATTTAAAGGAGGGTGAGGAGAGGCTAATTGAGTGTCACCGTAACCACAAATAGGAATACTATGGCCATTTCCGACAACAATACCATTATTAGTGCTCAAATTAAAATAAGACGAGAGCGTACCTTGAGAGGAGGTCATGTGAGATGTGGCTCCGTGTCCATATACCAATTTGGATCGGGAGGGTGATGCCAAGAGTATGCATGGCTCGCTCGATGTCGTTGGAATGGTGAGTATCTATGAATAGGCTTGGGGCCTTTGTCCAAGCACACCTTTGCACACCTTGCACTCCTTGTTGTCTAGTAGAGAACATGGGCCTAGCCCAGAAGTTGTGGGATATGGGCAAGGAGGAGTAGCCCAAGGATATCCCCGAGGAGGGAAGGGCCCCGCCCGTAGCCTGGATGAGGTGGCCACGCCCGGTTGCTGCTTCGGTGGGGCCGCCACCCTCGACCACCGCGGAAAAATTCGCCACCCTCGACCACCGCGAATTGTTCTTTGGAATGCTTGTTACCGTTGTGGGTTTTTATCATTTTTTGAACGATTATTCCCCTTTTTCCCACCATTATTGCCACGGGGAGATGGAGAAAAATCGATGGTGGTTCGTGATTGAGCAACCATGGCCGAGGAACCCGAAACCATAGAAACTTTCTTAGCTGCGGCTTCCTCCAAAACAAGCATTGATCGGGCTTGATAGAAAGGAGGAAGTGGGTCACTTTGTCGAAGCAAAGTACCAACACCATTATATGCCTCGTGAGACCGCGACCATTTGTAGGACGAGGCGGTTGTTAGAGCCGGAGCCCCAACATTCTTGAGTTGGTGCCAACATTTTGAGTCGTTGGCAATAAGTAGATGCGTTCGGAAATCTTCCATACTAGTATTTGAGAACTCTTGTTCAAGAGTATGCTCTAGATGACTTGTTATCTTGAAAGATATCACGAGCCGTTCCCAAGCCTCCATGGCGGTGGAGTCGGGTTCAAGTATGGTGTTTAGAAGATCTTCGAAATGGTGGCATAAATCCATTTCAACACCATGGCATCTATAGTGGACCGTTGTCCTTTTCCTCATCGGTGACGGGAATTTTTCTTTTCCTTTCGCCGGAGGAATAATATGATCCATTACACGATATGAACGTGCATGAATCTTGAATAACTCGGCCCGTCGAGTATTGCACATTTTCCATGTCAAGAGTGATTGGAATTTGTGTTTGATGTTAGAACCTGTAAGAACGGAAGAGAAGAAGAAGTAGAAGAGGAGGAAGAAGAGTCGCCAGGCATGGTGGCTGGCGTGGAGGAGTGGGCGTGAGGTAGGGTGGCGGAAGCGTGAGGAAAGTTCACCCTAATCTGATACCCCTTTGCAAGCCAATTTCCACTCTACCTTTGCAGCTCTTGCCCCGTCCTTATGGCATGATCGGCTGGGTCATCCGGGTGCTCCTATCTTGGATTCTCTTAGGCGAAATAAACTAATTGAGTGTAATAAACTTAGTGATCCTAGTTTATGTTATTCTTGTCCTCTTGGAAAACATGTTAAATTGCCATTTGTTGCTTCTAATTCAACTACTATGATGCCTTTTGATATTGTTCATTGTGATATTTGGACTTCTCTGTTTTGAGCTCTATGGGCCACCGTTACTATCTTGTAGTGTTGGATGATTTTACGAATTATTTGTGGACTTTTCCTTTATCTAAAAAGTCGCAGTATACTCTACTTTCTTACGTTTCGATCTTATATCCACACTCAATTTGAACGAGAAATCAAGAATATTCAATGTGACAATGGTAGAGAATTTGATAATGAACCATTTTGGGATTTTTGTAAAGCCAATGGGTTGTCTTTTAGGCTTTCATGTCCTTATACTTCTTCTCAAAATGGTAAAGCGGAGCGAAAAATTCGAACTATTAATAATATGGTTCGTACAATGCTTAATCATGCCTCTCTTCCCCATCCTTTTGGCATCATTCTTTACAAATGGCTACTTACCTTCTCAACATCCTTCCAAGCAAGAATCTCGCCTATCAATCCCCACTTCAAGCTCTTTATCACAAAGTACCGTCCTATTCTCATTTACGGGTTTTTGGGTGTTTATGTTTTCCCCCCTATCCTTCAACTACTATTAATAAACTCCAACCCCGATCCTCTTCATGTGTTTTTTTGGGATATCCTAACAATCATCGGGGTTATAAGTGTTATGATTTATCCTCCCGGAAAATTATTATTAGTCGCCATGTCATCTTTGATGAGCACAACTTCCCTTTTGCCTCACTTCATACACCTTGCGCTACTACTTATAATTTTTTGGATGAGTTAAATCCCTCCTTTAGCACCGAACATTGTTCCACCAAATACATTGCGGTCACGTGTGATACCGCACCCTCTCATCTCACGGCCCGCTCCTTCACCCATGGTCTCCCCCATCCGGCCCATTCTTCTTCTTGTGAATGGTGCCCCGCCCCCGCCCTTCGACCGTGCTTGGATCCATCCTTCCGGCATCCCTTTTTGTGCGGCCCGGTCTCGGCCCAACGAGCCCGATTAGAGCATAGGCAGATATATTATACACAATAAAAAGGCAACTCATGAAATTATACCTGTCCATAAGCAATCACAAAACCAAAACTGTTGAACCCAGCAAGACAGTTCTCAACAAGAGGAGCTCCCAAAAATCTGTTTCTTGTTCGCACAACCACCTTAATTCAAATTAAAAACAATTAAAAACAAATTCCAATTAACATCATAAAATTCATACTATTTTTATTCAAATTATAAAATTTTGAACCTGTTTTATCCACTTGTCCAACAAGTAAGCTGTAGGCTTAGCTTACTTGTCGAGCAAGTAAATTAGTATCTTGAGTGCTCTTCAGCTGGAGACTTGTGCAACGATGTCTGAATCCGCTTAGTCCTTGGTCTGGGCTCTGCTCCCGAACCTGCAAAAAGGGACCCACCCTGGAGGTTTGGGTGGTGGTTCCCCCTCCGATGCTTAAGTCAGATATCAGGAGTAGTGAGAGAAAGTAGAGATAGAGAGAGAAAGTGAGAGAGTATTTTATCAGAGTAACTTTACACTGTTTGCATTGAATGAATGTTTCTCCTGATTTCAGGGGTATTTATAGTGATAGCAAGTTGACAACTATCCTTAAAATCTGCCCTAGAATAGTGGCTTCTGATTGGCTGAGAAATCAGATCATGACACGTGGCAGACCATGACTGGTGGAAGTCTATTAACCACTCTCCTTCAACCACCTGGTAATGCTGGGTTCTGACTGTTGGGCCAGAAAATCAATCCTTTTACCCCAACTGAGTATAGCCCAGAGATTAAGCCCTCTTTTTATTTTAACTAGGGTGACACGTGTACGGCTCTGGTGAGCCCACGTGTCATTAAGAGAGCCGTAGATGTTAGGCTACAACATTTGCCCCTAAAAGGGCTTTCACTGTTGGCCCATCTGACGGTTAAGGCCCTTTTACCTGTTGGGTCATCTGACGGTTAAGGCCCGTTTTACAGAAGGTCGTTTTTTCAAAATGAAGGGAATGACGCACCCTTTCCAGGATTTTACCGGTCATAACCGACCGTTACCTTCTTTTCTTCGGTCATTTCTGACCGGCTCCACAAGTTTTTTTACCCCCCTATAAATACTCTTGGTGTGAGAACATTAAATCATTTCACACCTTGAACGAATTTTTCTAGAGAGAGAGACTCCGCAATTTTTTCTAGAGAGAGAGAGAGAGAGAGAACGTCCAACCTCAGCTTTCTTCACCGACTCGTCCAGGCGTTTAAGCAGGTATCATTTCTTTGTTCTCTTCATTCTTCTTTATTCTTTAATTTTTTCTTAGAAAATCAATAAAATGGAATCTTCTTCCTCAAATAATCTTAGCCGACCAAGAACTTGTCTTGACCCTAGAACGATACTTCTTCTTCGGCGCATTCCAGAGTTGGGCCTCTTCTGGCCGACTATATATTTTTTTATTCTTTTGGCCGAGAAAGTCAGACGACCCAGTCTTTACCTGTGCAGGGTAATCTGGCGCGCGTCAAGCAAACGTCCCGTCTACGACGAAAAGCTATAATCCCGTCAAATAGTTCAGATATGGAAGAATCTACTGGACGGGTGCCCGATGAGGCAAGAGAAGTTCAATGTGCAGAGGCTTTGGGCGGGGCTTCTTCCTTTGACCATGACTTAGAAGAATCCGAAATAAACCATGAGGCCAGTCCGTCTGGCAGGGACGTCGATATGGAGGACACCGTCGAAGAGAATAACGGCAGCGGATCTGATGTTGCCGAAGAGTCAGACGAGGCCTCTACTACCTCGTCGGAGATTAGAAGGCGCTTAGGTCCCCTTTCTGACCCTAGATTTATCTTAGTTAATCGCAAATGGCTAGAGAAAATAGGACCAGACCCTAGTTATCTCGCGTCCTATATGCCTATGCCAGGCCTCTCCTTCGTCATACCAAATAAAGACGCGACAATACTGAGTGCTCCAAAAAACCATTTTGCCGTCTAGAAACTGGCTTTGGACGCGGGATTGAGGTTCCCTCTCCACGAATTCATAGAGCAAGTGCTGAATTACTACAACATCGGCCGTAACCAACTGGCCCCAAACGCTTGGCACAACGTCCTGACGTTCATTGCCGTCTGCGAACTGCGCGGCCTGACTCTTTCCCTTCAAGCCTTTACTCACATTCACTATGCGGCCAAGGTACCTGGTGCAGTGGACGGGGCATGGCTCAAGCATTCGCAACCGTCCGGGCTTCATGACGGCTTGGGGCAAGCCGTCAAAGATGCACGAGTGGAAAGCTGACTTCATTTTCTTACGCGGGGCCAACGACTATACCACCGAGAGCTATAGAGCTTATAATCGGTCCGTCACAAATACGGGGAGGAAACAGTCTTGGCTGGAATTGGAGGACAGCTTTGACGAAGAGGTGGTGGAGTACTTCAGAATAAAGGAGTACTCCAGGCCCGGCTAACGATCTTTTAAGGGTCCAACTAACTGGATACCCTTTAAAGAAATGTTTTACCATGATGATTTCTTGGTCGCCACCAACTAGCGGCTGGCCCAAGACAGAGGTATACCTTCAAATTCTCCAAGTATAGCCTCTTCGTCCATGGCCTATTGAACTAACCATCTTTTATGTTTCTTCTGCAGTCTCGGCCAGGAAACGTCTCAAGGCTTCTTGGACGGGAGACATAAGTATGTCAAAATTCACAGACAACTTATGGAAGGAGTACGCCAAAAGCAGCGCCGAAAAGAGCGCGGAGACGCTGGTAAATACATATATATACATATATATATATATATATATATATATATATATATATATACATATATATATATATATATACATATATATATATATATATATTTAGACGAGGATCATTATGGCTCGTCTGGAATTGGCATCTAATCTTTGGACGAGGATGACCCAAAGAAGGAGAACGTCCAAGCGTGGACGTTCACCTTTGAGCCATTAGAACTCGCCCATGTACTCGTGTATTCCCCTGGACGAGGATAGCCCGAAGAAGGAAGGCGTCCATGCTTGGACGGCCACCTTCTTGGGGCCATACTCCTCTGAGAATATATATATACTCGGCCAAGTACTCGTACGTTTCCCTGGACGAGGATAGCCCGAAGAAGGAAGTCGTCCATGCTTGGACGGCCACCTTCTTAGGGCCATACTCGTCTGAGAATATATATATACTCGGCCAAGTACTCGTATGTTTCCCAGGACGAGGATAGCCCGAAGAAAGAAGGCGTCCATGCTTGGACGGCCACCTTCTTGGGGCCATACTCGTCTGAGATTGTATATATACTTGCCCAAGTACTCGTATATTTCCCTGGACGAGGATAGCCCGAAGAAGGAAGGCGTCCATGCTTGGACGGCCACCTTCTTGGGGCCATACTCGTCTGAGTTGTTTTGAGTTCTGAGGCTTGACGAAGAGTTGTTTTCCTATCCTTGGACGGGAGTCATGTTAGTCCGTCCAAATTTGGGACGGCTTCCTTCTTTGCATCACTTTCGTCTGTATTCAGATATTTTTATTTTTTTATTTTTTTTTCTTTTTCAGACTAGGTTCCCTTAGGGGAGGAGGTGTTCATTTTAAGACGCCCTCCTTCTTCGGGTGATGTTCGTCTGAAATCTTGTAATAGGAATTTAAACTTTTGTCCCTTGGACGGCCAGTTTGATAACTTGCTCATTTTTTGCAGAAAAATGCTCCAACAAACAAGCTTCCACCTGGGAAGTCGTCCTCGTCCAAAAAGAGGCCTACAGCGGCCGTGGACCATCCTCCCGCGAAAAAGCCTAAGGGCTTTACGAGAAAGAAGACGGAGAAGGCCGCTTCAAGTGGGGTTGGAGAAAAACCCATGCTCCCCCCAAAAGATAAGGTTCTTAAAAAGGAGCCTTCAACTGCTGCCCCTGCTGAGGGGGAAAAGAGTGCGGATCCTGCTGTTCCGCTGGTTGCTCTGCCGGCTAACTCGGCTGAGATCAACCCCGAGTCCGCCTTAGCCTTGGTTGTCCTAGAATCTGAGACGGTTGCTGAGAACTATCCTGTCTTCAGTGGCTCGGTGGCCAAGCTGGTGTCGCAGATGCCATTAGCTGTTAGGGCGGCCTCCATCTCGTCTGGTGAGTCGTATTACCCAAATATAGTTAGGACAATGCGGGTCGGCGGACGGTCTATGAGTCCGTCCAATAGACAAGCTATCGTCTTTCCTATCAAGATTACTGACTCTCCCCCTATTTCAGATAAGGGCAAAGGCCCTGCTATACCCCCAACTCCTCCCACCATTGATTCAGACGAGGAGTCTTCTCCTGCCTTCGCCAAAATGTCAAGGCTGGAAAAAGAGCGGCTTAAGCAAAAGCTCTTCAAGTGTTACCATGAATCCTACATTAAAGGACTAAGGGGAGCATCGGCCGGGCATGTGGGCTACATGTCTCAACTTGCTGCTGAGGTATAGCTTACTGCCGCCTTTGTTTTATACTTGATACAATTCCTTTTTTGTAAATCGTCTAATGACTTGTTTTGTTTTCATTGCTCCAGCTTTTTGCTCGCAGCATGCTAACTGAAGAATGGGCGAGGGAGCTAAGAAAAGAGAATAAGCAGCTCGTCCATATGGCGACAACGGCAGGCGACAAGGCCATCCATGACATTGAGATGGCTAATACACTCCATCGTCAATCCCTGGAGGCTTTAGAGGAAAGATCAGCTCTTCTGGAGTCAAAAAACAAGAATTATCTTGTTACCATCAATGACATGTTCAAGGAACAGGACCGTTTGAAGATGGTCATTGATGTTGTCTCCACTTATCTAAGGGATGAAAGAAATGCCGCCCTTCTCGCCGCTGCGCAGCTAAGGAGGGAGAATATTCTTCTGAGGGCGAGAACTGCTCGTCTAGAGAGTCAGGCGGCTAAGGCCTTCGATGATGCCAAGGAAGGGTTGGAGCAAGTCATCGAAACGTCTAAAGGCTGGGCCGTCAAGGCCTTCGAGATGCTGGCTGAGGCTGATGAGGTCCCTAGCTTTGTCCGTCGTCTGGAATATCAACAGAGTGTTCATCGGGCTATGGTGTGTGCCGAGGAACCTCTGGAGTTTTTAGAGTCCGACGACGAGGCTGCAGCTGAGGATGAGAAGACTGAGGGCAAAGCCGAGGATGAGAAGCCTGAGGACGACCAAGAAACTCGCGCTGAAGATGAAGCCTAGTTTTAGGTTTATTTTTCTAAGTTTCTTGGCTTGTCTGCCGTTGTAGTCTTAGCCCTTCAGCAATCTTGAATTGTAAATCTTTGCTATTGATATATATGAAGAACTTTTTGCCAATTGCTTCTCTTATTCTCGTAAATTCCAATTTGACCAAGTATAACCCTAACTTCGTCATGATCGTTGGGCATCCAGCCCATATGTTTAATGAAAGAGCAGCGTGCTTGCCTTTAGATGTTTTTTAATCTTTAAAAATTGTCTCCAAGTACCAGAATAGACTCGTCCTGAACTATTGGACGATCTGCCTTATCTGAATAATACAATCTTGTAAAACCTGTTCCTTGCCCTTAGACGATCGAGAATCTGCGCAAAATGCTGCCAAGTACCAAAAGGGACTCATCTGTGACGGTTTGCAAAATGCACATACGAGAAGATTGCCATCCTTGCCCTTGGACGACTACCAGTTATTTCATGAAATATCTAAGTATTTGTTGATATTCGTCCGGGATTTTTGGATAATCTGCTCAATTAGACGAGTCTTGCCCAAAGAAGGAAGACGGCCAATGCCCGTTTGATTTGTGGACGAACCACGTTCAAGCCGTTTTCCTCGAGCTACCAACATTCGTCCTGCACTATCAAACCATCACAAATGCATCTATTGGCTAGGTCCTGGTTTTTGGACGACCTTTTCTCTTTAGCTCGTCCTATAGGCTTCTATCATCCCCCCTTTCTTGGGCTTAGCTCAACTATACATGGTGGGCGAGCCAAAGTCCAAGAAGGAGAGCGGCCATCCTTGGCTGAGCCTGCTGAAGTTGATGAACGAGCTTGAGATACATGTTCAAAGCATGTTTTAGCCTGCTTCCTTGAGGGAGCAACACTTATCATTAAGTAGTGATCCCTTACTAGGGTCTGGACTACTTAGCTGTCCGTGCTTTTGAAAGTAAGTATCCTATACTAAGGTCTTATTTCAGGCCATCTTTCTCTCAGAGACTTTGACGTTACTCTTACTAGAGGTTTTGTCAGTTTGACGGCCATGTATGTGTTATATTTTTGGCCGGTCTCTTCGAGGGAGTGATGTTCAACATAGAAGTGAGCAATTTTGACGTTCTATTATTGTTTGTATTTTTGTCCAAGTTATTGTCACTTTTAGACGAGTAACCGATTTAATGCCCCAGAGTGAATTAACTTGGTGAAAATAAACAAAGAAATAAGAAAGTAGGAATTGTATTATATGGATTTTGCTTGACTAAATGCCAAGATGCATGTATACAATTCTTCTTCCTAACATGTGCCGTGGCACTTTGGAGTAACTACAAACTACCTTATAGGTATCTAACAGTGAACTGGACTAGACGTGGTACTTCTTCAAATTATCTGAATTCCAAGTACGATGTATAGGTCTTCCATCTAGATCTTAGAGACGAAAAGTCCCACTGCGTAGCTCCTGGATAATCAGATAAGGTCCTTCCCAATTAGGTGTTAGCTTCCCTAACTCTTTAGCTCGTCCAACCGCTTCCATCTTTCTTAGAACAAGATCCCCCACCTTGAGTGGTCGTCTAACAACTCTTTTGTTAAACTTCCGAGCCATTCGCAGTTTGTACAATTGCATTCTTAGCAAGGCATTGCCCATGACTTCTGGCACTTGGTCCAAAGCCGTGCGTAATGCAGCCCAGTTGGCATCTTCTGTGTACAACATGACTCGCAGGGTGGGTTCTTCAATCTCAATGGGCAAGACAGCTTCAGTGCTGTATACTAACATGAAGGGCGTCTCCCCTGTAGAGTTTTTGGCGGTTGTTCTGATGGACCATAACACCAACTGCAGCTCTTCAACCCATTGCCCCTTGGCGTTCTCCAGCTTCCTTTTGATTCCATTTGATAGAATCTTGTTGAAGGACTCTACTTGCCCATTGGCTTGTGGGTGGGCGACTGCAGCGAAGTGAGCTTTTATTTCTCTTTCCGCCAACTGTGGCCCATTATCAAAGACGATGGACTGTGGCATGCCAAAACGAGTTATAGTGTTTTTCCAAATGAAGCCCTTGACATCGTTTGTTGTTATTCCTCGCGTGGCTTCTGCCTCTATCCATTTAGTGAAGTAGTCAACTGCCACTATCACAAACTTCTTTTGCCCAACAGCCACAAGGAAAGGTCCTAGGATATCCATGCCCCATTTGGCAAAAGGCAGAGGGAACAAGATGGGAGTTAAGTAGTTGGACGGTTTCTGATGCACATTTCCAACTATCGCACTTCTTTGCATAGACTAGGGCATCCTCCTTTAAGGTAGGCCAGTAGTACCACGTCCTTAAAGCCTTCTCTCCTAAAGCTCTTCCCCCAATGTGAGAAGCACAAGCTCCCTCATGGAGTTCTTTCAGAACCTCTAGACCATCTTCTCTGGTGATGCACTTGAGGAGCGGGCGGTTGAATGACTTCTTGTAGAGTGTCTCATCCCATAGTTCAAACCAATTGTCTCTAGCCTTCACATACTTAGCCTTTACAGGGTCAGAAGGCAATCGTCCCGTCTTCTTGTGTTCTATGATAGGCTCCATCCAGACTGCTCCTCGGCTAAGAAACATAATCTGCTCTTGGTCAATGCTCTTTTTGGGTTTGACTTCCCAAAAAACTGTTCTTGGCACATCACCTTCAAAGGTAGGCGCCAATTTTGAGAGAACATCTGCTTGATGATTTTCTGACCTTGGTACTTGGTCGAGAACAAATCGTTTTAATGGCTCTATCTCATCCTTGATCAGCCGCATGTATTTGCTCATTGATGCTTCTTTGCATTCAAAATCTCCATTGACCTGACTGACGACTAAGAGGGAGTCCGATTTGGCCTCAATCTCAACAGCTCCAGCCGCCTTGCACATTTTGATTCCAGCTAAGAGTGCTTCATATTCAGCTTCGTTATTGGACGCTTTGAATTGGAATCTTAATGCATATTCAAACTTGTCCCCTTCGGGGGATTGACAAATGATTCCTGCCCCATATCCATTGACTGTGGACGATCCATCAACCATGAGCGTCCAATGCTTCCTTCCTCTAGCTGGATCAGATATTGGCTCTATGGCTGGCCGAGTAAGCTCAACTATAAAATCTGCCAAGGCTTACCCCTTAATGGCTTTCCTTGGTTCAAATGATATATCAAACATGTTAAGCTCAACCGCCCATTTTAGCATTCGCCCAACGGCTTCCATCTTCTGCAGAACTGGCTTCAAAGGTTGATCAGTGTAGACGATTATACTGTGCGCCAAGAAATAAGGCCTCAACTTTCTGCTGGCCATGACTAGGGCCAATCCAAACTTCTCAACTGGAGTATACCTATTTTCCGCATCTTTGAGCACATGACTCACAAAGTATATGGGAACTTGGACGTACTCTCTTTCAGCCAGTAGGACGGCACTCACAGCTTGAGCGGACACAGCCAAGTATACAAACAGTTTTTCCCCCTCGGCTGGACTGACCAACCTAGGCAGCTGCCGAAGGTGATCTTTGACGTGCTGAAGGGCTTGCTCTGCCTCTGCCGTCCATTCGAACTTGGCCTTTTTCTTGATCGTGGCAAAGAAGTGATGGCACTTGTCGCCTGACTTAGACAAGAAACGTCTAAGGGCAGCCAAGCAACCCGTCAGTCTCTGCACTTCTTTTGCCTTCGAAGGAGACTTCATGTCTACAATAGCTTGAATCTTTTCAGGGTTGGCTTCTATTCCCCTCTGGTCCACCAAGAAACCTAAGAACTTCCCTGACAAGTCCCCAAAGACACATTTGCTGGGGTTCAGCTTTAACTTGTATTTCCTGAGAGTTTCAAAAGTTTCTCTCAAATCACCAACATGACTTTCTTCTTGACGGCTCTTGACTATCATATCGTCAATATATGCCTCCATGTTTCTTCCCAACTGTGGCTGAAAAATGGTATTGATCAATCTTTGAAAAGTGGTCGGGGCATTGCGTAGGCCGAATGGCATTCTCAACCAGCCATACAGTCCTTTTTCAGTAATGAAAGATGTTTTATCCTGATCCTCTGGCCACATCGGGATTTGATGAAAACCTGAATAGGCGTCCATGAAGCTCAGCAAAGCATGGCCGGCTATGGAGTCTACCAGACGATCCAACTTAGGTAAAGGGAAACTGTCCTTAGGACAAGCCTTGTTGAGGTCAGTGTAGTCCACACACATCCTCCAGGTGCCATTGTTCTTTGGCACCATGACCACATTTGCTATATCCAGTATGGATAATAGGTTTCTTTGATGAATTTGGATTCCAACAACTTCTAAACTTCTTGGTCGACCGCCTGGTTTCTGGCCGGTCCTAAATGCCTTTTCTTCTGAGGAACAGGTTTCAAATTGGGATCAACATTCAACCGATGGACGGCTACCTCCGGATCAAATCCAGGCATCTCTTCAACGCAATAGGCAAACACATCTTGAAATTTTTTTAGCAAGTGGATTAGATGACCCTTCAAATCAGGACTGAGTGAGGATCCAATTTTGAGGGTCCTTTCTAGACGAGCTTCATCCAGACGTACCTCTTTAGGGGCTTCCACCGGCTCTGGACGTTCTACTGCCAGTCCCATGATGGCCATGACTTCTTCAGACGAGGGAGGTTCTTCCTTGATGATTTCATATTTTCTCTTCTTCTTTGGGGAGATGCTCAGACGCCTTCCTTGAGGGAGCGAGAGGCGTCTGAGGGCTCTCAATGGTCATCTTTAACGAGGCGACTTGGTCCTTGACAATTCCAGACGTTTTCCTCTTGCTAGCCACCTTCGTCTGATCTTTCTCTATTTCAGACGTTTTCCTTTCGCCAGCAACCTTCGTCTGATTGCCTATTTTCCATGATGACGGCTAGAGGGTAGTCAAATAACACTCCCTAGCCACCTGCTGGTCTCATATAATGAGCCAATCTGGCCATCATCACACTCATACTTCATCAACATCAGGTGAGTTACTATTACTGCTTTGACATGATTCAGAGTTGGTCGTCCAAGAATGACATTGTAGGCTGTCAAATCTCGGACCACCAAGAACTTGATAAACAGAGTTCTAGCTGCATTCTTTTCTCCCACTCGAACGGGCAAAGTAACAGTTCCCATTGGATGGATGACTCCTCCCCCAAACCCTATGATGGGATGGTGAACGGGAACTAAGTTCTTCTCATCAAACTTTAGTCTGGACAAGCAATCAGCACTAATGATATCCGTCGAGCTTCCGGTGTCGATCAGAATCCTTCTTACTCTTAAGTTTGCGATTTTCATTTCTACAACCAAAGGATCATCATGGGGAGTCCTCAACCTGCCCCGATCTTGCTCACTAACTACCACCCTTGGGAAGGGCTCAGCCTTTGTCTGATCAGCTAACAAAACTTGGCCAAGCTCCCTAAGGTAGTTTTTGTGTCCTCTATTGGTTCGTCCTCTGGCAGCAAACCCTCCTGAGATTACAAGAACAACATCTTCGTCTGTGCTGGCACTCTCCTTCTTCTTAATATGCCAATCATCTTTCCTCTGAAACTTCCTTCCCCCTTGAGGCATATAGGAGTTCATTTTTCCCTTTTGAGCTAGTTCCTCCAAAGCCTTCTTAAGGTGCTTACATTCATTAGTTTCGTGACCGCAATCCTTGTGGAAGTGGCAATACTTGCTCTTATCCCTATTTCTATAAGGGGTTTTCATCTCCGTTGGGGCCTTCAACTCATACTGGTCCTTAATCTCCATGAGAGTGGAGTATTGGTCCTTGTTAAACTCAATAGGATTGGATGAGGGTGGCTCAGCCTCCTTTCTCTTGCTCCTTCTGGACGAAGTGGTGGTGGAGGTTATAGCCCAAGTCTCGGCCTTCTTGGGGTTGCTCCTTCTTTGGCTGAGCAACCTCTTCAGGCTTCTTAGACTCGGGACGCTTTGCTTCAGCACACACTTCGGTAGCGTGGATAAACGCTTCAGCTTCCCTCAAAGCCTCAGCAAGAGTAGAGATTTTCTTCTTGACAAGATCAAACTTGAAACTTCCTGGCCTTAGACCCCTAATGAAGGCGTCGAAAGCCACTCCAACATTAAGATCTTGGATCTGAAGGGCTTCTAGGTTGAATCTCTTAACGAAACTTCTAAGAGCCTCTTTAGGTCCCTGGACGACCTTGCTTAGGTGCATGCTTGTTTTCTGCTCTTGCTTGTTGGCAACAAAGTGACTGAGTTCAGTAAAATTGTTGACTGAATTGGGGGGAAGATTGTTAAACCATTTCTGAGCAACTCCCTTCAAGGTTGCTGGGAAGTTCTTGCACCAAGTAGCATCATCTACTCCTTGGACGTACATCTGATGTTTGTAAGCAGATAAGTGATCATCGAAATCTGTTGTTCCATCAAAAGGTTCTATAGTAGGGAGTTTAACCTTTGGGAAGGGGGGCGCCTCCATAATCCTGACCGAGAATGGAGTGGGCCAGTTATTCCGGAGGGCTCCCATCTATCCCTCAATGGGTATGTACTCCTTACGATATTTCTTTAACACCGGATCAGACGACGTGTTTGCAGGCACTGGACGCCTATAGACCATGGGCTGAGCCACCGTCTTCTCCTGTCGTGGATGAACAAGAGAGTGACTTAGACTTCATCCCTCCCCTCTGGACGACAACCTCAAAGGAGGGTCTCTCAGGTATGGTGTAGATCCTGTCGCTGATCGTTGTAATGCAGCAGCTTTCTTTGCTTCTAGATATTCTCTGGCATCTGTTTCCATTCGGTGCCCGCTTGGACGAACATTGTCCTGGGTCCTTACCACCAGGTTCCAGTCCATCTTTCTTCGCTGATCACCATCCCCTGACTGCTTTCCTCTTGTCGTCCTCCTAGAGGGTTCCTGACGAACAGGTCGACTAGGACCTGGACGATCTACCTGGGAACGTCCCCTAGGAGGAAGTGGATTGTTAGCAGCTGGCTCCGGGTTATGATGAAAAAACAAAATATTGCTTTTAATCTGTTCATGGACGACCGCTGCCATCTTAGTCTGAAAGTCATTCAGAACATTCTCCATGTGGGCGGCAGTCACTGGACGATCTAGATTCACCTGGGTGACCGGTTGCTGGCTTGGTCCAGGAACATTGACGATGGATGGAGGTCTATCTCTTCCTCGAGGTGGTCTTTCATGCTCCACCGTATCTTCGACATTAACTTGAAGGCTCCCACTCCTGGAAATGTTGGATGATTGACTATCAGTCATCGTTGCGTCTCCCCACAGACGGCGCCAAATGTTTTATCCACTTGTCCAACAAGTAAGTTGTAGGCTTAGCTTCCTTGTCGAGCAAGTAAATTAGTATCTTGAGTGTTCTTCAGCTGGAGACTTGTGCAACGATGTCTGAATCCGCTTAGTCCTTGGTCTGGGCTCTGCTCCTGAACCTGCAAAAAGGGACCCACCCTGGAGGTTTGGGTGGTGGTTCCCCCTCCGATGCTTAAGTCAGATATCAGGAGTAGTGAGAGAAAGTAGAGATAGAGAGAGAAAGTGAGAGAGTATTTTATCAGAGTATCTTTACACTGTTTGCATTGAATGAATGTTTCTCCTGATTTCAGGGGTATTTATAGTGATAGCAAGTTGACAACTATCCTTAAAATCTGCCCTAGAATAGTGGCTTCTGATTGGCTGAGAAATCAGATCATGACACGTGGCAGACCATGACTGGTGGAAGTCTATTAACCACTCTCCTTCGGCCACCTGGTAATGCTGGGTTCTGACTGTTGGGCCAGAAAATCAATCCTTTTACCCCAACTGAGTATAGCTCAGAGATTAAGCCCTCTTTTTATTTTAACTAGGGTGATACGTGTACGGCTCTGGTGAGCCCACGTGTCATTAAGAGAGTCGTAGATGTTAGGCTACAACAGAACCCAAATCAAATTACCCTTTTCCCATATTGTTCAGATTATGATATTTAACATTCATAAATTATCTTAATAATTAATATCAAATTTAAAATAAAGCTTGTAGATAAGCAGAACATTTCCCAAAACAAAATTGCATGAATAACAACAATTCTTATAAAGATACCAGTAACGACATACGTTTGAATTTGTTACGGAAGATGATGTCGAAGCTTTACGCTTGGAATTGGAATTCCCAGTTTCTTTGAAAATTTCCTCTCTTATATTGCGACGCTATAAAACAAAAAAACAAAGAACAGAAGAATTAAAGTAAAACCCTAAACCCTAGTTCAGAGAAAAACAACAATATCAAATTCTTCAACAGAAACCAAACCCTAACTTTAACCTTTTTTGGTGGAAGTGTAGGTGCATTCAACGATTTCAACACATGTAAGGGCTGTAACGCTTTATACTCTGCAGTTGTAAACACCCTCACTCCAAGAAGATAGTTGGGACCCGGAATTTTCGAAAATTCGAGGTAGTAAAACCTCTGTAAATTTCTGTGCCTACATAAATTTCTCCAACCGTAATGCATGAAGAATCTTCGGGGATTATGATCGATCTTTTTGCTGGTTTCATACCAGAAAACATAGTCTGTTTCCGTTTGTAAGTCTCGAACACTCAAAGGAATACTCGCAACATCCTGTAATCCGCCATTGAAGTCTTCATCAATCCTTCGGTGCTCTTCACTAAAATATCGCAACAAAAATTTATCACAGATTTCAACAGAAACGTTCATTTTAACCTCAAATGAAGACCTTTTAGCGGTTAATCTATAAAAGTAGGGTTCCAAATTAACCATTTTTGAACTTTGAGAGTAGAGAAAAAAACAGAGAGAAAGATGAGAGGGAAAAAGAGAGGTGATAGGTTTTTTTTTCCTTTTTTCAATATTGATGTTTGATTTTGTATTGTGTTTTTTATAGAGAAATTAAACTCAGCAGGAATCCTAGGTGGAAAATGCTAGGGGCCCAGCCTGTTGTAGCCTAACATCTACGGCTCCATTAACGACACATGGGTTCATCAGAGCCGTACACGTGTCACCCTATTTAAAATGAAAAGAAGGCTTAATCTCTAGGCTATACTCAGTTGGGGTAAAAGGATTGAATTTCTGGCCCAACAGTCAGAATCCAGTACTACCAGGTGGCTGAAGGAGAGTGGTTAATAGACTTTCACCAGTCCTGGTCTGCCACGTGTCATGATCTGATTCCCCAGCCAATCAAAAGTCACTATTCTAGGGCAGATTTTAAGGATAGCTGTCAACTTGCTATCACTATAAATACCCCTGAAATCAGGAGAAACATTCATTCAATGCAAACAGTGTAAAGTTAATCTGATAAAATACTCTCTCACCTTCTCTCTCTATTTCTACTTTCTCTCACTACTCCTGATATCTGACTTAAGCATCGGAGGGGGAACCACCACCCAAACCTCCAGGGTGGGTCCCTTTTGCAGGTTCTGGAGCGAAGCCAAGGCTAAGGACTAAGCAGATTCAGACATCGTTGCACAAGTCTCCAGCTGAAGAACACTCAAGATACTAATTTACTTGCTCGACAAGGAAGCTAAGCCTACAGCTTACTTGTTGGACAAGTAGACAAAACATTTGGCGCCGTCTGTGGGGAGACGCAACGATGACTGATTGTTAATCATCCAACATTGCCAGGAATCAAAGCCTTCAAGTTAATGTCGAAGATATGGTGGAGCATGAAAGACCACCTCGAGGAAGAGATAGACCTCCATCCATCGTCAATGTTCCTGGACCAAGCCAGCAACCGGTCATCCAGGTGAATCTAGATCATCCAGTGACTGCCGCCCGCCTGGAGAATGTTCTGAATGACTTTCAGACTAAGATGGCAGCGGTCGTCCAGGAACAGATTAAAAGCAATATACTGTTTTTTCATCATAACCCGGAGCCTGCTGCTAACAATCCACTTCCTCCTAGGGGACGTTCCCAAGTAGATCGACCAGGCCCTAGTCGACCTGTTAGTCAGGAACCCTCTAGGAGGACGGCAAGAGGAAAGCAGCCAGAGGATAATGATCAGAGAAGAAAGATGGACTGGAACCTGGTGGTGAGGACCCAGGACCATGTTCGTCCAAGCAGGCACTGAATGGAAACAGATGCCAGAGAATATCTAGAAGCAAAGAAAGCTGCTGCATTACAACGATCAGCGACAGGATCTACACCATACCTGAGTGACCCTCCTTTGAGGTTGTCGTCCAGGGGGGAAGGACGAAGTTTAAGTCACTCTCTTGTTCATCCACGACAGGAGAAGACGGTTGTAACAGCCCGCACTTCCGAGCTGCTAGCTAATCACACTTAACATTCATAAACTTCAATTACCACTTAATAAACCCAAATTACATTTACTCGCAGCGGAAACATAACCTATAAAACGATCCTGGACTTGTGGGTTATGGGCCCACAACAAATCATCTCCACAACAAATAACAGATTACATAATACCTTACACGATTCCCAAACAAAGAATATTTTATACCCAAATACATACTTGAATACTTCTAGTCACAACATCTGAATCATTAATCTAATTACAACTCCATAACCAACTTTCGCTTAAAATCCACTTCGAGCTTTCAAGAGAAACCTGCGAAATCACCACCAACGGACTCTGCCCACACCCGGACAGGTTCCAAGAACAAAATCAGAAAAAACTGAGTACACACACTGTCCAACCAGAAATTAATTTTAGTGGCTTAAAATATATTTCTTTTACATGATAATTGAATTCACAATATCCACATTACATGATCTCGAATAGCAAAGTAATCCATCTCTTATCACTCATAGTTTATTCTACTTAATAGGGTTTTGAAAATACATATGAAAAACTCAATAACACAATCTTAGCCCTCTCGAAGGCGAAATATAAACTTAAAACAGATACTCCTTAACTATAATTTCAAATAAAATAGAAACATCTATCCAACAGTCTAGAAAACATCATTGCATTGGAATCATAACTCTTAGTATAACTATCATGGAAAGAAACCCATAGTATAAATTTGTTAATTGTACAAGACAAAAGCTTTTGCTCTTGAGTTTCCATACGAACTTATAGTTCATAACTACTCTATAAGTTATGCAATAACGACTTACAACTATCCGGGGAAGAAAATACGAATAGAGGGGACTATGCCTCCACCTCTAAACTCATGGAGACGTCTCTCCCTAATAATATTTGTACTGTTTGCAAGGCTTATTTCCCAGGACATATGTCCCATCATTTCATAATACACACATACCACGATGTGTTCATCACTGCTGCTGCAGTTTCTTCCCCATCAAACTAATAATTTCACAAATCCATATTTTCCCACCACTCAAATTCATAGCTTACTTTAATTGACTATATGTCATCAAAATCTCGTACCATAGATACACTTTTCCCATATACTTCATAATTTCTATATAAAACTTATATCGCAAATCATTGATATACATCAAAATCATAAGTCAAACATACTTTGACCAAAAATCATTTCATTTGTTCCAAAGCCTTCGAATACAACTATAGCTTAGATCGAATCAAGTTCGATAAAAGTAACATAATCGGTACTTCATAGGTTCGTAAATTGGTATCTCGTGTAATTATAAACAAATATCGAAAGTTCTAGCTCAAATACTTGTAGCTACACTTATTAATACATCATTTTAGAAAACATAGTTCCAAAATAACAAGCTCAAATAACAACACCACAAATCGGTAGATGCACAAACTAGACTTTTTAGGTAATCTACGTTTTATAATATGTAACATATCAACTCAATGCAAGGAATTCATGTATTTTTTACAAAGTACCAATCTCTAGTTCAAAAATGGAGGACATGTGTGTACCTCTATGCATCTTCAAATAGAACTCGACTCCATAATAATCTTCGAGAGTCCAATATCTCCTTATCCATATTATACTCGGATCCACAGAGTTTACCTCATAATAATAATGACAACCATTAATATCCATCTTCACAACAATTCAGATAACTAATTTACTTGCTCATACTTTCTAAGCTCTTTCATGAACTAACCACAACCCTTATATACAAATCATTTCACAATCTAGCTCACATTGACAATCTCTAACTCTAATTACTGCAATATTGGAAACCATCACACTGAATTGCAGACATGAATTTATGATTTGGATTTGAAATATAGAAAACAGAACTTGTAATCATCTAATTTAGCGATAATGTCAATGGATCATAACTCACTTTATTAATTCGGGGACTAATATACTTTAGTGACCATCACCCATAAATTTACTCAACCTTGTTCATTAATTTACGACCATTCTATAGCATTAGTAACCTCTAGTTTTATCCGAATCTCGTCAGTCGGCTCTGTTAACAATAGATCTGTTTTAAGACTTTTAGTAAATACTTAGTCTCACTGCATCCTGTATATTTCTTAAATGGAGTCAACCAATTAACACCTTCATATAATCATTCAACACACCCAACATCAATTTAGAATTTCAGTACACCAACAAACCATAAATTCATCATCCTCAACAACATCACATAACTAATATTCACCTACTAACAATCACTAACAAATTATATTAACTCACATAGGAATCTATAAACCCATTACTAGCCCCAATTACTCCAATACTAATAACAACTATTCCGAATTTAATCTCAAATACTATGGCAAATAACCCCACAAGTAAATTTAGTGAAATCTGATTTCCATTTTGCAAATCAAAGACAAATTTGCATGCATAGCAAACATCAGTTTTAGGCTCAACTTTATCACATAATCAACTATCAAGTTCTATCAACCAAATCCATACTTAATACTCCATTTAATAATCTTATTATAAATCCAATTGACAGAAAGATTGAAGAAGGGTAGTACCTCTGCTCACTTGGAGCAGGGACGAAACAGAGGCACGAGAGGGAAGAGAATAGTGCGAGCAGAGGACAACAACAGCCACGGCGTGGCCGGCAGCAGGTGCGGCGGCAGAACAGCAGCAGCGACCAACAACGAGCAGCCGCAACACAACACGAAGCAATAGCAGCAACGACTGGCGGAGAGACCATAACAGAGGAGGTAGATCGAAGAAAGGAGGAGAGCGGGTTGCGATTTGTCGAACTCCGGTGAGCTCGAACGCCGGCGGCAGTAGCAGCAGCAAAGGGAAAGAGAGAGTTAGAGATGGGTGAGGGGTTTCTGGGGTTCTCACGGGGAAGGAGAGAGAATGAGTGTGGAAAAGAAAGCCAGTAAGTAAAATGGGGTTTCATCCCTTGCAAATAAGAAGGGTCTTAAAACATTTTTTTTTTCTTTTTAGAGTTGGTTTTTGGACAACAAGGCACAAATGTGGCAAAATCACCTCAAGCCGCGGAGGAGGTATGAGAAAGTGAATAAGATTTCTTTTATTTTTTTTTCCTCAAAATATAGATTAAACCCAAAATCTAATGAAAAATTAAAACTTTAAATTTTTTTTTAAAGATGTTTTACAATAATTTAGCATGCAATTAAACTAATAACATTTGATTATCTTTTAATGAAACCTGCTTAAAATTTTGGGCTATTACAACGGTGGCTCAGCCCATGGTCTATAGGCGTCCAGCGCTTGTAAACACGTCGTCTGATCCGGTGTTGAAGGAATATCGTAAGGAGTACATACCCATTGAGGGACAGATGGGAGCCCTCCAAATTAACTGGCCCACTCCATTCTCGGCCAGGATAATGGAGGCGCCCCCCTTCCCAAAGGTTAAGCTCCCTACTATAGAACCTTTTGATGGAACAACAGATCCCGATGATCATTTATCTGCTTACAAGCATCATATGTACGTACAAGGAGTAGATGATGCTACTTGGTGCAAGAACTTCCCAGCAACCTTGAAGGGAGTTGCTCAGAAATGGTTTAACAATCTTCCCCCCAATTCAGTCAACAATTTTACGGAACTCAGTTTCTTATTCACTAGTCAATTTGTTGCCAACAAGCAAGAGCAAAAAACAAGTATGCGCCTAGGCAAGGTCGTCCAGGGACCTAAGGAGGCTCTTAGAAGTTTCGTTAAGAGATTCAACCTAGAAGCGCTTCAGATCCAAGATCTTAATGCTGGAGTGGCCTTTGACGCCTTCATCAGGGGTCTAAGGCCAGGAAGTTTCAAGTTTGATCTCGTTAAAAAGAAAATCTCCACTCTTGCCGAGGCGTTATGGGAAGCTGAAGCATTTATTCACGCTACCGAAGTGTGTGCAGAGGCAAAGCATCCCGAGTCTAAGAAGCCTGATGAGGTTGCTCAGCCAAAGAAAAGCAACCCCAAGAAGGCCGAGACTTGGGCTATAACCTCCACCACCACTTCGACCAGAAATAGCAAGAGAAAAGAAACTGAGCCTTCTTCATCCAATCCTATCGAATTCAGCAAGGACTAATACTCCATCCTCATGGAGATAAAGGATCAATATAAGTTGAAGGCCCCGGCTGAAATGAAGACTCCTTATAGAAACAGGGATAGGAGCAAGTATTGCCACTTTCACAAGGACTGTGGTCATGAGACTAATGAATGTAAGCACCTTAAGAGAGCTTTGGAGGATTTAGCTCGAAAAGGAAAGATGAACTCCTATTTGTCCCAAGGGGGAAGGAAGTTTCAGAGGAAATATGATAGGCAGGCTAAAAAGAAAGATAGTGAAAGCACCGACGAAGATGTTGTTCTGGTAATCTCAGGAGGATTTGCAGTAGGAGGACCAACAAATAGGGGTCACAAAAACTACCTTAGGGAACTCGGCTAAGTCTTGCTAGCTGATCAGACGAAGGCCGAGCCTTTCCCGAAAGTGGTAGTTAGTGAGCAAGATCGGGGCAAATTGAGGACCCCCCATGATGATCCTTTGGTTGTGGAAATGAAGATAGCAAACTTGAGAGTCAGAAGAATTCTGATTGACACCGGAAGCTCGACGGACATCATTAGTGCTGATTGTTTGTCCAGGTTGAGGTTTGACGAAAGGAACTTGGTTCCCGTTCACCATCCCATCATAGGGTTTGGGGGAGGAGTCATCCATCCCATGGGAACGGTAACGTTGCCCGTCCGAGTTGGTGTGAAGGAAGCCTCAAGAACTCTGTTTATCAAGTTCTTGGTGGTCCGAGATTTGACAGCCTACAATGTCATTCTTGGACGACCAACTCTGAATCATGTCAAAGCAGTAATAGTAACTCACCTGATGTTGATGAAGTATGAGTGTGATGACGGCAAGATTGGCTCCTTGTTTGGAGACCAGCAGGTGGCTAGGGAATGTTATCTGACTACCCTCAGGCCGTCATCATGGAAGATATGCAATGAAGATCTGACGAAGGTTATTGGCGAGAGGAAAACGTCTGATATGGAGAAAAATAAGACGAAGGTTGCTAGCGAGAGGAAAACGTCTGAGATGGTCAAAGACCAAGTGGCTTCATTAAAGATGGCCATAGAGAGCCCTCAGACGCCTCTCGTTCCCTCAAGGAAGGCGTCTGAGCATCTACCCAGCAAGAAAAGAAAATATGAGCCCATCAAAGAAGAACTTCCCTCGTCTGAAGAAGTCATGGCCATCATGGGACTAGGACTAGAGCGTCCAGAGCCAGTCGAGGTCCCAGAAGATGTTTGTCTGGATGAGGCTCGTCCCGAAAGGACTTTGAAAATTAGTTCTTCGATCTCTCTCTGTTTGAGGGGTCTCTTAATCAGCTTGCTGAAAGAATTCCAGGACGTGTTTGCTTATTGTGTTGAAGAAATGCCTAGAATTGATCCAGAGGTAGTCGTCCACCGGCTGAATGTTGATCCAACATTAAAGCCAGTTCGTCAGAAGAAAAGGCATTTAGGACCGGCAAGGAATCAGGCGGTCGACCAAGAGGTTCAGAAGTTGTTGGAGTCAAAATTCATCAAAGAGACTTATTATCCAGAATGGATAGCAAATGTGGTCATGGTGCCAAAGCCTAATGGCACTTAGGGGATGTGTGTGGACTACACTGATCTCAACAAGGCTTATCCCAAGGACAGCTTCCCGCTGCCTAAGTTGGATCGTCTAGTGGACTCTACAGCCGGCCACGCTTTATTAAGCTTCATGGACGCTTACTCAGGTTTCCATCAAATTCCCATGTGGCCAGAGGATCTGGACAAAGCGTCCTTCATTACTGAAAAAGGACTGTATGGCTGGCTGAGAATGCCATTTGGTCTACGTAATGCTTCGGCCACATTTCAAAGATTGATCAATGCTGTTTTTTAGCCACAGTTGGGAAGAAACATGGAAGCGTACATCGATGATATGATAGTCAAGAGCAGGCAAGAAGAAAGTCATGTAAGTGATTTAAGAGAAACCTTCGAAACCCTCAGAAAGTAAGTCCAAAGTGCCACGGCACATGCTAGAAAAAAGAATTGTATACATGTATCTTGGCATTTAGTCAAGCAAAATTCATATAATACAATTCCTACTTTATGATCGCATTTGTTTATTCCCACCAAGTTAGTTTCTCTTTGGGTCATTAAATCAGTTGCTAGTCTAAAAGAGACAATAACTTGAAATAAAAACAATAAAGCGTCAAAAAAACTCACTATGATGCCGAACATCACTCCCTCGAGGAGACCGGCCAAAAGTATAACAACCTAAAGGTTGACAATACATAAATGGCAATCAAATTGACAAAATCTCTAGTAAGGGAAACGTCAAGGTCTCTAAGAGAAGGCTGCCCAAAAATAAGCCCTTAGTAAAGGATACTTACTTTCACCTACATGGACAGCTAAGTAGTGAAGACCCTAGTAAGGGATCACTACTTCTGGACGAGTGTTGCTCCCTCAACGAAGGCGGCTAAGACATGGTCATACCATGTATCTAGAACTCGTCCTTAGAGATTTCTACAGGCTTGGCCGATGATTGGCTGCTCTCCTTCTTGGATTATGGCTTGTCCACTATATATGGTTGAGCCTAGTCCAAGAAAGGGGGGGGGGGATAAGACAAGCCTGTAGGACGAGCTAAAAGAAGGAAGCCGTCCCAATGGAAGACGAAGATCACCCCTTCGTCCAGTTTCTGAAATTAAGTAATTCAGACGAGAATAACCCAAAGAAGGTGCCCGTCCAAGCATGGATGTTTTCCTTCTTCAAGTTACCCTCGTCCAAGAAAAGTGGTAACCACTTAGACGAGTCCAAAGGATACTCGTCCAGAGGCATAAGAAGGTGCCCGTCCAAGCAAGGACGTTTTCCTTCTTTAAGTTACCCTTGTCCAAGAAAAGTGGTAACCACTTAGACGAGTCCAAAGGATACTCGTCCAGAGGCATAAGAAGGTGCCAGTCCAAGCATGGATGTTTTCCTTCTTCAAGTTACCCTCGTCCAAGAAAAGTGGTAACCACATAGACGAGTCCAAAGGATACTCGTCCAGATGCATGAGAAGGTGCCCGTCCAAGCAAGGACGTTTTCCTTCTTCAAGTTACCCTTGTCCAAGAAAAGTGGTAACCACTTAGACGAGTCCAAATGATACTCGTCCAGAGGCATAAGAAGGTGTCCGTCCAAGCAAGGACGTTCTCCTTCTTCAAGTTACTCTCGTCCAAGAAAAGGGGGAACCACTTGGACTAGTCAAAAGGATACTCGTCCAGAGGCATAAAATACCTTTGACGAGAATAACCCAAAGAAGGTGCCCATCCAAGCAAGGACGTTTTCCTTCTTCAAGTTACCCTCGTCCAAGAAAAGTGGTAACCACTTAGACGAGTCAAAAGAATACTCGTCCAGAGGCATAAGAAGGTGCCCATCCAAGCAAGGACGTTCTCCTTCTTCAGGTTACCCTCGTCCAAGAAAAGGGGCAACCACTTGGACTAGTCAAAAGGATACTCGTCTAGAGGCATAAAAACCCTTAGACGAGAATAACCCAAAGAAGGTGCCCGTCCAAGCAAGGACGTTTTCCTTCTTCAAGTTACCCTCGTCCAAGAAAAGTGGTAACCACTTAGACGAGTCCAAAGGATACTCGTACAGAGGCATAAGAAGGTGCCCGTCCAAGCAAGGATGTTCTCCTTCTTCAAGTTACCCTCGTCCAAGAAAAGGAGCAACCACTTGGACTAGTCAAAAGGATACTCGTCCAGAGGCATTAAAAACCCTCAGACGAGAATAACCCAAAGAAGGTGCCCGTCCAAGCCAGGACGTTTTCCTTCTTCAAGTTACCCTCGTCCAAGAAAATTGGGCAACGACTTGGACGAGTCTCAAGGTACTCGTCCAAAAGCATTCGGCTTCTCAGACGAGAATGGCCCAAAGAAAGTGGTCGTCCAAGAATGGACGCCTTCCTTCTTCAGTTGATTCTCATCCAGATAAAGTGTTTCATTATCTTAGACGAGAATATCCCAAAGGTGGACATCCATACTTGGACGTTTTCCTTCTTCGGGTGATTCTCGCCCAAGGGATATATGCAAAAAAAAAAAATACCAGTGTTTCAGCCCTTTTCTCGACGATGCTCTTGGCATACTCCTTCCACAAATTGTCTGTAAATTTGGACATACTGATATCACCCGTCCAAGAAGCCTTGAGACGTTTTCTGGCCGAGTCTGCAAAAGAGAAATGAAAGATGGTTAGTCCGATGGTCCATGGACGAAGAAGGAAATGAAATATACCTCTGTCCTCGGCCAACCGCAAGTTGGCAGCGACCAAGAAATCATCATAGTAAAACATTTCTTTAAAGGGTATCCAGTTAGATGGCCCCTTAAAAGATTGGCCGGACCTGGAGTACTCCTTTATTCTGAAGTACTCCACCACTTCTTCGTCAAAATTAACCTCCAGCTCCAGCCAGGACTGCTTCCGTCCTGTATTCGTGACGGACCGATTGTAGAATCTATAGCCCTCAGTGGCAGAATCATTGGCTGCCTTAAAAAAATATGAAATCGGCTTTCCAGTCATGCATCTTCGAAGGCTTCCCCCAAGCCGTCAGGAAGCCAGGGCGGTTGTAGATGCTGAGCCATGCCCCGCCCACGGCCCCAGGTACCTTAGCTGCATAGTGGATATGAGTAAAGGCTTGAAGGGAAAGAGCTAGGCCGTGCAGCTCACAAACGGCAATGAACGTCAAGACGTTGTGCCAAGCGTTTGGAGCTAATTGGTTGTGGCCGATGTTGTAGTAATTCAGTACTTGTTCTATGAATTCGTGGAGAGGGAACCTCAATCTCGCGTCCAAAGCCAATTTGTAGACGGCGAAGTGGTTCTTAGGGGCACTCAGTATCGTCGCGTCCTTATTTGGGATGATGAATGAGAAGCCTGGCATGGGCATATAAGACGAGAGATAACTAGGGTCTGGTCCTATTTTCCCTAACCATTTGCGATTAACTAAAATGAAACCCGGGTCAGAAAGGGGACCTAAGCGTCTTCTAATCTCCGACGAGGTAGTGGACGCCTCGTCTGACTCTTCGGCAGCATCAGATTCACTGACGTTATTACCTTCGCCGGTCTCCGCCATATCGATGTCTCTGCCAGAAGTACTGGCTTCAGGGTTTATTTCGGAGTCTTCTACATTATTGTCAGAAGGAGGCCCGCCCAAAGGCTGAGCACTTTGAACCTCTCTTATCTCATCGGGCACCCGTCCAGTAGATTCCTCCATATCTAAGCTACTTGACGGAATTATTGCTTTTCGTCTTAGACGGGCCGTTTGTTTGACGCGCGCCAGATTACCCTGCACAAGTAAAGACTGGGTCGTCTGACTTTCTCGGCCGAAACCATGAAAAAATATATACTCGGCCAGAAGAGGCCCAACTCTAGAATGTGCCGAAGAAGAAGTATCGGTTCTAGGGTCAAGGCAAGCTCTTGGTCGGCTAGGATTCTTTGATGAAGAATATTCCATTTTATTGATTTTCTAAGAAAAAATAAAGAATAAAGAAGAATGAAAAGAACAAAGAAACGATACCTGCTAAGAACGTCTGGACGATTCGGTGAAGAATGCTGAGGCTGGACGATCACATTCTCTCTCTAGAAAAGTTTGCAGAGCTCCTCTCTCTAGAAAAATTCGCTCAAGGTGTGAAACGATTAAATGTCCTCACACCAAGAGTATTTATAGGGGGGTAAAAAACTTGTGGAGCCGGTCAGAGATGACCGAAGAAAAGAAGGTAACGGTCGGTTATGACCGGTAAAATCCTGGAAAGGGCGCGTCATTTCCTTCATTTTGAATACACTACCTTCTGTAAAATGGGCCTTAACCGTCAGACGGGCCAACAAAAAGCTACCTTGGGTAAAAGGGCATTAACCGTCAGATGGGCCAACAGTGAAAGCCCTTTTAGGGGCAAATGTTGTAGCCTAACATCTACGACTCCCTTAACGACACATGGGTTCATCAGAGCCGTACACGTGTCACCCTATTTAAAATGAAAAGAAGGCTTAATCTCTGGGCTATACTCAGTTGGGGTAAAAGGATTGAATTTCTGGCCCAACAGTCAGAATCCAGTACTACTAGGTGGCTGAAGGAGAGTGGTTAATAGACTTTCACCAGTCCTGGTCTGCCACGTGTCATGATCTGATTCCCCAACCAATCAGAAGCCACTATTCTAGGGCAGATTTTAAGGATAGTTGTCAACTTGCTATCACTATAAATAGCCCTGAAATCAGGAGAAACATTCATTCAATGCAAACAGTGTAAAGTTATTCTGATAAAATACTCTCTCACCTTCTCTCTCTATCTCTACTTTCTCTCACTACTCCTGATATCTGGCTTAAGCATCGGAGGGGGAACCACCACCCAAACCTCCAGGGTGGTCCCTTTTTGCAGGTTCGGGAGCAAAGCCAAGGCTAAGGACTAAGCAGATTCAGACATCGTTGCACAATTCTCCAGCTGAAGAACAATCAAGATACTAATTTACTTGCTCGACAAGGAAGCTAAGCCTACAGCTTACTTGTTGGACAAGTAGACAAAACAACAGCTCAATTTTGATGTTTGATTTTGTATTGTGTTTTTTATAGAGAAATTAAACTCAGCAGGAATCCTAGGTGGAAAATGTTAGGGGCCCAGCCCAATATAGAGATTTGCATATAATAATAGAATAGGATCATGGATCAAACATCACGCCCTATGAAATGAACATTTACAGTATTTAGTAAAATTAGAGGTGTCAATCTGGTATACGGTTTGGTTTCAAGTTTGGTTTATCGGTTTTTGGTTTAAAACAGGTTGACATAATTAGCGGGTCGGTTCGGGTCGGTTTTAAAAATTATCAGGTCAGTTCGATTTAGGTTCCTTTTAATTACGGTTTCTATTCAGGTCGGTCCTAATCGGGTCGGGATGTAATCAGTTTGAGTCATAATTAGTTTGGGTTGAACTCGGTCGGTGTGAAAACGAGTTTTACCAGTTTAAAGCGGGTTTCGGGGTCCAAACAGATCGGGTCCTAATCAGGTTGGGTTGTAATCGGTTCAGGTCATAATCAGTTCTGGTTGAACTCGGTTGGTTTGAAAACGAGTTTTGCATGTTTAAAGCGGGTTTCGAGTCAAAACATATTGGGTCCTAATCGGGTCGGGTTGTAATTGGCTCGGGTTGAACTCGATCGGTTTGAAAACGAGTTTTGGTTTAAAATAAATCGGGTAAAATCAGTTCAAATCATAATCGGTTTAGGTCATATACAATGTCCATACTAGTTCTGATTATCTCTAGCCCGGCCAGATTTTTTGGCCCGCGGTCGGGCCAGACCCGATTTTTTTTGGGCAGGCTTTAGGGAAGCCAAAAATGACTTTTTAGTCTAATTTTTGGCCCGGCCCAAGTTTGGCCCGAAAAGTCCGATCGGCCCCGCCCGAAATAGGGGCTTTGGGCACAAAATTTTGGCCCTAATTTTAGCCCGGCCCGACCAATGGGCAAATTTTTATAGTCACGGCCCAACCCGAACCATGATCACCTCTCTAGTCTCCATACCCTTTTTGTTGCAACTCCTCATTATACAAGCTTCTAAAATAGCTCCCCCACCCCCTCCCCGCTTTTCTCCCCGGTTGCAATTAAAAAAGAACAGAGGAAGCATAAAGAAATGGGAACAAAAAGGATACTCCAAACGCAAGTCGTCATCAGTAGAAGTCATAATCGGTTACGGGTTGTAAACGGTGCGGTCATAACGAGTTACGGGTTATAAACGGTTCGGTCATAACGTGTTACGGGTTGTAAACGGTTTGATCATAACGGGTTACGGGTTGTAAACGGTTCGATCATAACGGGTTAGGGGTTGGAAACGGTTCGGGTTTATCGGGTTTTTGTCGGGTTTAAACAGTTTCGGTTTAAAATGGTCGAGTTACTATCGGGTTTGGATGTAAACGGTTTGGGTTGTTCTCGGTTTCAGGTTGTAACTGTTCGTCTTGGTAAGGGGCACGGGTCGTTAACTGTTCTCAATAATTCGGTACGGTTCAGTTACGGGTTCTAAAAAATCGAGGCAGGTCGGTTTTCGATTTTTAAAAAACGGGTTCTTAGCAGTTCAGTTCCTTTTCGGAATAATTCGAAACAGTTTGGGTTCACCAATTCGGGTCGATTTTTGATAGCTCTAAGTAAAATATATTAACATGTCAAAAAAAATGAACATTTACTATTCCTGCGTCCCCTTTTATAGTGCTCACTTTCCATTTCGGGTGATCCAATTTATTCTTCTTATTTTGTATTTTTCTATTTTAGAACACTATTAAATTACCAATACACTCTCAGTTTTTTTTCACTTTTTCCATCTGATTTCCCAAATTACCCTCATATTTCCCCTTATAATTTGTGCCCTTTTTTTAATTCATTTCTCCAGATTTTTTAATACATTTCTACATATTTTCAATCTTTTTCGAAACATATTTTCAACATCTGGTAATCAAAACTAAACAAAAAATGAATAGTTGGTCTTCAAACACCATGTCTAAAGCTGGTAAGATCGTCCTTATTCAGAGTAATTTGGAGGCTTTGCCTTCTATTGCTATGTCTACAACTCACTTTCCAAAAATTATTACCAATTCTCTAAATCAAATTAATAGAAGATTTTTCTGGAAACAATCACCAAGTAAATCAGGTATACCTATGATTTCATGGGATAAGATTTGTCAACCTAAAGATTATGGTGGCTTAGGCTTCCGAAAAACTGAGGCGAATAACTCGCATTTTTAGCTACACTTGGTTGGAAAATATTCTCATACCCAAATAATATTTTGGTTCATTTTGTCACTGCAAAATGTCTAGCTCACAAATCGTTTTTTGAGTATAGTCCCCAACCAAAAGACTCTTGGATTTGGAAAAAGATTCTTCAAATTCGCCCCCTCTTACATCGTGGCCTTAGATGGAAAATTGGTAATAGTACAGTGTTCTATTCTGGCTTGATAATTGGTGCTCTTCTGAAATTTTAATTAATATACTTGATTTAGAAATTTCGGATATCCAAAATCAGGATCTTACTGTTGATCATTTTAATTTAGAAAATAACCAATGGGATATTTCTGCTTTGTCTCTTTATGTGCCACCTAATATTGTTCATGTTATTAGAGGGATTCCACTTCCGTCTTTTGTTATTTAAGATGAGCCTTGTTGGAGTTACTTTCACAATGGTGATTTTACAATCAAATCAGCTACTTGGCTTGCTCATAATATTTCTTCTCATACTAAAAGGAAATTTGCATGGATCTGGAAACTTGATATCTCACCAAAACTGAAATTTTTTGACTAGGGCTAATCTTGCTCATCGCTAGTTGGATATTCCTTCAATTTGCCCCTCTGTAATCATCATGCTAAAACTCATCAAGATCATCTTTTTCTCTCTTGTTCTTACACTTTTCAATTTTGGAATGTTGATGCTATTGTTCATTGGGTAGGTCAGGTTCCTTTAAATACTCATATTTATTTTATTTTTAAAATTTTAAAGGGTAATTTCACTCTGTCTCTAAAAAAAGTTATTACTTCTTTGTGACATGGAGCATTTGGGAAACTAAGAATTCATTGATTTTTGATGAAACCGATTTTTCTCCAATGGCCATCTTTTCTCGTGCTAAAAAAAATATATCATGATTTTCGTTCTTGTCTTGACTCTTTGGATACTCTTGCTCTCCCTCTTCCTTTCGGTCCTACCCCTAGGAGTATTCGTGTGCCTTGGTCCTCTCCTCCCACGGGTGTTATTAAAATTTTGATGGTTGATGGTTCTGTTCGGGATGGTTTAGGGGTTGTAGGCATTGATCTAAGAGATCATTTGGGAAACAATATTTGTAGTTGATCTTTTAATATTGGTATGAGTACTCCACTTATTGCAGAAGCTATGACCCTTCGTAATGGTTTTCTTCTGGCGCAGTCCCATAATTTTTCAAAGGTGTTCATTGTAGGGGATAATTTACTTATTATTAATATTACAATGCCCATGGAAAATTCAGCTGTTGATGGAAGAAGTTAAAGTTGCTTTGAAATTTCACCTATGTTGAGTTCCACCACATCTATAGAGAGGGTGATAGAGAAGCTGACAATGTTATTTCTTTGGGTCACTTTATGCACGCAAGCTCATTAAGATATTGACCCGTTTATAAATAGTAAATTTTCTTTTTTTTATTTCTTCTGATAAGTAGGGTATAGTTTTGAGAGAATTGAAGATTATCCTAACTTCTTGTTTACCTTTTCCTTAATTAAAAAAAATAGAAATTTGCATATAATAATTGAATAGGATCACGGATCACGCATCACACCCTATAAAATGAACATTTACAATATTTAGTAAAATATATTAACACGTCAAAAAAATGAACATTTTGTAATAAAAAATGAACACTTAAAAAAATGATCGTGAAAAATGATAGAAATATGCACGAAGGTGAAGAAGAAAGGGGAAGAAGGAGAAGTAAGCGATTGCATTTTGTATTTAATTCCATACATTTAATAAATGGTCAAACCAGCTTAACTAGACAAGGGTTCGGCTAAGAATCTGCATGAGTTAGGTAAGGTTATTTAACCCTTTGTGAAGAATTCCTCTGGCGCCAATCAACGTGATAGGGAGAAAGGAAAGAAAACTATGCGTTCAAGTTCCGAACCCAAAATGAAACAATTTTCCTACAGGCAAGGGGTTCTTATCAAAAGCCAACCTACCAACAACTAGGGTTTGACGTAAAAAGAGGACCCAATCCCATTTCGGACGTAGGATTGGCTTGAGAAAGCAAGACTAGAAGAAACATATTGTGTTATAAACGAGTAGATTGATTATCAAAGCTCGCACGGGAATCGAGTATTTCTTAACCGGGAAGTCTTGTTTAGTACAAGAGTAGGATCCAGTACCGTTATAATCTTAGTTAGCAATCTAGGGCGATGTTTTACTACGAATATATGAGGGAATGCGATGCTTCTTTTCCCAATAGACACGGAGAATCAAATCAGGGGTCAGCGCTAGAATAGGAGGGAATAGGCAGATCGAACGAATGGTAGCATGCCAATCGAAGTGATCCTAGGGAATGAGGGAGATAGGTCTCACGAGAAAGCATGAAGCGAGGGGCTAAATCTCATATAAAAGAGAAGGATTAGCCCCTTCCCTCACAGCTCCCTCTAGCCAACAGAAATACTTGCATTCAGCTCCAAGCGAGAAAAGGATTAGCTTGAAAACAACAAGAGACATTTTTCTAAGTCAAAATGGAACGAATATGACAAGAAGATCCCCCATCTTTTTCTTTTTCTCACTTAGATCCGAAAATCCTTAATTAAATTGACCCTTTAGACTCTAACCCATACCCCTTCCCAACTCTCTGGATTCAAACAACTCATTTTTCTTTATTCAATCCCCCATTCTTTCTCCCCTGGGTAACAAACAATAGAATGAATAATGTATTTGATGAAAGGAAGATGGTGTGGTGTGACATTTCATCATTGACTTTGAATACAAATTTCGGCCGCCAACCTGGGTGTACATTGTATCGCCAGTATGTTTCCTAAGGTTACACACCACTCTCACACAAATGCACTTTTGGGTGAGAGGTGGAGCCACATAAACTTATGCCCAAAGAAGAAGAAATGTGTTTAGCTTTTCGTGGAAATGTGTAATATGTATGTAGTATCTCTGATTTTTCCACCAAGAGATTATATAATAATCAACAAGGTAAATGAAGAGATGAAGGACCTCAAAAGATCAAGCAATAATCAGTTTTTATGAGTCTTAACCGTCCCATTATTAAGAGGGAGTTACATGGAGGTTTGTTACACCCAAAATAAAATTTCTTGACTTTTATTGACTAAGAGAATACCATGACTCAAACATGGTTTTAATCCTTAAATCAAGGTTATTATACACGTGGCAATGGTATTTTACATATTAAGTCTGAAATTAAAATGGAGGGAAGAAGAACGGTTACACATTTTCAAATGGAGGACTGGCGCCAATGGGAATAACTGACTTGGCAGTTATGGGAAGTAAGGAGCGATTTTTCAGAAGAACTTAGTCTATAAATAGGAAGAGTTTCGGCGACTGTTGGGATGATTTGTGTTCCTTACCCACAAGTTAAATACCCTATCTTGTTCTAGGATATTCAGGGGCTGCCCTTATTGTTACTGGTTTCAATAATTGATAACCTCGCTAATTTAACAAAATCATTTTAATGAAAGCTATCCCAAAGCAAATTAATCAAATAGTTGGTTCATAAAAGAAACGAATAGACAAAATTATAACTAAGATGCAAATACTTTTCCATTAATTGATAGATAATGTCAAGGCTATAATTGTACAAAGTGAAGGAAAGGTTACCTCCATGTTTATACAATCGGATCTAAAAATCTGATCTTCAGTACATGCTAGGATGATTAAACTAATACTACACTACTCCTATCGCTTGGCTGCTAAGCCAAGGGAAAGCTAAAGAAAGCTATAAAAGTTTGAAGAAATGAAATGCTTGTGTTTTTTGTGTTGTTGTTGTTTGTCGCTGAAACTCTTCCTATTTATAGACAAAACTTCCCATAACTACCAAGTCATTTATTCCCATTGGCGCCAGTCCTCCATTTGAAAATTTGTAACCGTTCTTCTTGCCTCCATTTAAATTTCAGACTTAATATGTAAAATACCTTTGCCACGTGTATAATAACCTTGATTTAAGGATTAAAACCGTGTTTGAGTCATGGTATTCTCTTAGTCAACAAAAGTCAAGAAATTTTATTTTGGGTGTAACAAATGCCCCCCTTATTTGTATGGTTGATGGCGTTTGAAACCATAGAAATCAAGATTTTAGGCACAATAATAAAGCGCAAAAAAATGAATTGAGACATAACATTTCAAAATGTGAGGCTACTTCATTAGCTGACAAAAATATTTACAAATTAAAGGACTCTCTAAGGATAAAAACCTTAGGATTGGGAGGTCGCTTACAAAATATTTATAAAATTAACATAAAAGAGGCTAAATATATATACAAGACATATATTTATTGTGAGCCTTTAGATATTGTTGTTATCGCTAGGGATGTTGGAGACAACTTCTTGGAGTTCTTTACTGTGGAGGTAACCTTCAAACTCATCATTGCTTGGCTCTAACAGCAGCCAATTGACGCGGTTTTTGTAGGTTATCTCATAATCCCAGCATTGACATGCACACTTATATTGAAGAGTGTGCATTCCTCCGTCTTGAGCCCGAGTCACCTTCACTCGGTAATATCTACTGATAAAAGTAACCAGCCTCCTAGTCAGGCGACTGTCGAAGTTAGGGCACAATACTGCTCCAACTTCCCTTGCCTACCCTTGACAAACTAGGGCAGTGTTTGCCTTCTCCTCCTCGCTGAGTTTGGGGTGGATGAAATTCCCGAGGAGGTCGTATTTACTGCCTATATAGCAAAGGCATTTGGACCAGCAGATCCTTCAGGATATTCGTAAATATTGGGCTTGTCCCCTCGGCGCTTGAGCACTTGGCGCTTGTGCCTGTGCCTGTTCCTTCTTCTTTTTCTATAATTTATCTTCCACCTGGCGACGTGGTCTCTTGCCAGATGATGGTTAGGACATTCACTTGGGTACTCCAACGACCCCAAAAACTCTTCAACCGCCACAGGTAGGTTGGCGTCAAAACCAACTATTTGGATTACAACCCCTTCATCGCCTTCCATGTGAAACTCTGCCCCTTGGTATTCATCATCGCCTAAATAAATCTTCTCTATAGGGTTAATCAATCCCTCAACTATTTGTGGGATTATAAAGAATTTGGTTTTTAGATGGGGATTTTGTAAAGGAGATGAAAGAATTTTCTGATCACAATACTTTAGAGATAGAAAGGGAAATAATTTTACCAAGGAGTTATAATAGGAATAGTGGTGAAGTAACTATACGTATTTATATATATTTTGAGTCACCACATTACGCATTTATTTGGTAGTTGGATAGTTTAATTTTACGGTTTTAAGCACGTATTTACCACGTCTAAATGTGCCGTTTGGTTTTTCAAGGAGTTGAAATACTTCTTCATGAAGTTTCCTCCCTAATATTCCTTGAATTTATATTTAAACTGGTGTTTTGCATTTAATTCTTACTTATTAAGGGTCAGTAAGTGTCCTTTCGATTAAATGCACAGTGAGTTTTCACTATTCACCAATTTATTAACTATCATCATTTTATTTATATTACCCATGTATCAAATGATCATAAAAACATTTTTATGACTCTTGATATGTTTGAGAGGGTAAGTATGATATATTTTTATGATCAATCAAAATAACGTATAACTACAAGAAAAACAGTAATCAACGACGGCTAAAAGCCGTCGGTGATGGCCTAAAAAGCCGTCGCTACATATTCAACGACGGCCAACCGTCGTTGATAGGCAGTCGGTAAAAAGGTGGTCGCTGATATTAGAATCAACGACCGTCAAGCCGTCGGTGATATTTTCAACGACGGTTTCATGATCATCAGCGACCGTTATATAAAGCCGACGTTGACTCTACGCCAACGACTGTTTAAAGCAGACGGCGAATCAGCGACCGTTACAAACCGTCGCTATTACGCCGACCGTTTTAAACCGTCGGTGTTTCCACCGACTGTTTTAAACTGTCGTTGTATCTCCGACTGTTGTAAACCGTCGTTGATTTCGTTGAATCAACGTCTGTGGATAACCGTCGCTATTATATTATAGCAGTCGTTAAAATTCAAGTCCATGGCTGCATAGAGTACCTTACAGCGACTGCCTAGCCTTCGTTGATTAAATGTTTAGCCGTCGCTGTTGTTTCAAAATAATATTATTTAATATTCTATTGTTCTTAATAATAATTAAACTTGTACCTGCACAGCTGCACCTAAATATACCACGCTAAAGTTGTTCCTCCATCGCATTTAATTTTTTCAATTACAAAAATATGCAATTTTGATATATATTACAATTTACATAGATACTTGTATAATTACATGAAATAGATTACAATTATGTACACAAAATAGATCCCGATGTCGGGAAATAAAGTAGAAGTCGGTGTTTACAAAAAATATATATCGACAAAGCTAGAAACTAATAAGCTAGATGTCGGTAAATATAGACACTAAATGTCTATAGTTAGACAAACTACCTAGATTAGATATATGTACGCAAAATAGATCCCGGTGTCGGGAAATAAAGTAGAAGTCGGGTTGAAAAAAAAATTACCTGACACATCTAGAAACGAAGCGAGATGCCGATAAATATTGACACTACAAGAAAATAGTTAGACTAACTATATCCAACTATAAGTTAGTTACCTAGTTGTCAAAACCAAAAAAACTACACTGTCAAGGGTGTCTCTGTAGCACTACCGCCATCACCAAACCCTGGGTCATCGGCTGGTCTGCGTTGTGGAGGGGGGCCTGGGTTGCAACCTGAGGACATATGGCCGAAAGTAGACATGTTCCTCATCATTTCCTCAACGATGGCCCGACTTGACGCTTCCACCCGTGCTGCGACCATTGCCTCCACCTCTTCCATCCGCGCAACGACCTTTACCTCAACCTACGCCTCAATCTGAGAAAAATGGACGGCTCATATGGTTGTGAAGAGCCGCCATCTCCTCGCTCTGATGAAGAGTTGTAGTACAAAGGATCTCCCTGACCCAACCCCTGAACTTTTCCTCTGTTCCTCCCCCCAACTGTCTCCCAATACAACAGATCAGGGTTCGGCTGTGACCCCTGAGTGGTACAATGATCCAGCTTCTTATTGTATGTCTCCTGCATTTGGCTAAATATACTCATATTCAAGTAATATAAAGTGGGCAAAAGGGCGTATATTTGGTTCTAACTTTCCTATTTTGTGTATTTTCAATCAAAACAACTTATAATTACATTAAACAAACTATATATATGATGTTTGAAGTGTTTATAACTTAAACTAGCATCAAACTACTCGTATTCATTCATTTTCAAGTAAAATGGCCTATATTAGCCTATATTTGGTTCTAACTTGCCTATTTTGTGTATTTTCAATCAAAACAACTTATAAATACATTAAACTAACTATATATATGATGTTTGAGGTGTTTATAACTTAAACTAGCATCAAACTACTCGTATTCATTCATTTTCAAGTAAAATGGCCTAAAATGGCCTATATTAGCCTATATTTGGTTCTAACTTTCCTATTTTGTGTATTTTCAATCAAAACAACTTATAATTACATTAAACAAACTATATATATGATGTTTGAGGTGTTTATAACTTAAACTAGCATCAAACTACTCGTATTCATTCATTTTCAAGTAAAATGGCCTAAAATGGCCTATATTAACCTATATTTGGTTCTAACTTTCCTATTTTGTGTATTTTCAAACAAAACAACTTATAATCACATTAAACAAACTATATATATGATGTTTGAGGTGTTTATAACTTAAACTAGCATCAAACCACTTGTATTCATTCATTTTCAAGTAAAATGGCCTAAAATGGCCTATATTTGGTTCTAACTTAAACTAGCATCAAACTTTTCAATCATATTTGCCTATAAATATATGTTTAGAAGTATGTACCGAGATTTGCTTTGCTTTCTTGTTTGCTGGAATTTCTCCTTTTCCAGGAACAGTCTTAAAATGCGTCTTCAAGAACAACTCGGGAGCAGTAGGGAGTACTCCTCCTCTACTCTTTGCCTGTAGACATTGTTGAACAAAGGCTTTATTTTTTACTCATACCGAAAATGTCATGTAAATTACACTAAGCAGTAGATATGAAACATATTTACCATCTTCCTAGCATGCTGTGCCGCCGAAATAGAACCCTGAAAGTCTGATGGCTCAATTGGATTAGACAGGGAGCCACCTCTTCGGTTCTTCTTCGCCTTTTCAGATTTTTTCCGAAATGTTGGCTCTTCACTTCTCTTCTTCATGTCTTCGTAGATCGTCTCCCCCAACCATTTTGGCCTTTCTTGGGCTTTCTTAACCACCCAGTATCGCAAGTCTCTCAGACGAGATGAAGCTTTTTTCTTGTAATCCTTCCTCACTAGGCCTTCTAACTCAGGAGCCCATTCGTAAATACCCTTTAGTCAAACATTAAACAAAGATATTAATAAAGTAATAAAATCAATTTTCATTTTTCATAATTCGATTCATACATACTGTGAAAATGTTCCACCAATGCGTCTTTGTTGCAGTGTCGACCTCACTGTAATTGAACCAAGGTTGTCGAAAATGGCCCTGGAAAATGTCAGTGATGGACCCACTAACCTTGTTATCATCAAACCTGAATTGAAAACCAAACAAACACGTGAATTGTGAATATCATTGCATACAAATATCATGAAGCATATAGTAGCTTGCGAACTTACCACAATCCAGTAGGGCTTAAAACCTTTCTTGGTGCACGGTTCGAACCTTCACCTTCCTCCATATGAGTGTTCGGAGTCTCCGGTACGTGGTTACCAATGTCACGTGCCTGTGAATCATCTCCCTGTGTCTCTAACATAGGGTTCTGGCTTCCTTCTACTTCTGGTGACTGAAAAAGCTCCCTCGGAATCAAAGTCCCACGACCTTGGCTTCCACCTAAGCCACCTCGACCTCCGCGGCCCTTAGGATTAGACATGATTACCTAAAATGCAAGAAATTAGAAACGCGCAAGATTAAACAAAACAATTGACATAAATTCTTGTTACATTAAAGTATGAATAATCCAAGAATAAAAAAACTGATTTCTTCAATATTAACAAATTACAACTTTATTTGCACCAAAAAACAAATCACATATATTGGGAAGAAAACAAAAAGAGCTATAATAATGGGAAAACATATGGCTTATATTAACAAAACACAACTTAGACCTTGTAGTAGTTTGCAGAAAATAAGGACATCATAATTAGTAAAAATCTCCCAAGTAAGAGATTTATTGGTTAAGGTCGTTAGAGACCATGCACTCCCCCCCACCCTCACTCACCCCCGCCCCCCCGCATTCCCCCCCCTGGACTCCCCCCCTCACCGACCCCCTGCACTCCCCCTCACCGACCCCCCGCACCCCCCCGCACTCCCACCCACCCCGCACTCCCCCCCCCACCGACCCCCTGCCCCCCGCCCCTCCCCCACCCCCCCCCCCGCATTCCCCCCCCCACCGACCCCCCCGCCCTCCCCCGCACTCCCACCCACCATGCACTCCCCCACCCTCACTCACCCCTTGCCCTCCCCCCGCACTCCCCCCCCGCATTCCCCCCACCCCGCACTCCCCCCCTCACCGACCCCCTGCACTCCCCCCCTCCCTCACCGACCCCCGCCCTCCCCCCCGCACTCCCACCCACCCCGCACTCCCCCACTCACCGACCCCCGCCCTCACCCCCGCACTCCCCCGCATTCCCCCCCACCATGCACTCCCCCACCCTCACTCACCCCCTCGCCCTCCCACCATGCACTCCCCCCACCCTCACTCACCCCCCGCATTCCCCCCCACCATGCACTCCCACCCTAATATAAAGGGAAGTATGACCCACAACTCCACAAGGTTCGTGACAGGCTGACAACAGTTTTGAATTCCTACTTCCTAGTGCACGCGCGCAGGGGGGGTGGGGAATGGTCTTTGGCCAACACAATAGAGGTTGATTGTTCTTTCAATCAGAACAATAATGATGCTGCGATCACTTCAGGGTGATAATGGAAAAAGACTTGAAAAGGAAGAGGATGTCCAATTTTGCGCAGGGGGGTGGGGAATGGTCTTTGGTCTGATTTGCACCTGTGAGTCTGTGACAAATGACAGTTGACAGACTCCTTTCTAAGTTGATAAGCTATTGGAGAACAAGGGCAGGGATGTCTCACAAACTGGTGAACTATTCAATGAATCAAGAAGATAGCATCATCCTTCTAAGTTTTAAAAGCGTTGTATGCGTCTACAAGGTCCCAAATCAGTTTTCTCAAGATGCCCATGAAGTTTCTGTGCCATGTGGAGAAAGTTGGATGGAAGAAAAAGGGAATAGAAAAAAAAAGAGGCTAACTTTCACTTGTACAATTTCATATGAATCATGTTACTCAACAACACTAAGAAAAACCACAGGTGCAGAATGGATCATGTTACTCAACAACATTAAGAAAAACTACAGATGGAAATGTCACAACAAGTAATCTTCAACATTTCATTACAAAAGTCATATATTTTTATTGAAATGTTGTCCTTAATACAAGCTATGATATACTAAAACAAATCAAAGTGAATTCCCATCCTCACTTAGTTCATCATCACTATCGTCATCCCAAAAACCATCATCGTCATCGTAATCATCGTCGCTTTCTCCAGAATCGAAACTAGACTATTCTTCATCATCACCTGAGGGGGCTTCAAACAAAATTTTTTCATCATCTCCTTCAACACACTCGACATCATTACCCCCTTCATAATCGGGAATATCATTTGGATCACAAAGCGTTGGAGTCCCAGCACTTGTCTCCTGAAGGAAGTCGAAGTCAACCGGAGCATCAATCACAGACCTTGCCTTTGTCCTAAACACAGCCCACCATTGAGCACGATCTCTTTTCAAGCTTGGGTACGGTGCGAAATATACTTGGCTAACCTGGTATGATAGCACAAAGGGATCAAACTTGGGGTATTTCTTGGTGTGGTTGACTTCAACTAGCTTGTATTGATCGATGTTCATTCCCCTCACATTGTCCATCCAATTGCACTTGAACAAAACAGTGCTATATTGACTACGGGCACCAGTAAACTTCAATTCTATAACATCATCTAGAATCCCAAAGAAATCACTCCCTCCATCATTAGACACACACACTCCATAATTCATGGTGGATTTGTGTTTGCTTGATGCTTTTGTTTGGAAATTGTATCCATTAACATAGTATCTATTCCAAGTGCGAACTAATGTCGAAGGACCCATTGCCAAAGCAAACAGTACATCATCTTTGGGTTTGTCTTGAATAACCTATTGAAATTCATTCATATTGTTAATCCATTAACATAGTGTCTTGAATAACCTATTGAATAACCGATAGTAACACAAACTCATTTTCGATCTAAACCAATCAAGGTATTCTGCTTCATGTTGTACCCACACATCTTCTGTACGTAGAGTAGGTCGAATTTGAAGAATGTGATCCTCAAAATCCCTTACAAACATAACAATTGTTAATGTCTAAATTTAAAATGAAAGTTAAATTTATAAATAATATGATTAATAACAAGTTACTTCTCAAATTCTTGTAAGATGCCTGTATTTGCTAACACATATAGGTGTGCACGTTGTAGTTCCACTTCAGTTAAAAATCGTGTTCCACCTGCATTAGACGGCCGACCACAATTAACCCTGAATAGCTCTGGGACAGTTTCGTCGAGCATCCTATCAACTTCATCATTTACATTACGGCCTGAATCTCGTGTCTTAGTATCCACTCCTTGCTGAAAGTAGTTTGAACAGAAGTTTGCAATCTCTTCACACAAGTACGCATTACAAATAGAACCCTCCACACGAGCCTTGTTACCAATTTTGCGTTTCAAATGATTGAGGAACCTAATAAGGTGGTTATCAAAAAGAGTTACACAATTGCGAAGAACAATAAAAAAGGATATATGAAAATGAAGGATAAGGTACCTTTCAAAGGGATACATCCAACGGTATTGCACGGGACCACATAGCCTAGCTTCGTGTGGAAGGTGAACTGGTAAGTGTTCCATGGAATTGAAGAATGATGGTGGGAAAATCTTTTCGAGTTTACAAAGGATCTCGGCTATGTCCTTTTCCAATCTTTCCATGTCACTTACTGTGATGGTGGAGCAACACAAATCACGGAAAAAAAGGCTAATCTCAGTGACAACTTTCCACACATGAACCGGAAGCAACTCCTTTAATGCAATAGGCAATAATCTTTCCATGAAGACATGACAGTCATGGCTTTTCATACTGCGTAGCTTACCGGACTGCATGTCCACACATTTGTTAAGTCGGAAGCATAACCATCGGGAAATTTCAAATCTCTGACCCAGTTGCATAATACTTTCCTTTGGGACTTGTCCAGTGCGAAAGGTGCTTTTGGTGGAGTTTCTTTTCCGTTCGCATCCTTGGTGACATGAAGTTGAGGCCTTTTGCACAATTTAGCAATGTCTTTTCTAGATGCAACGGTGTCTGTTGTCTGTTTTTTCACATCCATAACTGTGTGAATGAGTTGGTCGAAGAAGTTTTTCTCAATATGCATGACGTCAAGGTTGTGACGAAGATGCAGATCTTTCTAGTATGGGAGCTCCCAAAGACAGCTTTGTTTGAACCACCCATTTTTCAACTTTTTCAAAGCGTTAAGTGCATCTGGTCCATCTGTAGCCTTTGGCAAGTCTTTAACACATGACCACAACTCTTCCCCATACATGATGTGTGGTGGAGACCCTTTTTCAACCTTATTTCTGCAAAAAGCTACTTTGTTTTTACGAAAAGGATGATCTTGAGGAAGGAATTGACGGTGACAATCAAACCAAGAAACTCTACCCCCATGCTCGAGCCAAAAAGCTTTGGATTTATCCATACAATAAGGACAAGCCTTTTTCCCAGCGGTAGACCAGCCAGATAGCATACCGTAAGCAGGAAAATCATTTATTGTCCAAAGAATGGCGGCACGCATATTGAAATTTTGTTTCCTAGAAATGTCATAAGTAGTTGCTCCAACATCCCATAATTGCTTTAATTCCTCGATTAAGGGTTGCATGTACACATCCAAGTTTCCCTTCGGATTTTTAGGACCGGGAACGAGCAACGAAAGGAACATGAAGGGTTTTTTCATGCACATCGATGGCGGCAAGTTGTACGGGGTTAAGATGACCGGCCAACATGAATATTGACCCCCAAACTTTCCATGTGGACCAAACCCATCGGTACACAAACCGAGCCAAACATTCCTAGGCTCAGATGCAAATTCGCCAAAGGATCTATCCAAATGCTTCCAAGCTTCATTGTCGCTAGGGTGAGCCATTTTGTCTTCGGCTCTTGGATTTTTGGCATGCCATGTCATTTCTTCAGCAATATTGTTTGTTGCATACAACCTCTGCAATCTCGGTGTGATTGGGAAATAAATCAGAACTTTCATTGGAACTAAAGACCCCTTAGAAGTCCTCTTGTATCTGTCGCAATCGCACACTCTACATCTGTCCAAGTGTGCATCAGTTCTCCAAAATAACATACAACCTTTGGGGCAAGCATGAATTTTTTCGTGGGGAAGCTCTAATCCTTCCAAGATCTTCTTCGTATCGTAAAATGTGTTACTCATGTTGTTGTTGTTAGGTATTGCTTCTTTCATTAATGAAGCAAAAGCTTCAACACACCTATGTGGCAAATTGTACTCACACTTCAAAGATACTATTCTAGATGCCATTTCGAAAACAGACATGGAGCTCCCGTCGTACAACGGTTCCTCAGAAGCCTTTAATAGGTCAAGAAACACCTTTGCTTGAGGATTAGGCTCCTCCTCCATTCCACTAGGCTCTTCAACAGTGGACGAATCCGGGTTATTCCCAAGAGCATCGAAAACCATTTCACGGTATGGATTAGATAGCTCTTCTGCGGGTTGAGGTAACTCTTCACCATGAGAATACCAACCGTAGTAATCAGGTATAAAGCCCTTGTTATACAAATGCACTTTAACCATGTCTGCGGCATGCATACGTCTGTTCTTGCATTTCGGACACGGACATCTAACTTCATCCTTACCTGGGCTTTCGGGATTTACTTTGTAAAAGTCAATGAATTCATCAACCCCCCTCAAGAACTCGGGCCTCAAGTTACGCACATTGTCATATCTATCATACATCCACCAACGCTCCTTCCGTTTCATGGTGACCAATTCTACAATTCTAAACCATTTCAATCACAATACTCATTAACAACCATCATACGTACAATTAAAACATTTGTGTGAAATACATATAGGGCCTAAAATGATGTCCAAAGGTCCTTATCACTCCAACCTAACCCATTCTTCGACGTCTAACCCCACTAGTGAATGTATGCCAACTATTCGCTTCTACGCAAATTCCGGCAGCATTTCCCATGAGTTCTCCAAGTACACAATGTGAGCTTCGTAAAAGCTTACATATATACCCAGAGAACAGCATAGAGAAACAACATCACCGGAAATTACATAGAATAGAACAAAAGGCATACATTCACCACCTAAGTGAGGTCAAACGTCGAAGAACAGTCCCAACCGGGGACTATTCAAGATATACTCCTAATGAGTATACCTTGAACGGGTATCTAGGTACATGATGATGCAAACATATTTATTTAAACACTTAAATTAAATTTATAACATCATCCAAACTATTTCTACGAAAATAAATATGTCAAAAACAATATAAACAATTTAAATAGTGTAAACTAAATAAAGGAATGTGCAATAAATAAATTATTGTGATAATTATATAGTTTTTAACTTTTATAACCTTTAATAAACGAACCACTATAAAAACTATTGTGATAATTATATAGTAACTTAAACTTATACAATTAAAGTAACTTAATCTTCAAAGTAATATAAACTAATAAATTATATAGTTTTTAACATTCTCTAAACAAAAGTTTTTTAATACATTATATTTCATGATGAAAAACTTACACAAAAATTAAAATATAGAATTTACATGAACAAAAACAATATAAATTATTGAAGACAAAATATGGTAAAAAATTGCTACTAACCTTACAATTAAGCCAAAGAGAAACACCAAAGTGCTACGTAATCCTACATCATGTAGAAAATCAATTATTAAACGGCACCTTTAAGCGTCAATTTCTACTAAACAAGCAACTCCAATAATAAGTAACTACGAATTTAAGTTCACAAGCACCCCTTTTGACTTAAAATAAGATTGCAATTAATGACTCAAAAAAAAAAATTAATTCAATCATGGATTTGACAAGCATGGTTATAAACGCTGTGAACAAACTTAATTCCAAATTCTCAACATGTTCAACAGAAAGTACAATGCATATGATAAAAAACATAAACGTTTACATTTGCATTACCAAATAACAAACAAATGGATGTAAACCATCATCCATACAGAACACACATAGATGCATCATCTCTAAAATAAAAAAATAATAGCCTAAGTTCAAGCTTGTTTTCATCAGATGAACAACACCCATATCTTCTTTCTTCATTATTCATCATCCTTTGTTTTTCCTTTGATATTAAGTCCAACAATTTTGGGTTACTTTCACCCATTCTTTTTTTCCACCAAATGTTAGAAAACAAAAATACCCAGATGCTCTTTCTTGTTACTGATTTCACTCACCAAATCAAACACTTACATGAAGAAATATACATAAAATAAAGCAAGACTAACAAAATGTGAGTAAAAAAGTGACAGAAAAAACACCATACCAAGAGTGTGTTACCCAGAACTCAAATAGCAGATTAAGACCCACATCTTGAAAACATGAAAAACCCACTTGTTTTCAGCACCAAAAACAAGATTTAGCAGAAAAAACAAGATTCGAATTTTTAGCAGAATAAACATCTTTTAGCAAAAACCCAATTTTCTGGGTTTAGTTTCATGAGTACACAAATTGTTAAAAAAAAAAGAAATTGGCACTGCTTACCACCGGCGAAATGTCGGTCCGGCGAGACGGATTCCGACTGAAGTTCGTCGCCCAAGTTCACTTCTCTCACGAGGAAAAAACCCAACTGTTAGGGTTTGGTTCATGAGTACAAAAATTTTTTAAAAAAAAAAGAAAATAAAGCTTACCGCCGGCGAAGTGAGGTGGAGGTGGGTCGCTGCCGTTGGCTGGAGGAAGGAGGCAGGTGGAGGTGGAGTCGACCGAGTTTCGTCGCTGCAAAAATCGCCCAACTTACTTCTCTCCTTTTTGTTGTTGAAAAAAAACCCGACTGAAAGAGCAGCTTCAATTAAACCCCCCCTTTAGAATCAACAACCGTTTCAGACCGTCGCCCAAGCTAAAAAAAATTATGCTTTACTTCCAAAAATTCAACGACGGCTTTTAGCCGTCGTTATTTATCACCGACAGCTAAACCGTCGTAAAATGCTATAACCGCAGTCGGTAATCAACGACGGCTTCTAGCCGTCGCTTGTTATGATTATACCGACGGTTTTGTTAGCCGCCGCTGATAGGCCGTCGTTATTTTAGCATTTTCTTGTAGTGGTAACTTTGGCAATATTAAATAATCAACCAAATTTATAGAAATAACATTATATATTGATCATGATAGATAATTTACATAATTAAGGGATATTGTTTACACAATATTTGTGACCCAAAAGATAGTTAAGGGATAATTATAACAAACATGTTTGTGATACTTAGCACTAAGTACATGTCGTTCTATAATACGACGATCTTAACTGTTCTGACAAAAGAAGAAGAAAAACCCCCTGACTCTAATCGCTCCTATCCCTTGGACTAGGAAGCTCATGTTCATCAGAATCAGCTTCATCAGGGTTGTCTCCTTGCTCTAAAAGGATCTGGCGTCCTAGCTTCTTTGGAGAGAGTAACCTCCAAACCTTTCTTCGTTGCCTCCTCCTGGCGACATGACTTCTAGCCCTCTTACGACGGCGGTTTCTAATCCTTGGAGCATCTTCGTCTTCTTCAGGATCGTGGTCCAGATAACCACGTTGGATTTCCCTTCTCGGGTTCCTCCTTTCTTCTTCTCTTTCCCTTTCCAACCTTTCCTCCTCTGCCTTATGCAACCCTTCCTCTTCAGCAGTCCATCTCTCCAACTCCTGCCGTTGTCTCTCTTTCTCTCGTTGGTTAGGTGACATAGCACTGAGTTTCTCTTCATAAGCGCTCCACTAGATTATTCTGGGTCTTTTTCGGTGAGGCACATCAACATTGGGGACTTGGCTTGCCATCTTTGAAGGGAATTAACTTTAGAGATTAGTTTGTGGAAGAAGGATGGTTTTTTAGATGTTTTTAAGAGAAAAAGAAAGGACTTTGATCGGTTTAAGTAGGGAAATGTAAGGAAGTGAATAACCCCTTAAGTCTATATTTATAGGAAATGTTGATTGAACTCCTATAGGGTTTCAACCACTTCTAATAAATGCCCCTTCATGAGTCATCTTTTAATTTTACCAATAGAGTTCTTTAGTAAAATTTTATCAAGGGGCATAAAAATAATTTATGAATTACTTTTTGAACTAGAAAATTAACTTCCTAAAACGCAACGTTTGGATGATCCAATTCGAATTCAAATGATGTGATTGATAATTCTTCCTCATTTTGTGTCTGAACGAAGTACTACCGCTTCATAATTCAACTAACTTCCCAACTATTAGTAAACTGTAAAAACCTTCGAGTGTCTCTTTGCCCCAATTTTCTCTTTTTAATTCAATCTCTTACCTTCCCCTCTCTTTTGCTTTGAGTTTGTCTAGTAACTTTTGACCTTATTTAGAAACAATGGATTCCTTTCCTCCAAAGGAAGTGTTGCAGACTTTCAAAAGTATAGAGTGTCCAATTGAGGCTCATGAATTGTGTGAGCTCATTGAGAAATACCCTAATAATTTCCGTTCTAGTTTTTTTTGGCTCCTTTTTAATCCGGGTTCTGGGTCTTCACAAAAAATAGCCTCCCTAGGGCCAGCATTCAGTTTTGATCTATCCACCCCAGAGACGGTTCAGGAATTTATGAAGAAATTCATGTGAAATTATCAAAATGTATTTTTGGCAACTGTACATTTTATCCTGCCGCCTTTAATGATCTGAACTCAAGCAGCAATTGGATATTAAGCCAGAATCCAATTAAAGGTTGGGTTCAAGATCTGGTAGCCAGGGTTGGTTTGGAAGGCTTGAACATTTTCATGCCAAATGGGAAGAGAAAAGGATTTTAGGTTTTCTTAAGTTGGCGACATATGGAAAAATCCCTTTCAATGGGTCCCTCACTTGTGCGTTGATCTCCTTGTGGGACCCTGTGTTGAACTGCTTCATCCTTCGCCAAGGATGCATGACTGTCACCCTCTCTGACATTGCTTACCTTACTGGCCTATCTCCCTATGGCGATGATGGTAAGGAGATTAGAGTTTTTAGCGTTATCGAGGGCGCTAAGTCTTTATACAAAAGGAGCCATGAGCTCTTGAAGAAAATCCTTACCAAATCCGGCAGCAAAATTGGGTTTGATGTCTTCATTTCATACTTCACATCGTCATCTTATGCCTGTGTGGTCTCATCTGAAGAAGAGGTACTCTTCATTCTATTTGCTCTCACTCGTTTAATGATGTGTAGATCTAGTGGCATTTCTGAATTACTGCTACCCTTAGCTGTGAATATAGCACATAGTTCTTCTTTTGTAGCTTTAGGCCCTATACTGCTGGGGCAATTATATAGATATCTGTATAGGTGTAGGCAAGCCCTACTCTCTTCTTCTAATTTAGAAAATATAGAGGGCCCTTATGGTTGGTCACATGTTGGGGTCACTTTTATACCACCTTATGTTTAGAGAAAACCACTGAGGAGGTTTTGCAAGAAATAGATGCTGAAAAGGCTAGCATGGCCTCTAGGCCTGACTGTAGGGAGAGGACCCTGAACGTCAACTGCAGCTCTTATGCTGAGATCTGCTTTAACTATTATGACCATCAAAAGGTGCTTGATCCCGTGCTAGTAATGAGATTTCTGCTGGAGTTAGATCCTCTGCCTGTAAACTAGTTTGTGATAAGTCGTAAGGACTCTCTAGGCGATGGTAGCTTGTGGGTGTTCAATGCTACCCCAGACTGGCTTAAAAAGGTTGGGATGTTAACCTCTTTTAGGCGTAATTCCCCTTTTTGGTGCTAGGTCCTTGCTGCTAGGGATCTGCCAGCTGCTGAGCCTGAACGCTTTGGCTTTGAGGTATATAACCCTCAAATGGTCGTCAGGCAGTTTGGCTTATGTCAGGCTTTAGCTGTTCCTCTTATCACTACTTGTAACATGCCTTGGGAGTCAGGGCTTATCTATCATGAAGAGGATGTTTGGACCAGTGAAACACTAAAGTATCCTTGTGTTGAGTTACCTTCAAGGAAATCATGTGATCTGGTTTCTATAAGCTACCTCTAGTGGTGGTATTATGGACCTCTCCAATTAACTTCTGTTCAAGATGCTCAAGCCCACTTTGTTGTTAGTGTGGCTGGTTATAAAGGTGAGTCATCCTCTCTTGACGCTTTTCTACAGACACATATACTTTGCCTCTTTTCTCACCCTTCTTAATGTTTACATGAAGGAAGAAAACGGCAGTTACTTAAATCAATTAAGTTGAAGCATAAAGGCGATGATCTCCAATTTGACAAATCAACTGTCATCGCTTTAGATTTCAACAATCAACCTTCTGCCGCAGATGATTGTTATACACTCCTCACTTATGCTCACCTTGATCGGGCTAGCTTGAGGATGGTCATTCCTGTGGTTACTCCTTGTTCTTCTCAAAAACCATGGGGTAATAGGCATAGGAACTTCCCCATGTCAAGTCCTTGTGCCAAGGTGCAATCTGCATTAAAGATCAAACAGGAGTTAGGTGATACAAGTATCCCTCTAACAAGTATGTACCCTTGCTCTTGCTTTTTCCAAGCTTCTTGTACCCCTTATTACTCACTTTGAATTTTTGCATGCCAGATCTGGCTCCTAGCAACACAAGAAAAAGAAAGTCTCCAAAATATACCACCACTCCTGCCTCCATTGACTTAGTGAGTGATGAGGAGGACCATGTTGTAGCAAACCCACTAGACTCCTTAAAGAAGACTGCTACTTCGAGTTTGTGTCTTTAGAGATGTCTCCACCCCATGAGTCTCCTGCTTCACCTCAGATTTACCATAGGGATGAGAAAAGGAAAAGAGAAAGTGTTAGACTTCTGATGACTCAGGTAAGAAGACGTCACCCAAGGCTAAAGAAACTGATGAGGGTGATGAGCAAGCGGTTGAGCCATCACCTTCCTTAGATGTTGTGGCAAGTGTGGAAGTTACACCTATGCCTTCAGAACCAGCATTAGTTGAAGCCTCTGCCCCCCAAGACGATGATAACCTAGATAAAGACCTTCTTGAGAGTTCCCCTATGAGCGTTATTACTCATGAAGAAAGTTTGAGTTATGCCCCTTCCATTAATATCCCTGAATTATGTTCTTCCATCCTTGGTAAGGAGGAAGAGACGAATTATGTTGCCACCCAGGCTGAAGAGTCTGATCAGGAAGAATACTCTGTTGAGAAAGAGGATACAAAGTCAGTTTCCAAACTTCAGCTGGTTCCTTATGATTCTTCCCCTCTTCGAGATATATTACTCAATCCCTTGTATGGGAAGACTCTATCCTTGGATCAGCGAATAAAGAAAAGCATGCCTTTAAGTATAGCAAAGGGTTAGTGTTCCTTCCCTTACTATAAGTTTGCTTTCATCGATTATGTCTTCATGATACTAATCGAGTTGTCTATAGATTTGGCTGATATAGGCATGGGATAGATTCTTGTTCAAGATCCTCCTAGCCATTCCTCAGATGAAGGTAAATTTTTAAGTTATCTTGAATAACTTGTAAATTTATTGAGTTTTCTTTACTGACTTTAGTCTTGCTTTTCCAGAGCTAGCTCTCATTTCTTCTAAAGCTGGTCCTCTCGAAGAGGTAAGCTCCCTCCTTAACAGGGTTGGTCAGGAGGAAGCTCCTCGCTCAAAGATTGAGTTATCTCTCCAAGTCATGGCCCTCATCCAAGCTCTTGGCGCTAGTGATTCAGCCGGTTGGGGAGACTTAGCCCTGGCTTGCTAGCTTTGCTATAATGACATAATGGCAGTGAAGACTGAACCAGACTTCCCTCCTTCTGCTGCTTCAGAGGTGACTAATGAAGTATTCTCCATTTTTCAAAAACGCCACTCCATGAAGGAGAAGAGCTATCAACTGGATGCTGAGATGAACATTTATCTGGAGAAACTTCAATCGATCCAGGAAGAACGGAAGAGGTTGGATGCTGATCAGGCTGCCGTAGAACAACATCTAGGTAGGATACAGGTGCTGAAAGGGCAAGTTCAGTAAGAATTGGCATATCATTTACCACAAGTCCTGGACTCATTATCTAGGATGGATTGCCAAGCTAATTATTTGGCTCTAGTCAGCAAATGTAAAATATTGTTAGGAGAGATTAAGAGGAGAATTAAGGCCGGAAAATCTTTGTGTTAAAACAATACTCAGTAATCTAAGAACTTATTTGTCAAAAGCCTCCAATGATGGATGCTTATGTTGTAACAATGTATGATATTCCCAAATACTTAGGTTGTACTGTTTTAAAAAAATTTCATTTAATGCCTTTGGAAACATTTCTCCACTTAATTCTTGCAGTAAATAGGCATTTCCCGACATGACTTTATGGACCTCAAAAGGACCTTCCCATTTAGAAGAACATTTCCCGAAAATATGATCTTTATAATCATGTTCAGGTAGCTTCATCCTCCATACTATGTCCCCTTCTAAAATGATTTTGCGTTTAACCTTTTTATTATAAGACTTATCCACTTGTTTTTTCTGAGCTTTAATTTTCTCTAGCGCTTGGAGTTTTTCTCCTTCGACATCCATCAATTCAATGGACATAGACTGATGATAATCTTCTAAATTAATGTCCATCTATTTTGCCACTCTAGCTGACTTGGCGCTAAATTCTGCTGGTATCACAGGTTCATGTCCATATACCTACTGGTAAGGTGTAGTTCTTGTTGCTGCCCTTTTTGAGGTTCTATATGCCCAAGTGGCATAACGTAACAGGACATGTCATTCTCTATTGTTATCATCCACCATCTTTGATATCCCTTTAGCGATGATCTTATTGTTGCCTCTGCTTGTCCATTGGCTTGGGCAAAATATGGAGTAAAATGCAATTTTCGAACTTCAAATTCCCTGAGGTAAGAATCAGACTCATGTCCTGTAAACATAAAGGCCTGATCCACTGTTATGGATTATGGAATCCCATATATTGTGAATATTTTTTCCTCAAGGAATAGTATGACAGCTCTGGCATTCAGCCTCTGGAAAGCTTGAACCTCTATCCATTTAGTAAAATAGTCAGTGGCTATCAAGATGTATTCATGACGTGCCAATGATGGTGGTTTTATTACCCCTATGGCATCTATCGCCCAACCCCTAAATGGCCATGGTTTTATGATGGGATGGAGTTCAATTACAGGTGCTCTACTGATTGGTCTATAGCGTTGACATTGCTTACATCCCTTTACATATTGTAAACAGTCCTGCCTTATAGATGGCCAGTAAAACCCCATACAATGAATCAAGCATCTCATCTTAACTCCAACCTGATGGGAGCCACAAATTCCATGATGAACCTCAGCCAAAATAGTTAGGAAAAATTCACATAAATAATCCAAACTATTGACCATTTTCTCAAAATAATCCGAACTATTTATTATTCTAGAATAATCCCAAGTTTCAAGTGTACCTTCTCAAAATGATCTGAAATGTTTTTTTTCTACCCCAAAATAATCCCAAGATGGATCAACAAAAGTAAGTAAAATAACAATTTAGATTATTTTGAGAAACTCACCCCTAAAGTTGGGATTATTCTTGAATAATTAATAGTTGGGATTAATTTGGGAAGATGAGTGAAAGTTAGGATTAATTATGTGAATTTTTCCAAAAAGTTAATACCTTTTTGGTACTTATGCACCTAAGCAAAAGGCCTTGAAGATCTTTTCTATACAACTTATTTCCCATGAGGAAATATTTAGTAGCTGTAAGTTTGACCTTATTAGGCACCTTTACTTTAGAAAGGTCTTTCAGGTATTCTTTGACTTCCAATCTCCAGTCTTCCTCTTTCGCCAAAATGTAGTATTTATGAATTTCAGCTTCTACCTTATCTTCCAAAGGTTTCAGTTTAAAAGAGGCTATATGGATGACTGTTTTGTCAAACTCTTCCAAAGGTTTCAGTTTAAAGGAGGCTAAAGTCAGCCTCTTTGTTTTCTTCCCTTGGAATATGAGAGAACTTTATAATGTCAAAAGTGGACACAAGTTCTTGGACTATTGTTCCAAAAGTCATCGCCAACGGGGATGATCCTTTGTATTCCTCATTAACTTGAGCTATCACCCACTGGAATCTCCAAAGACTCGTACTTTAGTTACTCCCATATTCTTTAGGGTTTTAAGGCCAATTACTAAAGCCTCAAATTCTGCCCCTGTTGTTGGTGCATTGATTTGAAAAGGTAATTGCCATTTTGGTTATTATTCCAGTTGGTGAACATATAACAACTCCAGCTCCTGCTGACTCCTTCCAACTAGATCAATCAAAGTGCATAACCCAAGCTTTTTCTTCTTGGTTACCTCTTCATTAGGAGGATGGTCTGCTAGGAAATCAGCCAGTGCTTGGCCTTTTACAGCCTTTTGTGGAACATATAATAACTCAAATACTGACAGATGCATACTCTATTTGCACAACCTTCCTTTTATGAAAAGATGAATCAATAAGTATTTGAGTACATCTGTAGGTGAGATTATTTCATTAGGAAAAGCCATAAAATAGTGATTAGGTTTTATGGAAGCATCATATAAACATAGACACCATTTTTCTGCATTAATATACCTTATTTCAGTGTCATGTAGAATCCTACTCAAGTAGAATATCGCCTGCTCATGTCCTTGCTCATTTTCTTGGGTTAACATGCTAGAGATAGAATCCTTGGTCGCTGATAGGTACAAAAGCAAGGGTTTTCCATTCTGTTTTGGCGGGATGAGTACTGGTGGAGATGGTAGCTTCTTTTCGATTTGATCAAAAGCTTCTTGATGTTCTGGCTCCCATTTGAAATCTTCCCCATTCTTTAATATGAGTAATGGTGAAAACAACTTTGTTTGGCCAGCTAGATTAGTGATGAACCGTCTAACATAGTTGATCTATCCTAGGAAAAGTTGTAACTCCTTCTTATTCTTAGGAGCTGCAACTTCTAATACAGCTTTTGCTTTGTTTTGATCCACCTCTATTCCATTTTTATGCACCAAGAAACCCAAAAGGTTGTTGGCTTTTACTCCAAAAGCACACTTCAGAAGATTCATCTTTAGATTGAAATTTCTCATCCTTTCAAAAGCTAGGGTGAGGTGCTTCACATGTCCAGATAAGTCATGGGATTTTATTAGGACATCATCTATATAAACCTCCATGAAATCGCCAATCATTTCATCAAATATCAGATTCATAGGCCTCTGATATGTTGCTCCTGCATTCTTTAAGCCAAATGGCATCACTACATATTCATAGAGTCCTAAAGACCCTGGGCATCTAAATGCAGTCTTTGGGCGATCATCCTCAACGATCCTAATCTGGTGATACCCAGCAAATCCATCCAGCGTTGATACAAAATCATGACTGGATAAGGCATTGATTAATATATCTGCTACTGGCATGGGATATTGATCCTTAGGGGATGCGCTGTTGATGTCTCTATAATCTTTGCATATTCTCACTTTACCATTTTTCTTAATTATAGGGACAATATTAGCTATCCATTCTGCATATCTGGTTGGTTGGATAAATCCTGCGTCCAAGAGTTTAGCAATTTGCTCTTTTATTTTTGGAATTAATTCTGGCGATAAACGTCTTGGGTTTTGAACTACAGGATTATATCCTGGTTTGATAGGGAGTCTATGCTGGATGATAGAGGGGTCTATCCCTGGCATTTCACGATGCTCCCAAGCAAAACAATCTTTATAATTATGGAGCATATTAATTAAAAGACTTTTACCCTCTGGGGACAAATCCTTACTAATGTAAGTATGTCTTGGGTGATCTTTAGTTCCTAGATTAATTTCCTCCAGAGGATCATGGACTTCTTGCTTAATGTCTTCACTCTTAGCCTGGACTTTCTCATCCTCTTCTTCACCATGATACTCTAAGTTAGAGCCTGGCGATGATCGAGCATGGTCATAAGAGTTTAAGTATTCAGACATATGGTTGTTAGATTCCATGTTTGTGTTAACCTCTATATTATATTAAGCATAGAATTCGGCAAAAAGATTATGAAGCGCTAAAATGATGCCAGATCCAAATTTTCCTTTCAAATTATTATCCATAAAAAATATATTTGAAAAATAAATTATACATGGATGAGATATTAAACATATCCAATCCTAAGTACTTCAGATCCAGCGCCATCTCCTATAGGTGAATTGTGTTGGTCTTCATCTACAGTGGCATCCTCAATGTTGATGATTGCACTTGAAACAACCTTCAGCCTTGGAACTGATTGTGATTCAAGTTTGAGTACAACCTCATTTGCTTTTGATGTTGATTTTACAAGTACCCTTTAGCTTCAGCCTGATCCACTTTATCTGCCCATGAGCTTGTTCCAGGCTTTACCACTTGGGCTCTAAACTCTGATGGTAGAGTGACAGTATTGCAATATGCCTCACATTCTTCCTCTGATATCCTTGATAGGAAATCCAAATATGACTTTGACACCTCCAAATCTAATCCTTCTAGATCATAGTCTACTAACTCTGGTTCCATCTGATCTAAATCTGTTAGACCATCGCCTGAGCTTTCTATCTTTTGTTCTGGTTCAAGATCACTGTCTGAGATGTTTTCCATCAATTCCTTTACTATGGGATGGTTTTGAATGTCGCCTGACATCTCCTTGGATAACCCTTCCTCCATGATTTGTTGACTAGGATCTTCATTTCCTGGTTAAACTACTATTGAAGGAACGACCTTCAGTACTCCGTTCTGTAATGAATCATCATCCAACTGTACAGTCATCGCTTGTACTTTACTGCCAATGTTCTTTCTGATAGACCTAGCCTTCTTATTTAATCTCCTTTTCTCCTTGAGTTTGTGATCTGCAGCAGTTTTATCTTGAATGCTTCCTTCAGTCCTTCTTTTCACACTAAAGTATTCTTCCCGCCTGGCATTCTCTATATTCCTTCGCACATTTTCTTTTTCTTCACTGATCCATCTCCTCCCAAGCATGTCTAATATTGAAGACCTCTTTGCCTTCTTGTCTTGATAAGACTTTTGATAGTGAGGGACCCAGTTTGGATCATTATGGATAGTTTATGATCTTACTAGCTCGAAATGTAAAAGGTTTGCACATGAGTGACAAAGATTGTCTCGCAGATCCTTTGATCCCTGAACAGCTTTAGCCTGTAATGGGAACTTTTGAAAACCCTGAACTACAACTTCCTTAAACGTTTTCTAATCAACTTACATGAGATCAATTAATGGAATAAAAAGAAGCACAAGAAGATAAAATGTTCGACAAGATGTTATCAAGATCAGAGAGATAAATAGCACTCTTTGTAAGACGACTCACAACAGATTGACAATCAGACTCAAGGATGATACTTTGCAGCCCATACTTCCTGCTCAACCTCACACCCATCTCCATTGCTGTAGCTTCAGCAATCTCCGCCTCCCAACAAGCTCTCACACGCCTAGAAGATGCGAATAAAACATCCCCATTAGAGTCCCTAGCCACTGCTCCAAGTCCTATCCACCCCTCGACACTCAGCGATGCATCGACATTCACTTTGATCACTCCTGCTGGCGGCAGATGCCACTTTTTTGGGCTGCTATTGTCACGGTTTGGTGGTCTAGCATAGATGTTCTTGGCATACTTCCTGTATTCTTCCACAAGTCTTGTAACTCGCTGCAATAAAACATGATTGGGAGTAGATTTATCATTGAAAACTTTATTATTTCTCTCTCCCCAAATGCACCACATGAGGAAGGCTCCTTTGATTTTCACTTTGGCATCAACCTGCTTCCATCTTGCAATATTCTCACACATGGACACGTTAGCATCCCACACACGCAGCATATCACACCCACTCTCCCTCCACAGCTCATCAAAGCGCACACACTCAAAGATGGCATGCCCATATGTTTCAGTTTCGCCACACCCCCAAGGGCACCCAGCATCATCCACGAGGAGTCGGTGTTGTAGGAGGGCTCGAACTGGCAGCGTATTGGTGCTGAAGCGCCAAAGAAAATGTCGAACTTTTGGGCTAACCTCCAATCCCCATATGTCGACCCAAGTTTGGTGAAAAAGGTCGAGATTGCATCCCTTCCCCAACATGTACGTTGTTTTAACTGAATAGAGGCCATTTTTAGTGAAGGCCCATGTAATTTCATCATTTGGGGTAGGATTACTCAAAGGTATGGCTTGTTCATTGTACTATTACGTTGTCTTTTGTGTTCTTTTATTGTTTAGATATTCTATGTATGCTTTATAAATTTTACAAACCTTATAATTTACGAAGTACTTCCTTTTTTTATATATATAAATATTTTGTGTTGATGTTAATCATTAATAATTTTTATGGTATTTGGTCGATCCTAAAAGTACCTTAAAATACCGCAAGTGCACAGGGTCAATTAAAAGTAAGTATAGGGTAAGCAAGATATCATTTCCCATAAGGAGGTTTATAATCAACCACCAAATTAAGAAAATCTAATATTAATTAGACGATTTGGGTAACGTGAATAGTGATGATAACTAAAATAAAAATAATATGAACTACTAATTCTAACACTAAATGTAACAGGCTAAGATTTTAAGCAGTTTCCCTAATTGTTAATTATGACCATTAGTTTAATTAATGTTTTAAAATCTGCTTTACTATAATTGAGTTTATTGAACTCTTGAAATTCTGATTGAAATCAAAGTTGGATTATAGCATGATAATGAAATTACTAAAATGCCCTTTTGAAATTGAAAAACAAAAGGTAAAAAGAAAATAAGTTAGAAGAACATTCTAGATATAAGAAGAAACAACCTATAAGCCATTTAAAACCATCCTCATTGAGGAAAAAACCCCAATTTTTCCTCATCTCTCATCTCTCTCCTCTTGTGGCAAACCCTCCCCTTCTTCGCTTGAAATTCTCGGTCACCACGGTTGGGCGTTTGCCGCGCCTGAGCCACGAGCTTCCTTTCTTTCTTCTTACTTATGCACTTCCTCTCTCATTTGTCATGAAGTGTTGATGCTCTCTGTCTATTTCTTCTCTGCCGATGATTGTTGTGACGATTCTGTTGGTGCGGCCGTCATTACGTGCGGCGCTGGTGGTTTTACTTGCCTCCTGTGTTGCTTTGGTTGTCGGAGCCACTGCCGATGCTTTACACGTTATGGTTGCTGCTGTTCTGGGGAGCCTCTTATGCGTGTGTGTTGTTGTGCTAGCTGCTGCTTTCAAATATTGTGGAGGCAATTATCTTTTGCTCACTCCTGATTCTTCAATGGCATTCTAACTAATACGAGGTATAATATGATCTCATCTCCTCCGTTCTCTTTTCGGGATCATGGGAATATGAATGAAATTGATTGTGAAAGAGTTTGAAGTATAAAGTTTTGATCTTTTGTTTGATAAACTAAGTTTTCAAACCAAAATGGATAGATTTTTAAGTTTGTAATCTTATTTTTATAATGGTTGATTTTGAAACATGATTTCAGTTGATTGCTAGTCCTTTTTGTAATTGGATATGGCATTATCAATAATTAAGGGGTGCTAATAAGTAGTGTTGTCATATTAAAGTAATGGGGATGATCTGTGAGTTTTTTGTGAGTGATTTATGGAATACAAATTATTTTTAATCAGAGGTTCTAGCCACACAATTGAAAGGGAGGTTTTTAGTATATTCTTATGGATAAGTTATGATTAGTATGTTAATTGTTGTCCTTATTGTTGAGGTAAAATTGATGTGGAGTTCAAGATTATTTAGTAAGTCGGGAGTAATGGACCATTGGAGTCTGGAGACCAACTTCAGAGTTGGAGCGATATATGAGGATCAAGTAGAGTTACACATTGTCCCTCCACCTTATAACTAAATTTGTTTGTGCAACTGTAAGTTGTATGAATTTCATGATTTTATAAAAAGGAAATAGAGTTCAGACTTGAAATGGTTTTATATCAAGTCAAGTTTGTTTGAAAGTGTGATGCTTAAGTACTAAGTTTTCTGATTATCTGAATCATATGATTTAACGCAAATGTTGGATTATATAGAGTTTATCATTGATTTCCTAGTCATGGTTAAGTTCTGGCTTTGGAAAAATAGTTTTATTCGAGGATTCTAAAGTAAAGTTTGCCAGTAATATTAGCTTATGTTATACTAAGTTAATCGTGTTTCATATTGATGAATAATTGGTTTTTGAGACCTAATAGTAATAGTAAATCGTGACCCACGTGTTGAGATATTATATGAAAGTCATAAATGGACGTGTGATTATAAGTATTTAAGTAATGACAACATGATTCTCAGTGTAATTGTAGGAGTATTTATAAGTGAGACATTCTGAGCAATCTCATATGTTTTGGAATATAAATGTATCAAGAGTTTTATTTACAAAATGTATTGAGAAATCGAGTATATTGTAATGGTCAAGTGTTTTGTGATTCAAGTTCGTTATACAAATTCTGGAATATGTCCACAATACAAGATTTTAAATATAGTGGACTAGTGGTTATCAACTTTGGGGAATATGGACTTGACTTTTGGAAGATATATATATGGGTTTGAAAGTCAGACAATAATACAAGATTTCGAGATATATCTATTATGAGTTTTCCATTCTTGGGATTACTTGGGTACTGAAAAGTGTAAGGTTAGAGATTTCGAAAGAAAACTGTTGTTTGGAGATGTTATATATAGTACAAATTATGACTTGCGGAAGATTTAGCTATATGACGTATTTGTGATAATTATTGGACTTGGTCATATATCCTTTGAGATATTAGATGGAGTGTAAGTTGGTAAGTTATAAAGTAAGCTTTACGATTCTGTTTCTTTTGTGAAGAAGAGAAGTTCATATTAAAATTTAAGCTATACTATTTAGAGGTATCTTCGAATAATATTTGGAATTAGGTTTTATGAGATTGAACATCTATGTTAGAGTGGTTGTAAGATAAGTTGCTTGTTTTAGGAGTTCTACTGTGGAATGTAAGTTGTTATGTGAGGAAGTTAAGTTGGTTAATTAAGGTTGTAGTCAGAAATAAATTCCGGAGTTTAAACATCGTTTAGTTGATTAATGGAAATTGTTAGAGGAACGTCATGGGTCCCCAAAACATGATGAGCAAGGTATTTGTAAATTTTGGATAGCATAAATCATGTACAAATAAAGATGTGAAATCAGATATATAAGATTTATATTAGTGATATAATCGCTCAAAAGAGATGTGATGGATTGAAGGAGTAGAAAATAGTATAATAAGTCATATAGCATCTAAGTTGGGAGGAACTATATCCGAAACGGGAGCCTTCTACTACGAGTATTGGACGGGGATAAATAAAAGGGTTTAGAGATACCATCCTCTAACGGAAAGAGTAAGTTAAATAATGGAAAGTGGGGGAAGTATAAATATTTTGAAAAATGGGCATTGGTGATAGGATTTAATAATATAATAAAGAAGTCAAGATTAATATGAATGTTGAGTTCTAATATTTAAATAATATTGTTATGAGTTATAAATGAGTTTAAGTATTTGGAGTGATAATAAAAAATTATAAACGGATGGCTGAATAATGGTATAACTGTTTTTGACTGGAAAGTTATTTCAAACTCTAATTTCTGAAGTGATGTTTTACTCACCCAAGTTATGGAATTCATGCGCCAATTATGGAAATGATTACCAAGAAACTTGTTAGGAATTTATGAAAGGAGTTAACTACGATATACATGTTGGATTAAAGGTTTTTGTATCCGAAACACAGAAGTGGGAGATATTGTTATGAATTAAAGTATGTTAGAGTTGATTTCGGAAAATCGTATTAGTTTTATAGAATTCTCATGGTTTTGTCACTTGAAGTATATACTATTTATGTTATGAGATATTCGTATTATTATGTTAAACAAGAAATAACATTATAAATTGCGTTCAAGTATTTGTTATATAATTCTTTTATTATGACTTCTCTGTATCTTGATTTCAAATGTCTTGTAAGATAAACTTAAATCTGTAAATGCGTTTTAAGCCACCAAAAGATTTTCTGGTTGGACAGTGTGTACTCAGTCTCTTTGATTTTGTTCTTTGAACCTGTCCTGGTGGGGACAGAGTTCATTCTTAGTTATTTTGCAGGTATAGTGCGCTCTTGAGAGATAAAGATTGGGATCTTAAGTTTGTGATCAGAGAGGTGTCTCATTTAACTCGAGATATGGATTATATTGCTGCTTAAAAATAATCTTATGATGTATTATGGTATTCATTTGGAGATTGTATTAGTTTAGCTCATGAAGTTGTATGAACTATTTTGGGTTGTTGTATTATGGACCATAAGAGGTCCAGGATTGCGATGAGTTATGTTCCGCTGCAAGTGTCTAATTGAGGTTAATTAACGTTAAATGAGATTTGTGAAGGTTAAGCGTGATTAGCTAGCAGCTCGGAAATGCGGCCTGTTACACTAAAAACGTCAAACAATAGGTAAGAATCAAGTATAAGAGATAGTTCTAGAACTTAGATTTCGCCAATTACCTTCTACAATGAAATTAAACTAGTTGTCGGATTGAAAACTATTGTATTGCAATGGTCGAATTTCCTATGATATATTATCTCCTCTTCCAAGGTAGAAAACGTGTATTTATACAATTATACTAATCTTATGCCTACTTCCGTGGTCATAACAATTAATATAAACCCATTACGAACAATAAATTCATATAAAAGACCACCCTAAGTGTATAACTATTCCTAAAATTATACTACTTTTATTTTTGAAAGGAAAATTTCATTAATTAAAAGTCAAACGGCATCTACAAATGATAATGAAAACCAAGATACAATCCAACACGGCTAAATCTAAACTTGTCTTCAAGCAGACGAAAATGAGCCAGAACAATCACTACAGCGCAGCCCTCTTGAAATCGATGAACCAAGCAGCTTTGAATGAGGAAACCTATCATTGTGATAAAGTCGCAGAAGAACAGTCGTGATCGAACCCTGTGAACCGCACCCAAGAATCCACTACCGTCGAGATGAGGCTTGACCTTCAACCAATGAAATACAACACACATATACAACCCAGATACAACAAAAACCAACGAAAACACCAACCCACCAAGAAAGGCCATCGAAAACACCCCATACAGGGGTCTGACACCACAAAAGTGGGACTTATTGAATAAAACCAAAAAACAACCAAACACCTAAGCCGATCGATTGCGTCGCCGCACCAAGACATCCCCGCTAAACAACCAGTCCGATGGAAGAGAAGACCCCAACATACTAACACTAAAAGAAGGGAAGCCCAACACAACAACCAGGGGACGGGGAGGGGAAGCCCAAAACACCAACCTAAACCAGGGGGAAAGGGGAAGGGGAGCCTAGAACACTCGATAAACAAGGGAGGGGGATGGGGAAGCCCGACAAATCACTAGGGGAGGGGAAAGGGGAGGCCCAACACATAACTAGGGGAGGGGAAGGGGATATCTCAACACACAACCAGGGAAGAATGAGAAAACTCCGACCAGCGAACACAGGGGAGGGGGGAGCTTGGCCCGAAAGAGCGAACCAGCAACCAACCGGCCGATTAAGAAGAACAGAAGCGAAACCGATAACGAGAAGGGTTCGATGGCCACCGGAGGAGCGCCGGAGAGACTCCTGGGGCCGTCGAACCCTAGCTGAAGGCGGCTCTAATAGAGGGGAAAAAGAAATCGCCTGTTTAGGGTTTTTTCTATTTATTATCCTACCTTACGCCCCTAAAATTATACTACTTGACGTTTGATAACCCCACGAACTAATATTGAACTTTCACTTCCGCTAATAATTCAAAACCTTAAACATATAATTAACTGGCCAACTTAGTCATATGAAAACAAACCAAGATTATCAAATTGCAATTATAATAATCAAATCCAAACAATAAATTCAACTCATTGACAGAAAATAAAAGACTATGTCTAGTCCTTGAACATAGAAATCTAGCTAGACATTGAAACTAAATAAGCCCAACTAATTATCAAAAAGTAATTAAAATTGAACATAGTAATTGAAAATAGAATACAGAAACAGAAGGAACTCTATGGAATGAATCATGTATATTGTATCCTCTCGTCTTCTCCCTGTTTTTTGTTGTGTGTCCTGCTTCTGTCTTCTTCGTGCTCCCCTCTATTTGGCTGCTTCAAGCTTCCTCTTATATTCCTCTGCTATCCCAGGTTTTGGTTTTTCATCCTTTCTATTTTCTATTCCTCCGTGTTCTTTTGCTTTCTTAATCTTGGCTGCCAAGTTATTTAACCTTTTGGCCCAATAAGAGTTCCTTTTCTCATTTTGCTTGGCTTCACGTGAGTCTTAGATCATAAGACTTTCTTTTCTTTTCTTCTTCTTTTTTTTCCTTCCTTGTATACTTTGTACTACTTTGGCCCTGTTCTTTTGGACTTATTTTCGGTTAATTTCAGTTCAGTTAATTTAATTTAAGTTCAGTTAAGTTCAAATCAATAATAATAATAATAATAATAATAATAATAATAATAATAATAATAATAATAATAATAATAATAATAATGATAATAATAATAATAATAATAGTAATAATAATAATAAAATAATAATAAAATAATAAAAATTAATAATAAATAAATAAAAATTAATAATAATAATCAATAAAAAAGAATAAATAAAAATAATAAATAATAAACAATAAATAATAATAATAATATAATAATAAAAAAATAATAATAATAATAATAATAATCGTAAATAACAAATATTAATAATAAATAATAAATATTAATAATAATAATTAATAATTAATATTAATAATAAATAATAATTATTATTAGTAATAATAATTATTATTATTATTATAAATAATAATAATAAATAATTATTATTATATTAAATAATAAATAATAATCATAAATAATAATATTAAATAATAATAATAATAAATCATAATAATAAATCATAAATGATAAATAATAAATAATAAATAATAATAATAAAAATAATAATAATAAATAAATAAATAATAGTAATCATAAATAAATAATAATAAATAATAATAATAGTAAATAATAAATAATAAATAGTAAATAATAAATAATAATAATAAATAATATTTATAATAATATTATTATTAATAATAAATAATAATAATAATAAATAATCAACAACAAATAATAATAAATAATAAATAATAAATAATAAATAATAATAATAAATAAATAATAAATAATAATAAGAATAATAAATAATAAATAATAAATAAATAATAAATAATAATATTAAATAATAAATAATAAATAATAAATCATAAATAATAAATAATAAATAAATAATAAATAATAAATAATAATATTAAAAATAATGATAATAATAAATATATAAATAATAACAATAATAATAATAATCATAAATAAATAATAAATAATATTAATAATAGTAAATAATAAATAATAAATAATATATAATGAATAATAATAATAAATAATATTTATAATAATGTTGTTAATAATAATAAATACTAAAAAATAAATAAAAAATAATAAATAATAAAAAATAATAATAAATAATAAATAATAAATAATAAATAATAAATAATAAATAATAAATAATAAATAATAATAAGAATAATAATAATAATAATAAATAATAAATACTCCCTCTGTTTTTTTATCTTTCTTACTTTCCTGTACACATCTCCCAATGCACATCTTTGTACTTAAATATCTTTCATTATATATTAGTAAAAATTATAACGATTAAATATTAATAATGTACTAATTTAGACGAATCAAACAAGACCCCACATGACTATATTTTTTTCTTATAAATTGAAAAAAATTGAGAAGATTTTCTCTAAGTATGAATAGTGTCAAGATTCTAAGTGAGAACGATAAAAAAAACAGAGGGAGTAATAAATTTTAATAGTAAATAATAAATATTAATAATAATTATTATTATAATAAATAATAATAATAATTAAAGTTCAGTTAATTTAATTTATTTTCAGTTCAGTTAATTTAATTTCAGTTCAGTTAATTTAATTTAATTTCAATTAGTTTCAGTTCAGTTAATTTAATTTCAGTTCAGTTAATTTAATTTCAATTTAGTTAATTTAATTTAATTTAATTTCAGCCAAAATAAGTTCAAAAGAATAGGGCCTTAAGCTTTGGTACTTTATAGTTGTACCTATATAAGCAACAAGCATAAAAATGATTAGGCTTTAACAATTTCATTAGATAAATAGTAGGAAATAGTATGCATGTCCCAAATTTATAATAAATACCCACTCCTTAGTAAATTATACTTTTTAGGGTTTTTTGTGGGGAAGGACCAAATAAAAGAGACTTTTTGTGGGGAAACACCACTTAAAATTTTTTTTGGCTGGAAGGACCAATTAAATTAGTTCCGTTGGCAACTAAACACCAGTTTATGATTTTCCGGCTCATTTGTCAACATTCCGGTGTTGACTTTCTTTTCCCTCCAAAAGATCTTTTTTTTTCTTTTCTCTCATGCTACCCTAAGTCCTCTCACCTACCAGTTCTTCTTCCCAACCATCAAAATTCACCCTTTTCCATTTCCGAATCTTCAACCCTTCTCTCTCCTCTGGCATTTCTTCTCTCTCCCCTGTCAAAGATCGTCCTTTCAATTTTCAGGACCACAGAATCCAGTGAAGAGGATGAATCTTCTTGTAGAAGACCACGAGAAAGGTGCAGTCTTTTGGAGAAAAGGAAGGCTCAAAGGAAAACGCATTAAAGTGAAAGTGAGTTAACAAAAACCCTCTTTTTTAAGCCTATATATATTGAGTCAGCAGAATATTGTTTGAATTTTAATTTTTTTCCTTATTTGTGGATGTGTGTAGTTGTGAGCTGTAAAGCTTCTATTTCGGACTGGTTAGGTTAAAATAAGATGGTAATTGCGTTTTACAAAGCCAAGTTGTTAAGATTTTTTTACTGTGGGTTTAGTTGTTTTTGTAATTTAATTGGCACTTGCAAAAAGTAATTTATGTTGTTTATTATGTTTTCTTGTTAACAATGGCAATTGTGGAGTACAATGACATTAATTAATTTGAAACTTCATCATGGTGGAAAATGGGAAACTAAAAAAATGACTACACATTACAGTGGAGGGGGAATTTATATGGAACCAACTGTAGAAGAATTATGTTACTTCACTATCACTGACATAATAAAGAATAGATTAGGGTATTATGATGTTGGAGAAATAAATTTTAATAGGCGTGGGCTTAGTTTACATAATGGTAGGAAACGTTTCAAGGATGATTCTGTTATTAGTGAAATAATAGCCACAAAGGATCAAAACAACTTTATCACTTTATATGTGCTACATGGACAGCAGGGGGTAGGCAGAGGAGGGTCAAACTTGGGGGATGGGCTAAGTACTCATGGGCCTTGCTCAAGTGGCCCACTAACAAACCCTAGGAATCCTAAGCTACCTATAAGAAGAAGAGAGCAGTTAGAAAGGGAGTCTGAGAGGGAAGACAGTGAGGAGGGAAGTAGGAGTGAGGAAGCAGATCTTGAGACAGAGGATGATGATGATGAGCTTTCAGATGATGATCTGGATGACTCTGATGTTGTTTTGAGTGAAGGAGACATTGAAGATCAGGAGGATGATGATATATTTGCAGAGTTTGTAGATGAGGATATTGATGAGGGCATTGATGAAGGTGTGATTGGGAGTAATTTTAGAGAGGATTTGGAGGTGAATCTACCACCAAAAGATGATATTGTAGAAGATTCAGATGAGTGTGGTAGTGATGTGGATTCTGATGATGAATCACCTGTGTATCCCATTTTCAATCCAGCAACTGATTTCAAGAAGCCTATTGAGCTAAGTGTGGGATTGAAATTTCCTTCCAATGATGTTTTTAGAAAGGCTTTAAGACATCATGCCATAGAAAACAAATATGATTTCTATTACTTGCATAACAACCACTCTAGGGTACAAGTTTACTGCAAAAACAGGTGTGAATGTGAGTGGAAGGCAGGGAGAAGAGTGAAGTGCAGCTGCATAAGTGAATTTAAGTGTCCATTTAGGGTTTATGCATCAATAGTGAAATTAGAGGAGACTTTTCTGTTGAAGAGTATGAATTTAACCCACTGTTGTCAAAGAAGAAGGCATGAAGTGTCCACAAACCCCAAATGCACTTCTGAGTATCTAGCAGAGAGATATATTGATGAGTGGAGGGATGACTGTAAGTACAACATGAAGCAAGTTAGGAGGAAGGTGATGAGAGAATTAGGAGTGGAGATAGGATACTATAAAGCATACTACACAATGCTTAGGGCATTGCAGATGATCCATGGATCTGACATTAATGAGTATCAGGCTGTTTGGGATTATGCAGCTGCAGTTAGGGGTGTTCATGGGTGGTTAACCGTCCCGAAATAAAATTTCGGGACGGTAACCGGAAGTATCGGTTCGCCATATTTGCGAACCGTAACCGTAACCGTTCAAACCGGTAACCGCATAAGCGGGTCCGGTTTTTCGGTACGGTTTTCCGGTTAACCGTTAACCGTTACTCAAGTTTTATCAAATGTCCAACTTCTTGATGAATTTCGCAAATCAGTTTCTATCATTCTAACCTATTCCTTAATAAACCCATATTCTGATCTCCATTGCAAATCATTGATAAAACCCCATATTCGGTTTTTTATAGACACGGCAACATTTACCCAAAGATTTCACATTTGAGATTAAACAAACAACATAAAGACGACAATGAATCAAACAAGTAGCAATAATCCGATTGCACAATCATGGAATACCCAATATTAATTTCAGAAAATTCAATTGCAAATGAACAAATTGTTAGTTACCCAATTACAGAAAAGTTTAGAATGCGAAAAACAAAAATAAAGATTAGTAGTGGCAAAAACAGAAAGAGTAAAAAAAGCAAGGAGCAAAAGAGAGAAAATGTTACATCAAGGTATTCTTTGGCATCAAGAGGAGGAGCGAATTCACAGTAAGAAACGAGGCCGGAAATCATATCGGAATCGAAGTCTAAAGCAGTTGCGACCTTACTGCACAATTCATTCAACGCTTTCTCCCGCTACTGCCCCGCCGACTCCATCCTTGCTTTTCTCTCTGCTAAGGCTGTGTGGTTCGAAGAGGGAGACTCGAACTCTCGAGGTGCTATTGCCTGTTGCTCGAAGAGGGAGACTCAAAGTGCCGCTGTTGCTCGAAGTCGAAGATGGTTGTTGGCTGTTGCTCGAAGTCGAAGTCGAAGAGAGAGAGTGATGAAGTGATGAAGTGATGAGAGTCGAAAATGGGAACCCTAGTTCTGCTTCATCTTTTCTCAGGGAAACTCGAAGAGGAAAGTTAGGGCTTAGAGCTGAATCTGATAACTGATGAAGTGATGAGAGTCTGAGAGTCAATTACTCTATCATGGACTTTTGGGCTTTCTCATAGTTTAGACTTTTGGGCTTTCTCATATTGCTACTCCCCCTTGGGGCTTAGTCTGTGGTCTCTTACTCTCTTGTATTAATTCAGGTCCAGTATCACTCCAACAAAGAGGATAGACTTGCGTTTTCTACTTTTCTCACACAAAAATCATTAATTAATTAATATAATTATTATTAAAAAATAATTAATAATAAAAAATAAATTTATCCGGTTTTTCGGTTAACCGTTTTATAAAAAATCATAACCGTAACCGTACCGTTTAACCGTGAATTTTACCGATTTGGTAACCGTACCGTTTAATCCCAAATTTTCCGGTTCGGTAACTGCCCATTTTGTCCGGTTTTCCGGTTTTTTGGTACGGTATTTCGGTTTCGGTTTTTTGTGAACACCCCTAGCTGCAGTAATGAAATACAACCCAGGGTCCAGTGCTTATGTTGTGGTGAGTGAAATTGAAAGGCCTCCACCCCTTTTCCAAAGGTTGTATGTGTGTTTACAACCTTGTAAAGAAGGATTTATAGCAGGTTGTAGGCCAATTTTAGGAGTGGATGGAACTCATTTGAGGGGACCTTATCCAGGGGTTTGTTTGGTTGGAGTAGGAAAGGATGGCAACAACAACCTATACCCAGTGGCCTATGCAGTGGTTGAAGCAGAAAATAAAGACAGCTGGCATGGTTTCTGGAGTTGCTGACCAAAGACTTGGGTTCTGTGGTTGATTCTATAACCTGGGTGCATGAAAATGATGATGACGATGAGGCACTACAACTTGCAAGGCCAAATATCACCTACATGAGTGATAGGCAGAAGGTTAGCCACTCTTTGTTGTTTTAAAATTATGTCCTCAACATTAATTTGTGCATGAACTAACTGTTATGCTATATTATCAGGGGCTTTTGGATGCTTTTGCTAAGGTGGTACCTAATGCAGAAATTAGGTATTGTTGCAGACATATATGGGCTAATTTTAAATTAGCCTTTCCTGGTCAAGCATACAAGGATTGCTTTTGGAAGGCAACTTGGGCAACAACCAAGGTAAGGTTGTTTTCATATTGTTCACTATAACCTGTCTCCTCCAATTATGTTTGTTTTGCTTGTCTACGTTATTATATCCATGCATTAGGATGCATTTGAATCAAACATGGAGTCCATAAGGCTGTTAAGTGGCAAAGCTCATGCATATCTAGCCAATATCCCCCATGTAGATGGAGTAGGCATGCATTTAGCACCAAATCAAGGTCAGCCATGGTGTTAAACAATTGTTGTAAAAGCTTCAATGCTGTGATCAGAGAAGCAAGGGAGAAACCTATACTAAGCATGCTAGAGTGGATTAGGAGGTACTTAATGAGGAGGATGCTATCAAAGAGGCAGGGGTTGGAGGGGTATAAGAGAAGGATCATGCCCTCTGTTGTGAAGCAAATGGAGATTGCAGCAGGTAAGTCTACGAATTGCATTGAGCTTCAATGCTCTGTGGATGAGTTTGAGGTGGACTATTTAGGTTATAGGCAAATTGTGAATCTCAAGGACAAAACTTGTGGATGCTACAAATGGGATTTAACTGGAATCTCATGTTGTCATGCAATAAGGTGTATTGCAGCTTTGAGGGGTGACCCTGATGAGTATGTGGATGCCTATTACACTAAAGAGTACTTTGAGAGGGCATATGCACCTGTGTGGCATGGGATGCCAAGTAGACAGCAATGGGAGACAACCACCCACCCACAACCACTGCCTCCTCCTTTTAAAGTCATGCCAGGGAGACCTTCAAAGAAGAAAAGGGTAAAGGAAGTTGGTGAGGGGGAAGAGGTTCCAAACAGGTTTGTTGTGAGGCCTAGGAAGCCAAATCAGTGCAGCAGGTGTGGTGATTATGGCTACAACATGAGAAAATGTCAAAACAATCCATTGCCCCCACAAATGAGAGAAGTTGAACCAAATCATAGAGGAAGGCCAGCTAAAGGTCCAACAACTGTGAGGGGAACAGGAAAAAAGAAGAAGAAGCAAAGGCCTACTGCTGCCCCTAATGCACCCACCAATGCTACAGGTGCACCTACTGAACCTACTGTTGCCCCTACTGAACCTACTGCTGCTACCAAGGGTGCACCTACTCCAACACCTAGTTCACAGCCCTCAACATCCCAACCACAACCAAGGAAGCAAACAAGGAAGAAGAGAAGGTTGTGGCCCTAAGAGACCTGGAGAATGCAACATTGGACTCCCAAGAACAAGTGAGACCCTAAATTACTCACAAATAAATTCAGATGGCAACTGATGGATGATCATGTTTTTTGCTGAACATTTAGGCTGTATTTTTTGCTTTTTGCTAGAACAAAGTGCACATGTGTTGTGGCTGATGAATTCAGTTATTAAGTCCACTTTTATAATTGTGGCATTTTTTTTTTTTTTTGCTTAACATCAAATTATGAAGCACTCTTGTTATTGTGACTGTTTTTTGTGGCAATATATTTGCAATTTCAAGCTTATCAGTGCAACCAATTCATTGTGACTGTTTTTTTTATGCCAATATTTTTGCAAATTCAAGGTATTAGTGCAACCATTTAGAAACAACCAAAGTAGGGATTCTCATTCATTGAATCACAAAACAATACATTACATAACACCCCTAATCTAAGTCCCTTAATTTAACTCCACATTACATTACATCACACCCCTAATCATGCTTACAACAATTTCACACATATAATGCTTACAATAGCAGATATACAAACTACAACAACCAATTGAAAACCATCAAAGTGCTTCACATTTGCTGGGAGGCTCACTTTTTTGGCCTTCAACTTCACCTTATCCAATTGATGAGCAAGGTTCAATTTTTCCTCCTTCACCATAGCCAATTCTTTCTTTAGATTTTTCACATCATTGAGCAGGGTCTTCTTCTCCATCACAAGATCATTTATCATATTTCTTTGCCAATCAGTGCTGCCATCATCCAACCAACAAAACATACTACATCCCCTACTCCCAGTTTTCGGATTGTAGAACTTGCAACCAACAAACATCCTACCTGGGTTATCTTTTGTCCAAGACCTAACCTTTGCAACAGGGATGCCACAACCACATATGGTTGGGATTTGAGTGGTTGCAGATGACCCCCTCGACATTATCAAATCCCTGATTCAATTCAGCAAAAACTGAAACCCTAAATTAAAAAAACTCAATCTTACAAAAACCGAAACCCTAAATTACACAAACTTCACAAAAAAAAGTGAAAGGAAGAAATTCATTTAAGTATAAAGAAATTCGGAACTAACCTTGGTGAGAAATTGTTGGATTTGGTCGAGTGAAGTGCAGTTGAGGACAAAGTAACTTTAATTAATTTGGTGGAAATTGGGGGAAATTGGGGGAATTAGGGATTTAAATAGTAGGAAAGGGAGGTAGCATGAGAGAAAAGAAAAAAAAAACGATGTTTTGGAGGGAAAAGAAAGTCAACACCGGAATGTTGACAAATGAGCCGGAAAATCATAAACTGGTGTTTAGTTGCCAACGAACTAATTTAATTGGTCCTTCCCGCCAAAAAAAATTTTAAGTGGTGTTTCCCCACAAAAAGTCTCTTTTATTTGGTTCTTCCCCACAAAAAACCCTACTTTTTACTAATAAACAATGAAAACTCATAAAAGTAGTACAATGTGGAACCAAAACAAATAGTAAAAGAGGGTAAAATGTATGTAAAATGGACACTTATCAGTATTACCTATGTGCGACTTTTAAAATCAGTATCCTAAATTTGTGGGATATTAGTTTATTTATTTATTTAACTTTTTTTTTGTATTTTATTATGTTAATAAAAATGCAGAAAATGAGGGTGGATCACTATGAGGAAGGTGGAGGAGGGTGTATAATCAAAATTGCGGTTTTCATTACCACCTCACCAGTCACCATCTTATCTTCCTTGTCTGGTTGCGCGCCAAATATAACTGAAATAACAGGCAAACTACTGTTTTCATTACCACCCATTTACATAGCTCTTTAAAAATGGCTCTCTCTTCTTCCCACCATTACTACTCCCCATTTTCCTTCAATCAATTACCCATCAATCATACAAAAACAATTTCATTCTTCATTCAATCAAAAACCCAGTTACTTATCTTTCTTTCTCCTCCTCAATACCCCTCAAAAACTGCTAGGAAGTATAGTATATTTAGGCCTCCAAACATGATTTGTTTATGATTAGGATTTATTATCCTTCATGGATTAGGCTTTCTTTTATTGCTAGGACTATTGTACTATATATATTACGATTGACATCAATAATACAGCATCACAAATTTATCCTTAATCAATACTTTGGCATGGTATTAGAGCAAACCTAAAAAAATTTTTTTTTTACGTGATCTTCCTTCACGACAGGCGACGGTGATTCAAATACACCGCCCTAACCCCCTCCTCCACCGCAACAGCCACACCTTAATAACGCCTCCCCCTTCTACCTCAGTACGGGAGATAGACCGGGTGACTTCATCACTCCCACACGCCTCAAAACTGATAATTATGACGAGTGGTCTGCTGATATCCAACTCACGCTTGAAGCCCGCCGAATGTTTGGATTTTCAGACGGCTCAATCATGGCTGCCGACCCACCCTTCACATCTTCCAACTGGACTACGGCCAACGCCATGCTTGTCTCGTGGATTATGAACACTATTGATCCCGAGGTTAAAGGTACGTTAACTAAATTTCGAGAGGCTAAATGACTTTGGGATCATCTTAAAATCCGTTTTGCTACCATTAATGGCCCACGTATTCAACAACTCCGTTCTTCAATTACACGTTGTGAACAACCTAAATCTATGCCTGTTTCTTTTTATTATGGCAAACTTAAAGCTTTGTGGGAGGTATTATTTCATCATGTTCCCTTAATTTCCTGCACTTGTTGTTCTCAATGTACTGCTGGCTCTATTCATGAAACCCGTCGTGAAACTGAAAAATTACATGATTTTTTAATGGGCTTAAATTCTAAATATTATTCACGTCTTCACACACAAATATTATCTACCGACCCTCTTACCTCCTTGGACCGAGCATACCAACTCTTGTCTCAAGACGAGCAGGTCCTTCTTGCCAAAACTGATCAGGCCCAGCCGAGTGATGTTCTCGGTTTTGTGGTCGTGTGGACCAACCTCGTGGGAGTGGCCCAACATACCAGTCCACATGTTCTTATTGTCACACACTAGTAGAATAAATGCTTATTGTTGCAGTCATTAAGTGGCCTATTGCGTCAGTTTTGGCCGCGCAGCAATTAAGGGGGCGGTTTTTTACCGCAATAATAGGCCAAGATATTGTTGCGATTCCTGGCAAAAACCGCAGCAATAGGTTATACCTATTGTTGCGTTTTCTAGCCAAAACCGCAGCAATATGTTAATATATTGCTACGGTTGTGGGTGAAACCCGCAGCAATAGAAGCTGGCCAAAAAAAATCTTATTTTTGGTTAAATAATCCAGTAGTTCTCCCTACTAAGGTAGTTAGGGCAATATATCTAACATTATGGTGCAATTACGTCAAAAATAGTTACAGCAAACAACATTGAATCGTATAATATAAATATATTTTTACAAATCCTAAAATTACAAAAAAAAAAAAAAAAAAAAAAACTAAGAAGAACAAAGCAAAAAAAAACTAGAACAGAACAACTACGACTTGAAGAACAACCTAATTACAAAAACAAATCGCCGACCAAAAAGAAGAGACTAAGATTACAGATTCAAAATGAAAATAACAAAAACAAAAACAAAAAGAAGAGACTAAAATTACAGATTCAAAATGAAATCACCATGACTTGGAAGAACAAACGAATGAATTGAAAAAAAAAGTACAAAGTCGAATGACCACCACCGGCCGCCGCTCAGCCCCAACGAACTCGAGATCTGGTTCCTCGCCGAGAAGCCATCCCCATTCGTCGAAAAATCGAAATCGAATTTAATGAAATTCCAAGATTAATTTGCGCGTGAAATTATAATAATATTATAAACTTAAAAAAATATGGAAAATTAAGGACCTGATGAAAGGAAAGATTGGAGGAAAACTTAGCAGCGAGTTCCTTGACTCGGTGAATAGCGAGTTCCGACGAGTTGACGAGATTATCGATGGCGACGACTTGGTAATCGTTGAACTGAAGAAGCAAATGAACGAACGAGTGAAGGAGATCTGGTGTTCATTGCTTCTCAAAACCGCATCGTCGTGGAGAGAGAGAACGAGCGAACTGAAGAAGCAAACTCGCGAAGGATGTGATCGTCGTTGTTGGTGGTCGTCGTTGAGCGCAGCAGGCGTTGGTCCGTTGATAAAACCGACGAGGAGTTGAAGGAGAGAGATGAGAGAGAGAGAGTGAGGAGAGAGAGAGGAGAGAGAGAGTGAGGAGAGAAAGAAGATAGAGAGGTAGAAAACGGCTGGGTTGTTAAAAGGAAAGGGGAACAAAACCCTAATTGGGCCGCGCACTTTTTTATATTTAAAATAGCCTATTGCTGCGGTTTTTTGTAGGAACCGCAACAATAGGTTCAAATACTAATAAAAAATTAATATTTTAATATATTGCTGCGGTTTTGGCTGGGAACGGCAGCAATAAAACTGGTCAATAAGTCAACTTAAGTTTGAAAATTTTCCCATTGAAATCTATTGCTGCGGTTTTCGGCCGAAACCGCAACAATAGGTCTATTTTATATTTTATCTTTTTTTTTTGCATGGTTTATTGTTGCGTATGGGTAAAACCGCAGCAATAAGCAATTATTCTACTAGTGACAAATCGGGTCATGATGGCCTCGGTTTGCCGCTCAAAGCTGTTGTGTGTCCCACTGCCACAAAATAGGCCATGAGATCCAAATCTGTTATGAGCTCGTGGGCCATCCCGAAAACGGCCCAATTCCATCCTTTTGAATCGTGGGGGGCGCACGCACAGGCCGTGGTCGAGGCCCACCAAAGACCAATGTCGTGGCCTCTACTCCATCATATGCATCATCCACTCTTTTCACTGCTGATCAATGGAAGGCTCTTGCCGGCCTTCTTAGCAACGCTTAATTGCCTTCTGAAAGGCTTAATGGTATGTTTGATTCAAATTCATGGATTATTGACACAGGTGCCACTCATCATGTCACTGGTGACTCCTCTTGGGTTTCTGAATTGATTGATATAGATCCTTGTCCTTTTGGTCTTCCTAATGGTGATTCAGCGATTGCTATTAAAAAGGGTTATGTGTACCTATCTCCCACTATTACTCTCTCTAATGTCTTATTGGTGCCCAAGTTTGGTTGCAATTTATTTTCTATTTCTCAACTCACTAATGATTTGCATTGTATTGTCTAATTTTCTTCATCTATGTGTGCTAAATACAGGACCAACTGAAGGAGCTGATTGAAACTGGACGTAGAAAGGATGGACTTTACTACTTTGATGGAAGCGGTCACGTGGCTCCTTCAGCTTCTGTTCATGATGTTGTTTCAGAGTTCGAGTTATGGCATCGCCGAATGGGTCACCCTTCTGAGAAAGTAGTGAAGTTGCTTCCCCCTTTATGTGGTCATAAGTGTAGTCTAGATCATAATTGTGAATTTTGTTTTCGTGCTAAACATCCTAAAGATAAGTTTCCTATTACCATTAATAAAGCTTCTCGCATATTTGAGAAAATCCATTGTGATTTATGGGGTCCTTATAGGCATTTATCCTCTTGTGGCGCCCGTTATTTTTTAACCATTGTTGATGACTTTTCTAGAGTTGTCTGGAAATATTTAATGGAAGATAAAACAGAAGTATTTCGTATCTTCATGAATTTTGTTGCCATGGCTGATCGTCAATTTTCTTCTACCATTAAGATTGTTCAAAGTGATAATGGCACTAAATTTAATTGCCTCCATGATTATTTTAATCCCACTGGTATTCTTTTTCAAATCTCTTGTGTGGCTACTCCACAGCAAAATGGTCGTGTTGAACGAAAGCATCAACATATTTAAAATGTGAGTAGGGCCTTACTTTTTCAAGCCAACTTCCCTATCTATTTTTGGTGGGAAAGTGTCCTAACTGCTGCACATTTCATAAATCGAACTCTCTCTCCTCTCTTGAATAATCAATCTCCTTTTGAAGTTCTTCATGCATCTTTACCTGCTTATGAGACCATAAAAACTTTTGGATGTCTTTGCTTTGCTCACAATCGTAAAACTAAGGACGACAAATTTGCTAGTAGGAATGAAAAATGTGTTTTTGGGCAGTATCCTTTTGGTAAAAGGGGTTGGAAATTATTTGATCTTGACACTAAGGAATTTTTTCTGTCTAGAAATGTCAAGTTTTTTGAGGATGTTTTCCCTTTTCTTACTCCCGAAGATGTTAATATTGATCTCTATGCTCTTGTCCCTCATTATGATGTCCCTATTCATAATGATTTTGCCTATTTTGAGTATCATGAATTTATGATCCCTCACCTCCACAAACTAACCTTCCTCCCCAAAATAATCATCCTCCAAATTCATCTCCTAAGCCCACATCAAATTCCCCACCTTCCTCTTCTTCGCTTGGGCCCAGCGCTACACACTCTCCCACTCCTCCAAATTTTGCCCAGCCGGCCCACTCAAACCCTTCTCCCTCACACACCAGATCCCAGCCTTCCCCTTCCCAGGCCCAAACCCCCCCCAACCCAAAAAAACGGCCGACACGGACCCTACTTCTTCTTCTTCGGCCTCCGCGCCTGATCACCCCAGCTCTTCTATTGGGCCTGCGTCTGTGGACGCTTCCTCCCCCACTACACATTCAGCCTCCCCCACTCCTTTGGGCCCTGATTCTGAGCAAACCCCCAATTTTGAAACCCTAGAATCCCCTTTTCCCTACTTGTAAACAATCTTTGACAATCCCAAAAACTTAATCAAACATTATTTGTTATCCAACAACAATTAACAAATCCCAATTATAATTCGATTCAATTAGCTGAGGTTGTTGGGTTGTTGATTCAATCATGCGGGCAACAAAGAAACCTCGAAATCAGGCCAAAAGCTCATGGAGTAATTTCAGCTTCTTTTTAGTAATGATCTTGTTCTTTACAATCGGCTTATTACAATGTATTCTGTTTGTGGGTCTCCTTTAAATAGTGTCGTTTGGTTTTTTGATTAATTAAAGGTGAAGAACTTGTTTTTATGGAATGCATTCATTAGTGCTTTACATAAAAAATGAACTTTTTGATGATTCTATTTGGATGTTTTGTGAGTTGATTTCAAGCGCTGGGTGAAAGCCTGATATATTTTCTTTTCCTTGTGCTATTAAATCTTGTGCTTTGGGTTTTAGGATTAGTCTTGGAGAGGCGATTCATGGGTTGGCGGCGAAATCTGGCTTGGTTTTGGATGTGTTTGTGGGCAATGCATTGATTATGATGTATGGTAATTATGGGTTAGATGAAGATGCAGTTAAGGTGTTAGATAATTTGTCCCAGAGAAATTTGGTTTCGTGGAATTCATTGATTGGTGTTTATTCAGAGAATGGGTTATGTAAGGAGAGTATTATTGTCTTTGTGAAAATGCTTAAGTATGAGTGTGGTTTAGTACTTGATGTTGCTACACTATGTACTGGTGACAGTATTACCAAGTTGTGTAGGGGAAGGGGATATTGAAATGGGAAAGATGCTTCATGGTATGGCTATAAACCGAGTCTCATTCATGAGGTTACTGTGAATAATGCATTGGTTGACAATTGACATGTATGCCAAATGTGAGCTCTTGAATGCTGCTCAAACTGTCTTTGAAGAGAACAAGAATAAGAACACTGTTTCTTGGAATTCGATCATCTGGAAATTTTCTAAAAGTGATGATGCCTCAAAGGCATTTGATCTCCTTAGGCAAATTCACATGGAAGGAGATGAAATTAGAGTCAACAAAGTCACTATTTTGAATGTGTTACCAACTTTCTCCCACAAGTCCAAGTTAATGAGCTTAAAGGAACTTCATGGTTAATTGGTTACTCATTAAGACGCGAATTTCTTGGTGATGAGTTAGTGGCTAATGCTTTCATTATAGCCTATGCAAAATGTGAGTTTTTAACTTCTGCTAAGTTTGTCTTTCATGAAATATAGACCAAGATGTTTAACACTTGGAATACAGTAATTGATAGTAATGCACAATATGGAGATCCAAGATTTTGGTAGGTGAGAATATGGGATGGGAATGGGCGTTTTAATCCCTTCTATAACAAATTCCCATGTTTGTTAGGGAGGAATGAGATTATAAAGGGGGATTGGGATTGGGATTGGGATTGGGATTGGGATTGGGAATAAATTGTCTCTATTCCTATGAAAATAATACCTAGTGGGCTTGTGGGGGTGGTATTAAGGAATGGGAATTGGAAACTGGGTAAAAATGACAATATTGCCATTAATGATAAAGAATGAGAAAAAAAGTTCGTAAGGGTATTTAGGTAATTGTATTACTTATTCCCTATAAATTCCCATCTACTACCAAACAAGGTTATTGACATATACTCCCTTCGGTCTTTATTAGTTTACCCCTATTTCTTTTAAGGGTGTCCCTTATTAGTTTACCCCTTTCTTTTTTTGCTATTTTTAGAATGGGTCCACTAACTTTCCATCACACATACATTCAACTTTAATATAAATTAATCTTTTCTCTCTCTTAGTATGCCCCATAATACTATTCCTCCTAAAACTTTGTGCAAAAGAAAGGGGTAAGCTAATAAAGACCGGAGGGAGTATTTATGAATTCCCAACAAATAATTCCTAATCCCATTCCCATCCTTTAATCCCCCAATTCCAATTTCCATATACCAAACGCCCCTGAAAGGCTTTGGACTTTTACCTTGAAATGAGATCTTCAGGCTTACATCCTGACTGGTTTAGCTTAACTAGTCTTCTTTTGGCATGTTGGTTGATCTCCCCAAATCACTATTAGCTAAGTATTATTATTATCGTTAGTAATAATAATTATGGTAGTAAGAAAGAAAATGAAGAAAAAGAAAAGATGAAAGGTTGGACGGTAGGAATTGAAGGCAAGTGGACTTGAAAGTCCAAGTAATCATGATGGTGTCATATCCCTAGCCTACTTGTGTTGACTTTTGGAGTAAATGTAAGTATGCACGTAGGTGCTTGCTAAAGCTTGTTGGAGAAGCTTTACATTGTTTTATTTTGCATATATATATATATATATATATGTGTGTGTATGTGTGTGCGCGCCGTGAGTTTATGAAAGTTAGGGTGTGTGCAAGAAGCTAGCAAGTAAGAGAAGCAACTAAGTATCTCAAAGTGAAGGAGAGGTAAGTTGCAGTAGTGAGGGAGGAACTGACGGAGGGACAAAACGCTATATTAGTGTGAGGGGGTATTTTTAGGATTAGTACAAGTACCAATGTTAAGGGTACTTAGTGTAGACTATTCTAAAATACATTGTATCTAATAATGTAATTGTAGTGTGGTCATTGTACTTAGGGGTGATAATGAGCCTGACATGTTCGTGAACAGTTCGGGCTCGGCTCGGTCAAAGCTCGGCTTGTAGTAGCTCGGCTCGGGTTTGGGCTCGGCTCGAGACTTTAACGAGCCGAGCCGAGCTAGGCAAAGCTCGGCTCGAAAAGCTCGTAAACAGCTCGATTAATATTTTACATTAAAAAATAATTAAATATCTCTTTAAAAAATTATAATTCAATATGTTATAAAAATAAAATACATGAGATTTAATCATACCAATCACTAAGGAGCCATATAGGTTTTAAAAAAAAAAAAGCAAAAGATTTATAAACTTGAAACAATTGGAAGACACGGGCCTTGGAAGACTAGTTACACACCCACAAACTTACAACTTAGAAGACTAGTTCCCTTTCCTGGTTTGTGTTGGGCCTCCCTTTCCCCTTCCCCATAAATGGGCTTCCCCTTCCCCTCCCCTGGTTTGTGTAACGGTGTCGGGCCTCCCCTCCCCCTCCCCTGTTAGTGCTTGATTGGGCTTCCCTCCCCCTTCCCTGGTCGTGTTTGTTGTTATCTCTGTTTATCTTAGTTGGGTGATTGGTGTTTGTTGAGAAGTGCCGCGAAGTTCGTGTCTTGAAGTGTGCAAATCGGTGTGTGATGGTGGTTTGTAGTTATGTTGCTTAGTTCTTTGAGTTGGCTTTTTGCCGTTTGCTTTTTCAGTTGTCCAATAAAGTCCATCTTTGTGATGGTATTAGATCCCTGCTTGGGGTCTGTTAGTACCCCCTTTCTGGTGGGTTTGTTCAAATTAGATCTGTGTTGGTTTGTTGTGTCTTGGTTCCAGGACACATTTTTTGCCTATATGAGAAATTGCTCGCCTTGGTTGCAGTCCGGGATTCACATTGCAGGGATTGGAATCTCATATATGGTCAACAAGGATCGATTACGAACGCTCTTCCTAGCCTACTTCATAATGATAGACTTCCTCAACCATAGCTGCATGTTTCAGCCAAAACAAGGGGGCTGCACTGTAATGTGTTATCTGGTTCATTGTAGGCTCTCCAAAGACAACTTTGATTTATCTTTGTTTGATTGTATCTTGGTTTTCTTTATTTCCTGTTGTAAGTGCCGTTTGGCTATCTATTAATGCAATTTCTCTTTAAAAAAAAAACTTACAACTTAGAAGATAGAACTCCAAAGTCCAAACAAAAGACACGGGCCTTTCAAGAAAAACAGAAGAAGACTAGAACTTAAACATAACATCAAAACCCTAAAACTCCAAAGTCGAAACAACTACCAGAGTCTACAACACCAGCAAGGGGATGCGGCGCGACTAACTGTGATTGGTGAAGGCGGCTGACAAGCACCACTTGCAGAACCACTTGTTACAGCAATGGAGCTGCAGTAAGGCTTTGGGTTTTCTTTTTCGAAATTTTAAATTTTATTGCAATTAGGAATTTGCAATATGTTAGGGTTTTTTTTTACATAATTTGATTATTATTAAGTTCGTTATCCTTCTCTTCATGAATTTGCTTCCATGGCTGTCAATCTTATATTGATGGTTTTTTTCTTCCTTAATGAGCTCGAGCCACAAGATTAGTTCACGAGCTCGAGCCGAGCTTAGCTTCCTCAGGCTCATCGAGCTCAAGAGCCGAGCCGAGCCCACAAAATGTTAAACGAGCTCGAGCCGAGCCAGTTCGGGCTCGGCTCGTGCGATAAGCACCCCTAATTGTACTCCCTAAATTATTGCTAGTGAAGTTGTTTTGTCCCTGGAGATCGGGATCGTGGTTTTTCCCCTTATTGTTGAGGAGGGGTTTTCCACATAAATCGTGTGTGTTGTTTTTGTCTTTCCGTATTTTATTATTCTTCCCGTTATTGTGTTTATCTGTTGCTCTGATTTCCCAACATCGTCTTTTTCCATCTGGCAAAGAAATCCTTGGAGTATTTCACTGCTTTCTTTTTACTTCCGGTGTAATAAATCACAATTTTCTAGGGCTTTATTTGATGGAGCAGTAAATAAAATCCCCGTTTCCTGGAATGCAATGATTTCTGGATATGAACAATCTGGATGCCCAGAGCAAGCACTTGACACATTCCGTCACATGCTTGAACAAGGAATTAGGCCCAATGTGATTGCAATAACGATTCTTCTCGGAGCTTGCTCACAGCTCTCATGCTTGAGTCTGGCAAAGAAAATACACTGTTTTACGGTTTTACCTTGAAGGGCAATCTGACAGAAGATGTGTTTGCTAAATGTGGCTGCATAGAATAGAACTCTCTCAGAGGTTCTTTGACAACATGACCAAGAAAATTTCAGCGTTGTGGACATCTATGATTTCAGGATATGCAGCCCATGGACATGGAAAGGAGGCATTGCTGCTATTTGAACAGATGCAAATACAGGGATTAATGCCTGATCATTTTATGTTTATCAGTATACTCATGGCATGAAGTCACGCTGGGCTATTGAAGAAGGTCTGAAATATTTCTATGATATGCATAGTTTGTATGGGTTAATTTCCAGATTAGAGCATTACGCTTGTGCGGTGGACATGCTAGCACGTAGTGGGAAACTATATGATGCAATGGAGCTTGTGAATACTATGCCCATGGAAGCTGATGCTAAAATTTGGACTTCTTTGATTGGTTCTTGTAGGCATGGCGATATGTTTTAGGAAGAATAGCTTCTGAGAAGCTGCTACAACTTGATCCAAATAGGGTAGAGAACTATGTTTTAGTATCAAATTTACTAGCACAATCAGGCAAGTGGGATGATGTGAGAAGTGTGTGAGCGAATATGAGGGAGAAAGGCCTTCAGAAAGATGCTGGTTGTAGTTGGGTGGAAATTGGAGGGAAGCTTTATAATTTCGTAGTTGGTCATGACATGCTTTCTAAATCGGAAGAGATTCAAAAAAATTTGGAGTAGGATATAGGGACACCAGAAAAGTTTCTGTTCCATGACAAGCTTTACAAGTATTATTTTCTTTGCAAGTTACGACCAGGATATAGGGACACCAGAAAAGTTTCTGCTCCATGTATGCATTCGCAATCCTTCTTGGGAACTCAGGAGTCAGGATGTTAGCGCCACTTATCAAAAAACCTAGAGTCATCTACTGATACTCTGATAATATCTGGATTGTGAGATCGGGAGAATGGTTAAACAGTCCTTCAGGAAGATACTCCAAGTCAGCATTATATAGAACCATTTCTCATTAGCTAGAGTTCTATTAATTTTGCTAAACACTAGATTATAGTCTGAAAGCACCTCCCAGGCTGAATGTTCTTTAAACCACACTCATCCTCATGGAAAACATATCTGTAGTAAGAGTGCAACCAATTCTTTCATTAAGATTTATTATACAATTAGGATCATCAATATGTAGACAAGCATCACTCATATTATGTGCAATACTATTGAGCTATTACACAAAACCTCTTAAAGGATAGCTGACTTTTGGACATAGACTAGTCATAAAAAAAAAAGACATCAGATTAGTTTTACATGCAAATGAACTAACTAATCAGTCTTGTAGCTAACATCAATATCAAACATGGAACTATGGTCTATGGAAGAGATCCAAGTCAGCCAAATCCAAGATTATACTGTCACCTTATAATTGACAAACATGGTACCATGCCTGTGTAGTTTGGTTCGCAGCTCTAGCTTAATTGCCGCTCTAGGCCTAACCTCCAACCTTGGTTTTGGAATGGATTCCCTCTCCGAGCGGAGCTGAGCAAACCCCCTCCATTCTATTACTAGTATTTCTTTATAAGATTAAAGACATCAATTGTATTGCTATCAAGACCCCCAGATAGCACCAATTTGTCCAAAATAATTAAGTACTTTATCACAATGAGGATCACAAGTTCTCAGTCTCTCGGATCTGTCAAAGGGCATGCAATAAAAGCCATATGTAACCTGTGATGCCTCAGGAAACATCTTTAGAGTAAATCTATCCAAGCAGGCAATCAGCAATACCATATCTCCTGCTCTAGCAAAATTGACGTCTCTAAGTGAGTTATACTTCAACGATAACATTTTGACCGGTACCAAACTGGCAAGTGGCAAGTGGCAAGTGGCAAGTGGCAAGTTTAACAACCTTGCACAGGCTCAAGGAAATAAACCTCTCAAACAATCATCTTAGAGGAGAGATCCCGAATTTCAAGTCCTCAGTGATGCCCTCACTTATGACAATAAGAATATCGGGCACTACACTAACAATAACACTGCTAGTGACGGAAAAGGAAGGAGTTTTTGGCGGTGATATGGATTATAGGAAATTAGGAAGCACAGACCATGTCAACTTGGTGAAATTGATGGATTTTGCTGAAAAAGTTCATAAATATGAACACATGAGCAATGGTTACAGGACAAATGGATTTTCAAGACCAATTCAAGAGATGTCTTTTTTTTTTTTCAAAGAAAACAACGCCAGCATTACTTGATCAAAAAGTTCATACAACAAACTGACAATATTCATCTCATGACTCATGAAAGAGGAGATGATAAGCTTGTAGTTTAGGGAAATATAACACAAACAGAAGTTAGGGAACACAAAAGCCAGTACATAAAACATTCATACAAAGAGGAAAGTTATGCTTGAACAGAAATGGCATCAATGTCCTTCTGGTAGTTGATGTTGATACTCGGAGGAGGAAGGAGCAACATCTTGACATTTTCAGTCACGTTCATTCCAAACTTAGCCAACGCATGAGCAACTTTGTTAGCATCCCTGCCAATGTGATTAAGATTGCAGATCCAAGGGAGACTAAAGAGATTAGCAACATCCGCAATAACAGCTCCAAATTCGTGAGACATGTTATCCTCAGCCTTTTCTAATAATTCCTTCACAGATTGTGCATCAGCTTCAATTTCAAGATTCTGAAAGTTCATTTCCTTTAACCATCAGCAGCCATTGTCTGAGAGTCAAAATTTCTGCCTCTGCTGCATTTCTAGCGTGGAGTTAGCCAGACCCATGATCCAACTTCCATCTTCTTTCCTTAGAACAGCCCTTCCACTTGCCTTTTCAGAGCTTATCCGCGAAGCATCTACATTGAGTTTGGTAAAGCCTGTAGCAGGGAAGCACCAAGTTATCTTTGTAACATGAATTAACTTCCCTTTGCCTTTGACTCCATCCTGAAAAACCAAGTTAGAAGCAGCAATATCGAGTTGGAGTCTGTTAAGAGATGTCCTTCCTTGGGATATTCTCTACTTGGGTATCCCCCTATCCCAACACCTGCCTAATCTCCACCTTAGACCCACCTCTTTAAAATAAACCTTCTAAAGTGACCTAATAAGATGACAGTAATACTGTAATAATTTATAATAATAATAAAATAAAATAAAAAACACTCTTTATACACAATCATCTAAGCTTAAAAATTAAACTCTAATAATAAAAGTAGATGTATTGTATATAAAAAATTAAATAAAAAAATGTCTTCACTGAAGAAGTTGACTTAATTTATTTGCATATATACAAGTATATCTATATATTATTAAATATAAGGTAGGGGCGGGTTGGGTATTTATCCCCATCCCTGGCCCAACACCCACCAAACCTAGACCCATTCTGAGGGGATCTCCTATTTGACCCCGCCCCACTAGCATCCTACTCTCTGCCTTTTCATATGCAAATTAAATATGCCTGTGAAGTTGTCTTCTTAATCTGCAACTGAATTGAACAAAATTGAACATGTAGCAGAGGCCCTAGGTAAACTCTGCAATGCACTTTCGAGCGCCATATTATCTGCTCCTGGAAGACTTCCCTTCCTTATGATCAATTCCTCCAACACAAAAGTATGTCTCAACAAAAACTGGATCACATTAACTTCCCGCTCCTTCCCAAAGTACCCATCAATCACAATTTTTTTAAGATGAGATCTGCAGCATGAAGGAATAACTGCTAGAGTTTTCTTGAAAAGCTCTTGTTCCTCGAGCATCTTCTCGTCGGGAGGACAAAGTATTTCTTCACCCCTATAGCATGCTATCAATCCCTGCAAAGTTGATTGCAATCAAAATCAACATCTTTACGCCATATTTGAATTGAATTTATTCTATGTATTGTAAAATTAATACAGAAGTGAAGTAGTCACATACTAACCACAGGAAATACGAGTGTTTCTAAGACCGGCGAATGATTTAGAAATGCCAACACTACTTTATCCCAGCAGTTATGATCAGCAAAACTCAGCTCTAGATATTTCAAATTTTGAAACACTGGCAGTTCATCCTCTATACCATGAACATCTAACTCCTTCAATCAAAGGTGCAATCAGTCAATCTCACTTTACATAATATAAAATCCGTAGTACATATCGTTTTTATATACTCCCTCCTTTTGCAAATGAAATTTAATACTTTTAAGGACAAAATATATATTTTCCATAATTTCAAAAGTCATGAGGGATCTTGTGCAAATGAGACAATTACCTTCGCTTTTTTTTTACTTACTACATTTTCCTTAAATGGTTGTTTTTTTTTTACTTGATTGTTTCAACTTTCCTTATTAGGAGACTTGGCCCACCAAAAAGTAATATTATTATATTTGTTCCCTCTCTTTCCACCAAAAAGTAATACTATTATATTTGTTTCTCACTTTTTCCACCCAAAAGTACTACTTTTTCACCTTTTCCCACCTCATTTAATGCTTAAGGGATCAAAAAGTATACCAAAAAAGATTGAAAGAAACATCTCCTAAAAACTAGTGAAAACAACAATATAGCAAGTAAAAAAAAAAAAGCAGAGGGAGTAATAATAATAATAAATAAATAAATAATATGAAGCAAAATTAGAAATTTAAACAAACCTCTAACCAAATGCCCCGCAAAGATAAACGCTGAACATTATCAAAAACTTTGATAAGGCTAAGCATTACTTGAAGATCTTCAACTTCATCTTCATCTAATGTCGTCGGATTAACGTCCGTTATATTATTTCCAAAGTTTATTTGTGCTTCTACCAGACGATTCATGTTTGTAATAGAGTGTTGTATTGGTACATTATCGATATAATAAAAGTACTCCAAATTAGGAGTATCAATATGCACAAGATCAGTGTTACTGTATATATCAAGTTTAGACATATTTAAACGCAACCTCCGAAGAGAAGGCGAAGAAATGTGTATGTAGTTGACATGATTCCAAAATGCTTCCACGATGAGGTCTTCAAGTAAAGGGCAGCCTGAAATTAACTTTGGCAGAAAGCCATCCTCGTTAATGAGAGAGGCATAGAGGTGTAGTAATTTCAAGTTTGGAAGACGAAAGGATGGCATAGTGGAAGCTTGATCAAGACCAAGGTTGACATCAAGCTTCAGCACCTCCAATGTTTCACACATGAAGATAGCTGGTGGCAGCTCACCTGGTTCCCTCACATGAATTCGGAGATCAAGCTCCTTAAGGCCAATACGGGTTATAGCAAAAGAGATCCACGCATTTATTTGCGTGGTCTTCAAGTCTGGGAAACAACCTTTCTCACATCCAAAAGATTTATGCTTCGTATTATTATAGTATGTGGCGGCAAAGTCCTTGCCTAGTTGAAGTCTAAAGCTGGTGAGATACTGAGACTGGTGTGCAAGCAGAACGGTATCAACGAAAGTGACAAAAGTAGGGAAACGTTGGATTGCATATGGATGTTGCAAACAATTAGATATAGGTGAATCACTGAAGTCTAGGCTTGTAACCCATGGAAATGCACGTCTAAATTTTCTGGACAACGTGCAACTAGTAGCAACATCCTTGGTAGGAAGCACAGAAAGTATCCGAATTAACAGTTCAACAGGCAAACTGGATAGCCTATCTAACACTAGGCTATCATCTTGTAAGGTAGTAGTACATGGTTTCAACTTGAAATCCATAGACTTGGGGTCCTGAAATAAATATCAATCTAGGATGAATGAGTTAATTGGAGACAATTGAGAGCATAATTACACAAACAGTGGCATGTTTTTACAATATAAAGTTACTCTCTTTAATGTAAGTTTACCATATAAAGATTAATTCTAACTTGCAGAGGTAATCATATTACCGTTTATAAAAAAAAAAAATTAATTAGGACCTAACTTCATCCTCAAATAAATTAAAATTAGTAACCTACTAGAACATACTCCTAAATTAATCAAATAAAATCAACAAACTTTCCTGACAGAAAAGCTTCATAATATCTTCCTAACATTAAAGGTTCTGCAACCAAATTAACAACCAAATTTGACTCAATTATCAATTCAGGCTTCAAAAATCACATAGAATTCTTCTGGCTTAAGAATATAGATGTAAAGCGCACATAGCAAAATTCAAAATCGATCTGTATAATCATTTATAACTTGAGTAATTATAAGCCATGGTTCAATTATTCATCTTAGAAGATCCCTAAATAAACAATACTGAAAATTAAAATCAACAGTAAACCCTAAATTGCGAAATTGATAATCGAGATGATTAAGAAAAGGAAAAAAAAAAAAAAAAAAAAACTTACCTGAGAAGCTGATTCAATGGAGAACATAAAGCTCAGAAGCCGCTTCAACGGAGGATTTAGAGTACGCGCTCCAATGGAGGAGAGAGAAAGAGAGCACAGCTTGCAGCATAAAACTGAATAGAGGAAAAGTATTAGGGGGCGTTTGGTTGAGGGTCTTCTGGAAAGGGTAAGGGAATTAACTCATTCCATTCCCTTACTTGTTGTTTGTTTACTCAACTTAATGATTCCCTTTACCCTCTCCTTACCCCCAAAGTCCTCTACTCTCATTCCCTTCCACCCCCCAAGGTTTCAAACACCCTTTCTTTGACTTATCATTGATCATCATTTTGACCACCCAACAACCACCTTACCTGGCCACTCAACCACCACTTGCATGCAACCACCTAACCAACACTTGACCCCTCCACCCATACCGTCCACCCGGCCACCGGATCCCCCCACCCACCACAACCGCCCCCACCCAATACCCGCACCACCCACCCACCCACCAACACCGCCCCCACCCAACACTCGCACCACCCACCCACCACCAAATCCGCCCCCCACCCAACACCCGCACCACCCACCCAGCCACCAAATCCGCCCCCACCCAACACCCGCACCACCCACCCACCACCAAATCCGCCCCCACCCAACACCCATACCACCCACCCAGCCTCCAAATCCGCCCCACCCAACACCCAAACCACCCACCCGCCTACCAACACCGCCCCCACCCAACATCCGCACCACCCACTCAACCATCAAAACTGGTCACCGAACACCAGCAACGCTTGCCAAGCGACCAAAACAACCCCAACCCAAAACCGCGCCGCTCACCTAGCCACCAAAACCGCGCAACCCACACCCACCACTAACCGCGTTACACGCCCACCACCCACAAAACCACCACTAACCGCGTTACACGCCCACCACCCACAAAACCACCACAATCACCCGAAAACAATTCGAACCCATAAACACCACCCATTACCACCCGAAAACCCCACCACATAAACCACCACTTACCCGCAAACCCTAGAATTCTGTTGTAAAAAACATGGAATAATGGGCAAATACCTCTTATCTTTCATTATTTATAGATTTAGATGGTCAAATTCGACCATGAAAACTCTAGATCTGAAATTTTCATGGTCGAATTCGAACTTCAAAACCTTGAATCCAACCTTTAAAACATAAGACAATATGTAGAAAAGGTGGCGACGGCAGCGTAAGGGGAAGGGGTTGGAGCGGCGGCAGGTGGTGGGGAAGGTTGGCGGCGAGCCGGCGACAGGTGATGGGGAAGGCTGGCGGGGGACAGGTGGTGGGGAAGGGTGGCGGCGGTGCAGCGTGGCAAGAGAGAAGTGGTGTTAATGGTGGTGCTATAGTGGAAAAATGGTGAGAGGAGGAAGAAAGATGGAATAAGTATTTACCAACCAAACACCTCTTTAAATCTAAGGGTTTCACTTCCCTTTCCCCCTCTACCCCTTTCTTGATTCCATTCCCATTACCCCATGACAACCAAACGCCCCCTTAATGACTGCTTCCCCTTTTTATATTAAGGAAAAGGATTAATGATGCATATACTGAGTAGAGGAATTCTAAACGGAGGTTTGTTATGTATGACTTAAGGGTGTAAATGATGCGAGTCGAGTTCGAGTTTGGCTAAGCTCGACTTGAACTCGAAAACTCGAAGTCAAGCTCGACTCGACTCGAAAACTCGCGAGCTTGAAAAAATCAAACTCAACTCCTAAAATCTAGCTCGAGCTCGAATCAAGGCTCAACTCAAACTTGAGTCAATCCATGTATCTTAATTTGGAGTAGCCTTTTATAGAGGGGGAAAAAAGCTAGTGTTTTATTGTCCAACCAATGTGGGACTTTATGAAACAAATGACTGGTAGAAAACAATAGTTTCCACCCAATGAAGAAATGCAACAAATAGTTTTTGTTCCATTTATAAAAAACACAAACTTAAACTTTTGTTTCCCAACCAATGTGGGACAACTAAAATCAAACAATAAGGCTTAACTCAAACTTGAGTCAATCCATGTGCCTTGAGTTAGGTACTTGGAGTAACCTTTTATAAAGGAAAAAAAGTTAGTGTTTCATTGTCCAACCAATGTGGGACTTTAAGAATCAAACTTTGGTAGAAAAACAATAGTTTCCACTTTCCAGTTTCCACCCAATGAAGAAATGCAACAAATAGTTTTTGTTCCATTTATAAAAGAACACAAACTTAAACTTTTGTTTCCAACCAAGGTGGGACAACTAAAATTAAACCAATAAGGATAGCTATAGTAGTAACATTTTTTATTGGAAAAAAAAAACTATTGTGTTACACTACAAAAACCAATGTGGGAAATTTAATATTTTACATGAATTTTCGTTTTTAATAATTTTTTAGTTTGTTCATGAGCTTTCAAGCAGAGCCAAGGCTAAGGCTCGTTAAAATCTTGAACTCGACGTGTTAAGCTTCACCTAAAGACAAACTATGATTAAAGTCCACCATGAAAAATATTTTCTATATTAGTATAAATTTTATTTCATGGACTAAATTCTTTGAAAAAGTTTGAGAATCATTTATTGAAATTACAAGTATTATATATAATTTTTTTCGAGTTTGTCGCGAGCTTTACGAGTCGAGTAGGTATTAGCTCAGCTCGACTCGTTAGTCATCGAGTCGAGCCTACTCGAGTCGAGTTTTGACCGAGTCGATCCCGAGTAGCTCGTGAGTTGTCTCGTCTCATTTAGACCTCTATGTATGAGTAAATGGAGTATAGTCTTAGTTGTCATGCACTAGGTTTTTGTTTTTCTTTTTGTTTTTTTTTCAAAACTAGTACCACTGGGATACCTTAATATACCACTGACTACAATATTACTACTATTGAGTACTGACTGCAATATTACTATTACTGACTAATTGACTATAATTTGTTACTCCATCCGTTTCGTAATAATCACAACACTAAGGCTCCGTTTGGTTGGGCGTAAAACATTTTCAGTGTAAAATTGATTTTCATGGAAAACAATTTACAATGAAAAACACAATTCTAAAATTAGTTTTCTGTTGTTTGGTTCCATATAAAAAAAATAATGAAATAAGAGGAAAATGAAAGGGAAAGTAAGGAGATAGTGAGAGGAGTGTACAAGAGAGAAAAGGAAAACAATTTTCCCTTTATTTTGAAGGGAAAATGGTTTTCCATCATTGAAAGAGCAATTTTACTCCAAGGGAAAATGGTTTTACACTCCTTTGCAAACCAAACAATGTAAAATTGAAATTAGAGGAAAACAATTTTCCAGGAAAATGTTTTAGGCCCTACCAAACGGAGCCTAAGGGTTGCACAAAGTTTTAGGAAAATTATAGCGTGGGAGCCAAAAGGTGAATTTTATAATATAAAGTATAGTTAGTAGGAACATATTTAATTGTTAGTATGAGAGAGAGAAATAATAAATAAGTAATGTAAGTGGGGTTAGTAAGAGAAAGATAAATAATATAATAATAGTGGGTCCTTATTAAATAAGGAAGTGTTGCAATTATTATGAAACAGATGTAAAAGGAAAATGTTGCGATTATTACGAAACGGATGTAGTAATATATTATTGGCTATAATATTACTACTACTGTAAAGGAAAACGTGAATAACGAGTATTTGATTTTGATTAATGACTTTTAACGGTACTAATTATCACTGCTCTACTACTTATATCAAAATAAATTAATTATTAAGTTTAATAGCCCACCATGCTTCGCAATAACAACTGTTTAACTAAAGAGTTTTGGTCAATACCTAAAGTTAGTCGACGTTGGAACCTCCGACGCTCTGAGCTTCCGGCTTTACCAAGGTAGTTAACCCCAACCCCATCTTCCTTAGATCAGGCACATCACGGATCTAATTCGTTTCCTACCTTAGACCGTAGTCTTTAGTCAGATAATCTATATTGTGTGTTAGGAAATTTTGACTTTTACCACCAAAAAAAACAAGAAATTGTTTTTTACCACCATAACTTCTCAAAGTTTTATTTTACCACCAAAAAGAAAACTAAAAAATTATTTTTTACCACCAAAACCATTAAATTAAATAGAATAAAAAAATTTACTTTGATTTTTGTGCGAAAAACATGCTCTTTAGAGGTTTTTGGGGTCACTTTAGTCCTAAAGGGTCCGATTTGGGGTCAGAATTGACAAAAAGTTATCGAAAATGCCTCGTTTTCGTGAGTATTTTTTAGTAAGCAAAACGAGGCACTTCCGATAAATTTTTAGTTCTCACCTCAAATCGAACCCTTTAGGACCAAAATGACCCCAAAACCTATAAGAAGCATGTTTTCGGCACGAAAATCAAATATTTAATGGTTATCTTGACGGTAGGTGGTGAAAAACATTTTTTTTTTGGTGGTAAAATAAAATTTGAGAAGTTATGGTGGTAAAATACAATTTCGTGTTTTTTTTTTTTTTTTTTTTTTTGTGGTTAAAGTCAAAATTTCCTAATTTTTATTCAACAAAGTAATTGAAGTTTTAAATACTCACTTTTATCAATCTAATTTCACATACTTCCTCCGTTTTTTTATTATTGCACCATAAGGGTTGGGCACAAAAAATTTGGTAGTGGGAAAAAGGATGAGAGAGAAAGGTAAAAATACAAAATTGCCTATGTGATGTTAAGATAAACTAAAAAATAAGCGTGAAAATATAAGGGTATGTTCGGTAGTTGCAGTGTGAACAGAGGTATTTTTTTGTCCTAAAATGAAGGTGATGCAATATTTGCGGACCTTCCTTAAAAGGCAAGTGGTGCAATATTAAAAGAACGGAGGAAGTATTAAGTTAAAAAATGAAAACGCAAATAAATAGAAAACATTGAATTAAGAAAAAATATTTTTACTCGATTTGGCGAAAGAAAGGGATCTTATCGGGAAGATGAATTAGGCGACAATTGGATCATCTTTCAATTGCTTAAATATATTTAATCTATTCATGGATTTTAACTAAAAAAAGACATGAATGAGAGGTGAGACAAATGGCGTGTTCTCCCCAGCTTATTTTCATTTCAGTTCAATTCAGTTCAGTTCAGTTCAGTTTAGTTCCAATCAGTTCAGTTTAGTTCAGTTCCTAAATTATTATCATTACTATTAGTTATAATTTAATTCAGTTCAGTTGCAATCGGTTAGTTCAGTTTAGTTCAATTGTTTTATGCCAAAGAGAACATGCCTAAAGCATGGAGATTTATAATAAGCATCGAAGGGCAAGGAGGAGTGATAAATAATTGGGTTTTTGCCTTTGTGAGAATAAGGGAGATGTTTTTATTTTTGATTTTCTAAACAAATGAAGAAGGTGATTATTTTTAATGGGAATAGCCGAATAGGTGGGTAGTTCTATGAGAGTACTAGAAAAGTTTGGGTTTTCAATTTTTTTTAATATTAAATAAAATCTAAGAAACCGGATGTTAGTTAAATTTGGCATCTTATTTTCATCTAAGAAACCGGATGTTAGTTAAATTCATCTAAGAAACCGGATGTTAGTTAAATTCATCTAAGAAACCAGATATCTATCATGTACGGTTTCTTATATCTAAGAAACCGAATAAGTGATTTTTGTGGTGCCTTTGGAGTAGTTCCTTAGGCCATTTTTTTTCGTAGTTATATATCAACTGAAATTCATAAGAACACACAAATGGTGAGTAGTATAGCATAACTTAAGTATATATATAATGCAAATATACACCTCAAACCTCAAAATTTATAAGTTAACAAGTATAGATACATAAGAACCTAACATGTGTACGAATTAGGACTTATCAGTATTGTTGCCTTTTTTATTGTTGCCCTGTTGTGCTGCTTGTTGTGGTGTTGTTAATCCTTGTTGTAACTATAACTCGTCAGATCATAACTAGGTTGATCAGACCTTGAGTAAGGAGGGTAAATGATGATTAATAAGGTTATACACGAGGTTTTAATCTTGCAAATTTGAATCTATCAAATTTGTTGAGGTATTGGGGTTTGTGTTTAGTATTGGAAGTGTTTGCTATGGAAATGTTCCACTACTAAAGCACATGAGTTGTTGCCTCCAAATTGGTTCAATTATCAATTTATGTGAGGCTATATATGCATGTGGTAGTAGTGAATGTGGTCTTACATGCTTGTTTCAGATCTAATTTGTACTTGATTGCATGCCCCTGTTATGCTTAAATTTGTTCTCATAATGATTGAATTGATGAGGGCTTTCTCTTTGTGGCTCCCTAGCATGATGGCCTATTGTTATGTGATTATTTTATAATTGCGGTAGTTTCATGTAGATGTAATTTAGCTTATCAATTCTTAAAAATATCACTATGCGCAAATAAAGTCTAACTAATCAAATAGTTTACCAGCTTAATACAGTGTTCATCCATTAGTTGTGTCAACAATTAGTAAAAGTAGGCAAGAATATACTGACTAATTATTGATCACACATTACAATTTTTTTTACAAAATGCTCACATTTTCGGATACTAATGGTGTTCAATTTCGGATATCGGATCAGATCCGATCCGAAATTTTTAGATACCCGGATTTTCAGATCGGGTAGTTGAAATTTTCGGAAAAATTCTGATCCTATCCGATCCAAAACTCCAATTTTTTCGGATATTCGTTACAAAATATCCGAAATCTTAAAACCAGATCGAATACCCGAAATTTCGGGTCGGATCATCGGATCGGATATCTTTGAACACCCCTAGTTATTACCTTTCTTAAACTTTACAAAAACTTCGTTGTTTTCCATGTCATCATCATTTATACAAAAAGTTTTTTCTTCACTTCAGATGTCCAAAATGTTGCTGATCATGATACTAAAAAGTTGTTGCTTCATTTCAGATTTCCTTTTTCACAAAATTAACCCAAATCTCCCAAGATATAGCATCAATGGGGTTGTTTAGATGTCAAATACTCTATATTGCTATCTATCAACTCTTGGGGAACTTCAACTTGAGTTGGAAGCACACCCATTCTGTCCTTGGCATGTTTTTTGTTATACAGTGCTTTAAATGCATTAGATCCGTGGAATTTTTAAATCTCTAACATACAATATTGCATATGCAGCTATGTGAAGTTCATTAGACAACCATAAGCAACTTTCACTTACTGCAGAGGGGTCTCAGACACATGAGCAGAGTGAGCGACCGCTCAGGGCCCCCAATTTTAAGGGGCCCCACCTATATATTTTATTGCTATGAGTTTATTAGATGAAATAAAGTTTCTACATTTGTTATTCCAAAATTTGCCCCATAGCTTATTTTAGTTTTATGTTTGGTATATATTTACTATTTTGTTATATCTAAAGTGTCTCCTCCCTGAAAATGAAAATAACATTAAAGTATTTAAGAAAGTTGATAATTTTTTCAATCATTTTTGATTAAAAATTTAATTTTGTTATTAAAAATATGGGGTAGTAGATTCTTTCTATTGTCACATAGGGCCCATGTTTAATGCCTGGCACAGGGCCCAAAATTATCCCAGACGGCTCTGACTGACTGATCCACATTTTTAGAAAATGCTTTGTATTGTAATGATTGAATTGCTCTAATAAAGAAATTCAAGTCCAATATGCTCAAATTTGGACTTTGAGCTAGCTAGCATATTAATCTAATGCTAAATCCATATTGTGTAGCTGCTGCATTAACCTCCTCACCATAAACACTTATATGTGATTGTGCATTGGATCCAAATTTTCTTGCATGGAAAGGGTGGCGTGGCAACTTAGCTCTTATTGCAGGCAATACCTCTTGAATTAAAATATTTCTGATAACCATAGTGATGTTATGTAAAGCTTTTGTTTGTGGTGTCTCTTTCTCCCTATTCTTTAAACTTATTTGCGTCTCAACTATGTAATAAAAGCGAATATCCTAAGCTTTGCATCTCATTACATCTCACCATTGGAAGCATGTAACACCACTTTCAAATAGACATCACCTTGGAATGGTACCATTTTGCTTCGATATACCCTATATAGTTTATATATCTTCCTAAGGGAATAAATAAAATATCTAGTTTTGTTGACTCAAGTAAAACCATTTCTCATCAATATGAATGAAATTGTACATGGCTGAAAATTTTTGTTAGATATTGTGAAACTCCGTGAGTCTTGGAGTGATTCTATTAATCAATATATAGTGGTTACAAAATAATAATCCTAACCATGTTAGGAATCCAAACTATATAAGGATAAAGCTATACAAATATATCCTAAACTGATGAGAAAATATTATCCTAAATATATTCTCTATCACACCCCCGCAGTCATAGCGGGAGGAGGTCGTACGCTAAGGCTGTAACGAAAATCCGTAAAGAGTTGCCGAGGTAGGCCCTTTGTGAAGATGTCTGCAAACTGATATCTAGAAGGAACATGAAGTACCCGTACCTGACCCAACGCAACCTTTTCTCGAACAAAATGAATATCCATCTCAACATGTTTGGTGCGTTGGTGTTGGACCGGGTTACTAGACAAATAGATAGCACTGACATTATCACAATAAACAAGAGTGGCCTGACGGAGGGGCAATGTAACTCAAGAAGGAGGTTACGAAGCCAACAAGACTCGGCAACAACGTTAGCGACGCCTCTGTATTCTGCTTCTACACTGGAACTAGATAAGGTAGCCTGACGCTTCGAGGACCAAGAAATAAGGTTGTCTCCAAGAAAACAACAGTAGCCCGAGGTGGAACGACAGGTGTCAGGACACCCGCCCCAATCAGCATCAGTGTAAGTAACCAGACGCAGAGAAGTAGAAGGATATAAATGTAACCCATGATCAATAGTACCCTGAATGTAACACAGGATGCGTTTTAAGGCATCATAGTGAACCTCTCGAGGATCATGCATAAATAAACAAACCTGCTGTACCGCATAAGCTATATCAGGGCGCGTGAAAGTGAGGTACTAAAGAGCACCAACAAGACTGCGGTACTTAGTAGGATCTTGGAACTTAGGACCAGAATCGGCACTAAGTTTAGACTTAGTGTCCACAGGAGTAGCTGCAGGTTTACAATTACTCATACCTGCCCGTTCTAAAATTTCTTGTGCATATTTCTGTTGAGAAAGAAGCATGTAAGATGGTGTGCGTGAAACAGAAATGCCCAAAAAATAACTCAACGGCCCCAAATCTGACATTGGGAACTCAGCCTTCAACTGAGTAATCATACGCTCGCGTAAGGCATCTGAAGAAGTGGTGAGGATGATATCATCAACATAGAGTAATAAATATGCTTTGTCAGAGCCCTGACTGTAGGTGAACAAGGAAGAGTCACTTTTTGTAATAACAAACCCCATATGAAGTAAGAAATTTGCAAACCACTGATACCAAGCTCTAGGAGCTTGTTTTAACCCATATAAAGCTTTCTTGAGTTTGCAGACGTGATGTGGAGCCCGGCGATCAATAAACCCGGGAGGTTGATGCATATAAATTGTTTCCTTGAGATCACCATGAAGAAAAGCGTTTTTGACATCAAGTTGATGAATGGACCATTTTCGAGCCATTGCCAAACTAAGAACAGTACGGATTGTCTGAGGTTTGACAACTGGACTAAAAGTTTCATCACAATCCACACCAACTTCCTGTGACCTGCCATCACAAACAAGACGAGCTTTGTGCCTTTCAAGTTCACCATTAGAGTCGAAAAAGCCACATACAGTTAACAAAATTCACCCCCGTAGGTCGAGGTACTAATTCCCAAGTCCCTGTTTTAATTAAAGCACCATATTCATCTTGCATGGCCGCATTCCAATTAGGGTCATTAAGGGCTTGTTTATGATTTTTGGGCAAAGGTGACCGAAAGAAGGAAGGGCCAGTGGGATTAGTGAGCAGCCCATAGCGTGGGTTGGGCTTAAAAATTCCATGCTTGCTGCGGGTCACATGCGGGGAGATGGGGACAGGACATGTGGGCGGCAGAGGTGGGACACCACGCTGAGGGGGTGGGGTGTACCGAACTGGGCTGGGCTCTGGGGTATGGCCTTGGGCGAGAGTGTCAGGGACGGGTGACACAATAGGGGAACGTGGGGAAGTGCGGGAATTATGTGGGGATGGAGTTGGGCCTGGCCCAGAAGGTGTGGGCTTGGGTGAGTGTATGGCACGCTGGTAATTAAATGGGGGTTGTAGTAGCATGTGAGTTATGAGGGGTGAAGTTTCAGCTGGGCCCAAAAATTCATATGTGGTTAAAGGTAATTTATGTGCTGCTGCAAATGGGAAGGTATGTTCGTCAAATATGACATGGCTTGAGATAATGATCTTGTTTGTAGAAAGGTCAAGGCACCGGTATCCACGATGGTTACGAGGATAACCCAAGAAGACACATGGGGTAGATCTAGGAGCAAGTTTATGTGGAGTAGTAGCATTTAAATTTGGAAAGCATAGACAACCAAAAACCCGAATGTGATTATAAGCTGGTGTGACATGAAATAATGCCTGGGTGGGGGTAATGTTTTTAAGAGCCTTTGTGGGTAAGATATTGAGTAGATAAGTGGCAGTCTCTAAAGCATAAACCCAATAGTGATTAGGGATAGAGGCATGGAAGAGAAGTGTGCGAATGATATTATTGATGGTGCGGAGCATGCGTTCGGCTTTGCCGTTCTGAGATGAAGTGTGTGGGCAAGAGAAGCGGAATACAATACCATGTTGAATACAAAAAAGTTTGAACGGATCATTGTCAAATTCCCGACCATGGTCACTTTGGAAAGATTTGATGGGTCGTTCAAATTGGGTGAGGACATATTGTTGGAAGTTTAAGAAGCAAGAATAAGCCTCAGATTTGTATTTTAAGGGTATCGTCCACATATAATGAGTAAAATCATCAAGCAAAACTAAATAATATTTGTGACCATCAGTACTACGTATAGGAGATGTCCACAAATCAGCATGAATAATATCAAAAGCAGAAGAGGTAGTAATGTTAGAATTATAAAATGGAAGTCTAACATGTTTCCCAAGAGGGCATGAATTACAAAAAGTAGAGCCATGCTCTTTATTGTATTCTATAAAATTATTACTCCTAAGAAAGCTTGAAGGTTGGGTGCCGGGATGGCCAAGACGACTGTGCCATGTAGAGGGTGATGTAGCCATGAGGACGGTTGCTAGGCAGGTTGATGGTTGAGTGGTGGTGATTGGATAAAGATCCCCCGAACTATTGCATCTCGTTATGATAGTCCCCGTTTTGAGATCCTTCACTGGAAAAGCCAAAGGGATCAAATTCTATTGAAACTGAATTATCGGAAGTGAATTTTCTGACAGATTTAAGGTTTTTAAGTATTTGTGGGGCAAGGAAAACATCACGAAGGGCGAGTGGGGTTTTAGAAAATGTAGTATGGCCATAACCCGTTATTGGAATGCGATTACCATTACCAACTAAGATATGATTATTGGTGTTTAAATTAAATAAGGGCAAGAGAGTACCTGAGTTATGAGTCATATGAGAGGAGGCCCCGGAATCCATGTACCAATTGTCATCTGGTTGTTGGAGATGCATAGTTGAAAAAGCCTGGCCCAGTTCAGTGGGGGGTCCATAGGGAGCTATGTGAGTGGCCATGTGGGCCTGAGGCTGCTGGCCCACGTTGGATCGTGTCACGGGGGGGCTTGGGGGGCACGCTGCTGAGGGTAGGGGTATGTTGCGTGGGCCCAAGTGTTGGCAGGTGGTGTAGGAGCCCAGTAAGTGGGCTGTGGACTAGGGGCCCAATTCGTGGGTTGAGCAGACCATAATGGGGCGTGCTGATGATTTTGTTGAAATTGTTGTGGCTGCTGGTTTGGGCCACGTCCTCGCCCACGCCCTCTGCCCCTGCCACTGTTGTTGCGTCCCCGACCCCGACCACCATTCCGGCCACCGCCGCCGCGGGTGGTGGGTTGAGATTGCTACTGGGCTTGTTGTGGGCCAGGAGTTGAGAGTGTCTCAATGGAAGCTACAAAGCTTTGGGCCGAACTTGGAGACTCTTGAGCACGACGCGATTCTTCGAGAAGTAAACGGGATCGGGCTGTTTCAAAGGACGGCAGTGGGTCACTTTGTTGAATTAAAGAAGCAACAGTATCAAAATCCGTATTTACGAGCCCCAAGACTAAACGCAAAACAAGCTTTTGTTCACTAACAATCTGATCCACATTAGCCAATTGATCTTTTAAATTCTTGAGTTGTTGACAGTAGGCAGATATGTCAGGGAAATTAGAGAGATGGAGGGAATTAAAATTATTTTCCAAGTACACGGCCCGAGTGTGTTTATTATCTTGGAAAATTGCTTGTAGTCGATTCCACGTTTCTTGTGCGGTTGCGCCGCGGTAGAGAATAGTTTGTAGGAGATCCGGTGATATAGTACCATAAATCCACTTTTTCACAATCGAATCTAAGCGATTCCATAAGTCATCGGAGATGTTCGTGGGACGCGGAGTTTTGGGATCGATATGGTCTAGTACATTGCACGCATGGCAGTGGATCTCAAAAAGTTCAACCCAATTTGAATATTGGGCCTTCTCACGATCAAGAATAATAGGAATTTCATTCTTGATGTTGCTCACGGCTTGGGCAGGGTGAAAAGTCGAGGTTGACGACTGTGGGGGCGGTGGTGGTGGGGGGGTATTTGGTTCATCATCTTTTGCCATAATTGAGAGATGATGGTAGTGCGTGAAACAAAACAAGTGACTGCACTTGATGAAATTAAGTTCCGGCAAAAACAACACACTGCTACGAAACGAGAGATTGAAAAATATTAAAGGAAAAATATTAAAGGAAAAATAATTGGACGTGAGGTCCAGGGATGCAGTGAGGAAGAACGACAAACAACTCACAAAGGTGTAGTTGAAAAAAAAAATTTGGACGTAAGGTCCAAGATTGCCGGAGAAGGAAATTTGTGTAGGGAGGATATTAACCTAAGCTCTTGATACCATGTTAGATATTGTGAAACTCCGTGAGTCTTGGAGTGATTCTATTAATCAATGTATAGTGGTTACAAAATAATAATCCTAACCATGTTAGGAATCCAAACTATATAAGGATAAAGCTATACAAATATATCCTAAACTGATGAGAAAATATTATCCTAAATATATTCTCTATCCATTTTGGCTCTGAGTTCAGCGTAGGTGAAATTATGTGACTGTAAATGTACCAGATTCTTCGTATCTCATGGTATTTTTTCATATATATATTTGGCTTACTACTGCTAGTGTGTTCTTTGATTTATCGTAACTTAATCAACCTACAAACAGTAGAGGGAGAAATGTTTAAACAATATCTATTGCTCAAATAGTAGTTCCATTTTTAGTTTGCACAACAGTAAGTCTATCCAAGTCCCACTCTTTTTCTTTCCTCCCAACTTTCCCTGGTTTCCTACCATCAATTACCGTGCCATTATCTATATGTTTCCTATCCCTTTCTCAATACCTCTATACAGTGATTCTGCATACATTAGCAGACAACAACATTTTATCAACCATATATATATCTTTTCTTTGCACATCCTTTAATTCAATTTTTATGATTCTTCTTCTTAAGTTACTTAAAGGAACAATTGGCTGTTGAATTTGTTCATTTTTAGTATCACCACTAAACCATACCTCTGTTTCAGGGTTAACTTTTTCTTAAACCTCTTCTTCCAACTATAGAAGATAATTAAAGGATGACATGAAATCTGCCACGGATGCTCGTAATGGTTCTCAAATCTACAATTGTTGTCCTGTGATGCGTGTGCAAGTGATTTGAGAACAAAGACAAAACTAATTGATGTTGTGTGTGCAAGTGATTTTTCTAGAAAAATTTTGTACAGAGAAAGGACTAAAGGAAGATTTGCAAGGAAGGAGAGTAGGAAATGAAGAAGATAAAAGAATAGAAAATGAGCTACAGATAGTTATGAAGGAATTGTGTCCTTGACTCTAATGCAATTACTAAATATAACATGGATCATATTATGGAGATAATAAATTCATTAAATTGGGTCGTCTATACGTCTTGCTAGAGGATGCTATAGAACTTCAGGTTTAGTAAATAATAAACCCGAAGCCCAATTAGATGGATCCTACAAGGTCACACTTACACAATCCGGATCAATAAAATAATGACCTAGAGCCCATGTAGGACTCTAGGGGTGGCCGGCCAAGGAGAAAGAAAAGGAGAGGACTCCTAACCTAATTAGTTCCTATAATTAGGTATGGGGTGAGAAAATAACGTAGTCAGTTTTATTCTCTCATTATTTTCTCTCTCATCTTTTCTCTCTCTTCCAAAGCTACGTAATACTGCTCCAAGAAATAGAAGAGTCCCTCTTCCTTCCAACTAGCATTGGTGGAGCGTTGATCTGGATTCGTGGACCTAGTAGAGGAATCTCAATTGCGGTTCTATCTCCGGATCTCGAAGAGCTTTGTGGAAATCACGCGTCAAAGGTTAATTCTTAACTATTATGTGATCCTTGAATGTATATGCATGAGATCCTGTTTTAAGTGCTTATGAATATGATTCATGAAATTCCGCTTATAGTACTTATAATCTTACAGTGGTATCAGTTTTAGCCTCTTGCATATAATTTTAGGTCATAATAATTCGATTTATTTTGATGTGTTCATGACGAATTTTAATTTGATTAAGGGGAGGAATTGAATTATGGAATGAATAATTAATTGGAATTGATTAAATGGAGATTTAATTGCTTAATTTTTCAATATAAAGTGGCCGAATTTGTTGAAAATTCAACCCTAATTTTCGAAATTTAAATTCTGATTTTATTTCGAATATTAAGTTCATATTATTAATCTGATTTTCATGTTTAAATTTGTTTATGTATGAAAATTAATTCATGTGAAAAGAGTTTTATATGAATTAGAGATTAATTTATGTGAATAACCCTAAAATTAATTAAAATGGAGATTTTGATTTAATTTTCTGAATTATGCATAAAAAAGTTTATGTTTAATTTAATTAAGATCACTAAATTAATTTTACAAATGTTGTAATTTTAATTTCCTTCAACTAAATTAAAAAAAAAAAAAAACAATTGAGGGAGGAAGAGGAGCAGCCACGGCTGGTGGCTGTTCCGGTGGTCTGCCTTTTGGTGGTCGGCGAGGGTTAGCGAGAGTGCTGGCTGGGCAGTCGGCGAAGGCCGGTGGCTGCAGCAGCCACGCGTGCGCACACGACGTGGGCAACAGCGGGCTGATGGCTGGTGAGCGCTGGGCGCCTCTTGCCGGCGTCGGCTCGCGAGTGGGGTTGTCGGATATTACGGTGGTGCGACCTGGATGGCTGGCCGGAGTTCTGGCCGTGGCTGCAGTGCTGGCGTGGGAGTTGGGACTGGCAGCCTTGCTGCTGGTCTGGTCGTACTCCACGCTTCTTTCAAAAAAAAAAAAAATTTTTTTTTTTTGTTTTCTTTTAAAATTTCTGATAATTGGATTTGTTTTTGAAATTTTGTAAATCCTTTTGTTGAGAAAATTAAGCAAATTCCAATTATGTTAATTATGTTAATATTGACTGGGTCATAAAGTAATTCCATAATTTTATTCTTTAATCTAATTAAAATTAGTAGGCAAGATATTATAGGATAGAATCTTTAGGTGGTTAGGAATTACTTAAATATTTTATCTACTTGCTATAATTAAGAATATTTGATATTTTGATTGATGGCAAGAATAATATGTGATATTATGATGTGGCATTTTATATTTGATATAATTGCTATGAATGACTAGTATGGCCCAAATTTAAGTTAGAAAATACGATCTGCGTATCGTGATGTATTCTTGTAATTTAAATACGATCTGCGTATCGTTAAGTATTTTTGTAATTTATTTAATTTAGATATTATTTAAATTATTTTGATACTTATGTAATCCAAAGACGAGCCCATCAAGAGAAGGCCCATGGCTAAGATGGATGGAGATCCATAAAGAGTCCAAGGAGGAGCCCATGATGCTTAGTTCTTAGGATTAGGGGCCATGCTAGATCATATTTATTTTTTGCATTTTATTATTATGCTTATAAGTTTATTGTATGTTGGTTATCAATGCGCTAGAGTTCACTAATTCATAACAACATAATAAACTTAGGTCCCGCAAATATTAAGGTTAGCTTTTCCAAACATAAAGTGCTTATTAACCCTTAATTAATAGTAATAGGTCATGCCTCCGCAGGGTATTATCATTAATTTTGGGAGATAAGGTAAAATTGCGAATTTTACTACTTCGTTTGGTTGTCCTTAACAAAATCATCAAAAGCGTTTTGGGTTTTGAAGCAAGAGATAGTTAAGCATACGATGTTTACCAATCTAAACAAGAATTATAAATTGTTATAATTAGTAAAGGAGTTTACTTACCTTGAGAATGTAACGTTAAGATAAGGCCTCCGTCTGCTTAGTGTTGCATGTTGATAGGATCTTGTAATTACTTATTCAAATGGGACATTAAAATTGAATAGGTAATCAACCTAGAAACCTTTGCATGTTTTAGGTTGTTTTGTAAACATAATATTGAACTTTGCTTTTATTCTGTCTGTAGATACTATGTCTAACAACAACAACAACTCTGTTTTCAACATTCGTCCTTTCCTTGAAATGGACAGGCTGAATGGTGAAAATTTCATCAACTGGGAAAGAACCCTAAGACTCATATTGAGGTCTGAGGGTCGAGAGGATGTCTTAGAAACCCCACTTCCTGTGATTACTGATGAGTCGTCTGAAGCCGACAAACGTCGTGCTAAGCAGGCCAATGAGAGGTTTGTACCGATCACTAGCTTGATGATAGCAGCCATGGAGCCGGACCTCCAAAGGAGGTTCGAAACCAAGGATGCTTATACCATCATGCAAGAGCTGCGGGCTATGTTTCGAACACAAGCCCGAGTTGAGCGGTATGAGACTAATAGGGAGATACTAGAATGTCACATGAAGCCGGGTCAAGCTGTTGGCCCCCATGTTTTCGCTATGATGGGTCTTTTCGAAAACATGGAACGACTTGGATTCCCTTACAGGGTTGAGTTGGCTACTGACATTATTCTCCACTCATTGCCTGACAGCTTCAATTAGTTCAGGATGACCTTCAACATGAATGAGTCTGAAAAGACTTTGCAAGAGCTGCACGGGTTGTTGGTCAATGCTGAGAGGAATATCCCTAAAGAACCAAAGAAAGAGGTTCATGGTTCAGAAGGGAAAGGGTTTTAAGAAGAAATGGGCAGGAAAGAAGAAGGACAAAGGCAAGCAAGTTGCCGTTGTTGCTGAAAAACCTAAGCCAACCGCCAAGCCAAAGGTGGCCGCGGAAAGCAAGTGCTTCCATTGTCACAAGATAGGACACTGGAAGAGGAACTGCCCTCTATACTTGGAAGAAAAGAAGTCTGGGGCTTCCACTTCAGGTATATTTGTTATAGAAATCAATATGACTTCTACTTCTTTATGGGTATTGGATACCGGCTGTGGTTCTCACATAGTTAATGATGTGCAGGGACTAAAAAGAAGTAGGAGGCTGGCAAAGGGCGAGGTTGAGCTTCGCGTTGGAAATGGAGCACGGGTTGCTGCACTTGCCATAGGAAGCTATAGTCTGCATTTGCCATCTGGCTTTGTTTTAGAATTGAATAATTGTTATTTTGTTCCTTCTATAACTAAGAACATAATTTCCGTTTCTATATTGGATTCTGAAGGGTTTTGTTTTGAAATTAAGAACAAATGTTGTTCTATTTCTTACAATAATATGTTCTATGCTAGTGCTAAATTGATAAATGGCTTATATGTGCTTGATAGGTCATTAGAAGTCTATAACATAGATAGCAAGAAACAAAAATCAAATGAATCAAACCTAACCTACATTTGGCATTGTCGAATGGGTCATATAAACCAAAAGCGCATCCAAAAGTTACAACAGGATGGTATTCTTCCATCATTTGATTTTGAATCATTTGATGTATGTGAATCATGCTTGATGGGGAAAATGACAAAGTCACCAGTTTCTTGGAAAGGGTGAAAAGGCCAGCGATCTCTTGGGCCTCATACATACAGATGTTTGTGGTCCTATGAGCACAAAGGCAAGGGGAGGGTTTAATTACTTCATTACCTTCACTGATGATTTGAGTAGATATGGGTATGTCTACTTAATGAAACATAAGTCGGAATCTTTTGATAAATTCAAAGAGTTCCAGAATGAAGTACAAAATCAACTTGGTAAGACAATTAAAGCACTACGATCCGATCGTGGTGGCGAATATTTGAGCCAAGAGTTTAATGATCATTTGAAGGGTTGTGGAATTCTTTCACAATTGACTCCACCAGGAACACCGCAGTTAAATGGTATATCTGAAAGGAGGAATCGGACCTTATTGGATATGGTTCGATCAATGATGAGTCGTGCTGATCTTCCGATTTCTTTTTGGGGATATGCTCTCGAAACAGCTGCACACACACTAAACAGGAGCCCGCCAAAGGCTGTGGAAAAGACTCCATATGAGTTATGGAATGGAAAAACTCCAAACTTGTCTTTTCTTAAGATCTGGGGATGTGAGGTCTATGTAAAACGTTTACTTTTAGACAAACTTGCACCCAAGTCAGATAAATGTCTCTTTGTGGGATACCCAAAAGAGACAAGGGGTTATTACTTCTATAACCGTCAAGAGAACAAAGTGTTTGTTGCTCGTGATAGTGTCTTTCTTGAAAAGGAATTTGTTTCTAGAAAGACAAGTGGGAGTAAAATAATTCTCGAAGAAATTCGAGATGAGCAACAATTGGACGTGGTTCACACCATGTCAGAGACGGCCCGACAAGACGAAAGTCTAGTTCAGGAGATGACGTATTCAACGCGTGAACCTCCTACCGTCCCACTTGAATCTAATTCAAGCGAAGATCTTCAAGAAGTTGAAGAGAACATTTCTCTTGATGCTCAGGCCCCATGTAGGTCTATTAGAGAAAGGATTCCAAACAAGTGGTTGGTTGATTTCCTGTTAACTGAAAACTCTGAAATTATGATTTTGGAGAATTCAGAACCTACTACCTACAATTGGACGTGGTTCACACCATGTCAGAGACGGCCCGACAAGACGAAAGTCTAGTTCAGGAGACGACGTATTCAACGCGTGAACCTCCTACCGTCCCACTTGAATCTAATTCAAGCGAAGATCTTCAAGAAGTTGAAGAGAACATTTCTCTTGATGCTCAGGCCCCACGTAGGTCTATTAGAGAAAGGATTCCAAACAAGAGGTTGGTTGATTTCCTGTTAACTGAAAACTCTGAAATTATGATTTTGGAGAATTCAGAACCTACTACCTACAAACAAGCTTTGACGAGCCCAGACTCTGAGAAATGGCTTGAAGCCATGAAATCCGAGTTAGACTCCATGTCTGAGAATAAAGTTTGGACCCTGGTCGACTTGCCTGATGGGGTTAACCCTATTGGATGCAAGTGGGTGTTCAAATTGAAAACAGACAAAGATGGGAATGTCTATGTCTATAAAGCAAGACCGGTTGCAAAAGGATTCGGACAAATTCATGGTATAGACTATGATGAGACCTTTTCTCCAAGTAGCAATGCTTAAGTCAATTCGGATACTTTTAGCGATTGCTTGCATTTTATGATTATGAAATTTGGCGAGATGGATGTCAAAACAAGCATTCTTGAATGGGTTCTTGAATGAGGATGTGTACATGACACAACCCGAGGGTTTTGAGGATCCGGAAAATCCTAAAAGGGTTTGCAAGCTTCGGAGATCCATTTATGGATTGAAGCGAGCATCTCGGAGGCTGGAATCTTCGATTTGATGAGGCAATCAAGAAATTTGGTTTCATCAAAAGCGAAGAAGAGTCTTGTGTTTACAAGAAGTTTAGTGGGAGCAACTTAGTCTTCTTGGTATTGTATGTGGATGACATACTACTCATGGGAAATGACATACCAATGCTTGAGTCGGTCAAGGAATGGTTGAAAAGTTGTTTCTCTATGAAGGACCTTGGAGAAGCCGAGTACGTATTGGGAATTAAAATCCATAGAGATAGGTCTCGAAGGATGATTGGACTAAGTCAAGAAACTTATATTGATAAAGTTCTTGCAAGGTTCAACATGGAAAACTCGAAGAGAGGATTCATTCCCATGTCACATGGCATATCGCTTAGCAAGAGTCGGTGCCCGACCGAGCCCGATGAGTTGAAGCGAATGAGTAGCATACCTTATGCTTCGGCTATAGGGTCTATCATGTATGCCATGATAAGTACTCGACCGGGATGTTGCATATGCCTTGAGCATGTGTAGCGAGGTTCCAAGCAAATCCAGGGGAAGCACATTGGATTGCGGCTAAGAGCATCCTTAAGTACTTGAGAAGAACTAAAGGCATGTTCTTAGTCTATGGAGGTGAAAGTGAGTTGGTTGTTAAAGGTTATACCGATGCGAGCTTCCAAACCGACGAGAGATGATTACCGCTCTCGGTCGGGGTACGTCTTTTGTCTAAATTGAGGAGCGAGTGAGCTGGAAGAGCTCAAAGCAAAGCACTTGTAGCGGACTCTACGACGAATCGGGAATATTTAGCGGCGGTTGAAGCGGCTAAAGAAGCAGTTTGGATAAAGAAGTTCTTGACGAATTGGATATCATACCTAGTGCTCTGGAAGGGATTGAGTTGTTACGTGATAACAATGGTGCTATTGCGCAAGCAAAAGAACCGAGATCACATAACAAATCCAAACATGTAATGAGGAAGTATCACCTCATTAGGGAGATTGTTGACGGGGAAGGATGTCGGGATCCGCAAAGTTCACACGGATGAGAATGTGGCCGATCCGCTCACTAAACCACTACCTCAACCCAAGCATGAGTGTCACGCTAGGGCTATAGGCTTAAAGCAAATGTTAGAGTGGCTTTAGATTGTACTAGGTTTAGAGAAACTTATTACAATGTAGAGACATGGTTTTGCTATTTTATGTTTATGAGAAATAAAAATCTTATCTTATTTAATTTTGGTTTGGTATTAAATAAAATGTCCAAAATATATCTTGAATTCAATGGTTTTGTCAAATATGTGATTTGATGAATGAAACACCATAAGTGAACAGAATTCATAGAATATCATAGTTCCTAATCTAAGTCGTTAAATTGGACATAAATGACTTATTAAAGGATTAGCATATAAGATCGATTGATAGCGCCGTTTCATGGGCTATGGGAACATGGAGATGTTTAGTCAATCATATGGACATGTATAGTTGATACATGGTCGAACAGACCTACTTAGAAGTTTCTATAACTTCGTAATTATATTAGTGGATTCCTAAGACATGAGTGGAACACTACTTAGCCTAATGATTGGTATAACTTTGATATCTTGTCAAACGTCATGCCGTAAAAGGGGACTATAAAGGCAGTGTTCGGGTTGTGCTAAAAGTTGAGTGGGAGTTTTGGTTGCCACAAGATTGAAAAGTCCTCCTATATGAGATAGGATGGGTGTCTTGGCCCCTTGGAGAGTGAAAATTGAAAAATGCATGGCCGTGCTCAAATGGATTATATGATGATCATTTGTTTGTCAATTTGAACTCGGATTTCAAGGATTAATTTGAAGACTAGTATGGATGACATAGAAATATGATCATACTATCAAATTGGACACTAAGAGACTTAAGGAATTTGAAGATTGCACACTCGTCTCGGACAAGTGGGAGATTGAAGGAATTGTGTCCTTGACTATAATGCAATTACTAAATATAACATGGATCATATTATGGAGATAATAAATTCATTAAATTGGGTCGTCTATACGTCTTGCTAGAGGATGCTATAGAACTTCAGGTTTAGTAAATAATAAACCCGAAGCCCAATTAGATGGATCCTACAAGGTCACACTTACACAATCCGGATCAATAAAAGAATGACCTAGAGCCCATGTAGGACTCTAGGGGTGGCTGGCCAAGGAGAAAGAAAAGGAGAGGACTCCTAACCTAATTAGTTCCTATAATTAGGTGTGGGGTGAGAAAATAACGTAGTCAGTTTTATTCTCTCATTATTTTCTCTCTCCTCTTTTCTCTCTCTTCCAAAGCTACGTAATACTGCTCCAAGAAATAGAAGAGTCCCTCTTCCTTCCAACTAGCATTGGTGGAGCGTTGATCTGGATTCGTGGACCTAGTAGAGGAATCTCAATTGCGGTTCTATCTCCGGATCTCGAAGAGCTTTGTGGAAATCACGCGTCAAAGGTTAATTCTTAACTATTATGTGATCCTTGAATGTATATGCATGAGATCCTGTTTTAAGTGCTTATGAATATGATTCATGAAATTCCGCTTATAGTACTTATAATCTTACAAGTTAGGCACTGTTGAATGTGTACTGTACTTTTAGGGAAAAAATGAAGGGAACAATTTAAAATTTTCGAATTTTTTCCTTCAATAATGCAAAGGTGGGTTTTAATTCCTAAAATATGTCCAAGTGCAAATTAATTCCCTGCGTACCGTCCACGTAGGATGGCACGCGAGAAAATTAATTTTTTTTTGTTTTTGCCCAAGTAAACCGCTACTACGAATAGCGGTTTACTTTAAAATAAACCGCTACTCTAAGTAGCGGTTAATTAAAGTAAACCGCTATCTAGAGTAGCGGTTTATGAATATAAACCGCTACTCTAAGTAGCGGTTCTATGTGGAGCACAACTCAAACTCTGGCATATATAAACCGCTTTTACGAATAGCGGTTATGTAGACACAAGCCCCAGACAGTTCTGCTTCCCCATAACTGGCCAAAATGCCAGAAACATTACAAAAAAAAGCTCTCAACCTGCAATTCTAGCACCAAATTTCATCCAACAACACCAAGTTTATCCACACATCAATCACCAAACACCAAGTTCATCCACATTCTAATTTATCCAAGAATTTCTTAATTACGAAGGAAGATTAAGAAAATATGTCAATCACAAACATAGTTTAAAATGTAACATAGTGTTAAGTAACTATAAAAACAGTAAATGAAAGTGCTAAGCCCCCCTCTTCTTCTTTTGTGAAGGTCTATATGAACTAGGTGTGGTCTCATTAGACTCTGCAATAGCATCAAGAGAAGATGGAGTGGTGGCGGAACGTCGTCGGTAGGTCCTCTGACAGACTGAAGGCGAAAGCAAAGGTGTCGTGGTAGATGTATGGGCAGCAGACATAGAAGATGTAGAAGTCGATGTATGTGCAGCAGAAGTAGGCACGCCCTGTGTAAGATGTGGCCATGTCCAGCACGGCCAACAGCATCAATACACAGTCCCCTCATGGTCTGCATTGTCTGTGCATACAACTGGTGCCCCATATCTGGAGGCAATGACTCAGCAGCCTCTAGTACAGTACTGCACCTATAAGCAACATCAGATAAAGTATGTGCCTGCATAGAAAGAAAAATATACATTATATAGTCGGATAAATAAAAGTATAACTACAAATCATGGAACTTACCAGCAATATATCTGCAAAAGCAGGCTGATAATGTGTAGAAGGAGGTCGCCTCAATGGATCTTTCATGCGTAACCTCGTGATGCGACGATACCATATCATATACTCCTCAATGGCATGAGTACGACCACTAAATGGAGTGCCCTGAACAACACGTCTCTCGTGCTCATCCCACTGCGCTATGTAAGGTCGATGTCTGAGCGAATAATTCTTGTTCTTCGACCTTCGATCTATGCCATGAAGGGCTGTGCTCGTATCACAAGGTGCTGGAATCATCTGCTCGAATCCAAACTGGCGCATAACTTGATCAGGAAAATGAAACTCCACAATGTCGAAACAAATAAGTGGAGCCAATGTGCGCCATACATATCGATCAGCTCGACATATAGCAGGTAACAACTTGAGTCTCGCATCAGTATATAGCTGGCAAGTCATCTACAAAGAAAGAATGTTGCAAATATTAGGCATGTGAGAGATGTCTACTAATGTATATAAGTTAGGCATGTAAGACCCTATGTACCTGCTCGTCCGTCTGATGGTCAAGTGCATCCCTGTAGTAAGAAAGTCCACTTGTTAAGTGGGACCTAGTGAGGTGTACCCGAAGCCAACTGAAAAGAAATACACATTAATATCCTTCTAAAAAATGAAACTAAATAATGTCAACAAATGTGAGACACTGCATATTACATGACAGCTAATGGGTCAACCCCCAGAACATGCTGAGAGCCTAAGATAGGAACACCATCGTCAAACTGTGCAGGTGGGTCCCGCAACCTCGAAATCCGAGGTCTGCCGATGTGTATGTGCTCCCATGCCCAAAGCTGTAACAACAACACAGGTCCACCTAACTCCCTCGCACCCCTCTATGATGCTCAACATAGTTGTCAATATAAGTATGCAAGGGTCGCACTACCCCAGTTATATGTCCCTGCTACGTCGAGATCAGCCAAAAGCGGGAGATAAATCACCTGGACTGTATCTCCACTCTTGTCAGCAAAAAGAATGGACCCCATCAATACAAGAATGTAAGCCCTTGCGAATCTATGTACTATCACCTCATCAGCATCGTTCGGCAACAAGAAAAACTGAAGCCGAAGCCATGTTAACCTCAAAGACGAACCCTGGAGAACTTTGGGATCGTTCTCCGGAGTGGTGGGCCAAATCCCTAACAACTCGTGCACTACTGCAGCCTAATTACCCTCGCCTGAACCAATAACAGGTGGCCCGTGCACTCTGAGTCCAAGGATAACAGCGACATCTTCAAAAGTAATCGTCGCCTCCCCGACAGTCAAATGAAAGGTATGTGTCTCCAACCTCCATCGCTCCACTAATGCCGTCAGAAGTGGTCGATCAATCTCCAAACCTCCCCCTACCAAACGATGTATGCCGAGAAAACCAACACGCTCAACATACCGAAGAACCCTATCGTGAACCTCCCAGTCATGAGTGAGACTATGATGATGCAACCGACACGATAATACCGTGTCCGCTACTCCCCTCCAGACATCCTCACTCTGATGCTTGTCCTGGAGGGTGAGAACGCTGAGATCAGTGGGACCGGGAAAGCTGGACTGCACCATCAGACCTAAGAACAAATAAAAAACAAAAAAGGTTAGTAACACAATGACGACTATGATAATAATATAAATTTATGTATTTTTCTAAAAATTAGATTTACCCAGATGTTCCTTCATCGTTCTTATTAGGACATCTTTGCTTATTGTGTCCCGAAACCTTACAAATGCTACATCTATATTTGTCGGGTCTATCAGTTGCATCCATTTCATTTTGTATTCGAGTGGACCTCGGACGTCCAGCTCCACGCTTTAGCCTCTCATCAGCTATAATTCTCGGACCATAATATGGAGAACAATTATGCATATTAGGCACAGGCTTGAAATAGGACATATAAGTAGATCGATACTCGGTAGTCATAAAAGAAGCGTCCACAAAACAATTATGAATGAATACGACTTAGTCATGATTGCACGCAACCTCCATGGACAGTGACACACTTCCTTTCTGGCACATTCAATGACATACTTTGTGGGCTCTGACTCTAACACCCGAAACACCTGGTTTCTAGAGATCGACCATGCTTTCACAATATTCTTTAACTGCTGCAATAAGGCAAACTCTCTATCTCAAATTCAGAAGCCACATTCAATGAACCATTGCATTTCCAAGTCATCCATGCATCTATTAACCTTTGATCAACTTCGTCAATTCTGAGCCAATCTTGTGAAGGAACACCAGACTTTATTGCCTTGTCAGTTGTTTCCTTGCATCATCGTCCTCCTCCCTATCAGAATCCACATGCTCCTCCTCATTTCCCAAAAAATCAACATCATTTCGATGTAGAGTATCGAGATGGAATGTGGATGGTATGTAGGGAGACGAACCAGGAGAACTAAACTCATTCATGTGCTCATTGACATAATGTAGGTCTGACAACATGCTAGTAAATGATTCAAATTGCATACTAGGAGCTGATGCCGGTACCTCCATGCTATCCCTAAAGTCCATTGTAGGTACATAACCCACATTACTTTGGACATTACTTTGGAGATTTATCTCCTTGGGAACTTGTTCAATGTACACCTCTATTGCCATGGTTGACGTTTGTGTCACTGAAAGCCACATAGCACTTAGTGACTCGTCATCCTCTAGTGCAATTGGCACATATTTCCCCGGCATCGGATATCTCATAAACAATTTCAGTTTCACATACATACGATCACAGCCAACAACGTCATATATCCTATTCAAAATCTCTTGAAACATCATACCAGAATTGATGAACAAATTTTTTTTCCTTCCACCTCTATACACAATATCAACGTCATTTTGAGATAGTTCACCATTCCAATAAAGGTATAAAGGATATTTAGGTTGTTCCATATTCTACATACAAAAAACATAATGTTAAAGTTATTCTTGTTCTACACATTCAAACAATATGAACACCATTCTTCACCTATACTAGGAGCATGTGCAACCTAAACACAACAATTCATGCAAAATCAACCATCACAAAATGCTCAACACCATTTTTAACCAACCAATATCAGCAATATATCACCTTTCAATTCATGCAAAATCAACCATCACAAAATGCTAAATCATGCAAAATACTAGATTAAACTAATCAAACCAAACAATTGCCATCTAACAACAGTTACAAAGCTAAAATACATAACAAATATGACATGCTAAGCAAATTAAATTAAAAAAAACACAAAAAAAAAAAATAAACTCACCTGGGCGACGGTGGCCTGCTGTTGGTGGCGCGGCTGGCGACGATGTCACTCGGCTGGCGTCAGTTGCGCGGCGACGATGGTCCTTGCTGGCTGAGCGACGGTGGGCGACGATCGACGGTGGTGCTGTGGGGGATGGTGGGCGACGGTGTCAGTCGGAAGAGAGAGAGGGAGAAAAAAAATTGAGAGAATGAAATCGTGGAAGGTGAGAAATTGGGAAACCTAGGTGTGATTTGGGGATTTCAGTGAACGTAACCGCTACTTCAAGTAGCGGTTTAATTTTCTAATAACCGCTATATGAAGTAGCGGCTTATTAGAGTAAACCGCTATTCGTATTAGCGGTTTTACATAAGTAGAAAAAAAAAATTCTCGCGTGCCGTCCTACGTGGACGGTACGCAGGGAATTAATTTGCACTTGGGCATATTTCAGGAATTATAACCCACTTTTGCATTATTGAAGGAAAAAATTCTAAAATTTTCATCCCATTAAAAATGAGCCATGATAAATCTCTAACCGGTAGAGATTTAGAAACATCTAACATCCATGTGGCAGCACACAAGTGGCACACATGTCATGATATTGTTTGTCTAAAAAAATTACTTATGCAATTTTTAAACTTGTATATCTCAAAAAATATGTTTAAAAAAAATAAAAAAATATACCAATATTCACTAGTAGAATAATTGCTTATTGTTGCGGTGATATTGCTACGGTTTTACCCATACGCAGCAATATATCACGTAAAAAGAAAAGGTAAAATATAAAATAAAGATATTGCTGCGGTTTCGACAAAAAACTGCAGCAATATAGTTTCAACAGAAAATTTTTGAAAAAAAATTGACTTTTTGACTAGATATGTTGCTGTGGTTTCAGGCAAAAACCGCAGCAATATATTAAAATAATATTAAAAAAATAAAATTTTAATATATTGCTCCGGTTTTTACAAAAAACCGCAGCAATATCCCCATTTCTTTTAATATAAGACACGGTGCAACTAGGGTTCAATTGATCCCCATTTTTTTTTTTTAACCAACCGTCCTCACTCATTCTTCTCCCTCCCTCCTCACTCATTCCTCCTCATTTTTTCATATCTCACCACCACCACGGGTTCAATTGATCTTTCGGCCTTCTCCCGTCCTCAACACCACCACCACCTCCACCTCTTTCGTCCTTCTCTACCACCTCTTGCCGTTATCATTCCTCATTTTTCAGAAACGCGCTCCGACGAGTTTGCCGTCGATGAATTCGGCCCTTAGGTCTCTCGCCGTCGGCCTTGCTGGTCCTTCCTTCCAAACAACGAGAAACGCGCTGAAGACGAGTTTGTTCGACGTGGTCCACACGACCTTTCAAGCTTCGCCCGTCGCCGTCGCTCGTTCAAGCTTCGCCCGTCGTGGCTCATTCAAGCTTCGCTCGTCGTGGGTTTCGAAAAACGAGATCCGGTTCTCAAGGGTTGATTTTTCTCGGTTTTTTTTCGTTTTTCTTTTTTTTTCGTTCTTTAGATCTGTTTGTGATTTTTTGTTTTAGGATTTTTTTTTTTGATTTTTTTCGTTTTTTAGATCTGTTTTTAGATTTTTTTTGTTTTAGGATTTTTTTTTATTTTTTTCGTTTTTTAGGTCAGTTTCTTATTTTTTTATTTTTATTATAATTTTTGTAATTAGTCATTAAGTTGTAATAGTTGTTTTTTTTTCATTTTACTTTTTGATCTTTTGTATTATTTATGTAATTAGGTTTTTTAGCTTTATATATTAATGAAATTCATGTTATTTAATTTTTAGTTTGTCTGCGAATTTGGTGGATAGTGGATGGGTTAGTTGCATGGTTTTAATCTTTCAAATTAAATTGCGAAATTCCAAAAAAAAAATTTTTTACCTGTATCAGGACCTATTGCTGCGGTTTCTAGCCAAAACAGCAGCAATACGTTGTACGTTTTTAATAAAAATTAAATATATTGCTGCGGTTTTGGCAAGAAACAGCAGCAATATGTTCAAATATTGCTGCGGTTTTAAACCGCAGCAATATATTAATTACCTATTGATGCGCCCTTTATTGCTGCGCAGCGAAAACCGCCGCAATAGGCCACTTAATGACCGCAGCAATAAACAATTATTCTACTAGTGATTCATATATTTTTATTCTCTACAAATAGACATCAATTTTGATATAATTTCATCATATTTTTGTTTTACCCTTCTCTAACCATTATAATACAAACACTCTGTTTATACACAAACACTATATGTTGTTTGTGCATACAATATATGTTGTTTGTGTATCAACATATGTTGTTTGTGTATAAACAAATAGTGTTTGTGTATAAACATATAGTGTTCGTATTATTTTTTCAAACACATCTGTTTGTACACAAACACTATCAGGGGCAGATCCATGATTCCGGATCAGGGGTAGCGTAACTTTACATTACTAGAAACTCAAAAAAAAAAAAAGTTTGTAATTACTAAATTCAAAATGTTACAAAATCCAAATACAACCTTGAAATCAATAATAAAAGAAAATTACAATTGTTCACGTCGGGTTCTCAAATTTTGGAACCGATTTACAATCGCATCAACTTCTACATCACAAAACAAATCTTTCTCAAGAAAAGTAACTAAACAATCATCTAGCTTGAGATATCCCTCCCTTGTTTTCTCTTCATGATTCTGAAATATAGATTTCTCATTCACTAATCATCCATTCCCACAATTACAATAATAAACTAACAAATTCCACGAATTCCCAATTTCAACAACATATGATATGATATATCACTCCCAAATTTCCACATATTCAAGAACATGTGAAATATCACTCCCAAATTCCACAAATTCAATTATTCAATAACATATCATTCCCAAATTCACTAGCAATCAAAATTCACAACTACAATAGAAATTTCAGCCCAACTGACAATAAAAAATGACAACAATCAATCAAAATTCAAACTAACAATCAAAATTGCAACCCAACTAACAATCATACTTCACAACAATCACAATTAACCATCGAAATTCAGCCTAACATTCAAAATTCCAACTAAACCAGCACAATATTCAATCGTTATTCGTTGGGTAAATAAGTTACCTAAACAGCGAACGCTGACTTGAAGTCTTCAACAGTTGAACGGACTGTCGCATGTCGGTCTGTCGGAAACTCGGAGTCTCGGACTGACTTCAATCGTCGACGATTTACAAGACATAGCAAAACTGCCATTAGAGAGGAAAGAGAAAGAAAGTTAAGGAAGGACTAAGAAAATTTAGGAATCATGAAATTTAGGGCTAGATTTATCTTCTAACAATCAAAGTTAAGAGGAGACTCAAATTTAGGGCTAGATTTATCTCATATTACAATTTAGGGCTAAATTTATCTCATATTACAATTGCGATCTCCGAGAGCGTGAGTTTGAGAGAGTGAAAATTGTCAAATGAAACGGCGCTGGAAGTTTTAGGTTTTGCGATTTTTTCGATTTTTTTTTTAAAAAAAAACAGGGGTAGCACAGTTACCACGTGGCTCTGCCACTGACCACTATATGTTGTTTGTACACACAATATATGTTGTTTGTGTATAAACAAATAGTATTTGTGTATAAACAGATAGTGTTCGTATTATTTTTTCTACATATCTAAATAATAGTTAGAGAAGGGTAAAATAAAAATATGATGAAATTATATCAAAATGGATGTCTATTTGTAGAGAATAAAAATATATGAATCTTGGTATTTTTTTATTTTTTTTAAAACATAATTTTTGGGATATACAAGTTTAAAAATTGCAAAAGTAATATTTTTTTGACAAACAATATCATGACATGTGTGCCACTTCTGTGCTGCCACATGGATGTTAGATGTTTGCTAAATGTCTACCGGTTAGACATTTATCATTCCTCATTAAAATTATGGCGCAAGCAGGTGAAATCAAATTGCATGTGGCCTAGACTGATAGATGAAAGTACTTTTAAAAAAAAAAAAATTTTTAAAGGAAAAATGAACACCAACAGTCCCAACTATGGACCATCTTTCATAAAAGGTCCCAACTATTGAAAATCCAAGAACGGTCCCAACTATTGCATCAATATTCCAAAAATGGTCCTGATTACCAGGTAACCTGTTATAACAGGTTAAATGAGATCACGTGCAAGTCACATGATCTGTTTAATGATTTTTTAATTATTTCCTTTTTTCCCCTTTTTTGTTTGACTTTTTATAAAATTTTCATTTTATCCTTTTTTTTTTCAACCCACCTACCCCCACCCAGCCAGACCCATCCACCCACACCACCCCTACCCCCACCCCCAAACCCACCCCAAAAACCCCCCAAACACCACCCTCACTCCCACCCAAATCCACGCCCAAACCCCCATCCCACCCTCACCAGCCCATGATCCCACCCCCCCACCCAAACCCCACAACCACCGTGTCGCCGCACCGCCCACAACCACCCCCACTCATCTACACCCACCTTCACCCAACTCCCACGTACACCTCGAAATCTCCACCAAACCCCAAAACACCAACCACCCCTAAACACCACCCTAAAACCCCAACCAATCCGAAAACCAACCACCTTGAAACCCCAATCAACCGAAACCAACCACCCCAAAACCAACCACCCCGAAACACCACCAACTCGAAACCAACCACCCCTAAACACCACCCTAAAACCCCAACCAATCCGAAAACCAACCACCTTGAAACCCCAATCAACCGAAACCAACCACCCCAAAACCCCAATTAACCGAAACCAACCACCCCGAAACCCCAACCACCCCGAAACTAACCACCTCGAAACTCCAACCACCATAAAACCAACCACCTCGAAACCCCAACCACCCTCGAAAACTCCATAAACCACCCCCAAAACACAACCAACTATCCCAAAACACCACCTTGCCCATCCACCCAAAGCCCGAAACACCCGACCTCCAAAACCCACACCCACCTCCAAAACCCATAACCTCGATTTTGTGGGTTGTGGCAGTTTTCAGTGAGAGAAAGAGGGGTGATGTTGTTAGAGGTAGTAGATGAGAGAGAAGAGTTGTGATGGGCAGTGATTAGGGTGGTGATGGGGAGATGATGGGCGATGCTGGGTGGTGCTGAACACAAGGTGGGTGGTTGTTGGTGGATGAAGGGAGGAGATCAGATGATGCCGATGATGATGGTTGATGGCATGGAGGAGAGAGAAGATGAGGGGTGATGTTGGGTGAAAGGAAGAGAGAGAAATAAGAAGTGAAAAAATAAAATAAAAAGGTTTATTAAAACCTCAAAAAAAAATAAAAGAGAAATAAAAAAATCAAGTTTTACCTACAACAGCAGGTAAGCCGGTCAATGGGACCGTTTTTGGAAGATTAGGTTGATAGTTCGGACCTTTTGTGGATTTTTCATAGTTGAGACCTTTTATGGAAGATGCTCCATAGTTGGGACTGTTGGTGTTTATTTTTCCTTTTTTAAAAGTTACTTCCTTCATTTTCTTTTAAATGCAATATACCTTATTGGTACGTATTTTGAGGAAGTGGTTATAAGCAATGTAAATGGACAAATTAATTAAAATAATTTATACACGTAATACTTAACCCTTCTATAATCTCGGTGTTCAAATTATTTTGATAAAGTCCCTCGTTTACCTACTCTAATCAACACCTAAAAATGCGTGTTGTATTTAAAAGAAAACATAGGAAATACTATTTTCTATACTTACCCTTAGTGGGGACCAAATCAAACTCACTACACTCTTGTTAAACTTCGTGCATAGACTCAAGTTGCAACTATTATCAAAAGGAGAAAGTATATATCAAATTTTGACTTTTAAAAATTACTGTAGAAAATGATTCACACAATTTCCTTTTCTTTTAATGTGACTTCCGACTAGAGGTGTCAAAAATTGGGCCGACCCACTGGTGAACCTGCATCCGACCCATACCCAACCTGTTCCGAGCTGAGAGTGGAAGGTTGAAAAGCCGACCCATTCCGACCCAGTGTCAACTCGTGTCCAGTTGTACCCATGAAAATGAAAACCCAAACTGATCTAGGCCGACCCAAGTTGTACTCATGAAGTATGACCCAAACCCAACCTGTTTTCGACCCAGACCTAACCCGCACCCAACTTCACCAGCAAATGGCCCAGTTAGACCCACCCAATTACTACCCGACGCTACACGACCAAATTACTATCCTACCCAAATAGAACCCGACCCATATACTACACGACCTAAATCCAACCCGACCCAAGGCAACCAGACCCAAAACCATTCTAACCCAAAGCCACCCGACCCAACCATGATTATTTATGACTTTGGGTTTGCTAACTTGAATACATTGATAGAAATTCTTAATCTTTTGAATATTTACTAAAAAAATAAACAACGAAATAGTGAGTAGGAAATTAGAAATTAAAATTTTGCATTGAGCTTTAGATCTTTGATCAAATAGAGAAGTGAATATTAACTAAAAATCTTATATTCATAAACTTGAATAGTTGATTCACTTAAATGTTTACAAAATATAAATTATTTATAGTTTTACCACTATAACATATAAATACTAAAACTGTAGAGCTGTCAGTTTGGTTGAAAATTGATTGGTGAACTGCAAACTAATAGCCAACTGATGAACTAAAGTGACCCACAACTGAAAAGTGAAATAACCAAAAACCAACTGCTTAAAGTGAACTAGAACTTAACTGAACTGAAATACAAACCGAACATAAACTAAACTGAAATTAATTGCTTCAAAAACTGCTTTAAACTGAACCGAAATGAATTTAAACTGAACTGAAATCAACTAAAAATTGTTTTAAACTGTTCTTAACCAAACTAAACCGAACCAAAACTATATTAAAGTAAACCAATAAATGTTTTAAATTGTTTTCAATTGCAATAAATAATAATCTATCTTAGGGCTTGTTCGATATAATTTTTTATTTTTAGTTTCAAGTTTTCTAAAAACTAAAAACTAATTTAATTTATAGTTTTAAGTTTTCTCAAAACTATAATAAAACCATACATTTGAATATTGATGCATGTTGCTCGACATTAAAGTTTAGACTATTGACATACTCCATATAGACCATATTGGTCAATTCTCCTATACTATACATTTCACCTCCATAAGTGCCACTTGCCTAATCATCTCTATAGTTTTGACATCTGTAAACTACTCTCAAAAAAATGAAAAAAAGAAAAAAAAAAAAAACGAAAAGGCATAAAGCCATTGGAGGATCTCATGAAAGTAAATACCTTTCTCTAGCTATTCTTTGATTTCTATAATACTAGTTTACAATATTTGCTACCTTCAACAAAATTAAGCTAATTAAATTACAACCCCAAAAAAAAAAAAAAACAGACGAGTATTGTATATATGTAGAACTTTCACCCCAAAATCAACATAGAAGAAGCAGTATTTGCCGAAAGTGATGAGCAAAAGAAAACAATAACGGTAGACGAGATTTGATAGGAGCAGACAGATTTTCAGATAAGCAAAGCAAGAAAAGACCAAATTGATGATGTATAATCAAGATGAAGAGAGAATAAGTGATTTCATGTATATATTTGGTTTAACATTCCTCAATTCCAATTTCAGATATCAAAATTCAAAGATAACAAAGAATAATAAAAAACTAAAAACAACTAGAACTGCATATTAGTAAAACCCAAACAAAATTAACAATACATCCATTTCATATTTAACATTCAATTTGCATTTACATTGAATTTTGAAAACCAAAGAACCGTTTTCCTCCCTTTCCTCTTCATGACATTTTCTTTCTCCTTTGACTCAGAGATAATATTTGAGTATTGTTTGCTAATTGCTTCTGATTATGGTGGGGAAAATGGGTTTTGGGGGAGGTGGGTTTATATAGGGAGGAGAGAGAGAGCGCGGTTTTTTTAAATTTTCGATTTTTGGTTTTGGAGGGATTTGTTTCATTATATTGTTTGATTTGGTTATCAATAAACTGGAGCCGTGGATGTGGTTCAATCTGACAGTGGAAAATATCGATTCGTGAACATCTTCATTTGTTGTTTGAGACCGTTGATGGATTTCATCTAATGGTTGTGTATTTGTGCTTAGCCGAAGTAAAAGCTCAGCAGAAGGTTCACTATAAAAAGGAATATAAATTTTAGTATTTAGTATTGTTTTAGTATTGTATTATTATTATTATTATTATTATTATTATTATTATTATTATTTTATTAATTACTAGTATATATATTATAATTATTACTATATTATTTATGAGTATAAGTATCAGTATTGGTATTAAGAACCCTTCTTTTTAACTTATTTTTATTTATCTAAATTTATCAAAACTTGTCTGAATTTATTAGATCTTATTTGAACTTATGTGTCCTTATCCAAACTTATTTTGAACTTATCTAAACTTACAAGACCTTATTAGTCCTTATCTAAATATATATGAACTTTTTTGTTATAATAGAAATAAGGTGAAATTAAAATAACAAATCAAATTATTACTATTACATTGTTACTATTGTTACTATTATCATCATCATCATCATGCTTATAGTAATCGAGTCATTGATATAAATCCAATAACTGATCGTATATTCGTAGTAGTTAATACTTATAATACTCATTATTATTATCGTTAGTTATACTATTAGAGCATGTTAAGAGTCGATACTCATTAATAATCAAACAAGTATTAAAGTGGTTCAAATATTATTCTATTGTACTAAAATGTTTAAGCCTACTGACAAAATAGCTTGTTTATAGTCACATATATACAAAGTTAAGAGAAGACCATAAACACTATACTATTATTAACTATAGTATAACATTATTGCAGTATAAGAAACTATTTTATAGCAAACTACACCCAAACGGATTGAGGTTTGTTTTGTAACTCACAGAGATAGAAGGGGAGGGAGGCTGAAAAGTGAAGTGAGATTAGGATTTTTTAAGTCAGAGAGAGAGAAGGAGAGAGAATGAGAGATTAGGGTTAGGGTTCACTCAGAATGACGATTTTTGGGGGGGTTTCCAAAAAGGAGGGTATATATAGGAGAGTTTGGCTTAGGGCTTTTATTTGTTTTAGGGCCGTTGGATGGAAACTTTCAAAGGCTGAGATTTGCTCTCCCCTTGGCTTTTTTATAGAAGATAGTTAGAGGAGATTAGAGTGTAAATGAAGGGGTAACGATTGTTGGATAACATCCAAGTGAACGCGAAGCTTTTTGGATCTGGTTCGTGGCGCCCGACCGGGCGAGGGTTCGCCCGACCCGCCCGGGCGAGACGAGTCTTTAGTCATTCTTGATCCGCCCGACCGGGCGATACGTTTTCTCTCTTCTTCGCCCTGTGCTTTCCTTGCTGGCCCGACCGAGCGGTTTCCGCCCGACCCGCCCGGGCGTACTCCTTTTCAGCGGTTTTCGGATTCCGCGTTTTGTGTCGCTTGGTTTTTTATATTCTATATAAATTCTTCATCCTAAAAACTGAGAAACAGAGTGAGATTTTCTCTGAAACCCTAAAAACAAAAACCTTCCTATTCTCTCTGAGATTTGAGCAGTTCTTGAGAAACTCCAATCCTTGATCTGGGTGCACGGAGTCGGGGATCGTTGTGTGAACCTTGGGGGACGAACGTCATCAGGAATCCGCACCGGAGAAGGCGAAATTCGTTTCTAAGGCAGTGGCCTCCATACCACGGCGCAACGTTGTTCTTGGGGAATTCAATCAAGTTCAGTTGATTGTTATCTGCAGATAAGTTTCTTCTTTATATTGTATATCAATATTGTTTATATATTTGTACTTCATGAATACATTAATCTAACTTGTATTTCCAACAATTTAGAAACGAATTTATTATGATTGTTGTATTCATGTTGATGAACAATTTATTCTAACCTAATTTCAATTATCTACCTTGGAAAGAATCCTTGAGTATTGTTTATTTGAATAGGTATGGTTAGAATTATTAAGTCTTGTGAATAGACTTATTAGGGTAATTTGTGGAGCGAAGTTACCGTGGAACTCATGTTGGACTTTGTTGGCTCGTAAAGATTGAATCTTTGATCTAATTGTTGCCATTGAAATTATTCCTGCTGTCGTATTCCTTCTTCGAGTTCTCGTCTTTGAAGAAGTTGTCAAATGTACTTGATGGATACTCAAGACTTTTATTATTTGATAAATAATTTCTGAGAACAATTGGAGGGTTTTTGATATTGATGGAGGAAGTCAACTTCATGTTTATACTTCTCATTGAGTTCTTGATAGCAAAGAAGCTGCTATCAAATATTCAAGTCAATTGGATATTGTTCATAAGACGTATTAGAAGGGAAGTTTGCTCTTTAATTTAATTTAATTATATACTCTAACTTATTTACATGAATTATTTTATGTACCCCTTTCATATATAACAGTCAATTTTGTGACATGTTAGGTTTGTAAGGGTTGAGTTAGAGGTTGAAACATTCAAGCAAGCAAAGGGGAGTTGGAAGAGTGGCAACTATGTGGAATTCATAGCACCTTCAGCAGGCCAGCTTGGCTAAAGGGAAGTTCCAAATCCTTTTTATGGCTAATGTCCCAAGTTCATCCTATATGCACAATTCATTTTATGTGGCACATTGTTTGATATCTAATTTATACCTGCGTTTTGGCATTTGTTGTGCCTTTTGAGGAATAAATTAATGTAAGGGACTGGCTAGTGAGTCAGTTAGCCTCACTGTGGGAAGTGAGGGGGAGGAAGGGAACTTCCATGGGATTTAATACAGTTGGGAACTCTTATTTGTTTCCTTGAGCTATGAATTATATACTTCTGCTTGTTGTATTGTATATATTGTATACAAGTCGTATATTTGGTTCTTTAGAGTTGCTTTGTAAGACTCTTGTAGTATAGGGTTTAAATTTGTTGACCATGTCTAGTCATATGGACTTTTGGATTGGTTGAATGACCTTTTGGGTAATCTAACTGCAACTCTATTGCTAAGTCGTGTCTTGGAGTAACCCAATAGTTGTGTCTATTAGGGTTATTGAATTATATGATTTAATTCTTGAGGACTTAGCTTCTTTGGTAAACTTGGAGTAATGATTGGTGAATGCTATCATGTTTCATGTGTTGATTGATCAGAGGCTAGCATTCCTATCCTTTTGTTAAGGGTCTAGGTGAGACCATTTGGGACTCCTTGTAAATAAGCAGAATTTTCAGGTTAATGGTGGTTGTGTGCCAAGTGAGTGAAATCATTCAAGGATGAAGCAACATGAGGGTTTTAAGAGGGTCATGAGTATTCTTTAGACCATCTTTGGGTATCTTCTCTCATGTGGGGGTTATCGTTATTTTCAGCAAGTTATGGCCTATGTAAGATAAGCTGATGAGCTGTTAGTTATTCTCCATATTCTTATTGTGGGGGTTTCTAGCTATGGTCGGATTTCTATCCTTCCTTCACACAGTTGGTGTGAGGATTTAGTTCTAAGTGGTTGTTCTTGTGCTGAATTTGATGATGTGTTTATTTCTTCTTGAATAAGCTCTGTTGGATGAACCTCATGATATCATTGATGATTTGTTAGTCATTGATATGATTGTTCAGAAGTCATGATTATGTGTTTGTTGCCTGATTCTATTTGGTGTCTCTCCTAGTATTGTTGATGTGTAGTTCAGCAAAGGAGTAGCAAAAGGTTAATTCTCTAAGTTAGCAAAGTCTAGTCTTGCTTGTAACCTCTGTGGTAAGAAAGTTGACATTGTTGATCAGCTATGTGAAGTCTATGGGTTATTATCTAGTGGTGATGATCAGTTCACAAGGGGTTTTATGACTTCTGATTGGGACTAGTGCTTAGAGAAAAACAAGCTTGAACATGACTCATTAGTGACCTGTCATACTCGCCGTGTATGTCTTTGCCGGACCAGAGTTGATACTTTGGGTGTGTGTTGGTCTTCAATAGACTTTGAAGTTGTGAGCCTGAAAAGCTATGGGCAAGGCACATGATTCTGAGGTTCATTAATGTTTTGATATTAACATATGTAGTTATCTCACCTGTGGCTAAGTTTGCCTAGGCCAGTGGCTGTGTTTGCATTGGGATCGTGTTATTTGATTGCGTATCAATTTGATTCGTAAAGTGCATACTTGAATGGCATCTTAGAGAAGGAAGAGTCATTAGATCTTCCGGGATTTGAAGTTGACCTGTAAGGTTTCCTTGGTGAGAAGACTTGAATGGTCGGTAGGTGGTTTATGGTTTATACCACTTGTATAGTTAGTTCCGTGTGTTGAACTAAGTTTTGTATCTTGGGTTTTTAAGATGGTATTTGTTTGAGTGATATTGATCAATTTGACATTGATTGGTGATCATGTGTCTATGATTGATCTTATGTCTTTGATGTTCACACTCTTGATGTCTTTATGAAACTGAAGGTTTCGATTCTTAAGCCAAGATGGAAATTGGGGATGAGGTAATTCATGTGGTTCATGGATGTAATGCCAATGTATTGGCAAAGGCACCTTTTATCTCAATCTTGTCAAGAGAACATGGTTTGTAACAGGTTCAACTAAACGGTTGAATAGTTAGCATGAATTATTATATTCTGCATTCATGTTTATGAAATGTCTGTAGAAAATGATTTTCTAAATGATTATGCTTATATGTTTATAAGTGTATATGTTGGCACATTGTTCTTGACTGGTTGCTTTGTTGAGGAGATGCAAAGTAAGATGTGTTGCAGAGTCAACCATAAGAATAAGTTCATTAAGTTGAACTGATTGAGTCAAGAAGTCGACTGATGAGGAAATCCTTAGCAAGTTACCTGTTGTGGGGGAATTGAAATACTCACTTGTTTACATTGTGATGTTTCAGGTGCTTATGTTCATTGTCATGTGAAGGCAATGGAGGCACATATGGACAAGAGCATGCACAGATTAGTGTTGTATTCACTGAGAGGACCTGATGGATGCTTTTGAGGTCCCGTGTTGGGACTTGCCATGCTCACGTGAGGTCACATAACCATAACCAGTTGGTGGCTCAACTAGTTCAAACTTAATGGATGTGTGAGGATCCATTACCAGACTTGGTGGTTTGAATAGTGAGCTTGATGGTATAGTGACAGGACAATCCATTATCTTTGTGGTGGCTTAATTTATTTGAGCTTGATGGATTGATGAATCTATAACCTTTGGTTGGTTCAACTGGCAATAGAACTTGGTGGATTCATAGATATCAAGTTGGACAGTGATTGTCCTTAATGTGTCTATAGTTCCTAGACAGGACTTATAGACACATCTAGCATACAATGAGTACTGTATGTGAGGTTGAGCTTGACCGCTCTTAATGTTTCCATATCCTAGCAGGCTTGGGTGGTCCTTGGAATGGACTTGATGGTTACACCGTTGTGGTGCCATGTGCGTGATCTACTTTGTTCAAACCTAATGGATTGTGAGAGTCTATAGCCTTTATGGTGGTTTGACAAGTGGAGCTGATGGTACTCGGCGGCAACCGGCAGGGGTTGTGTTGGAGTCCATGGCCTTTATGGCTAATTCGATTTAATTGAACGTAATGGACTTGATGTTTCTATGGTCTTTGTGGCTGATTTAAATTTTATTTGAACGTAATAGAACATCAGATTTGAGTGTGAAGGGATGGCCTCCTTCTGTCGAATGTCGTACTTGTAGGCATTCTAGAGCGCTCATTGGAATCCCAGGGTGATGGCCAGGATTGTTGAACTGTGTGTATGTTCACAATCATTTGAAAGACATGTGACTTGTCTTAACATGATTATGAATTGTATGATCAACAGTGTTGTATGTTGTTTAAGAGGCAATTCATGGATAACGCGGAGTTTCTCAAGCTATGAGGGTAAGATATGTGTTATCGGGTCCCTTCTCTCTCCTGTAAGTTCAATCCAGTGGACACTTGTAGGTGAGGGGACACCCCATCTCACTAACATGCTAGTTCAATCCTTGGACACTAGTTTGTAAGTATCAAACCTTCCTGTTACTGCTCATTTCTTGTTTTTGTACCTTCGCGTTTGTGGGGGATTGTTGGATAACATCCAAGTGAACGCGAAGTTTTTGGATTTGGTTCCTGGCGCCCGACCGAGTGAAGGGTTTGCCCGACCCGCCCGGGCGAGACGAGTCTTCAGTCATTCTTGATCCACCCGACCGGGCGAGACATTTTCTTTCTTCTTTGCCCTGTGCTTTCCTTGCGGGCCCGACCGGGCGGTTTCTGCCCGACCCGCCCGGGCGAACTCCTTTTCAGCGGTTTCCGGATTCCGCGTTTTGTGTCGCTTGGTTTTTTATATTCTATATAAATTCTTCATCCTAAAAACCGAGAAAAAGAGTGAGATTTTCTCTGAAACCCTAAAAACAAAAACCTTCCTATTCTCTCTGAGATTTGAGCAGTTCTTGAGAAACTCCAATCCTTGATCCGGATGCACAGAGTCGGGGATCGTTGTGTGAACCTTGGGGGACGAACGTCATCAGGAATCCGCACCGGAGAAGGCGAAATTCGTTTCTAAGGCAGTGGCCTCCATACCACGGCGCAACGTTGTTCTTGGGGAATTCAATCAAGTTCAGTTGATTGTTATCTGCAGATAAGTTTCTTCTTTATATTGTATATCAATATTGTTTATATATTTGTACTTCATGAATACATTAATTTAACTTGTATATCCAACAACGATTGAGATTTGCTCTTTCCCTAATAAAGGGTTGAGATTTTCTCATTCAAGGGGGATCCATGACATTCAATTTTAGACCAATGAGCATTGAGTTCGAGAAGCACATGGATTGCTTACCTTGCTATTTTGATCAATGGTTGAATTTTCATATTTTTCAAATCAATGGCCTTTAATTTTCATACTATTTTCATTTGAGAACTCTAGATTTCTATTTTCTAATTCTACTATTATTGGTTTAATTAACTTTAAAAATTATGGCAATAAAACTCCTTATTATAAACTTATTATTATAAACTTCAAAAATCATAAATACGGCAATGTGCGAAGTTGTGAACATAGGAACATGTTATCACTTTATCAGTTATTTGTTATTTAGTATTTGTATTTCTGTATTTTTGTACTTACTAGTTAATAGTTGACTAGTTACTAACCTACTACTTAGTACTTAGTACCAAACTAGTGACCTACCAATTAACAAGTAACAAAGTAACAAGTTTGTGAAGTTAGTATCTTAGTGAATACTGATTAACACAAAATTATTGATTTTAGTCATTTGACCTATTTGTGGTTTCATTTTTCATGTATTAATCAATATTCACTAATCACTATTAATGTACAATTTCATAAGTTCAAACAAACTTCATACTTTTCATGTTTTCCTATTTATAATTTCTTAAGTCCATACTTCATCACTTCATGTCCCCATCTTCATACAATCATACTTTAGTCTTCAACTCTACATATTAGTATATCTAATACTCTAATCTCGTATTCTCGTTTCTTAATTTATAATTCTGTAATTCAACTCATCTTTAATAACTATGGCGTGAGAGTGAGTAAAGTTACTAACTAACTAAATGGTTAAGTTTAATGACTCTAATAGTCTAATCATTAATCAATATGGAGTATGGACTATTGACTTATACTCTTATAGATTATGGATGTTAATTGTAAGGCGTTCCATGTCCACAAAGAAGTGAAGAACAAAAGTATTTTATCTTAATTATCGACTGTCCAAATTCCAAAGTCAAAACTATAATCCTAATTTGATAAATTGATGATTGATCATTATTCATTAATGATCTGTAATACCCCGTAATTTTCACCCTTTATTTTTGGTGTGTTTATATTAAAATGATATTTTTTTCGTAAAAATGATTAATTTATTATTTAAATTATTTTGGAACGTGTTGTGAAAATGTTTATATATTTTATATGTTGTGATATATTTATATATATATATTTTAAGTTGTTAGGTATTTATTTTATAAGTTATATTAGTTTTGTTATCTATTTAGGCGTTTAGGATGCAGTTTTGTCGCGTAGCGTTTTTGTAACGTTTTTGGACCGACTTGGGTGATGAAATGTTGCATCACGTGTGGCATATCATGCTGGCCAAAAATCAGCAATTATGGAGTGGAGAATGAAGAGTTTTGGTGCTTATTAAGCTAAACCTTTGAATATCTTGTAACCGCTCATTTAATCCCTCATTAACTTTCTCCTAAACCCTTCATTTTTCATTGACATAAAATTCTGATTTTTATTAAAAGAAGTTCAGCATCATTCTCATTTAACCCTCACCGTTTTCAAGAAAAGAAAGAGAGAAAAGGAAGAGGAAAAGAATAGAAAGGTTCAACCCGGTTTTTCCTGTCACACCTTCACGAAATTAACCATATCCGGAGATCTAACCGTTGGATCATTCTAAAATTTGAACAGCCCATTTATAACATCTTGTTCTTAACTTTGACCGGAGAGATTTAGAATCTGAGGTTTTGATCACCGGGAATCATGGTCGGAACAGAGCAATGCGAAATAAGAGTTTTCAACGTTCAAGAAGAAAACGCCTAGTGACTTGTTGCTACAATTATCGTTCATGGAGCAATTGGATTGCACGCATATTTTTCAAATCCCTTTAGACTCAGCTCTCCTCCCGACGTTCCAGGTAACTAGTATATATCTTAGAACGATAGAGATTAGAGTATTTTTCGGTATTAGATTATTACGCTAGGAATTGTTTAAAATACTTTTTGAATGAAATTATTGACGAAATTTGACATGAATATGCTTGATGCATGCTGTATGAATATTGTATTTAAATAATTTTCGTCTGAGTTTTAGTATTTATTTGATTTATTTGGTATTTTGTGCGTTTTTGGCTTATTTGCATAATAATTATTGAACGAATGTTAAAATTGCTGAAATTATTTTTTGTGAATCATATTATATGTGTAGTATGTATTTCATGCCTTGGAATAATTTTTTCCTACTTTTTACAGGTTTATTTAATTAATTTATCTGTTTTTTTGCATTTTCGTTTCTGTCAGTATATAAATCGTGAAAATTATTTCTGGAGGCCGAAAAATTCATTTCTTTGTATATTATGTATTATCGTGCGTTTATACATGTTATGTGAATTTTTGGTAATTTTTAGGCGTTTATTTATATTTTTAATTATTATATTGGCTTTATTGGGTATTTTGTAAATTAACGTTTAAAAATATTTATAGAATCCGAAAATTATAAATAAAAATTGTACCATGTCAGTAGAGCCATTAGGGTTGTATGATAATTTTTGTGTTATTTTAATGATCGAACTAATTAGTTTAATAATTATTATTGGGTTTTTGTTTTGAAATTGAGGATATTCTTTTAAATTATTTAAGAGTTTGTTAATCAGAAATAATTTGTGATCTTTTATATTCTTGGATGCTGGTGTTTAGTAAGTTGCTGTAAGTATTTTTGAGTATCATTATGTTTATGTTTGATTTATGTAAAAATGATTAATTGTTACTATTCATTTATTTGATAAGCCTTGAAGTTAATTGGTCATGTATATTTGATTGAATTGTTGGTGCTGTAAAAACTAGTTTAATATCATTGTTGATGCTTAGAGATGTTCAAGGTGTTTATTGTTGGAGACATTTGTTGAAAGTTTGTAAGTTATTATTTTTGAGGAATTGTGAATAGTTGTTTTTGGTGAATTATGGGTATAAGGTCGGGTGGCATCCCTTTTGACGAATATTTTTGAGATGAATGATACTTTGATGATATTTATGATTTTATTTTGAGATAAGAATATCCGGTGGGATAGATGTAGTCCCTGGTGAAGAACATGCCAACCACCTGGTTTGCGAACTAGGGGTACACCTGGGTTAATTGTTGTCGTCCGAGAGGTCAGGGAGTTCTGCGTGTTCTACCCTGCATCGGGAGTTTGGCCATTCTTAGACACAGGCAGTGGGGAACGTAAGCCCATAGACTGACCTGGAGATTGCGATCTGACAAACCTTAGGAAGTGAATTGCGATTCACTGACGTTCGGTTTCTGACTCAATAACTTGTTTTACCTATACTTTTATTTTTATAAAAGTACTCTTGAGATGATTTATTTATTTTTATCCAATTCACTTGCTATTTATTATTCATTTGTGTTATTTGTGAGTTATATGGAAGTGGATGCATATTGTAGTTGACTTGACTTTATTCTTTCCTTTCTTATTAATCTATGTCTGAATCATGCTTTGATTTCTTTTGTTCTGGGAGAACTGCTAGTTACTCCCCACTGATTGTGGATGTTGTTGTATATTTTGCAGGTTTTGTTGATGTGAATCTTCTTTGGTTTTGGGCTCGGGTTGAGATGCGAGAATGAAATGATAGTTGTTTTAGGCCTAGACTGCTAGTTAAACTTTTCTCATTAGAATACTCTGAATTAGTTATTTATTGATATTATTTATTTAATTTGGTCTCTTAACATAGTTATTTAAATACCTTTGTATTAGAAGTAGCATTCCCAGAAGACGATGTTTCCGCCATCGTCCTATAATACTATTATTATTTCTTTCTTTTTCCGCTTTGAAATTCTGGGGTGTTACATGATCAATCACTTTAAGTTTAAATCTTTGATGTATATGTATTAATGCAAATATGCAATAAAGTCAGTAATCCAATAACAATTAGGCATTAGCCAATAATATAAGTTTTTTTTGAGGGGAAAGCCAATACTATAAGTTAAGTCAATAATGTCTTAATTCTGTCTTCTTAGTTTATTTTAGTAACTTTTAAAATTAGTAATATAACTATATAAGTGGACAATGTATATTGTATTATCACAATGATGAATGATCCAATATTCCAATCACATGTTAATTGTAATAACTTCCGATTTTATAACTTTATATGAAATATATTATAATTGAATTTTATCGATAATTGTTTAACAAATTTTATAATTTATATAAACCATTTGCGACAATATACGAACTAAACCCCGTTACAGAAGCAACCCAGGTTTACCCGAGTCCAAACCCGACCCAATTCCTCTCGAGAGTCGGCTTGACTTGAGTCGATCCAAGTGGCCAAGTGCACTCGAAAGGCGGCTCGAGCCAAACCAACTCCACCCGATGTCGACTTGAGCCAACCCAAATCCTTCGCCAGTTTGAGCCGACCTAAGTCCATCCGGCGCCGACTTTAGCCAACCTAAATCTTTTTGGCAACCGATTTGTTCCGACCCAAGGCCTTCCGAGAGCCGATTTGTTCCGACCCAAGTCCATCCGGCTAGAGCCGGCCCAAGTCCTTCCGAGAGTCGATTTGTTCCGACCCAAGTCCTTCCGAGAGCCGATGTGGGCCGACTTCACCTTATTCCATTCTGACCCAAATTCACCCAACCCAACCACCAGCCGACCCATCCCCACCCGAACCAACTCCGATCCAGTCCCAAGAGCTCTCTCACCCAGTTGGACCCGACCCAAGGCCACCTAGACCCACCCAAATCCGACCCATGGTCTACCCTTACCCAGATTATGCCGTCCCAAATCATTCCGACCCAGGTTGGGTCAACCCAAACCCACCCAGTGACCCAGTTTAACACCTCTACTTCCGACAAGTACCTCAAAATCGTTGCTAATATGAGAAAAATGTCTTCAACAATCAATTCAAGAGAAATTCTTCCAAATAGAAAAGATTATTCAATACAAACAATATTACAATTTAGTATATCAATCATCATCATCCATTGTACTCCATTATTCAATTATCATACTAATACTCTTTTTTAAAGAATTTTTTGATCTAGTCCTTTTGTCATTTGATTTTTGCTTATAATTGAAAAGCTTTGCATTTTTTCAACTACTCGCCTCTATTCTTTAAGTACAAGTTGTCAACATTGACTCAATCAACACTAGGGGAGAAAAAAGGAAGGGTTGCGCTGCAAGGGCTGCGGTTTTCAAGGAAACCGCCGCCCTTTTAGTGAAGGGTTGCGGTTAGACCCAAAACGCAGCCCTTCGTGCTGTACAAAGGGTTGCGGTTTTCAAGGAAACCACAGTCTTTTAACGAAGGGCTACGGTTAGCCCGAAAACGCAGCCCTTCGTATCACGAAGGGCTGCGTTTTTGGGCTAACCGCATCCTTTCTTGTTTAGGGAGCTGGGCTTTTAATTAATAAATGAAGCGCGCACAAAGCAAGAGGGGTTTCCTCTCCTCTCTCTTATACTCATTGTCAGTAGAAATTCTCATTCTATCTCCTCTCTCTTATTCTCTCACAAAGAGGGGTTTCCTCTCTCCTCACCACAGCCACTCTCCACACCACCAACGAGCAACCATCTCGTCGTCTCCTTCTCTCGTCACTCCTCTTGTCGACTTCTCGTCGCGCACACCAACCTCTCGTCGCGCAACCCACCAAAGCCCATCTCGTCGTCTTCACATCAGCAACGAGTGCACCACCAACGAGCACACCAACACTCCTCTCGTCTCCGAGCACACCACCAATGAGCACACTCCTCTCATCCCCCCTCTCTCGTTCATCGCGCAATCCAACCGCGCATCCAGATTTAGGGTTCGTCAGTTTTTATCAATTTTAATTTTTTTTTGTAATTTTTTTTGTACTTGTGATATTTTAGGTTTAGTTGTTGGGCTTTAGTTTCGTATTTTATATTTTGTTTCGAATTTTGTTTGTGATAATTTATCCAGAATTTTCGTTTTGATTTTTTTTTTTGGATTTATTTGTGATAATTTATCCAGATCTAGGGTTGGGCTTTTGTTTCATATTTTATATTTTTTCATTTCAATTTGTGGAATTAATTTGATGTTAGGGTTACTTGTTGATTCTTGAATTTATAATTTCGTTTCTGTAGTATTTTTTTCATCCAAATCTGTAGTACTGTTCTTCATAATTTTGTTTGCAGTTTTGGGCCTAAACCGCAACCCTTCGTAGTGAAGGGCTGCGGTAAAAAATCGCAGCCCTTCACTTTTGTCGAAGGGCTGCTACGATAAGGGCTGCGGGCCAAAAACGCAGTCCTTAGGGCTGTTTTGACCGCAGTCCTTGCGTTTTTCTCCACTAGTGCTAACTATATCTGATCTAAACTAGAAGTGGTCTACTAATTTATTATGAACACAACTAATGGTTGGACCCGGCCAAAAACACACGTATAATAATAAATTTGCATAAAATTAATAATTCAATTTTACTTCTATTGATTTATTATGTGTCATTTATTTATATATTTTTTTTGCGACAAAAGATATAGTATGTCGTAGTTAAATGGCTAACCTTATACGAGTAATGTTTAACCTTGAGATCCTAGGTTGCTTTTTAATATATACTCTGTAGTACAGATAATATAGTTTGACTCAAACTCAACGAAATCTTAGGCCCTGTTCTCTTCACCTTATTTTTGCTGAACTGAATCGTGCTCCTCCTCAGCTTCAACCACTTCAGGTAGGGATGTGATGAGTGACATTTATGTCACTCTTAGGGTAGAGTCTATGCTTTGTTTTAGTTCATTTCATGTCTTTTTGTAGTTGTTTTAGTTAAATAACGCTTGTACTCGTGTCTTGATATGTTTTGCAAAAAAACTGCATATTTGCTTGAGTGTTTGCTTCGTTATTATCACCATTTCATTGCCCCTCATTTTTTTGGCTCCTTGGTGTTCATGCTTAGGTGCTTAAACTCAAGAAGGAGTCAAGAGCAAGCCAAGAAAAGGAAGCAAAGCAATGCAAGGTGGCTGCTAGGCTGTGCGGGCACGCATAGAGGCAGCACGGCGCGCAAACCGCAGCAAAAAAGAAGCAACATGGCAATAGCTCAGGACGGGCAGTGCACAGGCTCAACGCGGGCGTGCATGGGAGTGGCGCAGGCGCGCAGATCAGCCTCCTAGCAAGCATGGGTGCGCAGCCCCCTCGAGCCAAGCGCGATACCCACATTTGCGCAGGCACGCACGCAGCCAGGGCTAGCGCACATGAGCAGAGGAGGTGCGTTTTCATGCTTCTTTCCCGAGCTCCATAAATACCCTTCGAGGTCCTTTTTTATGAGCACCTTAGAATTACTTAGATTAGCTCTCAAATATATTTAATTAGGATAATTAGGGCTTAGTTGAGAGCTTCTCTCTCTAGATTAGTGTAGCTTGTAGAGAGAGAAAGTGAGGAAATCAATGGTGGATTTTGGATTTTGAAGATTCAAGAGCAATTTTTTTGTTGAAGATCGTCAATATCAATCAATGAGCAATTTTTTTACTTTCTCTTCTCTATTTTATTTCATGCTTTTGATTTTGGTTTATTAATTGCTTGTTAATCATGTTGATGCTTGTTAATTTGATGATTAGCTTTGTTATTAACATGACTAGTGAATAGTTTTGCACCTAAGAGTGAGGGTGGTAATGGTGTAGATTGATCTTGAGCATATTTTAGGGTTTCGTATTTGGGTTTAATTGTGATTAAATTCTTTGTTTCCATGCTATGCCTCGATTTACTTATAAGATGCATATTATTTGTGAATTGTGGGGTGAGAAATTCTAGGAATACGATAGTGGACTTGGCGTTTTTAATTTGGTTGAACTAGGAATACGATAGTGGACCTATATCCCATACGATTATTGCTTTTTTTGTTTCTCGATTCGTGTGAGCTCATAACGATAGTTAGAGTTTATCCTTGAGTTGGGACGATCGACTAGCCCCGATAGGTGGTAGGTTGGACCTTAGTAATCATTAAGCATGTTAGCTTAGTTCACTCCCTAACCCGTTACCTACCCTATAGCATGCCTAAGTGAAGCTACACCTACTCCATTTCCCTTAGTGCTTTCTTACTTTGATAGTTCTCGTTGATTTTATTTGCTTGTAGTTCTTTGTAGACCTTAGCATACTTTTCCCCCTTTCGGACTAGCTTAGTTGGTGATTTCAATAGGTAGTGTTTGTGTCGTTCTCCGTGGTTCCACTAGTGGAAAAAATAGCTTTTGCTTCGGTGAAAAGTGGGGTATTTGCTCTGGTTTTGAACCGAAACACAAGTGGGTAGCCAATAACTGGTGAAAAAGGCTCCATTCAAAACCGGAGAAAAAAGTGACTATTTGCTCCGGTTCTTCAAAAAACTGGAGCGAAAAGTCACTATTTGCTTCATTTTTTAAAAGAATCGAAGCAAATAGTCACTTTTTTGCTCCCTTTTTTTCTTAACCTGAGCAAATAGTCATGAATGGTACCTACATATATACTGCACAATTCTAGCTAGCTGCGTATTTTTTTACAAATAACCTGCATATATTCATTACATGCAACTTGCATTTATATACTACACAACAATAATATTTTGCCGCAACAATTTTATTATTATATAAATACAGTGCAAATATTTGCAGCTACAAACCCAAAATATAAAATACAAGAAATTAATTAAACAACCATCAAGCGTGTATGTATAAGGTCATCTACAAACGTACACAATAAAATCAAAGACAATTATGAAGCATAAATAGAGCTAATTTGTCTCGAACATCTTCTATTTCCTCATGAGTGAACGGTCCTTGCCTTGGTGTCTTGTAAACCTGAAATAAGGCAAAATATTAATTAGATACAATATAATAGTAAATTCCAAGATTGAAATCTATAGGCAAACAGATGATTTCAAAATTTCGATAACAGAGTAAGCCATTCAAAACAAGAAAATTGAGCCCTTAAACCCACACATCATCCCCTCACTAGACCAAATGAGATGCGATGTCCATATAGAGTTATAAATTGTATTCCGATTGGATCATGTCATAGAGCAACAAATGCACAACTAATAATCATGTATATAAGTATCCCAAAAGAACACAATCTTTCAAAGTTAAGGGTTATTAAGAACACAGTCTTTCATTTGCAATAAGGGTTATTTTAGAGTTAAAGATTGAATCTTTTCTTTTTGTTTAATGAATTGAAGTTGTTTTGAAACTTGTAATGTTAGTTTGTAATCCTCTTCATTTTTATATGTTAGTTTTACCAAATCAGATTTTATACGTTATGCTCTTGCGATTGAATTCTAGACCATATTTTCGTAATTGCCAATTAGTGTTGAAATTTGCAGAGATGATGTTCATTATAGTGGGTTTATATGATTTGTGATTGATTAGTGAAAGAATGTGAGTTATATTAGAAGAAGGGTTTGTATATAAGAGTTGTAGTTAGTTTATAAAAGAGTTTAGAAGGTATAAGCAAGTCAATTCATTTATCTGAATTAGAATAGGGATGAATATTAATTGTTATTATTATTGTTGTGAGGTGATTATTGGAGATTGATCATGAATTTGGAGATACTGGACTCTTAAAGATTATTATGGAATCGAGCGTTATTTGGAGAATAAAAGAGGTACACACATGTCCTTCCACCTTCGAACTATATACGTATTTCATGTGATTTCATGTGTTGAGCTTAATAAGCCTTTTAAACAAATACGAAATTATTCAAAATGTTATTTGTGCGTTTAGAAGAGTTTTTGGCTACATGTCTGGTTTTAAGCTATGAGCAAAAGCTAAATATGTGAAGAGTTTTTATTGAGTGAACTTTTGATTATGAAGTATTGATTGGAGATATTTGAATCATTTAAGAATATAAATGTATGTTATTATTAAATCTACTTGTTTTTCACATCGAGTTTATTATAGACTTTCTTATGTCTTGTATGTTGATTTTTCATATGAAAGTGTAACTATGGGAATTTATGCAAGGATCGTTGGTATATCTAATTATATAAGTTGGTTTTACAACAAGTTCTCCGATTTATGGACCAGGCCGAAATGTCAATTCGATATCTTTATGAATTAGCTTTCGATCAAAATCATAGTTGTATTTGAAAGTTCCAGAGAAAACAAAGGAATTTTGATCAAGGATGTTGAGTTATGATTTCGGGGTATAAAACAATTGTCAAAATATTTGCGATATAAGTTTTATATGGAATTTTGAAAGTATGAAAGGCTCTTTATTATGGACTTGTGAAATTTATAATCAGGTCTTCTAGTTTTATTAATGATGGGGAAAAAAACTGCAAGAGCAGTAATGAACACATCATGGTATGTGTGTGATATAGAATGATAGGACATGTCCTGGGAATAAGTCTTGCAAGCTGTACAAATATTGGTGGGGGAGACGTCCCCATGAGTTTAGAGATGGTGGCATAGTTCTCTCTCTATTCGTATTCTCTTCCCCGGTTGTTTGGTGAGTTGGTTTACGGAAGAAACTAAGAAAGTATACTTCGATCTCTAAAATTTTATCTGGAAACTCATACAGGTATTTTTCAAAAGCTTTTGTCTGATACGACAATTTAATGATTTATGAACGGGGTTTTCTTCAAAGGAAATGGACTAATTACAAAAGATTTTCTATTTAGAGATATGCTTCCACGATATACTTAAATTGATAGTTAATTATGTATATTGTTTTAGTGAAATTTTTAAAGGAGTATGTGTTTGAACGTAATATCTAGAAAGTGAATTTACAAAAGGATTTTCTAGTAAGAGGTTGTGATTCCTAGAATCTTTCTAAATAATGTATATGTATTTGGTAAACTTACTTACAGGAATATATGATTTAGCTGAAAGATAAGGAAGTCTCTATGGAACAGATTATAAGTAAACTAAAATTATATGCAAGATACAGTTACGTTTATATTTTGTTTTTAAAATATTTATGAGTTATCCTATGGTTTAGTATGACCTGAAGTGTTGTAAAAATCGTTCTAAGCATGTTATATTATATACTAAAGATTATATTTTATTACCTTCATATTTGTTACTTGCATAGTGTGAGGTTACGTATTTAAATGGGAACTGGTAACTTACGCAACTATATTTAAAGCCACTAAAATGGATTTCTGGTTGGACAATATGTACTCAGTTTTTTCTGATTTTGTTCTTGGAACCTGTCCTGGTGGGGGCAGAGTTCATTGTTAGAAATTTTGCAGGTGTAGTATCGAGGACTTGGGATATGTTAAATGAGCGAGAAGATGCTTACGTTGTAAATGGTAGACTAAAGTTATAGCTAGATGTTTATTGAGAATAGTTTTCTGGTATTTGGTTGTATTATATTTTGAGGTTCCGGTCAGAGTAGCTATGTATGAAGGATTTCTTTTAAAGAATGATGTATTGAGGGGCCATAATCCATAGGTCCAGGATCGATTTGTAAAGTTATGTTTGCGCTGAGAATAAATGTAAAGAAGAGGTTTATTAAGTGTTAATTGAGATTTGTGTATTATAAGTGTGATTAAGTAGCAACTCGGTAGTTGTGACTGTTACACACGATCTCAATTAAGAAAGTATGTGCGTAATTCTCCTCATGTGCTATCTTATGAACTGTTACAAATAGATGAGTCCTTAAAATATAATATGGAACCCCTGAATACTTCTGGATAGAAAACGATAGTATGGCTAAATCAAACGATAACCTTAGTGAAGGTACTCTATAGCAATCATGGAATGGAGGAGGCAACTTGGAGAAAGGACTCAGATATATGCGACAGCATTACCCTTGGTTGTTCTAATGTGTGTATTTTAAAGTTTCGGGACAAAACTTCTTTAAGGGAAGTAGAAAGTAATAGCCTTAATATTTAAGCTAAGAGAATTTTTGATAAATAAGGATGATTAACGTTATTAACGTACTAATCAGTACGTAATCTATTATGACTCTTAGGTGGAATTAAAAGATTTTATGAATAACTTCTTAGTGAGTTTTTGTCGGTAATGTGATGATTATGTATTGTTATGTGTTGGGCTATGTGAATTATGAATTAAGATAAGTCATTTGTGAATTACGTTAAGAACGTTGAGTATCGTTCCAGATTATTGAGATTTGGAGTTATTATTGATATTATATGTAAGTTATCTTGGTAATTAAGGCTAAGGGCTAGTTAAGCAAAAATACTTTCATTAGAGTAAAAAATATAGTTTTGGGATTTAGTTAAGAGTAATTAAGGATTAGGAAGTGATTAAGAAGATAGTTTAGGTATTAGAAGCAACAAAATTTTGGATTGTTCCTAAGGGAATGAAAAGACGATTTTGCCCTCATTACTAACCCAAAACTATGAGATTGCCATTGCTCATCCTCTATATATATGGACCCAAGCTCCCCAAACCGATTCTCATTTAACAAAACCTCAAAACACGTCTCATTATCATCCTATCCGTCCCCCTCTCGTGATTCTGGCGTAAATCACGACAGGTTTTGACAGCTGATTTCTTGTAGAACTTTCCTCTAAATCTTGCATGCAAGCCTTGTCCTAGATTCCCCAAGTCGTCCTCCAAACTGGGCAAGCATTAGAATTGAGGTTCTAGGTCAGTGACATGAAGGAAAATCAAGAAAGGTAAGTTGTCGTTAAGCTGTTGCAAATAAAGAGATCTAAGTTTATCTCAAAAAGAGAGGAACAACTTGATTCACAAATAAAGAGATCAAAGAATGTCCTTAAAGATGCATAAATATTAGAAAAAAAACATTTTTAAATACGGAATTCCAACAATACCAAGATAATAACTTGAATATCATCCGAAAACCAATAATGAAAAGAGAACGTTAGTGGATCGCAACCTACTTCCAAAGGTTTGTCAGACCGCAACCTCCAGACAGCCTATGGGCTTACATTCCCTATTGCCTGTATCTAGGAAGGTCAAACTCCCGAAGCAGGATAGTACTCAGCTCAGTATTTCCCGACCTCTCGAACACAACAATTAACCCACGCAATACCCCTAGACCGCAACCTAGGTGGCTGACAAGTTTTTCACCGAGGATTACGTCTATCCCACCGAATATCTACTCTCAAACTAATTAAAATGTAATAACATAAATTTCATCTCAACAATTCTTCAAAACTGAAAATGGGGATGCCCATACGACCTTACACTCAAATCTGCAGAAAAACTAGGATCGCAACCCAAGTAATTCAATTTATCATATAATTTCATTCTTCTCAACGTAGAGATAATAACAATCAGATACCTAAATATATCCAAGTTACTCAAGTAATTATAAAATAAAATAACCTTCCTTATAACATAACGTAAACATCAAGAGCTCAACATAAATAAATATTTCACACATCACAAACTCGTTGTCTGAGTTTGGGTACAAGGTTAATTATTAGTTATAGTACTCCAGGTACATAACTCTTGGCGAAACAGTGTTAAAGACGGTATTATACTGTAATGTCGACAACATACATATTGATTTGTAAACCACGACATTATCATATGCACAAAACAAGAATCAATACACTTGTAAACTTTTCCAACTTGGAACAAAAATGGATATCAGGATATGAAGAGTCTGTGCGCTCCTCGTAGTAGTGGGCGTTCGGTGCAGCAATAATGCATCTGATGCAACATTTAAAATTTCATCGGACAGGCAGTAGCTCAAACTTGTCCAAAAACACGATGTTAACTCTAAAATGATTGTTACAGAAATCATATTAAGATTAAACCACACCCAAAAATAATGTTAGCACTACCAATCTCATCATAGCATAAGTGATCCAAATTCCAACAGTAAACAATTCAAAACTTGCATCACAACCACTTTAGGATATTTATACTAAGCGAAAATATTTTCCTCACAACAACAATCACAAGCATGAAATACATACCTTTCAAAAGCAACCTTTAAACAACAAAACAGATACTAAATTTGTAACACCCCGACAATTCTTTATTTTCCAAAATACCTTTCAAATATAAAACTTAGAGAATTATCAAAGTATTATCGATCGTCCGTGTGATAACGCATCAATTCTTTATTTTCCAAAATACCTTTCAAATATAAAACTTAGAGAATTATCAAAGTATTATCGATCGTCCGTGTGATAACGCATCGGCTTATTCAGAATTTTGCAATGGAAATAATAATAAATAAATTTGAAAATAAAACTTAGTCAACCAAAAAGTCAAACCAACAAAAAGTCAAAAGTCAACCTCAAATGTAAAAGTCAAAGTCAAGTATGAAATAATAAAAGTTAACACAAACTCTCCAATTTCCCGAACTCACGATGCATCATTTTCAAACCTGTAATTGATGATGTTGTATTGGTCCCGAGAGACTGCTCACCAATTGGGTCATCACAGGATCAATAAGGCATAGCCATGATCAACACATACATACAAAGCACGTAATTAGCAAAGCTGAGTACTACATAGTAAATAAATATAAAACCTAACATGATACTAATACACAGGCCCGTCCCTGACATTTTGGAGGCCCTAGGCAAACTAAGAAATATGGGCCCTTCGTCAACTACTATTCTCGACATATATTGATTTAAGTATATTAATGTTCAAAATTATATTAGAAATTTAAAAATGGTTTTTTTAGGTAATGGAATCTGGTTTTATTTCAGCTTACATTTCTTATAAGATACCCACTAGATTGATGGTTATATTATTATCATATATCTTTGTGAATTAAGTCAATCTTGCTTCTTATATTTATCACGTCATCCTCATCAACGCGTTGTCGGTTGGAGTCAGGATTTGGATTACAGAAATGCGTAGGATCTTTGACCTTTTCGATTACTTTTAAAATATTTCTTTGGGTTTGAATCGTGTAAAAAGAAAACTCCCTTCATTTTTTTAACAGTTCCACTTTGATATTCACGTTTTACCAATGCACTATTTTAAAAACATGTAATATCATTAACTATCTTACTTAATCGATTCATCCAATTTTTGTAAAATAGAATATTAGAAATTAATATACATTGAGATAAATCTAATAACATTTCATTTAACATTTGTTCTTATATACTTTTAGTAACTTTATAGTCAAAGTAGGACAAATGAATACTAAAACAATTATTCAAATAGGAGGGGTAGGAAATAGCAAAATGGACAAAGTTAATACTCTATATGAGAAGGGAAAAAAACCCACTTATTAAAAATTAGATAGCTATTAAAATAATTGAAAACTAAAGAGAACCAAAAAAGAAAAAAGAAAAAACTGCAAAAAAAAATGAAAACCACTTTAAAGTGGGATTCGAACCAGCGACGGAGAGACCGAGAGATACAACTGAATTATTGTACAAGAAGTAGACCATTGAGCCAACACTATCCTTCTTAAATGTTGGGAGTGCAGATTTATTTTATACTCGTGGCCGGCAGATTATAAACCAGCATTTGGGCCTTATCTCCCTGGGCCCTGGGCGGGCGCCCCTCCTGCCCAGGCTCAGGGACGGGCCTGCTAATACATTAAGCAGGGATAAATAATAATATAATAACATAACAGACTACTTTTACTGAACTAAACTTCACAACTAAAAAGTTAATTAAATTTAGATGAAATAGTCAATGGAACGAGTTGTCTAAACCAAACCAGTCTTCAATCTAGAAGACGAAGTACGGGCACGACTCCGTACTCTCCTGACCTACGATATCGATGAACCTTTTAAATAAAAAAAATAGGACACGGTGATCAATCCGGTCCCAAGAAAAGCCATGGGCTACCACCATGTACTCCAACTCATACTTGTCCAACACTTCATATATGCACAAGTCTAAAGATATTGCTATTCACTTTCCACTTTATCTGATTAATAATTTATTTACTTGTTATGACTCACAAGTAAGACAAATAATATAATCATCAAAGAATCATAAACTTCTATTTTTATCTTAGGATTAGATAAGGTGATCATCAACTTAACAACCCAAGATTAATTCCAATATTAAATTCATAACCTTTATTTGTTTGTTGAACCAAGTCAACAACCAACCAACCATTAACCAACTTACCAAATAAGGCCCTCAATCCTCATAAAGTAATTAAATAATCCAAAGGGAACAAAGTAACATGATTCAATCATGATCCAATACCAACATAAATATTAATCCCTCATGTGAATTAATAAAATAAAGTTCCCAAATCCCATATGCTTGCATCAATCTTCCATACAAACATAATATCATCATCATAATCAACATGTATGCTTCACACAACGGTATAAAACATACAAATTCACTTGAATATAAATCACATATGAACTAAAATAGTTCCCTATACATGATACTACATAAATCTTATCCTTAGGACATGATATTAATCTAACCAACACATATGTATATATGTACCTTGTGTAGAAAAAACGAGAGGCTACTTTCACAAGCTTAAAAGTCGCCTAAAGAGAATTCTCCGCCTAACAATAATCAACATATCCATAATCAATACTCTGGAAATTTTCAGCAATATTAGAATACTTTAAACCCTCTTTAAAAGTGTTTAAAAACCTTTCTTATCATTAAAACTCAATTATTAGAGCCTCCTAGTATAGTACCACTATACTAGTTAAAAACTCTTAAAAACTCATACTATGATCATAAAAACTCCATCATAAGCATCCTTATAAAATTTCCAGCAACTTATAATATATTAAAACCCTTTTTAAACATACTTAAACATAATTAAAATCATAAGAATACTCAATTTTATAAACTATAATATACTACTATGATTTTCCAACTTATAAAACCCTAAAAATCCATGCTTTGATACTTAAAATCTTAATTTAAACATAATCAATAAATCTGAAATTTAATTACTACATTATATAAACTACATAATCTTAGATTATATTTAAATCATCAAACTATAACTTTAAACATAAACATATTAAAAACCATCCTTAAAAATATAAACTATGCATTAAATAAAACTTGAGGAGGAAGAAAAATAACCAAAGCAAAGAGATGGAGGAAGGGACGCCGGCGGGGAAGAGGCGGAGGCGGCGGCTGGTCGGCTGGCCGACGGTTGGCCGTGAAACACGAAGAGGAGGAGAAGAGAAGAAAAGAAAGAGAGAAAAATAAAGGAGAGAGAAAAAAGAAGACGAGGTTGAAAATTAGGGGAGAGGAAGAGAGAGAAAATAAGTGTGAAAAAATTTTGGGGTTTTGGGGGTTTATATAGTTACCCCTTCTTGGGCTTAGGAAAAGGTGTTTGGGCTAAAATAATATTTAATGGTTGGTGATTTGAGTAGTTGGGTTCCTCTAACCCAATTTAAAATCGTTTTTGCTAAACCAAAAAGTATTTTAAGTTATTTAAATAATTTTCAAAGTATGACAAGATAAAATGTTTGACTTCTTTAAATCATTAAATAATTCTTTAGACTTTCAAATAGTCAATCTTTCAAGAAATAAATAATTTTAATATTAAAATATGCTAAAATATATATAAATATACATTAAAATATATTTATATAATTCATTAAATTAGAGGGTATTACAAAAATTTATCTGAAAATTTCCAGAAAACACGCTATACACACGCATAATATCTAATTAACGTTCTAGGGCAAGTTCTTACTTAATGCAAGTTCATCAGCAAAAAAAATACTAAAAAACCAATTCCTAACTTTTAATCCTCATCCTAAAGCTATCATGATAAGTACCGTTCTAGGATAATTGCCAGAACGTCGGGTGGCGTGCATAAATTCGAATAGACTAGGTGTGCTTCCTCCTCTTGGGCGAGTTCTTCACCTCCTCCTATGAGTCAAATCAACATTCTTAAGATGTAATTCAAAGTATGATAGTAGGAATAGAGAATTTAGCTGGAGAATTTTGCGTGGAAAAGCTAGAATATTATCAAAACAGAGGGACGCAAAATCTTTTCTTCTTCCTTCACTTGGGCGTGCAAAATGGGGGGGTAGAAGTGAAGAAATTCTTATCAGAATTTTTAAAGAAGAAAATGAGTTAAGAGGTGATTAATGTGAGAAATGATGAGTATTTAGTGTGGCGGTTACAAATAACCAAAGGTCAAAACTGTTGGAATTTTTCCAAATCTTTACACGACCAAACCGGCCACCATGCAAGGCCAACCCAAAAGTCACTTGGCCTACTTAGGTCCTGTTTGGCACTAGCGTTTGAGGTAGCAGTTAGCGGTTGGACAAGATTAAAACGCTACTTAAGAAAATTATGAGTGTTTGGTAAGGTAGTGGTTGAAGTAGCGTGTAGCAGTTGAAGTAGATTATGAGTAGGGGTTGTGGAACGTTACTACAAGTAACGTTTGAGATTTAGAGGTAGCGGTCTAGCAAATAAACACTATATAATAGCATAAGGTAGAATTATTAACTAATGTTTTTTTATTTCTTTTTCCTTTTACTGTTTATTTATTGTTTTATTTTATGGCAATTCAATGTTTATTTTAGTAATAGTAGAGATATAATTTAAATATTTATTTTAACGATAAGATATTTTACAAGTATTTTAGTTAAAATTGGTAATATAAAATTTTTCGAGGGTTAAATATTTTCTTAGATTTATACATTTGTTTGAGCACCTAAAAAGTCATATACTCCTTTTTGTGTAACTTCTTTGAAAAAATAAATCTTGAATTTAACTATTGAACGAACATATGAAATTATTGTAGTTCATTTCATATTAGAATAAATGTCATTTATTGTCTTTTATAATTTCAACAGCTACATTTGCCAAACACTTCTAATTAAACAAATAATTTAATCGCTGATCGCTGATAGCTACTAGTAGACAGCTAGGCGCTACCCCCAACAGCTACAGCTACTGCAACCGCTATTAGAACCGCTAGTTTTGCCAAACATGCCCTTAAGTTCATTGATACAAGCGGTCTAAAACGCGAGCGTTAAGATCATTATTATTTATAAAAAAAAACACATGCCTAAATAATAATAATAGATAATATACACAATGTAACTTAAATTAAATATCATAACATAACTTAGAAAAATTATAAACTTATTTTATGATTTTCGAAAATAATTTTACACGACCAAATTATTATTTTTATAATTTAAATACTCAAAGAATGAAAAATACTAATTAAGGGAAAATAAACGCGAAAAACTAAGATAAAAAATACGGGGTGTTACAGAAAGGGAACAAAAATTATGTATAAAAGAAAAATATAGATAAGGTTAGCTCACATGAAATTATTAGTGTGCTATTTAATTGGATGAGCCAACCTACCATTTATAAGAAAATAATTCAAATGTCACAACAAAATACCCCTAAATGGTAGAACCACCAAATACCTATGACTTCTCATTTGAGATACAAATATACTAACCAACTAGTCTACAATCTCATGTTGGTCTTTGTGGGAAATAAAATCTTTAAAGACAAGATAATATTTCTACTTAAAATAATTAAGTACAAATGTATATATTAATACTCATTAAGATAATACGTACTAATATAGCGTGTCGTACCTTTCAATACTCTTATATTTAAAAAAAAATCTCTTCAAATTTTTATAACCTCCATAATTAACACTACTACACCATCTAATTGCACTCTTCATATTCTTATACATTAAACTAAATTTCAAAATCAAAATTGTATTATATTCTTTGTAAGTAATTATATATTTATATATACGTACTCTCTTGACTCCCAGATTTATATTAATGAATAATTCATATTATAATTTACGGATTTTTCACTAGGTACTTCTAAATTTTAATTAAATTCACATGGTGCCCTTATAGTTTCAAAAATGCACAAGGTACCATAAGTTTTGAGTATTCATCAAATTACCTTTAACGACTGACGACCGTCAATTCCGTTAATCATAAAGTAAATTAACCTATCTAATCCAGATAACCCGTAATTAACCTAACTAACGTTAATTAAATCCTACATAACCCTAATTAATTTATTCCTTTATCCCGTCTCTTTCCATTTCTTTCTTCCTTTTCCTAGAGCTTCCATGGAAGCCATGCCTATTTCTCTCTCTCCTCCCTCTTCATCAACATTTTCTCTCTCCTTCCAACCCACTCTCCTTCAAATTTTAATGACCTTCCCACAACTCCAAAACCCCACTTCACTACCTCCATTGAACCAATTTCAACCTATGGTAAGGATGAAGCTCCACCACCAAGTACATATGCTACTTTACCCCCTCCCCCATCATCTTTTTCTCTTCCGTCCTCTCCACCGTACTAACCACCTCCATTAAAGTTCAGAATTGGGAACAAGAAAAGGAAGCTCCGACGAAGAAAGTAACGCCGGCAGCAAGCATAAACAAGATGCAGTGTTGCCGCCGTTGCGTACCTCCCTGTTGCTGCTTTACTCTGTTATTCGTCGTCGTTGCTGGCGATTTTGCCCCATGCTGTCGGCGCTAATGCTGCTGTCGTTGCTACTGTCCTTCTCACTTCCCTCTCTTCTGGTTGTGTTACTACTGTACGTGCTACCTCCACGGCTTGCCGACGAACAATCACCACAAATTGTCCGCCCCTACTGCTTTCTTGTGTGTAGTGGTTGCTTTTATTCCTAGTTCCTAATTCTTCCCCCCTTCTACCTGTTTTTTCACTTTGCTTTTTAGCTTTATTTTGTAATACAATTCTAGTGGAATTTTTGGATGAAATCAAATTATAGCTCTATGATTTGTATTTGTAATCAGAATAGGGAAGGAGAAAGTAACAATGCGAGTTATTGGGTTGGTGATGTCTTGTTTATTGCTGTAATTAGGGCTGGCAATTAGGTCGGGTTGGGTCAATTTCAGGTTGACCTGATTTATATTTCAGGTCACTTACCCCCTAACTCAAACCCGACCTAATTCTAATTTCAGGTCGAAAATCATAACCCAAATCCGACCTTACCGATTTTGGGTTGACTCGAAACCAACCCAAAATGATCATTAATGAAATTCAACTATACACGCTAAGTTATGAAAGTATGGGTTAATGACCTGAAATGAAATTTAGGTGATTCAAGAAACGGTCTTGGCCCAATACAAATAAGAATAACAAAAGATATGTTGTATAAGTTATGAAAGGCTGGGTTAATTTCAGGTTGACCCGACCTGAAAATAATCCGACTTCTAAAGCAGGTCATTCGGGTTATTTTCAGGTTCAAAAAGTCAACCCGAACCTAACCCATTATATTTTCAGGTCGGGTTGGGTCGTCCCATTTTTTATTTCAGGTTGAAAATCTCGACCCAAACCCGGAATTTTCAGGTCAGTTTCAGGTCGAGTTATCCGGTTGGGTCAACTTTTGTCAGCCCTAGCTGTAATAGCCGAAATTTTAAGCAGATTTAATTAAAAGCTAATTATGTTTAGTAGCTTAATTGAGTTACTAATAGTTTTTCTGGAATCGTTTTTGAGAAACCTTGTGTTTTATCGTTAAAGTAAATTTAAGTATTTCTTATGTGATAACTAATTTTCCCTGAGTTGATAAATGAAGTTTAGGCTTATTAAACCAAATTCTTTTTTTAAGCTTTTATTCTCTCTTAATCCAGATTTCAAATTAAAATGAAAAAAATAGTAAAAACCTATTAATCTCCCCTCTCTTGCATGGCATTAGGAAGAAAAGCCACAACATCAAATAGTTGTCAAAATTCCACGCCATTAACTAAACTTTAAAACCCCATTCTCCTTCTCTCTCTCACACTATCCATTTCCTTCCTCATTGTCAAATTCGACAGCTCTTGGTTTGGCCTTGTGTTATGAATTTTTAGTTTAACATTGATGTTGTTCATTGATTGCCGTGGTGAAGCTCTATCTTTCTCTCTCCTTTGATCTTGTTGGTCCTAAAGTTGCTGCCGAGTTTCTTTGCTCAAAAATTTTCGGCATGCAGTTGGTTGTTGGGCATATATATTGTATCAAATTGTAGATCTCTTCGAGTTATTAAATTTAGGTGCATAAATTTCTTCAATCGGAGTTCGGAGCTATGAGATATGCTCTCTGGAAGTTGTATTGTTGCTTCCCCTATTGTTGCGTTAATGCAGCGTGTTACAACTGCTGTATACTACCCTTTTCCAGCTTTATTTCTTTTCAAAAGGGAAACCCAAGCTTGGTATTATGAGGTATAATCTGTACCTATTTCTTCCCTTTTCATCTCCTGAATTCCAAGAGCCAAAATGTCTAATTTATGTAGAGGTTGTTAAGAAGATTTTCTATGATCCAAGAATAGTTTTGTGTATAGGTTATTTTTTGAAATGAATTTGTGAATTAATTTGTATTGAGTATTATTTCAAAGTTTATTGATGATAAAGATTGTGAATTGTAACTATGGAAATCAGATGGGTTTTGAGTTTAAAATGGAAAACTGGATTGTTATTGTTCTGAAAGAGACTTTGATTGGGAATGATTTAGTCCATGATGTTAAGTAAAGTAATTCGTGTTGACAAGGTTTGGTCTAATCAGTTTATATGTTTGAGAATTATTAAGAATGAGTGCTAATTGCTGTTATTATTGTTGTGAGGTGATTATTGGAGAATTGCTATGGAGATATATGTGATTTAAGCTAAATATGAGATTAAGTTCATAATTCTTGGAGGTTGTGCATAATGGTTTTTGAATTTATATGAAGTGATTGTCGTATTGAGGTAACATTTATGTTCAGCAAAATGTATTTATACGCATGTGATGTATTGTGTTTTTATATCTTATATTGTTTATAGTCATGGTTATGGTTATAGATGCATCAATATGTTTTGAGTTGTGAGATGATATTGATTGATTATAAAAGTAAGTTTTTGTTCCGTCATTGGAATTGTTTGGAAATGTTTAGGTTTCTCGATACGTGATTTGAGTATGATAATGAGAAAGGGATTTCGTATTTATTTTAGCTGGCCTAGCTTATGGACTGAGATGAATAGTGGGCAAGGCACGAAAGGAGGGAAATGATTCAGGTATGAGTTAAGACCAGATAAGGTCGGATATTTTGTTATGTTATGTTCTGTTAAGTTTATGCATGTACTTGCCAGCGATGTCTGTTAAGTGATTAAGCTCTGCCATTGATAAATTTTAAAGGATGAATTATTTTCCGAACAATTACCAAGTTTAATTGTTATATGAAAAATGTTTTCGAACGAAAACCGTTTTGACGGGCTGAAGTAAAGTTACTGAGTCTTCCGCTCATTTTAGTTTTTATTTTTGTTTTGTATTTTCTTCTGTAAATTGCAGGTTTGAGTTGAAAGGTCAGAGCGGATTCAAGCGAGAGATGGTTATTAAGTTGTAATTACATTAGTAATTTAGAGGTTGTATTTGGGAATATCAAGTTATTAGTACTCAAGTTCCTATTTGAGAATTAAGTATTTTATTATCTGGGATTGAGTAAGGTATTTTATAGTTTGATATTGGATTTTGAGGCTTTTGTAATATGGGCCCTGATCCACAGGTCCAGAATCGATTTGTAAAGTTTTATTTCTGCTACGAATAAATGTAAATTCGAGGTTTAATAGTGATAATCGAGATTTGTGTATGTTAAGTGTGATTAACTAGTAGTTTGAAAGTGCGGGCTGTTAAGGTGGTATCAGAGCAACCCTGCGACCGTGTGCCGAGTTAGCCACCTAGCGGGGGTTAAAAAAATTCTTGGGGTTGTCTGAGATTGATTGGGGTAATTAGTGGTTAAGAATTAAGGAATGGAAACTGAGAAATTGAATGTTGAGTATGGGAATCGAAGATTGAAAAAGAGGAAGTCCTTTTGGGATTTTGGCTTATAGTGTTAGTCATAATTGAGGGGATTGAGTTATATTTTGGTTTGTGGAGATTCCAAAATTAAGGTTAAGTGATTGTTCGTATGGAAGTAATAGATTAAGTTATGAGTTCCTTTGTTTGATCTCTATGAAAATGTTTTAAGATATATTGTATTTTCAAATGATATAATGTTTTATGCTTTCCAATTTCGAGGACGAAATATATTTTAATTAGGGTGGTAGAGTGCAATAGCCGAAATTTTAAGCAGTTTTGATTAAAAGCTAATTATGTTTACAAGCTTGATTGAGTTACTAATAGTTTTTCTGGAATCGTTTTGAGAAACCTTGTGTTTTATCGTTAAAGTAAATTTGAGTATTTCTTATGTGATAATTAATTTTCCCTGAGTTGCATGATAAATGAATTTTGGCTTCTTAAACCAAATTCTTACTTTAAGCTTTTATTTCCTCTTAGTCTAGATTTCATTTTAAAATGAAAAAAAAAGAGTAAAAACCCATTTATCTTCCCTCTCTTGCGTGGCATTAGCATGAAAAACCACAACATCACATAGTTGTCAAAATTCCACGCCATTAACTGAACTTAAAAAACCCATTCTCGTTCCCTCTCTCACACTATCCCCTTCCTTCCTCATTGTCAAATTCGACAGCTCTTGGTTTGGCCTTGGGTTATGATTTTCAATTTAACATTGATGTTGTTCATTGATTGTCGTGGTGAAGCTCTATCTTTCTCTCTCCTCTGATTTTGTTGGTCCGAAAGTTGCTGCCGAGTTTCTTTGCTCAAAAATTTTCGGCATGCAATTGGTTGTTGAAATATATATTGTATCAAATTGTAGATCTCTTCAAGTTATTAAATTTAGGCGCATAAATTTCTTCAATCGGAGTTCGAGCTATGAGTTATGCTCTCTGGAAGTTGTAGCTATTGCTGCCCCTGTTGTTGCGTTGCTGCAGCGTGTTGCAGCAATGGTATACTACCCCTTTCTAGATATTTCTTTTCAAAAGGGAAACTCAAGCTTGGTATTATTAGGTATACTCTGTACCTATTTCTTCCCTTTTCATCTCCTTAATTCCAAGAGCCAAAATGTCTAATTTATGTAGAGGTTGTTAAGAACATTTTCTATGATCCAAGAATAGTTTTGTGTGTAAGTTATTTTTTGAAATGAATTTGTGAATTAAGTTGTAATGAGTATTATTTCAAAGTTTATTGATGATAAAGATTGTGAATTGTAACTACGGAAATCAGATGGGTTTTGAGTTTAAAATGGAAAATTGGATTGTTATTGTTTCGAACTTTTTATTCGTCTCGATTCTGAAAGAGACTTTGATTGGGAATGATTTAGCCGATGATGTTAATGGAACCTTGATTAGTTAAGTCAAGTAATTCATGTTGAGAAGGTTTGGTTTGATCAGTTTATATGTTTGAGATTATTAAGAATGAGTGCTAATTGTTGTTATTATTGTTGTGAGGTGATTATTGGAGAATTGCGATGGACATATATGTGATTCAAGCTAAAGATGAGATTAAGTTCATGATTCTTGGAGGTTGTGCATAATGGTTTTTGAATTTATATGAAGCGATTGTCGTATTGAGGTAACATTTATGTTCAGCAAAATGTATTTATACGCCCGTGATGTATTGTGTTTTTATACCGTATATTGTTTATAGTCATGGCCATGGTTATAGATGCATCAGTATGTTTTAAGTTGTGAGATGATATTGATTGATTATAAAAGTATGTTTTTGTTCCGTTATTGGAATTGTTCGGAAATGTTTATGTTTCTCGATACGTGATTTGAGTATGATAATGAGAAAGGAATTTCGTATTTGTTTTAGCTGGCCTAGCTTATGAACTGAGATGAATAGTAGGCAAGGCACAGAAGGAGGGAAATGATTCAGATATCCAAATTTGCTGATTTTCGGCCAGCATAACACGCCACATGTTATGTACCATTTCATCACTCGAGTAGGTCCAACAACGTTACAAAGACTTTACGCGACAAAACCGCATCCGAAACGCCTAAATAAATGTTGTAAAAAAAAAACGCCTAAATAAATAACGAAACTAATAAAGTACCTAAATAAATATACACACTTTAAATTAATAATCCCAACAACACAATACCACAATTAAACAATTATACACGTTAAAAAATAGTTTTAATAATAAATTATTTTATTTTTACGAAAAATATCATTTTAATGTAAACAAACACTAGTGGAGTAAAACGCAAGGGCTGCGGTCAAAACAGCCCTAAGGGCTGCGTTTTTGGCTTGCAGCCCTTACCATAACAGCCCTTCGGCAAAAATTAAAACCGCAGCCCTTCACAAGGAAGGGCTGCGGTTTTTGCTAAAGCCCGCAACCCTTGTCACCCAAAAAAAAAAAAATTTTGTTTTTGCATTTTATAGTTCTAAATGTATCCAAAAACAATTACTAGTGTATGTTTTTATTTGAGCATCACCAAATTATAAAGAACATCACAAAATATAAATGAAATGAAATCAACAAGAAGATCTGGATAAATTATCACAAATAAATCCGAAACAAAATCCCTGCGAATATTCTGGATAAATTATCACAAAAAAAATCCTAAATCACTCATAAATCGCTAGAAAAAACCCTAAATTCCAATTTCGGAACGAAAATACAAAAAAAGAAGAAATTCTAGATCTGAAACTGAAAAATTGACACTTTCGGAATTAAACGAAAAATTCTAGATCTGAAACTGAAAAATTCACGAAAAATTAAACACCTTCGCGTTCTCTCTCCTTCGTTTTGCCCCAATTTTCTCTCTTATCTGTTAAGGCTTGCTGCTGCCACGTTCTTGTTTGCGCCGCCGCCAGTCGATGGCCAGTTGGTGCTTCGTTGTCGTTCCGGTGGCGTCGTTGTTGTGTCGCTGGTGCTTCGTTTCGGTGTGCGCAACGAGTGGTATGTTCTACCGTTGTTCGTGCTTTGTTGTTTGCGTCGTTGCGTTGTTGTTGTGGTCTGTTCTGCCGGATAGGGAAGGAGGCGAGTGGGGTGGTGTTGTGCGCGATGAGTGGCGAGTGGTGTGGTGGGTGCCGCGAGATTTGTGAGAGGAGATACGAGATTTGTGAGGGGCTGCGAAGATTTGTGGTGGTGGGGTGAAGATTTGAGGTGGTGGTGTGAAAATTTGAGATCCCAGACGAATTAGAGAGAGGGAGAGGTTAGAGTGAGGAGAGATAAAGATGAGAGAATTATTAAAATTCGGCGTTGTTAGCTGGGTTTCATTATTTGTGCGCTCAATATAAGCTAGCCCATAAGCCCGCGCGAGAATCAAATATAAAGGGCTGCGGGTTGACCCAAAACCGCAGCCCTTCACTAAAAGGGCTGCGGTTTTTGTATTGACCGCAACCCTTTGTATACGAAGGGCTACGGTTTTTGGGCTAACCGCAACCCTTCACTATTAAGGGCTGCGCTTTTTAAAAAACGCAGCCCTTGCACCGCAACCCTTGCGTTTTTTTCCACTAGTGAAACTCCAAAAAATAAAGGGTGAAAATTACGAGGTGTTACAATATTGGTGGAGATGGATGTTACTAAAGAGATTTTGTATAAGGTGCCAATTGAAGATCCTAGTGGTAATACTTTTAAACAAAAGATCATCTATGACTGGTTGCCAGCTTTTTGTAAGAAATGCCAAGCTATAGGGCATATGTGAGACTAAGACTAAATTGTCAGCTAAAGTATTGAAAAAATGGGTGCCAAAGATTAAAAATGTGTAGGATGAGAAGTAGGAGTTGGTTCATAATGCAGATCAAGAATATATTGAGGTTGAGGAAACTAAGGAGGCTGCTGTTGTAGAGAAACACATTGGTGCTCCTTCTATGGTTGTTGATTCTAGCTCTGCTGGAGGTCCTTCCATAATTGTAGAGTCTGATGTTGTGATTACACCAGTGGCTAAACCTGAGCATCCACCTAGAATTGTAGAAGAGGAAGAACCTTGGAAGGTTGTTACAAGGAAGTCTAAGGGTAAGCATGTAGCTTTTCAGATTGCTAGAAGTGGTAATTACAATACCTTTCATACTCATATGGACCAGGAAGAACTGGGGGTACTAGGGGATCAAACCCCTATTTGTCATGATGAGTTTGCTTGCTTGGAATGTTAGGGGGTTAAATGACCCTATTAAAATAAAGGAGGTGAAGTTGTTCCTTCAACAGCAACATCTTAGTTTATGTGCTTTATTTGAAACCAGGGTTAGATTACCTAACTGTGTTAAAATTCAGAACAAGTTTGGTCAGTGGAAATGGGAGAGCAATTATGATTTCTATCTTAAAGGGAGAATTTGGTTTGGTTGGAAGCCAGGGGAAATTCAAGTGGTTATTGTGTTTAAATCTGAGCAATGTATAGGGATAAAAATTTAGCTAGTCACTAGTTCATTTCTTCTAGTGGTTGTGTATGGTTTACATACTCTTGCTGATAGGAAGGCTCTTTGGAGGGAATTATAGGAGATAACAAGTGCTGCCACTGAACCTGTACTGTGTATAGGTGATTATAATGTTGTATTGAGTGTGAATCATAGGATAATAGAGTTGATGTTAGTGAGCATGAAACTCAAGATTTTGCAGACTTTATGCTGGGTTTTCACATGATAGAAGCTCCAAACTATGGTGTATTATATTCATGGTCCAATAAAGGCTCTGGCACCTTAAGAGTCTGTTGTCGAATTGATAAAGATATTATAAGTGAAAGCATGCTTGATTTGTTCCCTGGTTTGATGGTGAAATACCATCCTGGTGGAGTGTCTGATCACACTCCTTTGGTCGTAAGCTTCCAAACAAATGTGCAGGAGGGTGGAAGACCATTTAAGTTTCTTAACATCTTGACTGAAGATGCTAAGTTCCTTGAAATTGTTCAAGATGCTTGGTATTCTGTTACTGAGAATTATCACATGAAGAGGGTGTGGAGTAGGCTAAATGCTGTAAAAAAAGCCATGAAGCTACTCCATGCTAGAAACTACTCACATGCTCATCTCAAGGTGGAGGAATGTAGAGTGCAATTACAAAATATTCAAAATTCTGCTGCAATTAATTTTGATTCTCAGATGCAGCAGGAAGAGAAAAGAATAGGTGAAAGGCTTAGACATTGGTCTAAAGTGGAAGAAAGTATAATCTGCCAAAAGGCCAGGATTAATTGGCTTTCTAAGGGGGATGCTAACACCAAGTTCTTTTTTACAGCTGTTAAAGTAAGAAAAGCAAGAAATAGAATTGATTTACTTCATAATGCTCATGGTGTTGTGCTCACTTCTCCTGATGATATATAAGATGAAATTGTGAGTTTTTATAAAAGTTTACTTGGTTCTTGTGCAATGAACTTACCTGCTATTGACCTAGCCACTGTGAGAGCTGGAGCTTCCTTGAATATGAATGCTAGATCCTCTCTTGTTCAGCAAATTACTCATGCTGAAATTGATAGAGCCTTATTTGTTATTTATGATGCTAAAGCTCCTATCATTGATGGTTTCAATGTAGTGTTTTTCAAGAAAAGTTGGCACATTATAAAACAGGATGTGTATAGTAGGGCGTTGGAGTTATTTGAAAAGACATATTCACACAAACCAGTGAACACTAATGTGATTACCCTTGTTCCTTAGGTGTCTCAAGCTTTGTTTACCAAAGATTTTAGGCCAATTGCCTGCTGCACCATTATTTACAAGATAATTTCAAATATTATCACTCATAGGATGCAGTCAGTTATCCATGAGGTGGTTAATGGTTCTCAAGCAGGGTTTATCCCAGATAGATTCATTGCTGACAACATTCTCTCAGCCACTGAACTGATAAGAGGATACTCTAAGAAGCATGTTTCTCCCAGATGTGTGATTAAAGTAGACATAAAAAAAAGGCCTATGATTCTGTTAAGTGGCCTTTTCTTGAGAATATGCTACTTGAGCTTAGCTTCCCTTTTATGTTTGTGGGGTGGATTATGGGGTGTGTTAGGAGTGTTTCCTATTCTATCTTTTTGAATGATATTCCTTCTATCCCCTTTAATGCAAAGAAAGTTTAAGACAAGGAGATCCCTTATCTCCTTTTCTTTTTGCTTTACGTATGGAGTACCTTAGTAGGTGTCTGGGAGAGCTAAAGGATGACTCTGACTTCAATTATCATCCTAAGTGTGAGAGGATTCATCTTAATCATCTCATGTTTGCAAATAATCTATTGCCTTTTGTTAGGGCTGACCTTAGCTCTGTTACAAAAGTCATAACTGCTTTTAGGAAGTTCTCTGAGGCTTCTGGTTTGGAAGCTAGTGTGGAGAAGAGCAACATTTATCTTGCTGGTGTGTATACAATTAAGGCTCATAGGATTGCAGAGGCTGCTCATTTACCTATTGGAGCCCTTCCCTTTAAGTATCTTGAAGTGCCTTTATCTTCCAAGAAGCTTAACTACTCTCAATGCAAGATTTTGGTTGAAAAAATCACTGAAAGAGCTCAAGGTTGGATGACTAAGACTCTTAGCTATGCTGGGATATTACAGCTTATTAGGAGTATTTTGAGCAGTATGCAAAATTATTGGGCTCACATTTTCCCATTATCTAAGAAGACTATAAAAGCTGTTGAGAGTGTGTGTAGGAAGTTTTTAAAGACAGGGCAAGTGATAGATTTTAGGAAAGCTCCAGTTGCTTGGCATACTTTTTATAATCCTAAGACAGCAGGTGGTTGGAACTTAATTAACATGGTCAATTGGAATAAAGCTGCTATGCTTAAACTTCTCTGGGCTATTGCTTTCAAAGCTGATAAACTTTGGGTTCAATGGATTGCTGCTTATTATGTGAGAAGGTAGGATGTTCACACGGTTGTTAGTAATAACAATATGTCTTGGATCTTGAGGAAAATCATCAACCCAAGAGAGCTCCTTGAAGTGGTGGGAAATTGGGAGGTTGTGATGCATAATGGTAAGTTTAGTATAAAAAAAAGCCTACTCTTTACTCCAAGGAGATGTGCAGAAAGTGGAGTGGAGAAGAATGATTTGCAACAATAAAGCAAGTCCTAAAAGCAAGTTTATGCTTTGGTTAGCCATCCAAAATCGTATGGCTACTACTGACAGAATCAGTAGATGGAATATCAATTGTAGCTTACAATGTTGTCTCTGTGCTGATGCTAATGATCTGTACAACATCTATTCTTTGAGTGTATTTATTCAGCTGAAGTATGGAGGGGTTTAGTGCAGCAAATTGGTATAAACAGAAGCGTATTCCAGTTTGAAGCAAAATGCAGACTGGCTCGCAGGAAAGCACGTAGGAGAAGTATTAGCTCAAGAGTCTATGTTATGATGTTCTCTGAAGCTCTTCATGCTATTTGGAGTGAGAGAAATAGTAAAATTTTCTCAAATACGTGCATTGATCCTCATAATTTGATGAAGAAAGTTATCTTTCAGGTTGCTTGCAAGTGTAATGAGAAGGAAAGAAGCATACTAGTTCAGTAGAGTTTTGTTTTGGGCTGTTGGCATGTTGCTCTCGTTTTGTTTAGCTTCTTGTGATTCAGTTGCTTGTTTAAGCTTAGTGATAGGTTGTAACTAAAACACCTTTTTTTTGGTTATCAATAATAACTTTGAATAGGCAAAAAAAATTTGTTATTGTTTAGTTGAAATGATACTAAAAAAAATACACATAGCCAACTTTGTAAAACTTGCCCTAATTATAAGGATTTTTTTAAATTTTTATCACCTTTTAAAATCACAATTTTCAAAAGAATCATCTCATAAGTTCATTTTTTTAAATGAACACCTTATATGACCTAAATCTCTTTAAATACATATCAATTGACATATTTCGTCCAAGAAATCGTTCTTAAAGAAGGGTTTAAACATTATATACTTCCTAGTTCCTAGTTAATAAAGGTGGAGGTGATGAAATTATTCTTAAATTTTTAAGGACGATTTCCTAGATGGAATCTGTCAATTGGTAGGTATTTGAAAAGATTTAGGTCATATAAGGTGGTTATTTTAAAAATATGAGCATATAATTAGTTATTTTGAAAAACTTGATTTTACAAGGTACTTAAAGTAAACAAATCCGAATTATAAATGAATACGCTAAAATTCCACTAGTGGCACATACATGATACATATTGTTGTTGGTTGAATTCAATGGCCATCAAAAATCATTTATAAGAATATTGAAATAAAGAAATTATGAATATCAAGAGCAAGAGAAACTACTCCTCGAGTCTGCTTTGTCTACAACAATTTCCACACCACAATTTTTTTATGTTCACCGAAAAATTGCTCAGCTTTAATGGCTTCCCTTTTACCAATGGCCTTCTTTGGCAATTGTTAATTATTAGATGAGCTTCGTTTGTTTTAAGGAAGGTAGAATTTCTGTCTATGAAATTTAACGCCAAATGGAATATGTGAAAATTGACCACTTAATTCCCAGCCTTCTTCTCCAATTGACCTCTAGACATTCAAAAAAAAAAAAAATATCAAACAGTTCCTTAGTTTTTCCTCTCATAGTCTCATTTTATCAGCTGATGCTGAGTTGTCACAACACTATTGAAAGTGTATGTGGTACACATTGGGTGTATGTGTAGTAGCTCCCATGGCCATAAGAGATGTTTCTTATGACTTAAAATTCTTGAGATAAACTCAATTAAGGACTCTTTGAGGGTGAGAATTGTCTTATTTTTCCTTCTTACTCCCAGATGAGTCTAACCTAGAGATGAACATAAATTCACTACACGATCTAAACCTGGTTGGACTGAACTTATTATTTTAAGTTATGGATCAAAGTTTTTGAGACAGAATAGATTTGAAGCGACCTAGTCTTTTAAAATGGGTATGGATCTAGCCGTCCGGATCTAATATATTTAGACTTTTACGTGACCACAAATCCATGTATTGTTACATATAAAAATTTCGAAATAACCATTATTGGGTCGTTCGAGGAACTTTTTGTGTCCAAGAGATAGCCCGAAAGTTTCACCTTAACATATTCAATTCTATACAACCAAAAATTTGTCTACTTATGAATTTCTCAAATTTTTAGCGTTTTTCCAATATATATAATATATTTAAAAAAACTAAAATCAAGTGTTATAGAGTGGCAATTGACAACCACGTTCAACTACGTGTATTATGCCATGCCCCAATTTTTAGAAATAAAATTCAAAAAAAGAGTTCTATAAAGATAAAATTACATATATAAGCTTTGGACGGTAAAATATCAGAGTTGGATTTCGAATAAACAACTTGAGAATATCATACTATACTTATTGAGTATAACTTTTGCTATATAAGTCAAAACATTGTAATTTTGATATTGCTGGAAAGTGTTCGAAATATTCTTCACATTAAAATTTTCTTTTGTCATATAGTCTTTAAAAATATGAATTTGTAGATGAACAATACTTTATTATTTATTCTTTATTTTTAAGCCATGTATAGGATTTTATACAATAAAGAAATTCAGGGGTAGGACTCGTATGGAGGATAAAAAAAAGGAATAAGAGAATAATATTATAACAATAATGTATTTGTGTTGTTAATTTTAAGTAACGAATAGCAAATATTTAAAATAAATTATGTGTTGAGCTTAATCTTGAACATTATATCTTACGTAGAAGAAGATCTTTACCTAAATACTCCTCGGGAGGAACATATGAGAGAGAAATTTGGAGGTGAGAAACAATGGAGAAGAGAGAAATTTGGATGTGAAAAACAATGGAGAAGAGAGAAATTTGGATGTGAGAAACAATGGAGAAGAGAGAAATTTTAAGGTAAGAGATACAATGAAGGTAGCAAAAATCTAAAACTAGTGTTGATTCTTAAATCATTATCTTTATATTATCGATCATCAATTTCACCCTTGAAAAATTCTGAAACTCTAATGTTGATTCTCAAATTTGAAATTAATTCCTCCATTGATGAAAATTGGAGCTCCAATATTTGATTTGGCCATTCATTAATTTCAATGAAGGTTGCAAATTGGGAGGAGAGAGAAAAACAATGTAGGAGAAAAATATGGAGGTGGGAAATGATGGAGGAGAGAGAAATTTGGAGGTGAGAAACAATGGAGGAGAGAGAAATTTGTAAGTAAGAGAAACAATGGAGGAGAAAGAAAATTGGAAGTAGAGAAACTAAAAAGAAGAAGAGGATTAATGAAGATGAGGAAAGAACAGAGATAATTAAGTGATTTGAAATGAGTAAAATTTACTCATTTAGATAATTTATAGTACATAAATGCGGTACACCCGGGTGTAGGGGTGATAATGAGATCAGCCTGTTCGTGAACAGTTTGGGCCCGACTCGGACAAAGTTCGGCTCGTGGTAGCTCGGCTCGAGACCTTAACGAGCCAAGCCGAACTTGGCCAAGCTCGACTCGAAAGCTCATGAACAGACTCGATTATTATTTTATATAAAAATATTACTTAAAGTCTTTAAAAACTTATTATATGCTAAAACACTTTAAACAGTTATTATACGTATCATTTTATACAATTTTTTACATTGAATAATTCATGTTTTTTCTTTTTGTAATCTTTGAGATCTAGTTTGTCGATCTTTTAATGTATATTTGTAAGTAATTCATTTGGTTAGCATGTAAAAATGAAATAAAATATGTTTATTCGTGTTACTTTTAGAATTTAGTCTATAATTCTACAAGATTTTCAACAATTTTTTTAAATATCGAATATGAATATTATTTGGTTTAATGTTGTGTGGTTTATTCTTAGTTTGTCTCAAATCGAGCTCGAGCCAAGCCGAGCTCGAGCCTTGGAAAAAGCTCACGAGCTCGAGCAGAGTCGAGCTCCCGAGCCGAGCTCGAGCCTTGGGAGAAGCTCACGAGCTCGAGCCGAGCTTCACTTATCGAGCTCACGAGCCGAGCCGAGCTAAACGATAAACGAGCCGAGCTGAGCCCAATACAATTCGGGCTCGGCTTGTGTGATAAGCACCACTACTCGGGTGTACCATGAGTAGACTCATCCTTTACTCCCTCTGTTTTTTTATCATTCTTAATTTCATGTGCGCATCTCCCAATGCGCGTCTTTGAACTTAAAAATCTTTCATTATATATTAGTAAAAAATTATAGCGATTGAATATTAATAAAGTACTAATTGAGGCGAATTAAGCAAGCCTCCACATGACTATATTTTTTCTTATAAATTGAGAAAAATTGAGACGATTATCTCTAGGTATGAATAGAGTTAAGATTCCAAGTGAGAAAGATGATAAAAAAAAAACAGAGGGAGTATTATACAAAATTAATAATTTGATATGCAACATTTTCTGTTTATCATACAATATTACTGTATTTGGAAATCAATGTTAAATTACATTTTTTTATCTTTAATTTAAAAAAACTTACTTCACTTATTTACAAAAATGTCGTGGGAGGAACATTATGTGTTCCTCTCAGGGAGGAATTAGGAATTGATTTCCCTGTAAATGAACGTTGTGTCTTAAATAAAAAAAATTATAGTTGGTTCCCCATATTAAAAAATAGAAATGTTCTCTTTTTGACTTCATATTCATTTTGTTGGATAGAATATTCATTTTCGTGTCAGTGTTATATACGTGTGTGTGTTTTGTTCTTATTTTCATGCGTTTTAATCCATGTGCACCTTTTGTGCAATACAACATGTGCACCATCTACACATTACATCCACTAGGTAATTTCCAATTGTAACAAATCTTTGGATTTTTTTTTTTTTGTTTTAACTACCTTTCTTATAGCACATCTTCTACCTTTCTTAAGTTTTTGGGAAATTTCCTGAGGTACATCTTAGCAGGTTTGGCATAATTATTAAATACTTTCATTTTGGAAATTCCTTTGATACCCCTAAGGTTTGACATGTTGTTCAAAATACCCTTGCCATAAACATAAATTCAAGTGCATTAATTTCCTGAGGTACCCTTAAAAATTAATTTATGAACTTCTAGATTCAATAAGGTAGTGTTTGGATAGAATAGATTCATTTCAAATGCTTCATTTCAAATAATTAATTTTACATTCAAATCTAAATCATCTGTCTGGGAAAAACAAGAATTTTAAATTCATCATTTCATAAAAAATGAAAAAGAACCCCATTTTTTGTCATCTCTCTCCTCCTTCAAGCTCCTTTGTTTCACCTGAGTTCCTTCCTCCTTCCACTTTCCCCAAATAATAGGATTTGTTTCTCTCTCTAATTAATTGATTATCTTTCTAATCTTTCAATTAACTTTTACCTTTTTCACTGTCTTTCTCGTTTTCAAGCCAATAATTGATTTCAGTTAATATGCTATTTATTTTCAAGCTTTTCTCATCTTCAAGTTGATTCTATTATCCAAACAAAAGAAGAATTTTCCCAATTTCAATTTATCTAAATTTTGTAACCAAAAATAAGATTTCTCATCTACTAATTTCCTTCTTCTTTTTCTGTTTCATCGCCATCTTCAATTCATCATTAATTTTTAGCTAAAAATCAAAGCTTATTAGAGCTTTAATAGTGATCTAGGAGAGAGAAAGGGGAAAGAAGATAGATAGAGGGAATGAGAGAATAACAGGATGAAGAGATGGTGTGGTTGGATTTCAAATATGTGGATTTGAGAATGGATCATATTTCAAATCCTAAAAAATATGCTTATATTTTGAAAGGCATGAAATTGGAGCAAATACAAATCCAAATACTTAGATTATCCAAGCATAATATCTGGACCTATTCCATCATTTGAAATGAAATGCTACTATCTAAACAGACCATAAATGAATTTTCAGTATTCTGCCAACCCTCAAGGGTAACTCATGAAATAATGTTAATTTCTTGACAAATTTTGCTAAAAACACAAAATGACCTATTATGTTAATTTAAAGCGAATTCTAACAGTAAAGCCACCTTCCTTCATATTTTCTCCTTATTCCTATTGCTTCCGTCCAAAAGATAAGTCATCTCCTTTACTCCTCACATTGACTCCTCACCCACCATTTTTTCACCTTCTTCCTCTTTCTCTACTGGGACTTTTACTCACACTTTATGGCTTTTTCACTGTAAAGAAATTTATAAACATGCATCCAAACTTCTCCCCTTGTGGATGGGGGATTTGTAAGTAATGAACTTCATCCCTTGATTATCATTTGTTAAAGCCTTCAAATGGCCACTGGAATACCACACTTGACTTTCTTGCTATCAAGGAAATGAGTTGAGGAGGAAGTCATTGCCCTATATGTAACATAATCAAACTGAAGCTTAAATATAGCTAAACAACAATGCAATTAGCCAATTTAAATCCCTAAAGTAAACCCTAATTTATTTAAAACCTCCAATTTACAAAATCCTCAATTTGCTAAAATCCCTAAATAACAAACATGAAAGTTCAATCTTATTTGATAGATATTTTCTCCTAGAACAAGTAGAAACTTCCTCACAAATGCCCAAATGTGTTTTATAGAGATTGTTCAAAAACTAACTAGAGAAATGATGTTTGAAGAAGGAAGGATGGGTTTATAAGAAAAAAATCGAGGGAAAGTTCCAAAAACCCGAGGAAGAGAAACTCAAAATTGTGTCCCACGTGATGGCTACTCTGACGTAATCCGTCAAAATATAACAATACCAAATTACCGATAATTTTTTTTTGACAGGCAAATTACACTAGTGGAAAAAAACGGAAGGGCTGCGGTCAAAACAGCCCTAAGGGCTGCGTTTTGGGCCGGACCCTTTCCGTAGCAGCCCTTCACTTTTAGTGAAGGGGCTGCGATGAAACCATGACCCTTCACAATGAAGGGCTGCGGTTTTGGCCCAAAGGGCTGCGGTTTTGGGCCTAAACCGCAGCCCTTCCTTGTACAAAGGGCTGCGGTTTTTGCTAAAGCCCGCAGCCCTTCTCACCCCAAAAAAAAAAAAAAAAATTTTGTTTTTGCATTTTATAGTTCGAAATATATCCAAAAACAGTTACCGAGTATAAATTGTTTTTATTTGAGCATCACGAAATTATAAAGAACAGTACAAAATATAAATTCATGAAACGAAACCAACAAGATCTGGATAAAAATATCATCAATTACAACTCTAATCCATTCACTCTCATATTCTTCAAATCAAAACAAACAAATGAAAACATGAAACTGCAGATCTTCAACACTATTCTCAAAGTTCATAAACCAGATGCAGTAATTCTTCAAGTAATACACACAAAAAATCACATCAACCAACCATAAAACGACAAAAAAAACACCAAAAAATACAAAAAAAAAAATCAGATCTAAGATACGACGAAGAAGAACGAACGAACGAACCATCGCCATCTTTGTCGAACTGTTCGTCGGTGAAGTTGTTGCGTCGTTGCTGTGGTGTTGCTGTTCGTTTTGGTCGCTTTCTCTCTCCTTCGTTCTTCCCCAATTTTCTCTCTCCTCTGTTAAGTTTACATCGCCATCAACGACGCAAACCGCTGCTGCCACGTTCTTCTTTGCGTCGCCGCCAGTCCATGGCCCGCTGGTGTCGCAGGTGCTTCGTTGTCGTTCCGGTGGCGTCGTTGATGTGTCGCTGGTGCTTCGTTCTCCTTCGTCGGTGAAGTTGTTGCGTCTTGTTGTTGTTGTGTCGCTGTTGTTGTCGTGTCGTATGTTCTGCCGGATAGGGAAGAAGGGTGTGGGAGAAGGGAGGAGGGTGAGAGAGAAGGGAGAAGGAGGTTGTGGTTGATGTGAGAGAGGAGAGAGAATGAGGAAGAAGGGAGGAGATTGTAAGAACCCTAGCTAGCGGCTTATTAACAGTTTAAGCCCGCGAATTCCTTTCTTTTTTGAAAAAAAAACCCATAAAGGGCTGCGGTTTGCCCAAAAACCGCAGCCCTTTATTACTCATAGGGCTGCGGTTTCGGCTAACCGCAGCCCTTCACTAAAAGGGCTGCGGTTTTTGGGCTAACCGCAGCCCTTCACTAATAAGGACTGCGTTTTTCAAAAAACGCAGCCCTTCCTTTTTTCTCCTCTAGTGTTACCAATAATTTAGATATATGAAAAATAGTTAAATCTACAAAAAAATTAACGTCATTTTTTTTAGTTTTACCATTTTAATTTGTAACATTATTCACAATTTTTTTTTTTACGGGAAGAAAATATATCATTAATAATAAGCCAAACGGCACATACAATGATAATTAAGATCTGAAAAATACAGATTTAGCAAATTGCAACAATTTTCACAATGGAACCAATTAATTTTAAGCATACTCGAGTACAGCTCCAACTCCACCGCTTCAAGCTTGACGCGAGCAGTGTACTTCGATGTCTTTGCATCTTTCCAAATAGAGACCTTCACAATCTGATTATGTGATATAATTGTTCCCATTGACGAATTGCTGAAAAAACCTAAACTCTTATCGATCCAGACCATCTTCCAAATTATTGACACCATGAAAATAAGAAAACTCATACAAAGATGAGAAACAACCACCAAAAAGGGGGACAAAAACACTCACAGATGGAGAGAACTGAACAGAAGAAAGCAATAAAGAAGATAGTAACACTAAAAAAACACTAATATCTATGGAAAAGGGTCGGAAATTTAGAAATTAGACTATTTCCGGCCAAGGAGTTCAAAAAAATTAAAAACCCTAGAAAGAGAATTGAAGAGGGAGAGGGAGAGGAAACAACTAGGGTTTTTCGAGAGAACAAATCATCTTTTAACATTATTCACAAATTCTACTTTATCGTGTTTGACTATGTAAAGCCACCTTCCTTCATTTTTTCTCCTTATTCGTATTGATTCCGTCCAAAAGATAAGTCATCTCCTTTACTCCTCACATTGACTCCTCACCCACCATTTTTTAACATCCATTTTTTTACATTATTCACAAATTCTACTTTACCGATCCTGTATTATAAGTTATAACAATTAAGAAATCCTAAAAATCTTTTAACATCCATGTAGCAAGTAGCAAGTAGCAAGTAGCAAGCCTTAAACCCCTCCCAACCCCCACAAAAAAACCCCAAACGCAAAACCCTCCGCTTTGTTGTTTGCACAACTCACAAGCAACAAGCAGCAAGCAGCAAGCAGCAAGCAGCAAGCAGCCGCACCACTTTCGCTGTCTCGTCGCCGGAAAAGATGGTGAAATCTTACCTCCGATATGAACCTGCGGCAACTTTTGGTGTGATAGCTTCTTTAGAATCCAACATCAGCTACGATAGCTCAGGAAAGTTCCTTCTCTCTCCTGCTCTTGAAAAGGTAGCTGTTTGGCATGTTCGTCAAGGTGTTTGCTCCAAAACTCTCTCTCCTTCTGCTGCATCTCCTGGCCCTTCTCTTGCCGTCACCGCTATCGTCTCATCTCCCTCATCTTCTCTGGTACTCCCTCTTTCTCTCTCCAATTTTCTATGTGTTTTGTGCATTGGTTGTTTATTCTTTAATGGGTTTGTTTTGAAGTGGGATTTTGTTGGGTATTTGAAATTTTATTCTAGGTTGTGTTAGTTGATGTTTTTTAGTGGAGCCCTTTTGAAGAAATGTTGTTTTGGTTGTGTATTTGTGTGTTTTGATGCAAATGAATGAGCTTTCAATGTGGGAAATGTGTATGCTTTTGCTTTGGCTGTATTGTTCGATAAAGTTTAAATTGAATTTGAGTTTCTCCAAGATGATATGGAAATTTTATACAGAGTTTATGTCAGGTAAATCTCATATTGATGCCAATTTAGGCATAGGAAGCCTGTATCGAATGTTTTATATACTCTTGTTGGTGGGGCGGTATATTCTTATATGTGCTGGTTTGATAGTTTTGTTCTGGGTGTACTTCATTTTTGGTTCTTTTGGTTGTTTCAGGTGGCTGTTGGGTACGCTGATGGGAGCATAAGAATATGGGATATTAGTAAGGGAAGTTGTGAAACAACATTGAATGGGCATAAAGGAGCTGTGACTGCTCTTCGTTATAATAGTAATGGATCAATGTTAGCATCTGGTGGCAAAGATAATGATATTATCTTGTGGGATGTGGTGGGCGAGACTGGACTTTATCGTCTACGTGGGCACCGTGATCAGGTTCTTATTACCGCTCTTTACTTTAATGTATCTGTCGTTTGAACGAGAGAAAAAGGGGTGGGATTGGGGAGGTATTTGTTTTTGCTTCTGTTTGTTCTTTGAACCTTTTGTGGGAATGATACGCGTTAATGAGTTTGATCATCTTTGTAAGTATTGATGTGTGTGTAAATTTCCTTGTTTGTGCATGCTACCATCATTAGGTGACAGACCTGCTTTTTCTGGACTCTGGGAAAAAGCTAGTTAGCTCCTCGAAGGACAAGTTTGTTAGAGTCTGGGATATTGAGACCCAACATTGTATGCAAATAGTTAGTGGCCATCATAGCGAAATTTGGTCAATAGATAGTGATCCGGAGGAAAGATATGTGGTCACAGGCTCAGCAGACCTTGAATTACGGTTTTACACTGTAGTCAAGCACGATTTGGAAGGTGGAGCAACTCTAGGAAGTTCTGATCAGAAGGAGTCAGTAGATGATGGTCTTATATCAGGCAGTAACAAGTGGGAAGTCTTGAAGCACTTTGGTGAAATCCAGAGGCAAACCAAGGATCGAGTTGCAAAGCTAAGATTTAATAAGCCTGGTAATCTTTTAGCATGTCAAGTGGCTGGTAAGACAGTGGAAATATTTCGCATCTTAGACGAGGCTGAGTCCAAGCGCAAAGCTAAGCGCAGAGTTCACAGAAAGAAGGAAAAGAAAGAGAAGAAAGAGAAGAAAGAAAAAGTAACAGAGAATGGTGATGAAAAGCATGCCTCATTAGAGGATGGGAGCAATCCAACAATTGTAGTCTCTGATGTCTTTAAGCTTGTCCATATTTTAAGGTCTGGAAAGAAGATATGTTCAACTTCTTTCTGTCCAATCAATGCCAAGAATTCCTTGGCCACATTAGCCTTATCATTGAACAACAATTCTATAGAAACATATACCATTGGTAGTGATTCAAGTACACAGACACTGGCTATTGAGCTCCAAGGTCACCGTTCTGATGTTAGAAGTCTTAGTCTTAGCCCTGATAACTCTCTTTTACTGTCAACTAGCCACAATGCAGTGAAGATATGGAATCCCAGTACTTGTAACTGTCTTCGAACAATTGATTCTGGTTATGGGCTGTGCAGTATGTTTGTTCCTGGTGATCAGAGCAACAAATATGCACTTGTTGGAACTAAAGGTGGCAAGATTGAGATCATAGATGTTGCCAGTGCTACATGTGTGGAGGTAGTGGAGGCTCATGGAGGCCCCATCCATTCGATTGCTGGCTTTCCCGACAAAACCGGTTTTGTTACAGGTAGTGCAGACCACGAGGTTAAGTTCTGGGAGTATCGCAGATTGAAAAAGTCTGGTGAAGTAAGTTCTCTGTGCTCTTTATGTTTGCTGCTCTTGCTTAAAGTTTCATCAAGTCTATCACAAACTGCATTAGTTTTGGTGCCGTAGCATTTTTTTTTATATTAAATTCATGTTCCGTAATATGATCTATGTGCTCTTTGTTATTTCTGTTTTTGCTTTGAATAGTTATTGAGCCTATCCCAAGTAATCAGTTGTTAGGGACTTGGGGTACGTTAGCAGTTGAAAAAAGTCCATTTTCCATGAGTGTTTCCATGTACGTGCTTGTGGATGACCCTTTCTTTTGAAGGAATTAATCATCCAAAAATACCTACACTAGTCTAAACTTATTATTGATAAATCCTCTGCATTTGAAGGTCTATCTTTATGTGGCATTGGCTCTTTGATTCTGAAATGGATTGCTGGATTCTTACTCTCCTTGAGTTAAGGATTTTAAATTGTTGAAAGTATTGCTGTACTCTGCACAGGAGATAAGCTTTCTTACAAAATTTTGGATATTATTTGGACTATTGTGTGAGCAGCCATTTCATCTTGAAGGTTCTTTGACAGGGTATTATATTAGTTGAAAACATCTGATATGCAACAGAGTAGGTGGTTCCGCATTATAAGTAATGTAAGCAAATTGAACTGCTTCTTTTTCTACGCCTCAACTTTGTGAGTTAGATATAATCCCATCCAATTATGTAGCGTATACTTTGCTCTCAGTACTTTGTCAGGTTGTGCACCATTGACAGATTATTATTGGTCTACCTGTACAGTGTTGAGATAGATTATGGTATTTTTATCTTCTGTGCGTGTGGTCCCTCCATGATCAGAAATTATAGTGAGCTAGTTATTTTAGTTCTGATAGAAGCTTTGAGCTGGTTATCTCAAATATATGGTATATGGGTAATCTTACGTATATCATGTTGTAGCCAATCATGAAGTTGCAACTTTTATTAATAGGGCTTGGAGCGCTTAACGGTATCAAATGTGAGGACAATGAAAATGAATGATGATGTTTTGAAGATTGCCCTCAGCCCAGATGCAAAGTATATTGCTGTTGCATTGTTGGATTGCACAGTGAAGGTAAGTTTGGCCTAATTCTTTCATGTGTTTACATTCTAAAATGTATGATTGAATAGTTTTTCTTAGAATTTAGAAAGGCAATAGGATGTGATGGGATCTTTATTTCTTCTTAACTTTCACTCCGCTTGTTGCTCATTTTGACTATTTCTTTCTTGTTTCATATACTTATTCTTACTGTTTTTGACGCTTATAAATCTTTGTTAGGTCTTCTTTGTGGATACACTGAAATTCTTCCTTACACTGTATGGTCACAAATTGCCTGTGTTATGTATGGATATATCATCTGACGGGGACCTGATAGTTACGGGGTCTGCAGACAAAAATTTGAAGATATGGGGTTTGGACTTTGGTGACTGCCATAAATCAATCTTTGCCCATGCTGATAGGTACCTATATTAAACTATTGGTGCTTTACTTGTCTAATGACATCAATCTCTGGTGCTTTAGTGCTTCACTTGACTAATCGGCTTCCTTTTCTTGTGGCAGTGTCATGGATGTGAAATTTGTTCCTAATACTCACTATGTATTTAGTGTTGGAAAGGACCGGCTTCTGAAGTACTGGGATGCTGATAAATTTGAATTGCTTTTGACTGTTGAAGGACATCATGCAGAGATATGGTGTCTTGCACTCAGTAGCCGGGGTGATTTTATTGTCACAGGATCTCATGATAGGTCCATACGACGTTGGGATCGCACTGATGAACCATTTTTCATTGAGGTATCCTTTTAAAATAGCCTCCTTTGTTAGGTAGTGAGCCTTTTGGAAAACTTTTCAGTTAGGTTTAAACTTTTAATTCAATTATCTGTGTCATAAACACCATTCGCAGGAAGAGAGAGAAAAAAGGTTGGAGGAAATGTTTGAAGCTGACATTGATGGTGCATCTGATAATAGATATGCCCCAAAGGATGAGCTTCCGGAAGAGGGTGCTGTGGCATCAGCAGGAAGAAAAACTCAAGAAACCTTAACTGCAACTGACTTGATCATTGAAGCACTGGATATGGCAGAAGCTGAAATAAAGCGTATTGCTGAATATGAGGTACTATTACCGATAGTCCGATACATTTGTTAATGTTTGTTCAATTCATTAACATCAACATGATTCACTCTGGGCATCTTAAGATTCAAGTTCTTAGCCGACCAGAAAATTGCAAGGTGGGTTCATTCGGTGCCCTGCTTAAATGGGGTGCACCAGCTGTTAAATGAACTCTGTGCCAAATTTTTTAATATTGAGTGACCTCTCTTTATACGATTTAATCACTCTCTCTTTGCCGCCTATGCATATGTGTACGTATGTGTACTATATATATATCATCTAAGGAAAACGAATGAAATCTTAATTGATTTATGCATTGTGATGTATAGGAGGAGAAAACAAGGGGAACCGCGGCCAAATTCCAGACTAACATACTGATGCTTGGACTTTCACCCTCTGATTATGTTCTTCGCTCAGTTTCAAATGTCCGGGCCAATGATCTTGAACAAACTTTACTTGTACGTACATGTGTTAACGTACTTTATGTTTGTTCGATTCTGCCATTGGAAAAATGTCTTTCTAATTTAAGTTCTATAATGGTGGCAGGCATTACCGTTTTCAGATGCTTTAAAACTGCTTTCGTATTTGGAAAACTGGACCACCATTTCTGAAAAGGTCAGATTACTAATTTTTCTTATATTGATACTTCATATTGGTATACCTCAATAAGGCATTACTATATGCCCACTTTCTTTGTTTAAGTTGCCCTTTTATTTTCACAATGATATGGGACAGTTAAACAGCTGAACCAAAATAGAGAATCTTTTTGCCTGTTGATTTTCTGGTAACATGTAAAATATAGTGACTGATGTGTTTTAGTTGTTTCATTTATGTCTTGTATTGAGTATTGTCTCTCTTGATCAGATTCAGCCTCATTCTCTTTGTACTGCTCTTCTATGTTGTCTGACTGTTATTGACAACGTGGTAAATTATCTTGTGTATTTGCAGCTGATACATGTAAAATTGTATATGTCTGATATAGAATTATTGGCATTAGTATGTTCACCATTTATATGCATGAAGAAGTTTATTGGCGTCAAAAGTGTACTTTTCCTTGTTAATTTTCGATGATCTATTTACCATTTTCACTGTGAAGCAAAGGGGAAACTGAGGGGAAAAAAAGAGAGGATGGTAAGCTCAATGAATTAAAGCTTGTGCTCTTTCCCTCTTTACCTTCACCCAGACAAACAAGTGCGCACCTTCACACACACAAACAAGTGCCCACACACATCAATATATAAGCACACATGAATGTGACCTTTTTGCATGTTCTCATATAAATGAACGTGTATGCACACTTGTGGACACGTAGAGATACTCATGCGCTTACGCAACAACATTCACGTGCGTTTGCCGTATGTGCACACACACCTTGGCCTGCTCACCACACCCTTACGTGCCCACTTGAGATGTTAGGTCTGGTCATCCGATGCAGATCCGAATTTTCTAAAAAAAAACTCCAGATCTAGATCCGTCTTATCTTGCCTGTCAACGGATTTGGATTTGGTTTCACGTGTTATCTTTTTTCACCTGAAAAAAATTAAGTTGAAGCACCTGAAATTTTTTATTTTTTTAAAAAAAAAAAATTATTATCATTCAGCACATCTGAGCTAACTTTACTTTTCCAACACGATTACATTAATGTGATTTAATTATTACGAAAGTAGACTATTACCTAACTTTAAATATTCATATTTCACATTTAAAAAGGACAATCTAGATCCGATCAATTATACCCTAAATCTGGATCTGATGACCCAATTTCCTTGGATCCAGAATTTCAGAGATCAATCATAGCCTTGGCCGCTCTTTTTGTAGAGACTTTGAGAGAAAACCAAGATATCTGAGTTCAAAATATATAAAATCAAATTTGACTGAAAGTTAATCTTATTGAGACTTCAAGATTGAATTCAATTCCTCATTTTAGTTGCATGAAATTGTTTCAATTTGAACCCTAAATTGAAAGACCCCATCTGGTGAAACCCTAGCTCTCAGATTATGGTAAAAGTTGATCGGAGTCAAACAGTTATGACATGAGAGGGAGAAGTTCACCTAAATTTCTGTTAAAATGTTAGGGCTTTTGATAACAAGGTAGATTCAAACAAAATCACGTGACCTCTGCGATCGTCACCTCATCGGTGGTTGGAAGTAATGTATTTGGTATTCACATTGAAGGGGGATTGTTTTTATGTTTTTCCAATTTACTGTTCATTGACTTTTACTATACAATTTTTTTTAATCATTTCTTTTCATTTTTTTACAATGTAAGAAGGAATACAGACTTATCTAATCTAGGTTTTAGCATATGCTACAACTGAAGAGTTTCTTGTTTTATGAAAGATGCTTTTGTCGATTTTATATATGAAGAAATGCTTGCATAATTGTATGTAAAGATGTGAATGAGCCCTGTTACTAATTAACATTTTTGTTTAGAATTATATAAGATAGTTAGTGAACCAAGTAAAGAGTGCACAACCACATGGATAAGCTCACTCTAACCCGTCATTTTGGAATGATCCAATTTGGGATTTTGCTTGGGAGGAATCAGAAAGGAAGTGAGATATAATAATATCGATTCATGCAGAAGTAGAGGTTCTCTATTGATATCAGGATACCCAGCCCACTAACCGCAAAATAGACCGACTTTTAATTGTGCTCCCATTTGCATTCCACATAGCATAATGAATCGTCACTAGCTAACACTGAGCTAGATCTATGGCTCCTGCATATTGTACTAATGTTATGTGTCGCTGAGCTGGCTGCTTAGACTGCTATTTTTTGTACCTACCTGAGTCACTGTAGCTTTTCCATGTTCTGCCTCATGAATGTTTTAATGCAGTTTCTGGACTTTCTTGGTGAGATCACTTTCACATAACCTGGTCTCTTGAAAGTCATTTTTCAGTTATCCAGTACACCTAAGCTGCATATGTGAACCTTTTCCTGTGAGGTCTATATGTCAATAGCAAAGATCAGACGTTGACGCCACGAATTGCAAATGCAGGTTGAGCTCATCTGCAGAGTTGCAGTTATATTGTTGCAGACACATTATCATCAATTAATAAGCACACCTTCTGCAAGACCTGTCTTGACTGATCTTAAAGATATTTTGCATGGAAGAGTGAAGGTATCCTACAGTTTGAATTTTGCTTGATGTTGTTTGTTTCCTGTGATATTATTCTCATACATAATTAGTGGGCTTGTGGCTTGCACTACTTATTTGCAATATTTTAATCGTTTTCAAATAATTTCTCTAGTATGAAGATATTTTAGTTTGCATTAATAAATATTTAAGTACTAAAATTAATTGCTGATGGATTAAACTCTGTTTGACTTCTGTCAATAGGGAGGTTTCCATCTTGTGGATGCCTCTTTAGAGCAGTAAAATTGCAAAAGCTTATCATAGTTGATGTCTTGTTGAAGTGCAACCTTCACATGTATGTGCTGCTCGTAGGCAAGTGGAGAGTAGCTTTGTGACTTGTGAGTGTTTTAGGTATTATTGTAATGCCATATATAGGAGGTGAGGCCCTCCTTCCCCTTCCTCTCCCCCTCCCTCCCTCCCCGCCTCCTTCTCACTAATTACTACCTTTTCCTGTATTGAGTATATGCTATTTGATTTAGGTGGTAGAGCATTTTGCAATCAAAATGCCTTTACGTCTTATTTGATAGGGAGGAATAAATGTTAATAATCGTAATAAAATTATACTCCCTGAGTCCCTTTCTGTTTCCCCGTTAAGCTTTGTTCACTTTTTATATTTTTTGGTTGGATGTATTTCATGTAAGATAAAAATGGTGGGACCAAATAGAGTGAATGTGAGAGTAAAGTTGTGGTCCCCCATGATCATATTTTGTGGGGGCAAATTCAGAGAGGTAAACCAAAAGGAAATTGGGCAAAGTCAAAGGGATGGAGGGAGTATTTAAGATTGTTATAAAAGTTCCTTAGCAATGTCTATGGTAATGCAACTATATCCCAACTCGTGTTTATATACATTGAATTAGTTATTGGTCGGGGCGCTGCTCCTAGGTCATTTTATGTAAAATTTGGTATTAAGCTTTTATATAAATTAAGTGAAATAGAAATCTATTTTATATACTTTGAGATTAAAATTAGTTGTATGTATTTTGATACTACACTTGTGTTCAAAGTACCATCTTTTTTTTATTAATCACAATGAGCAGAAAATTTGGTTAATAGATTACTTGGTTTAGTCGAAAACTTTTTTTTTAGTTCTTCAGTTATTCGGATTTCCTTACCATATAAACCGTTCATTGAGATAGAAAGTTGATAGTTTCTGTCGTTTTGTGAAAAAGTTTTTTGTTGAAAAATCAGGGCAATGTTTTTTTAGCACATTTTTTGAATAGCTCTATGTATGAGTTGATGAGAAAAGTTGATGCATAATTGCGTTATCATCGATAGTTACTTTAAAAAATGTTGTAGCATTAAAGTTTTGAAATTTATGGGCATGACTTACTCTCTTTTTTTCACCTGTCATTTTATATGTCATTGGAGTGTTGACAATTTAGCAGTTTTATTTTATTTTACGCGAGGTTTGGAGAAACAATATATTGTATTAGGTTAGGAGCTTTGCTATGAAGTGAAGTTGTATCTCAGTGTACAAAGTTAGAGGGTAACGATTTAAAGGTTTTGTGCTAATCTTTTTCTTACATTGAGTAAAACAAACATTTCCAAGCTGATGTCATGTCATAGATGGTGTGGTATCAGATTAACATTAGAGAGGGGTTATATGGGGTGGATTTCATGTCATGACCACACTTTTGAATAATAGGTTTGGATTTCCATTACCATCCTTTACCACAACTTTTTGGTATTGAGTGACTATGAATCGATAAAGAAACAAAGATACTTGATTGGACAAACAATAACATCGACATTGGCATGAGACTTGCAAGATTACTTATAATCTATGTAGTATTATCGCCTACAAAATGGGCCGTGAGAGTTCAGGACAATGCTCATGTTTTAATAAGTAATTGATGTGGATGTTGACTTGTGTTTGCGTGACAGGAATGCAAAGATACTCTTGGCTTTAATCTTGCAGCAATGGATCATCTCAAGGTATAAATATGTACATTCACATATAGACATCAGCATGCTCCGACTGGTGCAACAGACAGCGAATACTGACTCTTTTATCTACTATTTCAGCAACTAATGGCTATGAAGTCTGATGCACCATTCCGAGATGCGAAAACTAAGTTGCTAGAAATCCGTTCAAGGCTTGCCAAACGAAATGATGGAAGAACAGACACGAGAGAGGAACGGAAGAGGAAGAAGAAGCAAAAAAAGGGAAGTGATGGACATGCCTGGACTGTAGTGCGATAAGAGAAAGATACTGTCATGGAGAAATGGTCAATGCATTTGTGCATTACCTGTATGCTGCGCTGAACATTTAAGGTGCCGTTTAAGGCCATCATCTGGCAACAAATTGAAGTCGTGTTTTTGCACAATTTTCCAACGTAACATTGAGGAAAAAGAGAAATGGATCTTGGAGCCTGTGATTTGATGCGGTTCAATGGTGATTGGTGAACCTTGAGTTTCGATTACCATGTTGCTCTCTGAGAGATCTAAGCCTTTAGCAGATGACAATTGGACTACTGGGCTGGTTCTTATAGGTAGACATACATCCATTCACTTCTCTTGCTTTATGTTTTGAGAAGAGGGTAAAAATCACCTCTAAGATGGAGTAGCGTGAGTGGGCATAAAATGGAGTTACTACATGTATTGTTCTTAGTTGTAGCCTTTTGAGTTTTGAGTTTTGAGTTTTGAGTTTATTGATTCTGTTTTTGCTTGCTTTTCTTTACAGTTGTGTATATATCCAAAGATTAATCAATTTTGGTGATTCTTGGTGAAAGGGGTTTTGTTTTGTATCAGAAACTAATTGTGAACCCCCGATATTCCGGATTGTTGTATGTCATGAGATTTTAATCTTATTAATATTAAGTGAAGTATACAATTAATCTTATGTAGCTTAAGGTTGAATTTAGTTGCATGTTAGTGGTATGATGCAATTTCTTTATCATATAAAATGCATTTCTAGTTTATTTTTGATTGCAAACATTAAATTTGGATAACAATTAGTCTGCTAATCTTTAAATAAGTTTATTGATTAGAGAAATTTTATTTATCCAGTTGGGTTTAAAAATTGGGTTGGTGGACACAAATCTGACCCAATTGATCCATTTGATAAGCCTAAACGTTGACCCATTACAATTGACAAATAATTAAGTAGTGACATTATAATTGTCATGTAATTAATGTTCTTATATTGTTATTAGCAAAGTGCATAGATAGTAATTAACAGAGGTAGATAACACTAACAGAATAATCAGTGAATAACTTTATGAGCATTTTATGCAATTGAAGGAAGATACTTTCAAGATGATATGCTTATGACACACTAGACACGAACGTTAAATTGTTGTGAAATTAACAGTAGATATGATTGAAGTTGTCAAATACTTGAGCAGGTGAAGTTCATCTAAAGTTTTTGCCTTCATATGTTTGGCCAAACTGCCAATTCTTAGGAATATCACGCCATGAAGTGGACTGTTTGCCATCACTAGTTTTGACTCTGAAGGTGATGGCTTGCCCAACTAAACTTTCATGGCTCTCCCAGTATTGACCCCAGTTTCGCTTCATCGCTGTGAATGGCTTTCCCGTGTCTCCCTTTATCATCACGCTTTCGACATCTCCTGCACCTCCGACATTCCATACCAACACCAACAGGAAGTATGGGTTTGATTTCGAAGATATAGTGAATCGCATTCCTCCTCTTCTTATGCATGGAACTCTGCATTCATTTGATTTCATTGCAATTTGTTTATGAGAATAATATGGAAGACAATGTGGTATGGAAAATGTAGTGCATCAAGCTTATGTAGAATATTAGTAGAGTTGTGTACCTGCGGTATTGAAGTGGGACAACACCAGCCTTGTACTCGGCGATTTGAAGGTAAGCAGGTTGAGAAAGATCAAAATGCTCCTGAGGCGGGCTGCACCACCCACCGTCAGGGCACAGGTTGGTGGCGGTAATGGAGATGATGGGCGCACGTGGTTTGCAACCCTTTGAAGTGTCTTCACATTTAAGCTCATAACAAGATCCACAAGCTGCCCCATTTTTAAACATAGCTGTGCTTAAAGCTGCTGTTTGAGTCCCATACCCTTTGCCTTCTTTGGACAAAGCATCCCCATATCCACATGCTCCCTCTATTTACATTCCAATGCAACTTTAGTTAATATCATGCTCTTTTGATATACACTAGGTTAGATTATGCTTTAAACTTCAAAATAGTGGTATAGTAGACTCTTTATACTAGTGTATAGTTGCCAATTATAAAAAACGTGATGAAGAGATGGCTTGTCTATACTCGGCCGTGGCGGAAGAAAATTTCAAAAGTATAATTCTTGTGAATCTCCCAAAGAAGTATGGGAGAATATTAATTGAGGGAAATCGATCATCAAACCAAATTAATGTAAATTCCAGAACCTTTTTTTTTTTTTTTGACTTGCAAGAGGGAATTTGAGATGTTGGGGATGCAGATAATGTAGGCATTGCTATATGAGTTTTTTTTTTTGGTGAAACAAACGATGTCCATTGTTAACTAACTCAAGAGTCAAGAGACTCGGAGTCTCGGAGGAGATGTCTACGTCAAAGAGTGGTAGACAAGTTTCTAGGTTTCATCTGGTTGGATGAAAAACATGTAAAGTGAAAAATGATTTTCCTTTAATTTGTTTGGTTCCTTGAATGCAAAGTTAGAGAGAAAAGGAAAATAATGTAAATGAAAAGGGTAGGTTGGATAGGAGGAAGGTGAAGAATATGATTGAGGATAATGTGTTTTTCCTTTAAAAAGGAAATTGGTTTCTATTGTTGCAAAAACTATTTTTTTATCACTCTATAATATGTTATCTACCCTTTATAAAGCAAACAAAGAAAAGTAGGAGAACCACTTTTCCAAGTTAATGTTTGCCGCCCAACCAGATACTCTCACACTAGTGATTCTTCCGAGAATATATGGAACCAAAAATTTCTCCCTAGAAGATACTAAAGGTCTATCGAAATTAACTTTTGTGGAGTTGATCAATTCTCTTTTATATATTGTGGATCAAAGATGAACAGTGAGCAACAAATTAAATATGGTGAAAACAATGTTGAAAGAGCATGGTCAAGGCTTCTATCATAGGTGAACAAAAACCCTAATGCAACCATCCATTATCACAAGCTTGTTCATCAAGATTAATTAGACCCTGAAATGCAACCATTATAATTAAGAAAAGTCTCATGCCTATAATTTGTCCATCAACTAATATAATTTTCTCCCTCTCAAAAAAAAACTAATATAATTCTCTTCAAATTTTTCATCAACACTAATAATGTGGTAAAGAAATTTAGAAAATAAACGTATACTTCTAGGAGATGGATTTGGCTAGCCATAAAATTAGGTCTAAAGACATTGCCATAATTACCTTCATCTAATAATGCAATTTATGCAAATTAGACCTATTGCATAACTTTTTATGTGATGCATAATTTGTCTAGTTAATCATGCGGAGGCTTAGAAGTATTTTATACCTACACGTACGACGCATCTGCGTTTAAATTATATAATCATAGCCTTTTAGATAATCTTAATTGCTCTATTTATAAAACTTTGTTTCTAATAATTGGTTCATATTAAAACCTAAGGAGCCTCATATTGTTATGAAATTCAGCATGGATGATCTATGTACCACGTACATAGTATCTCATGTAAAACATTGCAATATTAACAAAACTTAATCAAAAAAATTGACCATGATTTTGACAATGACGATAATGATGATGATAATAATAATACTAATAATATTATTTACCAAATGTTCCTGAGCCATCAGGGCTACCATAGAAAGTAGCCCTAGCAGGTTTCCATGGGCTAGGCTGAAAATTTGGCCTCTTTGCATGAACGTCAGAAATGAAAACAACAAGAAATAACAAACCCAAGATGATGCCTAGAGGAGATTTCATGGCGGATGGCTTAGAAATCAGCAAGAAGAGAAGGTGAAGTTGGTGAAAATAGGTTTTTTTTGCTATTTATTTCTCCTCCTTTTAGCTCTCTCTATATATATTGATGCTAGATTTTTGTTACGTATTAAGCTATATTTAGTTAAAACAGCATATTATTGGTTCTGATGTTTCTTTAAATGGTGATTTGTTTCACCGTTAATATCATTGGTCATCTAAATTTAAGATTCTTCATGGACTATAATACTAGAATGTTGAGAATGGTATTGAAAATAAAGGGAAGTATTTTAGGCAATTATTTGATAAATTGTGAAGACAAATGGAGGAGCAAGTATTAAAAAGAAAAAAGGTTGTGAACTTTCCACATGCTGGACGTTAATTAAAGAAGGTTTTGATCAATGAATATCTTTTTTTTTTTTGTGATAGGAAAAGTAACTAATCAAAAAAGCAGGATTTGTGTTACTAGTTAGGAAAAATATAATTTTTCAATATTAAAGTTTGCAAATTTAAAATATAGAGGATTGCAAATCAAAGTTATACATATATAGGTGTGGAATATATATGGATCAAATTACATATGTAAACGGTGGACGAAGATTTTGAATAAACTTCAAAATGTGAAGTAAAATCTATTAAAAGGCGTTCCTATCATTTAAAAATATGAACAATATGTAGTTACAAGGATTCGAACACATGACCTTTGAACTAAAATGTGAGAGTTTCACCACTAATCCACTACAATTTCAATGTTTAGTGTTTCAAAGTAAAACATAATAAAGTCTTATAATTATATGAAATTATAAAGACATAAATAAACTTTTTGATCTCTAACACTTTTATTAAGTAATAATTCTCTTACCCTAATTCCATTAAAATTGTTATTTTTATCCCCAATTCCTTATAAGTTTTTTAAAAAACAATTTGTCATGCCATAACATCCATTATTCAATTTCGCACTAGACAAAATATTACGAAAAGCTAATAAAATTAAGTATGAGATTATATATAATAATATATTTTATAATTGTAATTGACCCGGGGCATCGCCTGGGCCAAAATACTAGTTTTTTTTAATCATTATGGAGTATTGTTATTTAACAAGCAATCAAATATGAGAGGCCTTTAAAGCCCCGAATTCTCACATCTTAACACTAATTAAAAATATGAAACAATCAAATTTTACAAAATAAAGAAAAATAAAAAAGTACTACATCGTTTTCTTTTTACAGACTTTGTACTTTGACACTATTCACATATTTCACTTTGACTATCGTTTGCGATTTTTACATAAGGAAATGTATAGTCACATGGGATCTTGTTAGATTTGTCATTACATATGTATATTTTTCAAATATCAACTTTTTGTAATTTTTATTATATATAATTAAAGATATTGATGGTCAAAGTTCAGCGTTAGCAAGCGTGAAACCCAAACAGTTTACATTGAAAAGAAACAGAGGTAGTAACTTATATCTATAAATTGGAAGCTTGAACAAAAAAAAAAAATTGACCATTTTCATATAAATCTTCGAAACTGCTAATACAGGAAACATCACACAAATATTTTAACTCTACAATTAACTTATATTCTTTTTCTAATTAATACTTCCTCCGTTCTTCTATTATTGCAACAATTACCAATTTGGATAATTTCACATCTATTGCAATAATTCCACTTTTGGTAAAAAAAAAAAAAGAGCAACTTTAGTTGACAATATTGCCCTTACTTTATCTTACTAAAACCATCATAAAATACTCACTTTTCCGTATAAAGTTGCTTCCACTTTATGAAGGATTTATCTCTCTCCTACACTTATTAATTAATTAAGTACCTTTATGCTAAATTACTCACTTCTTTCTCCTCCTTAAAACCGTGCCCAAACCCATTACGAAACTTCAATAACTTTAAATACTCCTTCTGTCCCAAAACAATCACAACACATCCTTGTGCACAAAGTTTTATAAAATGGATAAATTGGGACATGAAGATAGTGAGTATATTTATTTTACGGGTAAATTGTATGGGCCCTACAATTGGGGGTGGGTAGGGGTGTTCATGGGTGATAAACCGTCCCGAAACAACATATCGGTTCGGTAACCGAAAGTTTCGGTTCACTATTTTTGCGATCCGTAACCGTTTAGACCGGTTACCGCCTAGCGGTTAACCGTTTTTCCAGTACGCTTTTTCGGTTAACCATTAACCGTTATTCAAGTTATAGTATTATATTTTACTTAATGTAAATATATATTTTCTATTTGTTTTGTGCATATACTTTAATATTATATGTACTCTAATATAAAATGTATTGTAAAATGGATAATAAATCCACTAAAAACATTAGGATTTTTTAACTGGAATAATACAAACTTTGGCCCGTTCTCTAGCAATAATACAAACTTTTGATTATTTTTTAATAATACAAACTTTAGGCCAAAATTCCTCCAGTAAGTCGAAACCGGTTGGTAACTTGTTGTTGGAGGTAACAAGCTGACGTGGCACTCATTAAGACACGTGTCATTATTTTATTGGCTGATTTTAAAATTTTTGATTTAAATATCAAAAAACATTAAAATCATTTTCTTTTTTTCTTTCTCTTCTCCCTGCTCCCCTCCCCAAAGATTTGTTTCTCTCTTCATGCTCACCGGAAACCCCACCCCCCACCTCCACCGACACGGATGAAACCACGGCCTCACCACCCCCACCCCACCATGCCCGACCTTCGGCCTTTCCTTGACCTCTCTCTCTTCTTCGTCCCCCGTCGAGCCCGTAACCCCACGCCCCGTCGCGAGCCCGGAACCCCGCCCCTCCCCAACCCCCGTCGAATTCCTGCCCAACCGCCGTCGAATTCCGCCCAACCGCCGTCGAATTCGAGCCCAGAACCCCACGCCCCGTCTTCTCTCTCACTCTCTCTCCTCATTTTTCTGTTCTAAGAAAAACCCACTTCATTTTTGAAGACAATTTTTCTGGGTTTCCATTTTTACACTTAAAGACCTTATCTTTACCTTAGTTTTTCAGTTTTTCTTCATCCCATTTGAGTTTATGTGGAAGTAATAGAAATGGGTTGTTGATTTTTCCTTTTTTTGGGTTGATTTTAGTGATGGGGGTTGTTTTTGGACCCACTTGATTGAGCTTGCAAGTTTAATCCTTTAATGGAAGTAAAGAAGGGTTGTGGAAGTAAAGAAGGGTTGTGGGGTGGTTTCGGTGGTGGTTGTGGGGTGGGGACGGGGTGGCTGGGTTTGGTGGTTTTCGAGGGTGGGGTCCACGAGTTGCTTTCGGGGGGTGGTTGTGGGTTGGTTTCGGTGGTGGCCGTGGGGTGGGGGTGGGGGGTGGGGGGTGGGGGGTGGGGGTTCTTGGGTTTGGTGGTCTTCGGTGGTGGGGACCGTGGGTTAGTTTCGGTGGGTGGTTGTGGGTTGGTTTCGGTGGTGGTTGCGGGGTGGGGGAGGGGGTGGCCGTGGGGTGGGGACGGGGTGGTGGCTGTGAGTTGGTTTCGGGGCGGTGGTTGTGGGGTGGGGGGAGGGGGCCGAGGTGGTTCAGGTGGGTGGGGGGTTGGGGGAGGAGGGAGAAAGAAGAAATATCATTTGGTAATTTTTTTTTACCTGTTTTACAGGTTACAAGTCAACTTGACCTACTGGAGGAATTTTGGCCTAAAGTTTGTATTATTAAAAAATAATCAAAAGTTTGTATTATTGTGAGAAAACGGGTCAAAGTTTGTATTATTGTGGTTAAAAAATCCTTAAATAACACTAAGAATTTACTCCATTATAGTGTTTAAATTAGTACTAAAATTTTCGAATAATCACATAATTCCTTTAATTATTGTTACTTAGTAACAAATATTAGAATTAATGTAGTTGGAAGATGTTTCACAATAATTAAATAGAGGAAAAAAAAATTCGGTTTTTCGGTTAACCGTTCACTCAAAAAGCATAATCGTAACCGTACCGTTTAACCGTTAATTTTACCGGTTCGGTAACCGTACCGTTAAAACTTTTTTTATCGGTACGATTACCACCCATTTAGACCGGTGTTCCGGTTTTTCGGTACTGTTTTTCGGTTTCGATTTTTTATGAACACCCCTAAGGGTGGGTGTGTGTAAGATGTTATTATTTTGTTATTGTTTCATCATTTTCCATAAAGGTGTAGGGGTATAGTTGTAGAGTGATAATTAAACATAGTGACTCCATCTCTAAAATGAAAGTGTTACAATTAATATGAAATGCTCGGATTTTGAAAGGGTTGTGAACAATATGGGACATGGAGAGTATAGCTTACATTTAAAATTAACTAGGAAAAAAAAGCACATTTACTTCCCTCCAAAATAAACAATAAACAAACTAATGTTGTACATAACAATGTTACAACCTCAACAATTATTAAGAAAAACACTTCTCCTATATTCAATACATGCTATTTCAAGACGATATTACTATGAGATACATGTATGAGAGTGAGAAATATAATTTCAATGAAAATGAATACTTTTCTAATTTCTAATCGGGATATAAGGTTGTATTATGTGTAAGGTACAACTGGTATGGCTGCACTAGATCTAGGGTTCATACGGACCCGGTCCAGATCCGGTCCGTTGACATCCCTATTTGTACCCTCAACCCTGAACTCAATCTTTGGTTCATTGACCAATTAAGAAGTTACGACGGAGAAATCTACATTAGATAAGTCCCTAAAATGTCCTTATGGTTTTTCAAAAATATCCAATTGGGTTTATGAGTCATCCTTTAAAGACTTGTTGGTGACTTCTTTTCCAAAACGAATTTCAAAAATTAAAACCTTTACAAGGAGGTAGTCAAATCCGCGCTCACACCACTTAGGTAATGAAAACATGCCTACAATTTGGCGACTTCACTTGGGAAGAAACAATACTTACTTTGATGAGTGGGTGAAACTTGAAAAATACGATTCATACTATTTTTATGCTTTTAAATAACAATATTGCTTTGCGTATGCATTGGTTATATACTTATATATTCTTCAGAGCCACCATTAGGTCTCGTCCTTGGCCCACTAACGCATGTTCTATGCGTGGGGCCACCCGTTCTTCCAAAACGCTTCCTAAGCAATAGTGTTGTATCTTAGTCGTAAGCAAACCTACCCAACCTTGGGATGGCTCTCTTGTTCCTAAATTGATAAGTAAGTGCATACTACACGTATCCATATTTTTAAGCAAAGATATGAAGCATATAATCTCTTAGTCATGGACCCTTATAAGCCTAACCTAAGCCTGACCACTAGTATCAAATTTAGATCTTGACTTTAGGTTGGAACTGCATACTATTTCTTACCTATTTGACATTCGTGATTGCTTTTTTGCTATGTTCAACATGCTTTCTCCTCGAATCAGACTAGAAACATTGAAAAACGACCAACAAATTGTAGCAACAAAAACCGCTCCATGAAGACCATGTGACAAACGCACATATCTTGCTTCATACGCAAGGAACGTGCGCTTGGCCCATGACCTTGCGTGGTACGCACGCAAGGCTCTTTGCGTGTGGCTCAAGCTCCACAACCTTCTTGTGGCTCAATTTCGATGATTTATTTGCTGATTTTTGATCCATCTTTGCATCATCATGCATAACCACTTTTAAGTCATCTTTTTTAAAACAAAACTCACCTAATACAAAGATAAAAAAAAAAAAATCTTTTCCATGCACACTAGTGGAAAAAATATCATCGGATCCGATCAAAATTGAGTTACTGATCCGATTTTGGGTCGGGTCCATTGGGCTTGGAGCGGTTGGCAAAAGTCAACTGTTCTGGTTGAAAATCGGATCAGTTACTCATTAACTGATCTGATTTTCACAAAAACCGAACAAATTACATAGTAACGTGATCTGGTTTTTGGTGAAAACTGGATCAGTTAATGAGCAACTAATTCCATTTTCACCAACAACCGGATCAGTTTTGACGGGGGCCATGAAATAAAAAAAAAGCTCGACTTTATAGTCTTATAAAACCAAAAATCACGCAGCCACGATGACGACCCAATAACAACAAAAATCAAGCAACGAAAATAATAAAAAAAAGAGAAGAAATTGATGAAATGAATAAAAAAAGACACCAAATTACAACAAATAAACCAAATAACAGCCAAGTTAATTACTAAAGACAGAAAAAAAATTACAGCCAAATAAACCAAATTTAAAATAAACGAAATTAAGTAAAAAAATTATAAAAAAAAACCAAAACTTGCAGCAAAATAAACCAAATTCAGCACAAGCAAATTAATTACAGATGACGAAATAAAAGAAATTGGAGCCAAACAAACAAAATCATACAAAACTAATTAAAGAAGACGAAAAATAGAAACCCTAATTACAAAAAACTAATTAAAAAAGACGAAAAAAATTACAAAAACAACGAAGATGGTGCGGAGTGGATCGAAGAAACAGCGTTGATGAACGACGAGTGGATCGAAGATAGTGGTTGAGCGAAGTTCTTCCAGCGATGAATGACGGTGGTTGAGCGAAGTTCTTCCAGCGACGAGCGACGGTGGTTGAGCGGATTTCGACGAAGATGGTGTGGAGTACGACGAATGAATCAACGTTGATGAAAGGAGAGAGAATTAGGGTTTATGGTGTGGGGTACGACGAACAAAGTAGCATTGATGAAAGGATGAGGATGAGAACTAGAGTTTCAGAGGAGAAGGAAGGGTGTGAGAGGCAAGGATGAGAGAGAGAAGAGCGTGAGAGGGGAGGATGAGAGGGAAGCGTTGGACTTGTGTTTGGGAAGTGGATATTTATACTAATTGGCCTTTGTTTATGGGCTCAGCGCTAGAATAAAATAAGCTAACATTAAATGATCAGGGCTATTGAACCGGATCAGTTGACAAAAAGGACCGGATCCTTTTCGTCAACTGATCTGGTTTAAAACCCAACCGGATTAGTTAATATACACATTTTTTTGCGCGCAAAAACAATGACTAAAATGATCTGGTTTAGGATATGACCGGGTTAGTTTCGCTGTGTCATTTAAGCTTTTTTCCACTAGTGGCATATCATCTAAGATGAGTTTATCTCTTGAGTCCATCTAGATAAGGGGTCATGCTTATGATAGAGTTTAGAGTCATCATGCAACTCGTTCTATCCCATCTTATCCCCTTTCTTCAACCTATCTTTTCCAAGATATCTATCCTCTTATCCTATCGTTTTCCCAAAAAAAAAGACTTTTTGAAAAAAAAAACTTACCCTATTCTATCCTATCTTTTTCAGAATGTTTATTTATTCATCATCATCTTATCCGTTTTTTTAAAAAACTTTTTCAAAGTTAATAATTTTATTATCATCAACTTACAAATCTTCTTCAAAAAAAATCATCCCCATCTCCAATCTTTTAATAATAAACTTCTTTTTTTTAAAAAAAGGTAAAAATAAAAGAGAAAGGAAGGGGTCCATTTCAAAAACAAAAATGAGTTTTAAAAATACTAAGTCCAATCTAATCAAGTCAATCCAAGAGTACATGCATTCATTTTAGGTCCATTTAACTCCAGCTCATGTCAAAATCTAGGTCCATTTGCATCTTCATATGAAGCTATGTCTAAGTCAAGCCATGCCTACATTTTCATGTATGTCCAATCTAAGTCAAACCCATCACTAGGGGAAAAAATAGGAAGGGCTACGCTGGAAGGGCTGCGTTTTTTTAAAAACGCAGCCCTTCTTGTATGAAGGGCTGCGGTTTTAAAGAAAAACGCAGCCCTTTTGGTGAAGGGCTGCGGTTAACAAGAAATCGCAGCCCTTCATACTGTATGAAGGGCTCCGGTTTTGAGGCTAACCGCAGCCCTATTAGTGAAGGGCTGCGTTTTTTAAAAAACCGCAGCCCTCCATAAACGAAGGGCTGCGGTTTTTTTAAAAAACGCAGCCCTTTATGGGCTTTTTTAAAAAAAAAATTTGAAACGAATTCGCGGGCTTAAAATGTTAAGCGGGCTAGGGTTCCTCACAATTTCCTCTCCCTCATTCTCTCTCATCTCTCACGTCCTCCCTTCTCCTCCTTCTCTCTCACATCCTCAGCCTCCCTCCTTCTCCTCCTCCCTTCACCCTCCTTCTCTTTCACCCTCCCTTCTCTCTCCTCTCTCACGTCCCTTGTTTTCACTCTCTCTTTCAGCAGCAGCAATGGCCGGTTCACCTCACCTCGAGTTCACAGCGGCAATGGCCAGAATTTCGGACTTCACAGCGGCGGGGAAGTTGCCAGAAATCACCTCGTCTTCAGCGGCAGTTGCCAGAATTTCGGAGTTCTCTTCGTCCTCCTTGTTCATCCTCTTGGTTCGTCCTCTTGGTTCGTCGTTCGTTCACCCTTGCCGTGCCGCGCCGGTGCTGTTCTTCCTCGTCGTCGAACTCCGATAGCAATTCAACAAGTGATAAATTTATGTAATTTCAGATCTATAATTTCTTGATCTTTGTTTTGATTAATGTTTATGTAATTTCAGATCTATAATTTCTTGATCTTTGTTTTGATTAATGTTTATGTAATCAGATCTATAATTTTTTCTCTTTTGTATTTTCGTTTGTTTTTTTTTTTTCATTTTTGTTCGTTTTTTTTCATTTTCTTGCCCTTTTTTTTTTCATTTCGTTCTTTTTTTTCATTTTCGGTCTTTTTTTTAATTTTCGTTCTTTTTTTAATTTTCGTTCTTTTTTTTTTTAATTTTCGTTCTTTTTTCATTTTTGTTCTTTTTTTTCATTTTCAGATCTATAAATTTCTACTGTTCTTGTTGATTTCCCCATTGTAAATTTCTTGATATATTTAGGAGTAAAAAAATGACAAAAAAATTAAATTTTTTTTTTTTTTTTTTTTTTAATAGTTTTTGGGTCAAAAGTGTTTGTACAAAGAAGGGCTGCGTTTTGGCCAAAACCGCAGCCCTTCCAATATGGAAGGGCTGCGTTTTTGGGCCTCAACCACAGCCCTTCGTTGTGAAGGGATGCGGTTTAAATTTAGTGAAGGGCTGCTACGGAAAGGGATGCAGACCAAAAACGCAGCCCTTAGGGCTGTTTTGACCGCAGCCCTTCCGTTTTTTTCCACTAGTGCATGTTTACGTCTTCATGTAGACCCAACCTGAGTATACTCCTAGTCAATCCAAAAGTTAGACCCGCATTTTCGTGTAGGCCGAATCCAAATCCTTTGTCTAGTTTGCATCTTCATGTAAGCCCTAGTCAATTCTAATGTCAAACCTTAATTTCCATATAGGACAAGTCCAAACTCTAAAACCTCCCTATTGCCATAAAGGCCCAATCTTCGAGTCTAGCCTACTTAGATCTTCATGCAAGTTCCAAGTCTAGTCTTCCCTATTGCCATAAAAGTCCAAAATTTGAGGCTAGCTTGCTTACATCTTCATGTAAGTCCAAAGTCTAGTATTCCCTATTACCATAAAGGCCCAAGCTTTGAGTCTAGCCTGCTTGCATCTTCATGTAAAGTCAAACTCTAAAACCTCCATATTGACATAAAGGCCCAATCTTTGAGTCTAGCCTGTTTGTATCTTCATGTAAATCAAAGTTTAGTTCACCCTATTGCCATAAAGACCCAATATTTGAGTCCAGCCTGCTTGCATCCTCATGTAATTTCAAAGCCTAGTCTTCCCTATTGCCATAAAGACCCTATCATTGAGTCTAGTCTGTTTACACTTTCATGTATATCTAAGGTCTAGTCCTCCTTATATTTGCATACATACCCAATATTGAGTCGAGTATGCTTGCATTTTCATGTAGGTCCATCTATAGTCCAGTCCATGTCTATATAGTCATATACTTAGGCCCATATCTCCATCGTGGTCAAGCTAACCCATCCTATTCTCAAACTCGTATCATCATTTTCAAATCATCCATCTTATAATCATTTCTCATTCCCAAAATCATTTGTAAAAACTTACAAGTGGGGTCCATTCAATTTCTACTCAAGACAGGTTGTAAGGTTACAACTTGAGAACGCTGAACAGAGAGGAGAAAGGTCATCCCACTCTAAGGCTCATCAAACGTACTATCACCTTTTTCGACGAATCATCTGATACTTCTGAATCATCATATGAAATAGGAGATACTACTGAACAACTCAATGCCATCATGACTTAACTTCAACTGATGAACTCTCGTATTAAGGAACAAGACAAAGAGCTCAAAACACCGAGAGAACAAGTGAAACCTCCTGAAGAGTGTGATGAGACTCCACAACCACCTCGTCCTGAGAAATCTGAAACCGATATGCCGTTCGAATAACTCGAGCAATTGATCCAGTCAATTCCTTCATCGAGATTAGGCTCTTGACCATGACATCATTGATCTTGAATTAAAGGGAAAGCTTCCTAAAACGGTAGCATTTGGTGACCTCTTAAAATTTAAGGAGATCGAAGACCCAAAAGATCATCTGAGAGCCTTCTCCATCTCTATGGCTCCCAAAGCCATGAGCAAGGACCTATTTTTTGCTTATGTATTTCCCCTAACTTTGGATGCACATCCATCCAAATGGTTCAATTCAGTGAACAAGACAATGCTAGATGATTGCGTCTACATCAAAGAAGAGTTCCATAAACAATACCGCTATAATACTCAACTTCCAATTGGTCTCTTCGTGAATTGGAATTGACTAAGCAAAATCACAACAAAGACTTTGTCACCTTCTTAACTCGTTGGAGGAAAAAGGCCGTCCAAATGACTAATATCCCATCTGAAGAGGATAAAGTCCGCATGGTGATCCGTAACTTGAAGTTCAAGTACAGAGATCACATTAAATTCAACCTATAAAATCCTTCTCCAAGCTTTACAAGGTTGGTCCACGATCGAGGAAGATGATCAAGCCTATAAAAATAATGGTTACAACAACAACAACTTCTCCAAGAAGAATAATAACTACCCTTTTGGCTCCAAGAGCAATTAGATCAATGCCTTGAACACTAAAATTCTAAAAATAGGGGTTATCAGGCACAAAGGCCCCAAAAAACTTTCATTCTCCTAGGCATATCACTGGAAGAAGCTTTCAATAGGCTTAATGCAAGAGGATCACTCCTTCCTCTTAGCCCCACTCCAGACCTTGCTCTTGAAAAAGGTTTAGGAAATGAAATCCAACTCTTACGGAAAATACCGCTAAGGATAGGCATCTAACATATGAGTGTTGGACCTTAAAGCACACCTGTAAGACGTGGTTGAAGATGGTAAACTTCCAGTTCCTCCTACCGCAAAAGTCAGCATAAACAGCTAACCCTTGGGCAGTGTCTCAATAGTGCAAGGGTGTAGTTACTTGTTTTTGGTTTTCTAAGTTAAGTAGGAGAGTTCTTCCCCTAGCTCTTTCTTTACTTCCTTGTCGAGTATATGTCATATACTCCCTCCGAAAATACTCGTGACACTTATCAGAGAACATAGTTTTAGAGATAAGTTGTTTTTTGATTATTAATTGTTATTTTATTGAAAAGGTAGATGGAATAGAAGTTAGTAGGTAGTAAAAGTAGTCTTATTTTATTTGGTGGAGAGAGAGTGTGGGCCAATGGTTAGAGTTGGTAGGTAGTAGGAGTGGTATTATTTTATTTGGAGGAGAGAGAGTGTGGGCTAATGGTTAAAAGGTAGAAGGATTAAAATAATAGTGGGTCATGTCCAAAAATAGAAATGTAAAGAGTATTTTGGGACAGATGAAAAAGGAATGTGTAAAGAGTATTCTGGGACATAGGGAGTAGGATTTTAATTTGTCTGCACGCTATTAATTTTCATTAATAAAATTAGTGCATTTTTATTTTCATTGGCCATCCACCATTATTTATACTTGAAATTTGATGATGAAATTCTAATCAATTTGAAAATTAAATGACCTATGATTAATAAAAATCATGAAAATAAAAATAAAATTAAAAAAAATGGACATGCTTTATTTGGATTCGGAGTTCTTTCCCTCTTCCCTCCATCACCTCCATAAGCCATCTGCATGGGAAAAAAATCCCTTTAGCCTTCTTCAAGCAAAAAAAAAAAGTCATCCCCTTCATGATCCTTAGCCAAAAAATCCTTTCAAATCATATCTCCACAAAAAGCCTTCGAACCTTCCAATAACCTAAACCACAAAATCAATGCCAGACAAAAATAAAGAAAAAATTCAAAGTATAAAAAATAAAAAGCAAAAGCAAAAGAAAAGATAATGCAAAAAACACAAAAAAAGAGAAAAAAGAAGAGCCAATGCAAAAAGTCAAAGTCAAGTAAGGAGGTTTGCACACAAGTTCTACCCCTCATTTCAAATCCGTCAATCTTTCAACCCATCAAATCGTCATTTTACCTTAAACTAATCAAGAATCCTTAAGCCTTACCTTGGCTTAAAAAAAAGAAAGTCGTGATGACGTGATCCTTACCTTAGCCCATCCAATTAAAACCGTCATCTAAATCTCTAAATATATACATCTCATACCTCAAAACATTCATAACAATCCCAACTTCTTATCTATGGTATGTCCAAACCCGCTAGGTTGAGATCCCGGAAGAGCGGCCTGCGCAAAAGTTAGGGCACAAAAAAAAGTTTTAGGACTACGAATTGTCTAATTATGCAAGGATAGAGTAACAGACTGAAAATGTTTGTGAGGTTCTTGCTAGGGTGACTCTCATTCTAGTGGGAAGAAAGCAGTTAAATAAAAAATTTAATGAAGGTCCCATAATTAGACTTTCTGGAATTCAGAAGCATGCTCTCTCTAAATGTGCACCGACATAGACTCGAGTCTGAACTAGCTACGTCAAAGCCTTTTCCCACCTATATCTCTGTAAGTCACAAATTAAACTTTTTATTTTTTTCAATCTAAACTATCCTTGTCCCTGAAGGACTCCTCGATACTTCTATGATCTCTAGCGATATTTTACTTTGGCTCAATTCAAGTCAAGTTTCATTCATTCTCAACTCCAGGTTCCTTATTCAAGTCAAGGTTTTCCAAAGTGGGGGATATTTACATTTGTGGTGGCCAACACATTCCTCCAAATCAAACTTCCGAAGAGTTGTAATACACATACTTCACTTAATGACCTCGATTTTTTTTATCAAAAACAATTTTCAAATACAATCTATCTCGTTTCATCTATCTAGCTCTCTTAGCTTTGCTTAACCCTCACCTTTTGCATAACGTCTCATGCATATTTATAGAGTCCAAGTTTGCTTATTGCTAATATCAACTGAGTTGTTTGTACATGTGTTCTAACTTCTTTGTTGCTTTTATCGTCTTGCAGATTAACTTTGTCTTGCAGAAACTGGTGATATATAGACCGACTCTAAATTGCAGAACATCTAGAATTGTTCTTCGTCTCGACATAATTTACTTTGACTTTCGGTTTCACAAACCTCAATTAAAGTGGGGCTTCTGTAAACACAGTACATAATCGTGTCTCCCCAATTAGTACCCGATGATGATACATACCTTCATCCTAATTGGTCCGACTCGAAATGGAGTAGTTTAAATAGCTAAGCCCAAAATAGTTTTAAGAATGCAAAGTCTATTTATTTGTTTAAAAGATTCCAAGCTCAGTTTTAAAAGTCCAATTAATTATTCTTTATAGTTAATTGTATTTTATGCCCATTTTTGAAAATCCCATTAATTATTTTTGATAGTTAATTGTAATTTTAATTATCTCAATAAATATTTTCTAAAATAAAGGATATCATGAAAATAAGATTTTATCTTCTAGAAAGATGATTTTCGTATTTGATCATATTTAAAATAATCTTTTAATTCCTGATAACAAATAATAAAATCTAGCTAGATCTAAGGTTGCGTCCTACATGGTGCGCGCGCTACCTTTAGACAATCATCAAAATCACAAAATGCATAGCAGGATCGTTTGCGCATGGTTGTGTGCTCGACGCATCGTTGTTGCTTGCTGCATATTGCCTGTGCGTCTAGCGCATCATGCTTGGGCGCCACGCAACTTCTTATCTTATCTTGTTTTTCCTACTTTCCCTATAAATTGACCTCGTTCCACCGGATTTTGGCACGATTTCCAACCACGACTTTCAACTGAGACCACCTCACATACTTCAAATATATTCCTCCCAAACAATTCAAAAATACTTCATACAACTTTCAATACTCATTGATTTCGTTTCAAGCACCAAAATTGCTCATCTTGAAGATCGTTATTTAAGACCCAGGCTGCAAAGGTATATTCCTGAGGTCCTTAATATTTCAATTCCAATGTAATTCCTTGAAGTTACTAAAAAGTTTTTTATGATGTAGATCTTTAAATAATTTATGTCATGTATGTTCTAGTCCCTTTTCTTTTTCTGTCTTTCATATACATTATTCATGCGTTTTGCATATATTCATGTTTATTTGTTTATTGCTTTCATGACCCTTTATATGCTTATTTTTGCTAATCAAATACCTAAATAAATGTTCCAATATTAAAGTTAGATAACTTGGACAATGGATTTAGGAACATAGTAATTTGATTGCTTAAAGATCATATCACAAAAAATTAGTTTTTGCGTGTTTAATAAACCAACATAGATTAGTTTTAGGATAATGCTTGAAAATATCGTCTGGTTGTTTATTTGCATAAAACTAGAATAGGAATCGTATTAAAAAGAGGCCAACAATGGATAAACGTGATTCATGGTCATGTTCGTATTCTCAATCTTTGGTTCATTGACCAATTGTGAAGTCGTGATGGAGAATAATTTGCATTGGATAAGTCCCTAAAATGTCCCTATGGTTTCCTAAAAATATCCAATTGGGTTTATGAGTCTTCCTTTAAAGACTTGTTGGCGACTTCTTTCCGAAAACGAATTTCACAACTATAACTTTTACTATGAGGTAGTCAAATCCGCGATGACACCACGCAGACAATAATTTAGTTGTAATAAGAATCTAAGGCCCTAATATGAAATTAATTATTTCTTTAGTTGTTATGGATGTTAAAAGAGATTTTTTTACATGGTGCATTCATATAGTATATTTTTCATTTGTGTATTTTTCCCTTCTTTTCCACAATGCTCACAAGGGGAATATATATATTTTTATATATATATATATATATATATATATATATATATATATATATATATATATATATATATATATATAAGGTAAGGTAAGGAAAAATAAGTTTAGGAGACCCTCCTCACGAGGGGAACTCCTAAGGCAATATGCTGCATATATGAAGACTCTTTTATAAATATAAGTAATGTCATACATTAACACAAAGTCCAATGTCATCACCTTAATGCAAGACTTAACACGTGTTAGCTTATGTTGGCTTTTTTTACTGAAAGGCTTCTTGCTGAATATGTTATTAGTATTCTTCAATGCTTATACTTCCTCCATTGTTCCTTATTGGTGTTCCTACTTGTAATTTTGACACTATTTAGAATTATATCGAATCTTCTATATTAAACAAAAAGTATGAACATCTTTAAAAAATGGAGGGAGTAGGCTCTTTAAGATGAGTACACTTCATATTACGTAATAACTAAATCCATAAGTAATTCAAATCCCTAAATCATTAGTACGTATAACCGTGCAACTTTTATACTCAAACCTATCATAATATGTTTGGCCAAATATAAAAATATTCAAATGTTTGCATATGGTTAACAACATTTAATTTTGCGAATTTTACCTATGTCATTTTATTAATAGCCATAATTGACACTAAAAGGGATATGATGTATTACTAGGGCCACATTTTTAAGGTAGAATATGTGCAATTTTTCGACGTTCAGACCTTTTAATTATACTTGAAATTCAGTTTGATGGTTCATAATATCACTTTTAAGATGCTTTCAAATGTCGTTCATTTCTTAAAAAAGCTAAGGGCCCGTTCGGTATTACTGTGGTTTTCTATTTTTTGGTTTTTTGATTTTCAAAGTCATATGATATATGTGCTATAATGAATAAAAAATTAGTCAAATTTATTGGGAACATGATGATTTTGAAAACTGACAACTAAAAAGTGAAAACCACTTTTTCTGGTTTCCTGTTTTTGGTTTTTAGTTTTCAAAAAAACTTAAAACTGAAACCAGAAAACGATAACGAACGAACCCTAAGTTTATTGGAAAATGTTTTTCTTAAATTCGTCCCTGTTTGAATATTAATAGGGTTGTGACTGAGATTATTATCAAACATAAGTCTAATAAATTACTAAAGTGAGATTTAGACGGTCAAATAACAGTATTCTCCAGCCAGACCCTATACCAAGCCATTATCCCTTCTCGTGTTTGATGGGCTTTGGCCGACCCAACAATTAGCCACGTCTAGTCACAAATTTGAAAGGGCCACTAACCCCTTTTTCTATTTTTTTTTTTTGAGTTGAAAAGGGCTACTAGCTTAGCTAGCCAAGAGACCACTAAAAAATGTAGGTGGCAAGTTCTAGAACTTAGATTGATTATCACAAAATTAACACTTACAGCACGTGGAAATACAACCTGAAAAAAATAGGGAGTTTTGGGAATTAATAAAAAAACAAAATTTACTTTTAAAAGATTTTTATAGGTTGAGAAAGATTTGGTACATGTAAGATGTACAAAGATTGTAGGGGATAATTTTGAACTAACATTGCAATTAGCATAACTCAAATTGATTAATCTCAAAGCGGCTGGAAAAAAGAGAAGCCGTTGTAACCTTATCTAGAAGTACTAAAAGTGGACAATTGAGAGTCTCAGTGCTACATCATCCACTCCTTTTTGTAAAAGCCCATACCATAGTGTTAGGAATTATAGCAGACATATAGTTATAGCCATTATGTAATCATTCGGGCGTAAATAGAAAAATACAAAAATGAAAAACAAAAAGTCTTGATCCAAACGATTTTAGCATATTATCATGTTAATAGTATAACTTATCTCTACATGAACGGGCTACAAGCTCCTTAATATATGGGAGGTGTTTCTCATTTGCAACAAAGGAAAAAAAAAAAACATGAGATTTTTATTTATTTGCTAGTTAAATGATGATAATTTAATTTGCATCATGTCAACCATGCCACCGACCCATTGGACATGTTTGGGCTCTAACTATTACTCCCTCCGTCCCAAAATATAGTTCTTGTTTATATTTTGGGAGTCAAATTCTAAAAACATTGACCAAATATTCTCATTAATGTATACAAAAAAACATACTAATGTGGAATCTTGTTAGATTCGCCATAATGTGTACATTTATAATATCAACTTTTTTGTATTTTTTACTAATACGAACTAGAAGATATCCTAGGTCAAATTAAAGGTACGTATTGGAGACTGTGCAAAAAGAAACAAGAACTATATTTTGGGACGGAGGGAGTAATAGGCAAAATTGTATGTTATCCAAATGGCTGATAAATCAACACCAAATGAAAATATTAAAATAGACAGCCCTCAAATTTTTTCCTAACCTACACATTTCGTACTTTTCGCACTATTTATATTATTCACTTTTATCATTGCTTATGTTTTATACGTAAGGAAAGACATATTCTTGTAGGTTCAGCTTGTTTGATTCATCTCATTGTATATTTTCAAAATATCAACTTTTTATATATTTTTCTCATCGGTAAATTAAATATATACTCAAAATTATGTGCTAGCAACGTGACAATCAAGTGTAGTTTAAAAAAAAAAACAGAGGAAATGTATATTATAGGTGAAGTAATATCTAAAATTGTGATGATAGAAATGAAAAAGAAGGCACTCAATTATTCACTATTTCATTCAATACTAAATGCTTTAACATATTGTTACTACCATTTTCAGATGTCAAATAACATTTATTGTGATACATTGAATTAAATTAAACCTCAAAAGATTTAATTTCGCTTTAATATAAAGGCTCAATATATGCATAAGGCTCATTGGGCTGAGTCAACATAAGTCAAGGTCAACAAAGGAAACTCATCAAGACTATCAAGAGATGAAAGTCAAGGGTAGTAGGGGAATAAACAATCAGAGGATAATCATGAGCAGTTCAATAAAAAGACACATGCGCATTAGAAGGCAACAATTATCCAGTGCCAGAAAACGGTTGAAGTTTGAATCAAATATGATTCAAACATTTTCCCTCCATAGCGTTTATGGAAGTTATATGTGACGTTTCTCTATAAATAGAGAGAGCACTATCAAGCAAAGGACGAACAACTCATCAAACACAAGCATTTCTTTCCTTAGCGTAATTTTTTTTTTTTTTTTTTTTTTTTGGTAAATCAGCGTATTTGTATAAAACTTCAAAACCACAATTACATCCTAAACCACATCAGAGCCTCAGCAAAACAGCTCCAAAAAACCCTCGTGGTCCAAAGACCAAAAAAACAACCCAGCCTATGACAAGTACAAGCTATCAAACCATTCCTTATCTTTCCTACTACATTTTCTCTTTAGACAAAAGTCAAATCTAAGTCGCACTATACATTGAATACTATGCACAACATGTTCTATACTAGGAACTTGTTCTTTCCAAAAAGCCAAGTTCCTTGCCTCCCAAATTTTATATACAATCATAGCAATCATGCAGTATATTATCTGCCTTCGTGTCATTGTGCCTCTGTAAGTTCTTTTAATCCAAATAAGCATCTGCACCACATTCTGTCCTTAGCGTAACTTAGCGTTTGCATTAGTTCAACCCCCTTCTGGGGTTATAGTTTAGTTCTTTAGACGTAGAACATGTTATGGCGCCAAGATCTTTAATTCTCCGATTGAAGCAAGGAGCCATGGAGGTAATTGCCTTCGTGTTTCCCCTTTAGTTGTCCAGCCTGACTTATCCTTTTGTGTGTTGTAAAATCAATCTCGAAGTTTGTGGTATGTATCGGAATGTTATGCTTTAATTAAAAGATTAATTATTGTTTGCTCTATTTATTGCTTTTCGCCTGAGGTTAATTTGTTGTAGTTTGATCATTAATTAAATTACGACAGAGTACGTTAGCAAGGCTTTATCTAATTAAATCCGATAACCCAAAGGGACCAAGTCTCCCAAAGGCATTCAATACTAAACTATTGGGTGTCCATTGACTTGTTTGCAAAGTCAACAAACTGATTTTGCACCAACACATATATATTAGTTCTTATAACAAATCATAACTTAACATTTTAGGCTTTTAGCTAAACATGACTCATGCATCAGTTTATCCAAAAAAAATGTAAATCGTTTGTGAAATATACTTTTAGAAGGATTTAATTATTCTATAAAATAGTCATCGAAAAATTACAGATAATTTTCCTTGAATTATTTTTGATAATCAAATTGGTTAAAGCTTTAGATTTGTTATGGAGTTTTTATTCATATAATCGAATTTAACCCGTAAATTTGATCAAGCACTAGTTTTTCCAATTGTAGTAAAATATTGCGTAAGATGTTAAACTTTCAGAGTTCTTTACAAAGAATACTTGTAATCTAACTCAATATTCATTCCGTGTTCTAATTTAATGTAAATTTTCTCGATGTAAAAAAAAAAATTCAATATTCAAAAGTATGATAAATAATAATTTTTTATAAAAAAACTAACTCAATAAATCCAAGTAGTATATATAGGACACAAACTGGCCATGCATATTTACGAGGTGAATGCATTATGAATCTAAATGATCCCAATTAGATTTACCAAAACTCAATATATGTGACATGTTTGCCACCTTTTAGCACAAGCATAAATGCTTCACTCGGCAACATTAATATAAATCTGCTGTCCCTTCACAGCATATCAACTTCGAAACAAGGGGGAAAAGGATGCATGATCAGAAAAGTAAAGAATGAATGAACGAACAAGAGAGAATATTAGCACGTGGGACTGCATTAATTCCTTGGACGAAATCCATAGGAAGCTACTATAGGCCCAACTAATCATGAGCTAATTATAACTAAATTATTTTTTCAATTTTTTAATTAGTCTGTTTGGATATATGAAAGCCTAAAAGCTGTCTAGAAATTGAGCTTTAGTTGTTTCTTTTTTTTTGGATTCTATTCCTTATGATCTCGATGAAACAAAGAAGTAGACATTAATAATAAACATAAATAAAGAAGAAGCAAAGCCTCCAACTTTACCGTCACTCAAACAAACATAAAAGACGTGAATACTGAAGAACCTAATTCATACCACCCATCACTTTTGGTATCTATCTACTTCTCTTTCCTCTTTTGCTATAACCAACTCTAACCTCAAGTCCCCAACCAATTTTTCCCACCCACATCACTATCTCAAACAATGCCAAATTTATGTCAATCTTTGTTGTTGTGTACAATTTTTTAAGAAAAAAAATGATTTCAATGAATTTTTTTAAGAAGCTACATACTCCCTTCGATTCAAAATATAATCAATATAAGCTGTTTTTTTGTCGAATGTATAAGTTGCTCTACAATTCGTCATCTTTTTTTGCCCTCACATAATTGATATTAAGCTACTCACTTTGATCAAGAGAAAATAAATTGTATATGTTAAGAGAACGGAATGGCTCATTCTAGGTGTGATTCCAAATAATGTATTTACGTAATAAAACTAGGGTTTACTTCTATTTTCATAATTATCATTGGTATCATACTATTACATTCCTTCAATCTATGTAAGGGAAACCATGTGGACATCCGCTAGCTTTTTAAAAAATTCAACCGCTAATATAAAGAGAAAAAAGATTTAGTAAAAATGTGATCAACTAATTACGGCTTAATAGGAACACAACGAACTATATATAGTATCACCATACATGCTTATAAGAAAATGGTAATTTATCATGTGTTTACTACGATCATGTTGAGTTTGATTGACGATCAAGTAGTAATGACATTATCATGGTGGAGCTTTAAAGGCTGGTTTATGAGTGATCTCAACTCAATTACAAGTATAAACCAAAACTAAAGTGTATTAGAACAATATTGTAAACGATTGTGTGATATTCTAGATCTGTGAACAACTTTGATAGCGCGGGTTGTTTCTTCAAGTGCCACAATTTCAATTAAGCCTAACACAATGTGTTGTATGAGATCGACCTGAAAAATAGATGAATTAGTGGCAACGATGGAGTCCTCAATCATTTTTATCTCCTGTAGATATTGTTCCATAGTCTAAGATTCTAGCGTCTTTACTTGAGTAAATAGCCTTTTTGATTTCGTACATTATGCAAGAGAAGCGGAAAAAAAGTAATTTTGAAGGCGCTCCCAAATTTGTGATAATTTTTTTAATCATGAACATAAACAAGCATTTCATGAGACAATGATTATTTACCCTATGATCTCGCACCATAGTTCATATCAATTGTATAAAAAGAACTAATAGTTAGTCGTTTAATTGTAAAACCCTTGCTTTGTACTAGATATAAAAAGCCAGTTACCGTACCTTTTATTGCTCATTATTGATTATATTTACTTCTTTTGCTAGAAACAATCGATAATTGATTTTTGAGACATTTAAAAGTATCTACAAATTCTATAAAGTTTATTACCTTTTATGGTTCTGCATGAACAAATAAGTATAAGATGTTCTCATTGAATGGTGAATAATCAGAAAATTAATGATTCCATTATGAATAAGTTGCGAATCTTATTGAAGTGACTAATAATATAATTATGTGCAAATACAATAACTGATAATTATTTAGCCCTAAAACGACGTAATAGCATATGATATCAATATGGACGGACTATAAATTATTAAGAGTAGCTATTATCAGAGACTAAATTATTAAAGTGACTTGAAAGTGTAATTGTAAACACAGATATATAGCTTAGAAATAATAGGTTTGCGTAGTCGAATAATTGCCGTATATTATTATAATTAAGTCTTAACAACGTATAGTCTAATACACTATGACAACTAAAGTTTGCTTGTTCACTCTCAAGACTCTAGAGAAGAAAATAAAGGAAAAAGCCAAAGAAAAACAACTCCTTTGCTTGTACTAGCTTCCCAACATTGCTTACAGAATAAATAAGGAATATGTACATTTATACTACCATTTACGTTAATTTTTACCTAATTTCGCTGAAATCGAAAATGATACAATCTGTACAACAAAATAAAATACATAATATTGCCAATTTTGACATACTCAAAAGAATAATTTTTTTTCTTATATTGTCAGTAATTAAAATAAATACAAAGAATCAATATCATGAGCTGATTAATAATGAACAATTATGATAATGTTGAATAACAATTGAATTGTGTGTATCTAAGAAATTCACAAGTATTAAAAGAAAAAAAATTCTGGCTAAGAAAATAGAAGAAGTAAGAATTGGGAATAAGATCACAATGATCAATAATGGCAATCTACCAGCTGAGAAGCTGCAGAGAAAACCAAAGTTTTTTCATTTGAAGGAAAAACAAACTTTGAAGACAAATCTCGTTGTTGTTGTTGGAGTTCATCTTCAGGAGCTGGAAGATTGAGGTCTAATGACAAAAGATCGTTTCGTGTTGTCGTTGTCGTGATCGTCCTCTTCTCTTCTTTAACGTTGTTGTTATTGTTAGCAATGTCAATGGCAGCTAAGCTAGCCGGCGTCATACCGATCGGCCTATGGCGCCGCATATGACCGCCTAATGCTTGCCCTGACGAAAACTCCGCTCCACAAATGCCGCACTCATGCACCTTGGTTGCCTTATTATTAGTAGTAGTATTGTTGGTGTAAGCATTGCTTGTAGAAAGTGAGGAATTGGAGATTTGTAGAGACAACGTCGTGTCGTCGTTGTGGTGGTTGTGGTGGTGGTTTAGGAGGGAGAAAATGACGGAGGCCGAGGACGAGGACGTGGACGATTTTTTAAGGTCGGATAAGGCGACGAGGTTTGGCTTAGGTTTTTTGTGGCTAGCTCTATGTCCTCCTAATGCTTGAAAAGAAGAGAATGATTTGTTACATGTTTTGCATTCGTAAGAAGTGGTTGAAATTCCAATAATACCCTTTTGGTTATTGGAATTGTTATTGTTGTTGTTGTTGTTAGAGTTGCTACTTAATTGGTTGGACCCTTGAGCAAGAAGGATCAAGCAATGAGCCATATCCTCTTCCTCTTCCGAGGTAGCGGCGGAATGTGGAGGGACCCAATCCTCGGAGGTAGCGGAATTAGCACCGCCTTCGTCGTTGGTGGTAGCGGAAGACATAGTTAACGCTAAAGGCGACAACGGCCTAGACCGCGACCGCTTTGTACGCTTGCCCTTTATCATCATCATCATATTAGTATTGTTGTGCTTAATTTGTTGTTGATCCCCAACAATGACTTCTTCTTGTTGGGCTACCATTAGTCAAATTTGTTTAGCAAATTAAATCCCAAGAAGAAGAAATAATTATTGGAATTAGTTGTGTAGAGAGAAAATATAGAAAGAGAAATAAAGAGTAGTGAATGGTTAGAAGAAGAGAAGGTTGAGTTAGGCTATAAGTAGAGAAAAGAAGGATAGGGTGTTTGAAATGTGAAATATAATGTGAAGTGGTAACCGTGAATTTATGTTATGATATGATGATGCACTCCTCCAAAAATATAATATTAACCAAGCTTAGAATGTTAATATATAGTATAAAAAAATAGGCGGCAATATGAAATGTAATGTAAGAGTGGTAGAGAGAGAAAGAGAGAGATGCAATGTAAGTGTGAGGAGGGCGAGGAAAGGAGTGAGATTCGGTTGGCTTTCAAGCAAACCCATTACTTCTCCTCAACGACTCCCTCTGGAAGTTTAGAGTGCAAGCCTGGAACCCCACGGATTTTGCGCCTTCTCCTACTTCTTTTTTTATTTTTATTTTTATTTTTCTCTCTCTTCTTTCATTATTTTTGCCTTTTTTAAAAAAAATAATAGTAATTTGTTGTTTTTGTTTTGTTTATTTTGAGAATTATTTGTTGGGTTTCCTTTAGGATCGTAATGCCACTACTCCACTACTGTTATGTTATAAACCGTCAAAAACTTGAACCATCAAAGTGGAATGTACCCTTATGAGAAGTATTCAAATTACTCATTATCACTCGCTATATATAGCATGCATTTTTGCTATTAGGTTTGGCTACATTTAGTAACTAAATTGAGTCCACTTAAGTTATAATTTTTTTCCTTGATTGACTTAATGAAGTTACAATTATTAAGTCGTGCTTTTGTGTAAATATGTTTTCCAATTAGATGGTCGTCTTAGGCGCATAATGACATATTTTATTATATTTGCAACATTCGTATTTTATGAAGTTGCATATTAGTTATAGCATTGACATTTTTGGCAATATATTATTATCTCGTTTTGTCTCTTACCACATGGAGTCTTTTTGTTATCTCTTTCTATTTCTCCCCTCGCCTAAATTCTTGTATCATGCTCCAATCCAATGTTGCAAGTAAAGAAAAACGGAGAAAATATATTGTTATAGTGGATCAATTAATATATACACCTATTTCTTTTTTATGTTTTTAGATAATTACGTTATAGCTAGGTAACTTTTCATGTGCTAAAGTGAGTTTGAAGAAAAGGGATAACTAAAAGCATTAAATGACCAGCATAGAAACAAAAGGATAACTATATATGGTATAACGAGACCAATTAAAGAAACAAAGAAATGAGAATATACAATATACATATATATGCGGTTCATTAATAATATATTAGCTACATTCACATACATGGGAGATAGCGATTTAAATAGTTGAAGAAGAGTGTACATTTGTTGCATGATGACACTTATTTTTATCCTGGGGCACATGAGATTTTGTGTTTTCCAATTCTACATTACATTATAACTTTTAGATATATCCCATGGTCATTATGTATATAAAGATTCAAATGGGTGGGATTGTTATGCTTTCCAATTGGATTTGTCCATTTGCGTATTTTTACAAATTATTACATTATTATGTATTTGTTCTGTTATGTCTATACTTTTTTTTTCATGTGGGTGGAAACCTAAAGTTGTGCTTCACACGAAGTAACTAACTGGTAATTTGGAGCCATGGAGTGTGTTAGCAGTGGCGCGCGAGTTTAAGACAGTAAGATTCTTACTATCATCTAAGATGTAAATATAAAAAATTCATAAAATCTACTCACTAACTACTTTTCAAAAGGACTTACGTTATAGTGATTATGTCAATAGAAGGTAAAATTAAAATCAATAAAACAACACTTACCTTGGGTGAAACGAAATCCGTAGCCAATCCGTAACATTTTTATAAGTTGCACTCAAAACTAAGTTGATTCATTAGTTATACAACCAAGTCCGTGTTTTTCTCATATTTTTAGGTCGTTTTTACAAGTCCACTCTACCGCGTATCAATTGTTAAAGACTTAAAAAAGGTCTAATATAATACAAAAGGATGGTGCAAGATGTATATACTCTAACTCCCTAAGTTCATCGTCCTACTAATTAGTATATTACAAGGTTACAATAAAGTCAATGATGATTCAATAAAAAATAAAGTCAACGATGATAGTTGTATAATTAAGATTCAATTTAATTAAATAAAACAAAGCACCAAATTAGGTACCTTAATATGTTTCAGTTAAAGCTTAGGGCCCGTTCGGTATTAATGTGATTTTCTATTTTTTGGTTTTTTTATTTTCAAAGTTATATGATATATGTCCTATAATGAATAAAAAATTAGTCAAATTTATTAGGAACATGATGATTTTGAAAACTGACAACTAAAAAGTGAAAACCACTTTTTCTGGTTTCCTGTTTTTGGTTTTTAGTTTTCAAAAAAACTGAAAACTGAAAACAAGAAAGGATAACGAACGAACCCTTAAATATCCAGAAAGTTGCAAAATGAAGTACTTGATAAGTTGAAAACGCAAGACACTTGTCATAGAGTGGAAAAGGGGAAAAATCCTTATGGATTCAAACTTAAAAAAAAAAAAACTCATATTTTCTTTATTCTTTTTTCTTTTTAAAGAAAGAACATGTTTGTCTCACAAGATTTAGGGCCTGTTCTCCCCAACTTATTTTCAGTTCAGTTCAATTCAGTTCAGTTCCTAAATGATAATCATTACTATTAATTAGTTATAATTTAATACAGTTCAGTTCAGTTCAATTCAATTCAGCTCAGTTTATTTCAGTTTAGTTCAGTTGTTTTATGCCGAAGAGAGCAAGCTGAGTAATCAGACCTTTTAAACAAAAACTTCTTAAGATTTATTATCTAATTAGGTACTTATTTTCCGTGTAAAATTTATTGGCTCGATCATATCGCTTTCTTTGATCTATTTCATTGTTCAAATAATTGTTTAATTTTTTTTGGTGAACAAAAGGGACCAACATTATATTAAAGGATTAAAGATTGTTTTAGAATCCGCAAGATAAGAATCCAAACAATAACTAGGGGGTAGGGGGAAAGTCCTAGTTTCATTGCTACTAACATCTGAGTTCCTACTATATTTGGCTAGAGCATCTGCTACTTGACTATGTCTTCGGCCGTCATACTCAACCTTGGCTTCCAGAAGGGTGCTCCGCAGCTTTCTGCACGTAGATAGAATACTCATGTATTTGTTAGTAGTGTCCTCTTGCGTACATAAACAATTTACATCCCCGAAACAATCAGATTAGCTTATAACATTATCATATTGGTTTTCGACAGCAATACTAAGACCTTCATGAATCGCCAAAAACTCAGCCAAGAGAGGGTCGGAGGCAAAACATTGTTTCTTGAAACCAAGGATCCAAGTCCCCTTATAATCTTTAACCCCTCCCATACCAACAACATGATGTCTACTTCAGAACGAGGCATCAACATGCATCACAAGAATATGATTCGGGATTGTAGGGAAAGGTAGCATGGATTGAGGTTGCGAGGAATCCGATTGAGGAAGTTGGTTAAGAATACGGACACGATCCGAGGCAAGTCTGGAAGCAGATAAAATGATTTGGTTCCTAGGGGTCGGGGGTGTGTGCTTGAAGCAATACTCATTCCTACTTTCCAAATTTCGTGACATAGATAAGGAAATAAGTCTCACTATAATATACCCTGACAAACATGCTTAGCCTCAAGATTGGCCTTGAGCCAGGAAGAAAACGGGAGATTAGGTGGGATGATTGAGGGGGAACCTTTGCCAAACTTCCAAGGATAAGGGACAATCCCGTTACATGGGAAGAGGTTTCGGGAACAACCTGACATCTAGGGCAAAGGGCATAAGGGGAAATGTTCCTTAAATTTATCAAGGCTTTGTGCGGGATCCTATCCCCGCCAGAGGAGCCAAAAGAAGAATTTAAGTTGTTTAATTGTTAACCGCTAGATTGGGATAGTCAATTGAACTTATAATTTTAAGTGATATCAAGAGGTAGGTCGTGTAATTGATTGGATCATAAAGCAATTAGTAAAAATGAATCAAATTACAAGGTTGAATAGTTTGATGGAAAATATATTTCCTTTTTATTTGGGAGGGTTATTTGTGTCAAATTTATATTTATTAATTGCTCAAGTAAAGAAACCATATGATCGAGATGAAAGAGCCCACTAGAAGGTGTTGGATTATTAACTAGAACTAGGGGTGGTTCGTTTCACATTGAGTATCACATATATAATGTAGATTTCAAGGTCAAGGATGAAAAGACTATCACAAGTCTTGTCGAAATCCCATAGATACATGTGAGAAGTACTCGACAATGAATAAAACATAATTGGTGTGTCACATCAGTGAAAATTCTTATTATATATAGCCAAATTTTCCAAACTAAAATCCTCATTTGAAAATTTAGGTTGAATTTGGATTCAATAAATTTTGTTTAGACTCAACTGGAGTGGAGTAAACTCATGAAAAGTAATATTTGGATTTAGACTCAAGTTTCAAGTCCAAATTAATTTGGAGTGAAATTGAACTTTGCATAGTTCAATCTATTCTGTCCAATTCATAATCATACCCTATCCCAGTCCTACATACTCTTACTAAACATTTTTTAAATTAGTAAGGAGAAGTGTCATACTGAACCGGAACCCTAGCAAGTTATTTCAATCCAGCTACACATTCAAGGCCTTTTGGGAGTATGGGTTAAGGGTAAGGGATTGTCACCCCGAAAGTGCATATTTGATTCCACAACCATGAGGTTGTGTAGTTTGAACTAGGGATGTCAACGGGTAGGATCTGGACCGGATCCTCTAGGACCCAGATACAGATCCGTTTTTCAGTCATGGATCCAGATCCGACCCGGATTCGCTGGGTAATAAATTTGAGGATCCAGATCCAATGGATCCGGGTCCAAAACGGATCCTAACCTATTTTCTTTAAACGTTCCTAATTTTCAGAATAATTAAAGTTTTTACAGAACAAAACAACGCCATTTAACATTTCATTTGTCGATATTGAAGTAAATAAGCATTTAACCTTAATATAACAAATCCACACATAAATAACATTAGTATTTTAACATTGAGTTTTACCCTTTTTATTATATATTTTTAAAAACGGGTAACGGATTCGGATCTGGGTAATAATTTAGGACCCGATCCATATCAGTTTTTAAAAACTAGGATCCAGATCCTACCCGGATCCGTCGGGTCCAAAATTTGAGGATCCAAAATCGGATCTAGATCCACGGATCCGAGTAGGGTCCATTACCCACTGACATCCCTAGTGTGAACTAGTGAGACAAAAACCTTATCAGTAGACCAAGTACTAGTATTTTCTTATCAGACATAATGCCCATGATTGCTTCATAATACAACACAATGCACAGCATATGCATATGATTGAATTTTAGCTTCATAATCCAACTTAATCATGTATGATAAAAAGTGGCAATAAACTGAGTCCTTTTATTACTTATGGAGTTTGTTTCACACTAGCTTTAGTATACTCGGTTAACCAAATTGAAGAATAATATAGTATAACAATGATTATTTACAGATAATTACAAATACAAGATCTTTATTCAAGGACAACAGTATTTCTTTAGTGTTGTTGGTGCTTTGGACACTTGATACGACAGCTCATGTGTAATGACTAATAACATACTAACTCCATATATTAATATTGATATAAGTTAAATGGCTCACTCACTCAATGCTTCATAACCCAAAAATTACGCCGGTTTTCTGAACAATTATTTCTGACATTCAACTTCCCCAATCATTAGTTGCTGCCAATGGTACAAAAGATGATCGGTGATTTCTTTAACTGCCTCTTTGTAGTACTTAGAAGCAACATTTGTGGCTTCAAGTTACTGTTATTGAATCTTAGCTGGCAATTTTTTTTATGTCAAATTTGTATATTTTTTTTTATGAAAGATAATTGGTCCAAAGATCAATCCCATGCTAGGCTACTAGCCTGCAGAGTACACCAGCTCATTAGCTGGGTAGAGGGGATTTATACCCACAAGCAAACAATTTATACAAACTCCCCAAATTGGGGAGTGATGAGAGTCGAACACCCGACCTTGCGGTTGGGAGGTGGGAGCACCAACCAGTGGGCTCCCACGAGGACCTCCATGTCAAATTTGCATATGTTTTCAAAGATTAACGGGTTGAAATATATAACACCAATCCAATCTAATATATTTAATTGTATCCAAAGCTTGACAACATCAATTTTGGGTTGAAAAGGCTAAAACAACCTATCTATTTAGGAATTAAAACGTGTTGACTTGCTTAAATATACGTGTCAGAAAAAATCAATACTATCTCCTGTTTATTATATCTAGTTTATCTCGTGTAATTGTGTTGGATAAACGATTGACAATTTGACTCGTTAATCCCTTCATTTTATGTTATCTAATCATTTAATAATTACCTTTCATGTCTTACTATATATATATATATATATATATATATATATATATATATATATATATATATATATATATATCAAGATCTACCATGAGCACTTATTAAGTTTTATGAGCCTCAATGACCAATTTAAGTGCCAATAATAAAGAGCAATGATACATATACAAGTATTATGTTTAGTATTTGTATTATTCTTTATATTTGCATTGCCGTGAGATTAGATCATAAAAATATTGCTTTACCATATCTCTATTATATAAGCCAAGGGGGGAGCAATGGTGTCCCCCTTTGAATTTACATATTCACCCCTCCACAACATAAAAGTTAAAACCATTACACACATAAACTTACCAAAAAAATTCAACCAAATCTCTATTAAACCCAATCAACTCACATAATTGTCAATCACATAAACTTGCCAATAAAAAAGATTCGATCAAATTAAATTTAGATCCAATCAACTAAAAAAACTCATAATCAAGAACTTACCAAAAACTAATACCATAGACAGTAAAAAAATGGCATTCTCATTACAAGACATCTCATATACAAAATTAATTACAAATACAAACTCCAAAAAAAATTCAGCTTTTTCATTACTTGGATATGCAATTTTTTACTTGGATATGCAATTTTATCACTTATAGTTACTTTAAAAAAATGTTTTTAGATACTATTTGTAAGTATTTAAATACTTCTTACTCACTAAATGAAGGTGAACGTAGATACGTACTTTCATAATTTTACTTTTCATTTCTTTTTATATAGAGTAATAGTTATGCCTAAAATGTCACCGCACGCATTGCGTGCAGAAAAAGCTAGTATCACATGTTGAATGAGCACCAAAAAATTACTAATGTTAAAACTTTTGCACTTTCCTTTTATGAAGTTGATTTTATAACACATCAATACTCCTAAAAGAAAAGATTTCTTATTTTTGTTTACTAATGTTGTAATGCCTATACACCTAGCTTCTACATGATTTCATAAAAGAAAAGACTCATGTTTCCTATGTTTCTAGTCTCATGCGACAAAAGAGTCATTAATAAGATTTCCATAGTCCAATAAATTTTGTTGTGGTAACCGTAAACTTTTGTGAGTATCATGTCTATATATACTTCCTTCGATTTTTTTTTAGTTTTTTTTTATAGGATCATTGACACATAATAACCTTAGAGAATATAATGGTTAAATTTGAACTTCCCTAACCCGTAAATAAGCATAGTAGTTAACAAATATGAATCAAATCTAAGGTTTGAAAATTAAGAAAATAATAATGACAAAAGTTTTTATGATCAACCTATGACATGTATCTAGTTCACTGTAAATGTGTTATTATAGTTGAATAGTTTTAGCACTGCATGGGAAATCGGATATCTAACCATAAAGTTACGAGTTTCGTAGAAATCCCCTTTATATATTACTCCAAAGATAAAAGATTTTCCTGGGCAAAAGATAAAATAAACAATTGGCTAATCAGTTGATAGTTTGGTTAGAGGATACCATATCTTCGACGGCTATATAAATGCATGAATTAACGAGTTTTCAACCTGCTGTCAGAGTGCAGCAAAGACGTTGATGCATGTCATGACTTCAACCATTATCTCTAAGTATTACACTATATTATTGCAAAATTACATATATTATAAGTAACTCTTACTCTTGAGTGGTTGACTTGTTGCAAAGTATCCTTACGAAGTTGCGTACATATTGCCTGCCTATTATATTTTCTTGCTATAGCTAGCTAGCAAGTTCGCTCTTTTGGTAAGCAATATAATTGCTCCATTATTGATTTGTACCTTCAGTATGCTTGTGATTTCTCCATGGCATAATAGTCATTATAGGTGTGTCCCACTTAATTACTCAAAGATTCCCTCCCCTGACCTTGCAAATATAATTAGCTTTTACATCAATCATCTCATTTTTCTTTTGCTTTTATACTTACATAAAGACTTGGTTGGGACTGTCTCAATCAAGCAAGTGATCGAAATCGGCCCAACTAGACCAATAACAACGACTATCTAGGCTCCGTTTGGTAGGGCGTAAAACAATTTCCTGGAAAACTGTTTTCCTCTATTTTCAGTTTTACATTGTTTTGTTTGCAAAGGAGTGTAAAACCATTTTCCCTAGGAGTAAAATTGCTCTTCCAATGATCGAAAATCATTTTCCCTTCAAAATAAAGGGAAAACTGTTTTCCTTCATTTTTCTTATCTCTCCTTTACCCTCCTCTCCATACCTCCTTACTTTCTTTTTCATTTTCCTTTCTTTTCATCATTTTTCTTACATGGAACCAAACAACGGAAAACTAATTTTTGAATTGTGTTTTCCATTGTAAATTGTTTTCCATGAAAATCATTTTACACTGAAAATGTTTTACACCCTACCAAACGGAGCCATAATGTAAACTGCATTGAATATCCTCCTGTTGGATATCTTGTAAGGTTGTGATATTTGCATTTTGTACACCAAGAGAATTGCATTAAGGAATGAAACTCCCAAATTATCCAAAAAAAAAAAAAACAGCGACTATCTAATGCAGCAAACTCATCAACTTCATTATCACCACTAAGGGCCTGTTCTCTTCAGCATAAAACAACTGAACTGAACTGAACTGAACTGAACTGAACTGAATTGAACTACACTGAAATGAATTAAATTATAACTAATTAATAGTAATGATTATCATTTAGGAACTGAATTGAACTGAACTGAACTGAATTGAACTGAACTGAAAATAAGCTGGGGAGAACAGACCCTAAAGGCGCGGACACCATCGTCACCAACCTTGTACCTTCAAATTCACTATCACCTCCAATTCAAATCAGTCTCGGCTTTTTTTTTTCTCCTTTGAAGACTTAAATTTTGGTGCCCATGGGCTTCAAGGCCCTCAACGATTAGGAGTGACCTATTTTTTCGAATCTACATTAGCACTTTGTTAATCTTCATTATGTACATTGGCACTCTGAACAAACTAATTGTCCAAAACTTGATATAAAAGTTTCAAAAAATGAGATGATGATAGGTCCATAAACTCATAAAGTATGTATATACTTCATGCGTTTCAAAATACTTGAAACGCTTTGACTTTTACACTATTCACACTTTTTTTGACCGTATTTTGTGAATTCTACATTAAAAAAAATATAATCATGGAGGATTTTGTTAGATTCACCTCGACATCTAGTTTCAAAATATTAAAATTTTATAATTTTTACTTATATGGAATTAGAGATAATGATTAAAGTTACACATAGACAAGCATGCTCGGAGAATGTTTCAAGTAATATGAAACAGAGTATGATATAAATTGAGATATTTTATCCTTAAACTAAGGTAAAATGTTTATGAAATGAAATGTTATGTAAAACATGTATAAACAAATATGAACTACGTATAAACTAATACAAAATGTGTAGAATAATGATAAGATATCTCCATAAACTGATATATGTAATATGTTCATAAATTTATAAGGCATGTCCATAAACTGATAAGGTATGCTAGTGATTAAGTATGTCTATAAATTGATAAGATATGTTCTACAAACTCAAATATGCGTGAACTGAAATGACGGTATCCCGTCTTAGTAATTTTAAATGACTCAAATACATCTCAACCAAGACTTTTTCATATACTTATTGTAACGCCTCTCTAATTTGAGTTGCTTAGCCCTAACAATGATAGTATTGAGGTGTTTATTAGGCAAGTTATCTTCCCTATTGTATGGTCTATCAAGAGTATCCTTAGTTGCCTAATATTGTTGTACTATATATACAAAAGTTGAATGAATGAAAAGGCAGACAAAAATTAAACCTATCAAAACTTATCATGGTATCAGGCTTAGCCGCATACTTTAATCTATAATCTGCTATCATCCTCATCACCAAGGCCGGTGATGATTCTCCCGTTAAAGATCCACCACCACCCCCTCCACCTACAATCCCTTCTACTTCTCCCTTCTTCCTCGGTCCTCAAGACAGGCCAGGTGATTTCATTACACCTACTCGGCTCACTTCCAACAATTACGATCAGTGGGCGTGTGATGTTCAAATGGCGCTCGAAGCTCGCCGTAAATTTGTTTTTCTTGATGGCACCATTACATCTCCTACTCCACCTTGCACTTCTTCTGATTGGAGTACCATTCAAGCTATGCTTATTTCATGGATCATGAATACTATTTCTCCGGAGATTAAAGGTATGCTATCTAAATATCGTGACGCAAAACGTTTATGGGATTCTTTACAATCTCGTTTTGCTATGGCTAATGGTCCCCGTATTCAACAACTTACATCTTCTATTGCTCATTGTCAACAATCTAAATCTATGAGTGTTGCTACTTATTATGGGAAATTAAATGCCTTGTGGGAAGAATTGCATAATCATGAACCCATTATTCACTGTACTTGTTGTTCTTCATGTTCCGCGGGTCAACTTCACGAGGACCGTCGTGCTACTCGCAAGCTCCATCAATTTTTAATGGGTCTAGATGCTGATTTCTATAGTTCTGTTCGTACTAATATACTTTCACAGGATTCTTTGCCCAATCTTGATCGGGCTTACCAATTAGTTGTTCAAGCCGAACGTGTTCGGTTGGCTCAAACCGTGAATGATTCCTCGTCTGATGTGGTGAGTTATGCCCTTCGTGCAGTCCCTCGTGGCACTCCAGCATCTTCTTCTCACTCCCGACCCCGAGTGAGGGAGGATAAATCTCATCTCACCTGTACTCATTGTAAGAAAACGGGTCATGAAGTGAGTTCGTGTTTCGAACTTGTGGGTTACCCCGCGTGGTGGGAGGAACGCCAACAGGCTGCTTTTGGCCGTGGGGGTGTGCGTTCTACTCCTCCACCTGCTGCTGGTCGTGGACGCGGCAATGTTCGTGCCAATGTCACCACAACGGCTGCTGCCGTGGCTCCTGCTGCTGTAGTCGGGGCTGCTGCCGCCCCTGCCACTCTTTTTACCGCGGATCAATGGAAAGCTTTGGCCGGTCTCTTGGGTAATACAAAGATTTCTGACGATCGCTTGCATGGTATGTTTACTACCACTGAATGGATTGTTGATACTGGTGCTTCTAATGATGTCACTGGTGATGTTTCTTTACTCTTTGATGTTGTTTGTATCGCCGATTGTCCTGTTGGTCTTCCCAATGGAACGGTTGTTATGGCCAAGCAAGAGGGCTCTGTTCGTCTTTCTGAGACTCTTACTCTTACTCATGTGCTCTTTGTTCCGCATTTACATTGCAATTTACTTTATGTTTCACAATTAACTGCGACTATGAATTGTATTGTTCAATTCAACTCTGATGTTTGTGCTATACAGGACCCGTCGAGGAATCTGATTGGAGCGGCTGTTAGAAGGGATGGACTTTACTTCTTTGGTGGTGGGACTTATGTGCATCATGTTTCAGTTGGTGAAGCTTCACCTTCCTTAGCTCTGTGGCATCATCGCATGGGTCATCCTTCAGAAAAGATTGTGAAATTACTTCCTCCTGTTCTTCATTTGCAGGGTAGTTTGAATAAGGGTTGTGAGGTGTGTTTTCGTGCTAAACATCCTCGCACTAAATTTCTTATTAGTGATCATAAAACTAGTAGAATCTTTGAAAAGGTTCATTGTGACTTGTGGGGTCCATATAAACATTTATCCTCTTGTGGTGCTCGTTATTTTTTGACTTTGGTGGATGATTATTCCAGAGCTGTTTGGGTCTATTTATTGGTCGATAAAACTGAAGTTTTTTCTATGTTTATGGCTTTCATTGCTATGATTGATCGTCAGTTTTCTCACCATATTAAAATTGTGCAAAGTGATAATGGTACTGAATTTAATTGCCTTCGTGATTATTTCACTGCCACTGGGATTCTCTTTCAAACTTCTTGTGTTCATACTCCACAACAAAATGGGAGGGTTGAGCGTAAACATCGGCATATCTTGAATGTAGGTAGAGCTCTTCGTTTTCATGCTAATCTTCCGATTTATTTTTGGGGTGAGAGTATTCTTACAGCTGCACATCTTATTAATCGTACTCCTACTCCTTTACTTCATAACAAAACTCCATATGAGCTCTTATTTGGTCACCCCCCTTCCTATGATGCCATCAAAGTCTTTGGTTCTTTGTGTTTTGCTCACAATCACAAGTCTAAAGGGGATAAATTTGCTAGTCGTAGTCGCAAATGCATGTTTGTGGGGTATCCTCTTGGTAAAAAGGGTTGGAAATTATTTGATCTTGATACTAAAGAATTTTTCGTCTCACGCGATGTTAAGTTCTTTGAAGAAACCTTTCCCTTTTGTGATCCTGAAGCTGCAAATATTGACCCCTACACTCTTGTTCCTCACACCAATGACATTCACATTGACTTCTCTGAATATGAACCCCCTCCTTCCCTTGAATCTATTCCTATCCAGCCCACCTTACAAAATCCGCCACCCTTAATTGACGCCCACGACCAGCCCAATCTGCCCACCCCCTCCCCTGGACCTCTCGTCCGCACAAATCAGACCCCCTCATCTCCTTCTTCACACGAACAGGACCACAATCCTTCTACACCCGGCCTACCTTTGCCCAGTCAGGCCCAAACCGGCTCATGTGTTCCCAATTCTGACCTTTCCTCCTCTGGACCTCACGTCCCAAATTCAGCCCAGCCCACCCCTTCGGTCTCTCCTTCTTCTCTCGCTGATTCTACTGGGCCACCATCTGAGCCCATGGACTCCTCTCCCTCATCCGCTTCATCTTCCGACTTTTCTGCTGGGCCACCCGACTCTAATATGGACTTGGGTCGTGGTCACCGCACCAAAACTCCCTCTGTTCTTTTACGTGACTATGTAACGAACACCATTCAAGTTGAAAGTCCCTCTACTTCTTCATCTGCTCCTCTGCATTCCTCAGGTAATCCTTATCCTATTGCACATTACATTAATTGTCAAAGTTTTTCTGTGAAATATCGAAAGTTTATTGTTGCTCTCACTTCTGTTTTGGAGCCCAAGTCTTTTAAAGAGGCTATGCAGGATGCAGGTTGGCGCAAATCTATGCATGATGAGATTCGCGCCTTGGAGGAGAATGGTACTTGGACTATGGAGCCCTTGCCTCCCGGCAAACGTGCTCTTGGTAGTCAGTGGGTTTACAGAAACAAATTTGATTCTGCTGGTAATCTGGATCGCCAAAAATCTCGGTTGGTGGTTCTTGGAAATCATCAAAAGGAGGGTATTGATTACACTGAGACATTTGCTCCTGTAGCTAAGATGGTCACTGTTCGGGCCTTCCTAGCTATTGCTGCTGCTAAAAATTGGGAGCTTCATCAGATGGATGTCCACAATGCCTTCTTACCTGGTTTGTCGTCTCCGCAAATCTCTTTATGGTCTTAAACAGGCTCCTCGGTGTTGGTTCGCAAAACTGGTTACTGCTTTGAAAGGGTATGGCTTTCAACAGTCTTACTTTGATTATTCTTTGTTTACCTTCACTCACGGTTCCATTCAGATTAATGTGTTAGTGTATGTGGACGATCTTATTGTTGCTGGGAATAATTCCGCTGCTCTGGAGGCTTTTAAAGCCTATCTTTGTGCTTGTTTCAAAATGAAGGACTTGGGTCCTTTGAAATATTTTCTTGGCATCGAGGTTGCTCGTAGTTCCTCTGGTCTCTTTCTTTGCCAGCGGAAATATACCTTGGATATCATATCTGAAGCTGGTCTTTTAGGCTCTAAGCCTGCTAGCTTTCCTATTGAGCAAAATCACAAACTTGCTCTTGCTACCGGTGCTTTGCTTGATGATCCTGAGCCTTATCGACGCCTTGTTGGCCGTCTTATCTATTTATCTGTGACTCGCCCAGATTTGGCATATTCAGTCCATATCTTATCTCAGTTTATGCAGGCACCTCGCATTGATCATTGGGAAGCTGCATTGCGTGTCATTCGCTATTTGAAGGGTACTCCCGGCCAGGGTATTCTTCTTCGGGCTGATAGTGATCTAACCCTCGCTGGCTGGTGTGATTCTGATTGGGCTGCTTGTCCTCTTACTCGCCGCTCTCTTACTGGCTGGCTTGTCTTTCTTGGTGCTTCTCCCATTGCTTGGAAGACCAAGAAGCAAGCAACTGTGTCTCGATCCTCGGCTGAAGCCGAATACCGCTCTATGGAGGCCATCACATGTGAGTTGAAATGGTTAAAAGGTCTTTTATTGAGTTTGAGCATTCATCATCCTACTGCTATTCGCTTGTTTTGTGACAGTCAATCCGCTCTTCATCTTGCCAAAAATCCTGTCTTTCATGAGCGCACGAAACATATCGAAGTTGACTGTCACTTTGTTCGTGATGCCATCATTGACGGTCTTATTGCTCCTTCTTATGTTCACACCACGGAACAACTTGCTGATATCTTTACTAAAGCTCTCGGGAAGCTTCAGTTTGACACTCTTCTTGCCAAGTTGGGCATTTATGATCCCCATGCTCCAACTTGAGGGGGGGTATTGAGGTGTTTATTAGGCAAGTTATCTTCCCTATTGTATGGTCTATCAAGAGTATCCTTAGTTGCCTAATATTGTTGTACTATATATACAAAAGTTGAATGAATGAAAAGGCAGACAAAAATTAAACCTATCAAAACTTATCAGATAGGATTATTGACAAGTGTGTTCGTAGCCTAATAAGGTATTTTAATACGAGCAAAAACTGAGAGGGGAACACCATATTGGAAATAAAGCCTCAAAGTTAGGTACCTTTATTATATAGTATTTGTTTGCCTTTGTTCATGAAATTCTCAAGTCCCACATTGGAAAGAATATAAGCTCATTGCCTTGTTTATTTATCACCATACTCCTCTAAGTCTTGTTTGGTAATGGGCAAGAAGGAATGGCACAACCACATATGCGCGTGCGCCGAGCTCGGGCTCGTGGCAAGCGCGGCGCAGGCTGTGGGTCTTGGACTCGTTTATGACTAGCTAGGTTCATTTAGTAACCGTTTTTTCCGAGCTTTTATTTTGCGGGATTCTTGAAATCAATTTGTAATGGCAAACCAATTCTTGACGATATTGTCGCAGCTGTTATGCCTTCTTTCTCTCGCTTGCTTTTTCTTTTTGGTTCTCTAGCCTACTTAAATCTCTTTTCTCTGCTGGTGAGAGAAACACGCACAATTTTTCCTCACTCTCTACTCTCCAGAAAAATGTTCTCTCTAACTTCGGGTTGAATTAAGTCACTTCATCCGTCTGCTTGTGAGTGCAAACAAATGGGCGGCGTTGTGCTAATCCTGGAGGTGGTCGCCATTTTACGCCCATGTTGCGGTGAAATTACCTTTAAGGACAATGGATCTCTCCCTGTCACAGTCATCTTCTCAACTCTGTTTTTCTCCCTTCAAATAAGATTGTTCTATTTTTTCTTGTGCTCTGCCCTCGCGCATTAGTTACAACACACCAATCAAGAAATATAAAAGAACTACATAGATGAAGACAATAAGATACTACTAAATAAAATAAAACTAGAACTAAAAGATCTGACCATTCAAAAAAAAAGAACTAAAAGATCTAATAAAGGACACTACAGAAGCACTCGTAACACTTACAACATTTTGTTAAAAACTAAACTTTAAGGTCATGCTTCTGGAATATGTTGAATATGATTTAAAAAAAATTAACTAAAAAGTCATGGATGTAAAACACAAAATTTATATAAGGCGGATACGGATTTACTATATTACATCTTAAGATCACGGTAACTAATCTGTTTAAAAGGTCTCGAGTCATCACAATTATTTGAGATAGCTTTTAACATATTACAATAAGTTATTTTAGATTCACCTTCCTCAAGATTATATTCAATGCGAAATAAGAGAGTGAATCATAATCTGGTTCACTGTCATGTAAATGTAACAACAACTAACAAGAAAGGGTTCAAGTATATATCGGTTTTGCGAGAAAGATCTGTGTTGGGTGAGAACAAAATTTTACTATATATGGAATAAAATAAAACAAAGGAATTTTACCACATATCAAGCATGGTCCCAGTTAAAAGTCATGAATCTCGATGATTTTTCTCTTCCCCTAGGAATCCACTTAAATATTTAATTTCAAGATTTCTGAAATTGATTAATTATGTTACTTTTTTGCTACAAACTAAAAATCAGTTTAATTATCCCCTCAAAAAAAAAAAAAATTAATTTCATTAAGATATATTGGTTTGTTTTATACTCCCTCCGTTTCTTTTTAAGTGACACACTTCTCACAAAAAGCTATCATATAAATAGGAGAAGTGCGTCACTTAAAAAGAAACAGAGGAAGTATGTTAGTAGTAGAATTCTTTGTACCTAATAACTAAGTTGTAGAAACGTGTTGCGTGTATACATATAATGATCACTTGATAATAAAATTTCCAAAATAAACAAACCAAACAAAATCCAGTAGGACGGTAGGGTGTGCAGGATTTGCTCTAAGCCTCTAATTGAGGAGGTGGCGTGGAGTATGTGGAGGGAGATTCTTAGAGTAAACAAATAAATTTCAAATAAAATTTTTACAAAATTGTATATTTTTTTAACCTTTATTTTACTTTTTTTTTTTATTAATTTAGAAGGGCTAATTAGTTAGGTTATGGGAAGCACGTAAGGCAAGTATTTTAACTGACTTAGTGCAAAGCAAAGCAAAGCAAAGCAAAGCAAAGCATCCCTTTTTGAGCTCCCTCTCTTTAGTGCTTGTTAATTGTTATCTGATTTTGATGGATACCTTGACATCACTTTCTGATCACCAATGATCCATTTCTTTTGGTTGGTTGGTGATTCCTTCGCCTTTCTGTTTTTTTTTTAAACAAAAAATAAATTATTGATATATTATTGTTAATGTGTTTATGTTGTTACTTCTTTGATCTCACTTGCAAAAGTAGAGGTGTCAAAACAGGTTCTCAAACAGGTTCTGGGTATACCCACGGCAAACCAGGTCAGACCCGGACAGGTCAGGATTCTGATTGTCAGTGCCCCAGGTCATGATTGGTCAGGTTTTGTTCAACTGGGTCGAACACATTTGAATCATCGGATTCCCGGGTGCCGGACAGGTCTGAGCGTTCCATTTACAAGTCGATCCATTCTCGGGTATGATCGCCCGTTGACATTTTTTTTGCCGGGTTTGCGCAGGTCGTATTTAGGTTTCATGTACTATTGAGTTAAGTCAAATGTACTCGGGTTGAATTAGTCATGTCCTTAGTTCGATCATTGTGAAACATCAGGTCCATTCGCTATTGAACGCCAATTCAACTTCGGGTAACTCCTGATCGGACCATCTTGCTTTTGTCATGGATTTTATAGACGAATCATATTATTAAAAGTATTAAGATCGACATATATATACTTATGTGTGTGTGCCATAAATATATGGATGATAACGAAAACTAATATAAACACTATATTGTTTACCGTGATGTTTAGTGTATTCACTTAGTCAACTCTTATATCGCCTAATCAACTGCGTAAAACCATTCTAATGAGTAGAGGAGTAGAATAACTCTTCATATGTTCTAATATTATATATTATAACCAACGACAATAATAACGAGTAGAATATCAATTCCAAGCTTTATATAAATGATTTATTATTATAAGCAGTATGATTGATATATAAGTTTGTAAATAGCTATGATGATAATGATAATAATAATAATAATAAACATAAAGCGATGATGACAAATAATACAAATAATAATAGTAATAGTAACAATGCTAACAATAACAATAGTAATACAAATAAGAACAGGAATACTAATTAACAATAATAATAACAATAACAATATAAATACTAATTGTAATAGTAGCAACAATGCTAATAATAGCAATAACAATAACAAACATAATGCGGTATACATGTATTATGTTGTGACTATATGTGATAAAGTATAAACAAACTATTTTATCAATATGTTAAATCATTTTAGTATAAAATTGGTATCAAAATATTGTAAAACTAATCTAATACTCTATTGATTATAAATTAGTATAACGACTCTTGATATGTTATAATACTATAACAAATGACAATCATATGTTTATAACTACGATTCATATGAGGCCTAAGTGATTATAACGAGGGTTCATATGTTGTACAATAATAATAAACATAACAACAATTTATATAAATTAAATGAGTAAAGTTACTAAACTAAGACTTAGATTATTGGCTAATGGGCGTAATGGCTTATTGCATTATGTGTTACTCCAATATAGTATATAAATAAACAATATACGTAAAGTCACTAATGATCAATCATCAAACGATAAAGTCAAATCAACTTGGGTGAACATTCAGCTACAAGTTTATCTTACTAAAATCCCAAACTTTTCGATTCTTTCAAAAATCCTAATTTCTTAAAAATCAAAATCAAGAAGTTAATTATTAACAAGGTTAATTTACCATAAACCAATAAGTTAATAAGTTGTTACTGTGTCACGTCTTACATGTTAGCATTAAACTAATCCCTAATCATCATATCTAACATGTTCACATATTTATAATTTATAAATTTAGAATAATAATTTCTTAAAAATCAATAATACTTATTTAATTTCGAAAGTTTATAATTTCTATTAATTTCTAATAATACTACTAATTCCGAAAGTTACTAAACTAATAATATTAGAATTAGAAATTTAGAATACTCAAATGAAAATAATATCAAAATACAATAATAGTTTACTAGTAGTTTAGGCCACTGATTTTAGAAAGATGAAAATCCAACCATTGATCAAGTTAGCAATCCATGTAATTGGTCAATCTCAATTCTCATTGGTCAAAAAATAATGTCATGGATTATGAATTCTGACCATTGATTTGAGAAAGATCAAAATCCAAACCATTGAATTAAGTTCCCTCTCTAACTCTAACCCTAAACCCTCTCTCTTTCCTCCCATCCTCATTCCTCAGTCATAGCCTCCCTCTTCATCATCCTCAATCCTCTTCCTTCTCTCTCCCTTGACTCCTCTCATCCTCTTTCTATACCACCACCACCACCACCGTCAGTCCTCCCTTCCGCCGTAGAACCACCGCTCCGCCAGCCCACCACTAAATTCTTCGAAGTCAGCATGGAATTCAGAAGGAAAATGTGAAGGGTAGGGAAGATAATATGATAAGCAGAGATGGCATAGTAGATTTGGGATATACTAGCTCGGTTTGCTTGTAATATCTTCACAGTTTCAGATACTAGATTTTTGTAAGTAAAAGCTAAGAACATGGAATCAAATGTGAAATACAAATGTTATTTTCTCAAATTCTTTTTGATAGATAAGCAGAGATAACATCCTCGAATTCTCCGCCACTTGCCAAGGCCGCCAGTTCAACCGCATCTAACCACCACACTATGGGCCCACTAGACGGCACCATGGCCCACGCTCTGTATATGTGAATGGGTTTTTCATGTTAATTTCTTATAATTTATTTTTCCTTTTTCAATATCCAATGGTAGGGTTTGTAAATGTTAGATCTGAAGGCAAAAAAAAAAAAAAAAAACTCAAGCCAAACATGTGGTGATAGAAGCTTGTAAGATAACTGAATTTTTGTTTTTATTTTACCTAATTTTTGAAATTTTTTATCTGATAAACTTAGATCTGGGATTGTAATTTTCTTTTGACATTCTCAAATTCAATAAACATATCTATTTTTGCAGTATTTTATTTTTTTCTTTGTCATGAAATTGAAGTAGGTCTTATCTGAATTTTTCATATGGGTTTGTTTAGTATAAAGAAAAATAAATCTGTAATTTTGTTTTAGTATCTGAATTTTCTGTGTTTGCCATATGGGTTTGGATTTTTTTTTCTATTGCTCATGTTAATGTAAGAGATTTCGTGTTTGGCAATTGTTTTCTTCCGTTTAATTTGGCATATTGGAGATTGTAAATATGTAAGTTTTAATTTGGTTATTGCAAATTGTTTAGTATAGGGTTACGAGAATTTGAGATATTATTTGGTAGAAAATTTGGTAGAATATTAAAATGGGATAATTTGGTAGAAATAAAAAATGGAGAAATTTTGGTAGAATATTAAAATGAGATAATAAATTTGAAGTATAGGGTTTAATCAAATACTTTTTAATATTATTTGAAAATGGGAATATTGGGTAATTAAATGAAATATAAACAAGTACATGATATTCAAAGTTTAACCCTTAAATTAAATGTAATTTAGTTTTTTATTTAATTAATTATTAAATGTAATAAATTTTATAAATTAATATATTTAAATGATTCTGTAGATATAAAAAAATAATTGAATTTTAGTAATATCTGGTTGAGTACGGTCGGGTTCGAGTTTGAATGCAGGTCTGTCTGGTCAGGTCAGCATATAATCTTGCCAGGTGTCGGTCAAGTCTGGGTAATCCCAGGTCAGGTTTCGGTCAGGTCTGGGACTGACCCTCACAGGTCGAACCAGGTTCAAATCAGGTCAGAATCAAGTTGACCCAACGGTCAGATCTGTTTCTGACACCCCTATGCAAAAGTTGCTACATACATTAGTTTCTAAGGTTTTGAAGTAGCATTCCGAATAAAGTAATGTTGTGTGATGTAAGGTGAAGTAATGTTATTCCATTGTTGCCAAAAAAAATGTTATTCCATGCTAGCATCGGCGTCTACGTATTCGATGGTACAATATTACCACTCTGGTTCTTGTAATAAACTAATATACCGCACCCCTATTGTATAACTCTTTTTTTGGTAAACGATAAATTTTTGAGCCAATCGACGTGTTATATTAACGTTCCTAATTGATGATCAAGAGAATTTTGATATTTGCGTTTGCAGACAGGTTGTATAATATTCTGATTAGATGGTACTAATTACTAAACATTCTTATATATTTCTTTCAGATCTCGTTTTCTTTTTTAAAATGTCCTAAGAAAATGTTCATATTTTGTGTCTTTCTAGTTAAATTATTTACTTGGATGGAGTGGCGGACCGAGAATGGGACATGGGAGTACAGCTGTATCCCCAGTTTGAAATAAAAATTTGTTAAAAAAAAATGAAATCAGCAAGGAAAGCCAAAAGTCCATAAAGGAAGGAGAAAGCTTGTGAAAGTGTGAAACATAAAAGCAGAATACTTTGTCTCTCTATGCGGCTCTCTCTCTCATTCACTCTCAATCCTCAAACCCTTTGCCTCTGCCCGCCTGCCACGTCAGCCCATCACCCTCCAGCCACCGTTAGTGGCGCCAGTAGGCCTAGCCGCCCAGCACCGTCGCACAGACGGGAGATGCACAGCGGTACAGTAAGTTCGTTTATTGTTTTTGTTAGTAATATTGTATTTTAGGTAATAGGTATATTGGTTGTATAGTGCCGTAATTATAGCTTAGCAAGCCTACTGTTAGTTAGCTTAGCTTTTTGTATATTAACCTACCGTCGCAGTTAATGACTATATTTATTTAATTGCCACTTTTTTTATTTATTTGATTGTATGTTAGTGAGTAGTGACTCATTGAAATTGAGATTGAAATCAAGTAGTTTTTAGCGATTTAACATTTTAGGCTCTGTTAAATTGCATAATAGGGGAAACTTTCTTGTACTTTTGAAATGGCTAAGGGAAAAAGATGTCAGGATGTTGAAATGTCACTTTTGAAAATGCAACCAAAAATAATTATATGACTTCCCTCCGATGAAGATATAATTGTTCAATTTCAAAATATGAGGACTCATAGGGTGCAAATGTAACTTGAACCATATGATTTTTTTTTTCTTATTTTGGGTTGTAAAACTATGCATATTTGGATATTTTGGTTATTGTAACACTTAGCATTAAACAATTTATGCAAACTTTTTCCCCTACTTTTGCATTTGTTGTAAGTCCGTACCCCCAAATTGAAATTCCTGGGTCCGCCACTGCCTGGATGTAATTCTATTGGTTGAGAAAATTTATAGTAGACCTGGGTGTACCATGAGCATGGTACACCCAACCCAATCAAAAGCCTATTGGTATTGAACTACATTCTTAAGCCCAAATTTAAGCCTTTTGGCTATGGAGATCAGCACGTACTCAGGAAGAAAGAAAGAGAAGAGAATGAGAATTGTGTGTCTCTCACTGATGTGAGAACCTCTGATTTTATAGAAGGAAAAGATAAGCTCTAGCTCAGCTCTTCCCATAACCCAAATCCCAGGCCCGGTCCGGGCGGACGACGCGCGTGTGTGTGGTAGCAAGCTCAAGCATGATGACCAACCATAAAAACATCTAAAGTAACCAACTCAGTAAGTATAAGAAGGGAGGGAATATATAAACAAGGGAATATTCCCTCCCACAAGCGATATGAGACCTTTGACAAAACCAAAGGAGGCTTTTCAAGCCTTGATTCCAACACCTCTCTCTCCTCTTTTTCATTCTTTATCTCTCTCCTCTGCTACTCTATGTTCTTCTTAACAACTTACAACCTCCAAGTTTACGTGCGTGAACCTCGGTTTTTCCTTGATATTATGCTCATTTTGAATATATGATTCTTTGTCATAGACAAATGAGCTAATCTAGGGTCATATAGGCAGTTATATGAATAGGAGAAAAAATAGAAAAGGTGGAGGAAGAAATGAGCAAATGAAGAAAAGCTTCTCTCTCCACTTCCCACCTCTAGAGAAAAATAAGATTAAGAGAACTTATTTATTTACGACTATAATAAATAAATCCATTAAAAAAATGCCTTGGATTGCATGATTTTAACTCACATGCATGACCTTGATTCAGATATAAGAAGGGGCGAAAGTTATTCGGGTAAAAACCGAAATCCATTCTAGTCCAAATCAAATTAGTAATTCGGATTGCACTTGAACTATATTTGGATTGGATTCAAATTGAGTTTCTTTTTTTTTTTTAAATGTGGATTTTCGGATTGGTTTGGATTGAGGGTGATTGGATCCAAAAATCCAAAATAATCAGATAGCAAATTAGTCATTTAATATATATTTGGGATTGAGTTTAAGTGTTTATTTTCTATAAAATTAATAGATTTGTATGAATTATTAGTTGTAAAAACTAAATTTTTATGGGATTGTATGAATTTCTTCAATTATCGAACAATTTATTTTGATGCTCGTGCCTGAATTATTACATCAAAATAGAATTTATAAATATGGATATTTCATATTGGATCCAATCTAGTGTCTGAAAAATCAGATTGGATTGGTTTGGACTCAAACTTTGATTGAGTTGGATTTGGATTGGAAAATTGAAATCCAGTTCTTGTTCGAATTGGATTGGACTACGTCTAAGTTCAAACCTTACACTGAACTTTCACTCCTAGATATAAGTGCTGCAAGAAAAAATTCAATTTTTTTTCCAATTTCACACAAGATGTATGAAATTTGATGTCCAATTTCATGCAAGGTATATGAATTTGATGCTCTATTTTGTGCGAGGTTTATGAAATAGATGCACAAATTTCGTGCAAAATACATGAAATAGATATATCGACTTCATGTATATTGTATGAAATAATAATACAAATTGACGAATTTTAAGATTTGAAATCAAATTATTGCAGAAATGAGTTCCAAATTCACGAAATTGCTACATATATTAGAGCCAAAGTGCTTCATAAAAAACTTAGTTGGGTTCAATATATAGCTAGTAATGGCTTCAACAGTTGGGTATCAGTTTTTGAAGTTTGATGGCTTCAATTGTTGGACTGGCCGCCCTATGCTATTTGTAAACAATCCAAAACCATTTCATTGTTTCTATGCCAAAATGTTCAATGATCCCTAAACTACCTTCCAGGCTTCCCTGCCAAATTCCTGTAGTTTTGATACTCTTTGGATTTATGCACGGGGATGAAAAAATGGGGGATGACGGATGAGGGAAAGGGGAAATGAAGAGAGAAATGGAATATTAGGGATAATTTAGGTAATTTTTATAGCAATCATGAGAACTATAATATAGAATGGAGAGACTATGTAATACCAGCTTAAAGTTTGAACTAAATGCAAGATAAATTAAGTTCTTCAATGTCAATTTTTTTGGCCTATCTAACTATTCGTGTAAGTTATTTAATCAAATTTTAAGGTCGTTTATATATAAGAAAAAAAAAATTTGACGGGAGAATATATGTTTGCTACCAATAATTATGAAATATTACATTTACTAAAGTGATTTTAGGAATATCTTTAGAGTTTAAATTATAAGTCCAACATAATTGACCAATAACTCGATCAAAGTTTGAGTTGTACCTGCCGTCAGAGAATGAAACAAGATTTTGAGTTGCACCATAATAACGATTGACTATAATTGAAGTGTCCTATAATATACTACGTACCCTAGTTAGAAATTCGATCAAAATTTGAGTTGTACCTTCCCTCGTTGCAGCTAATTAATATAATTACTTAAATCAATTACAATTTAAGTTTATCATCCTAAATATACCATCAAAATAAAATAACTGTATACTTAATAGAATATTTTATATTAGAAAAAAATCTTACATATGATTTAGGCAACAGGTTTTTAAATGAAAGAAGACGTGTTAATTCTGCTTTAATTAGTATATTATAATACAAAGATAGATAGATTTTAAAAGGTATTTATGATTGAGGTGAAATATATATAGGGACAAAATAATTGTCTTGTGCGTGGCCTATAGTAATTGTTGTGATGAGTCCTAGATCAAAGGGTAATATATTTTTGAGCAAATATTATATATTTTCCTTGCGTTTTATTAGAACATATACAATATTTTAAGATTCAAACTTTATAAATTTTGACCACATTTTGACGTCATATAGACAAATTAAGATATGTATAAAACTTGGCTGAGATTGTCTCAATAAAGACCTTTACTGAGACGACAACTCACACTAACCTTCTTCTTTCTTCCTCCTCTAGCCCATTACCCTTTCGCTCTCCTCTTCAAAATCGATTAACACCACCAACCACCAATAGTAGTATAGTAGAAGACCAAAAACCCAAACAACAACAACAACTAGTATTACTAAATAACACTATAAACTGATCATAAAAATACCTATCAAATTAAAATCTTTATTATATAAGTGAAGGCGGAGAAAGATGGTGTCCCTTATAAAAAGTCTGATATACCCTTAATGAATTCAAGTTGCCATATATATTAAATAATTTTTTCTTCCTCCTAACTACTTGCCATATATTGAACACGTTAACAATGGAATTGAATTTGAAATTTCAATTAAATATTAAATTAAGGAGAATGATTTCCTCTTCTTACATATGTGTGAAAAAATTTGATCAAAAATTAATTTGACAATATAATTGATTGACAAAATAAGAAGAAAAAATAAAAACTTGAATTTCATATTAATAATTATACTAATAATATTTTAAAACCTAAATATTGATTATTATTATTCAGTAATCTCTAATATATGAATCAAACTCTTCCACTTTATTAATATTTAACGATTGAGTCTGATACACAAATTCTTTTACTTTATTTGAGCACAAGCTTTCTTTTGCTTTATATTTCCTTCTCTCAATACTATATTTGAATAATGATGAATAAATAACAGAAAAAAAAACCAACGAAACATTGATTTAAGAAAAATATATTAAAAAAATTAAAAATAACTACTCCATCCGTTCTCTTTTGTTCTTTCTATTTAGAATCTTGACACTATTCACAATTGAAGAGAATCTTCTAAATTATTTTCAACATATGATAATAAATATAGTCATGTGGGGTTTTGTTTGACTCGTCTCCATGACTACTTTATTAATATTTAATTATTATAATTTTTACTAATACACAATGAAAGATATTTAAGGTCAAAGACGTGTATTGGAAAACGTGGAAGTCAAAATATGAAGAACAAAAAGAAAAGAGTATAAATGTATGTTTGAATCAATTTTTTTGTAATACTGATGAATAACTAATTGAGAAGAAAAAAAGCGTTAATATGACACGCACGCATAGCGTGTAAAAAATGCTAGTATTATTATATAGGAACTCCTGGACTAACTTTCATACAATTATGGATCACTCCACAATATCTTTACAATGGGAAGAGGCAACTCAACCTTAAGGCCTTAGGGTGAGAATATTGGGAGTCTTGAGGGTAGTCTTGTGGCAAGACTCAGCTATATTTGGGTAAAGTCGTGGAGAGAGTCTTGGGTTGGGTTTTGATATTCAAGACTCCTCCCAAGACTCTTGACTTGCAATGGATATTTTTTTGGCCAGTAAAAAAATGACATGTGTCTTCTTCTTTTTTGTGGAGTGAGTCTGAAGAGAGTTGGAGGAATAAAATATAAAATTGGAATGAGTCTGAAGTGAGGCTGTAGAATTAAAAATTAGTGGAAAACTGATGTGGTATATTCTGAAGTTTGAAGTTGAGTTTGAGGGATAAACTCACCCTTAATATTGGATAAAGACTGGTAAACAAAAAGGATTTTTTTTTTCAAGAGATTTTAACTTTCTTTTTTAAAAAATAAAATAAAGGTACTGCCAAAGTCCAACCACACTATAGATGGAGTAACAACGAGTGCAGCCTAACTAAGAGAATTGAGCTTTCACTTTAGGCCCATTGTAAATTAAGATATATAGAAATTTCATATTAGGCCCATTGGACAAAAGGACATATACAACTTTCATTTTAGGCCCACTGTAAAAGTAAACTATCCCTGCTTGTAGCCCAGTGAGGCAGTGAACGAACCACCAATACTCATCTCACCAATCCTGTACGATACAAAGAATGTTGGTCATGTTAAAAGGGTGAAAAAGATGTAAAAATTGTGCTTTTCTTATTTTACATTTATTTGAACTTACCGTAGATAAAATAGATACCATAAAAGAGGAGAATAGGGAAAAAGTTTACTGTTAAGGGCATGTTTGGCAAAACTAGTGGTTTTAGTAGCTGTTAGCTGTTGTAGTAGCGGTAGCTGTTGGGGGTAGCTGCTAGCGGTCTACTAGAAGTTGTTAGCGATTAGCGATTAGCGATTAGCGATTAGCGATTAGCGATTAGCGATTAAAATAATTAATTAATTAGAAGTGTTTGGCAAAAGTAGCTGTTGAAATTGAAAAAGGCAATATAAATGAGATTTATTCTAATATAGAATGAACTACAACAATTTCATATGCAAATTCAATAGTTAAATTTAATATTTATTTTTTCAAAGAACTTACACAAAAAAGAGTGTACGACTTTTTAATTGCTTAAGGAAATGTATAAGTTTAAGACAATATTCAACCCTCAAAAATTTTATATTACCTATTTTAGTTAAAATGCTTGTGGAATGAAGATTATAAAATAATTAATGTGAAATATTAGTTGTATCTTATATTTAAAATAAACATTTAAATCATATTTTTGCTATTGTTAAGAAAAAGCAATAAATTGTCATAAAATAAAACAATTAATAAACAAAAAAAAGAAAAAGAAATTAAAAATATTGGTTAACATTTCTACCTTATGTTATTATATAGTGTTTATTTGCTAGACCGCTACCTATAAATCTCAAACGTTACTTGTAGTAACGTTCTACAACCGCTACCCATAATCTACTCCAATCGCTACCAGCTACTACAACCACTACCTTACCAAACACCCATAATTTTCTTAAGTAGCGGTTTGATCTTGTCCAACCGCTACCCGCTACCTCAAACGCTATTGCCAAACAGGGCCTAAACAAATGTTTTCTCCTCTTTAACCAATGCCATGTCTGAATTTAAATCTTACTCTATATTCCATATTTTGTATACCACTTGTCTGCCATTAGTTTCTTTTGATTGATTAAAAAATAAATTTTTAATTTTTAATTATAATGTAGTGGGATATAGACATATAGTAATGATAACAACCAATAAAAAAAAAGGAAACTTCCCAATGGTGACCTCGAACTTTTCAAGTTTCTCATTAGTAACCCTCCGTTTTTATTTATTCCCATTGGTAATCCTAAATTATTGTGATAGTTCCAAATGTGACCTTATAAAGCAAAAAACCATTAATTCCATTAACTTTCCATTAGAACTAATGTCTTGACACAGAAAGCAAGGTACTTTCGATCATTTTTTGTCAATTTTGACGTCAAATTTGACTCTTAAGGGCCAAAATGACACTCAATTCCTTAGCAGACCAATCTTTAGGCATGAAAACCAATTTAGACTTTAAATTTGACCCTTAAGGGCTAAAAGGAGTCCCAAAACTTTAACCAAGCAATTTTTGCGGCATGCAAACCTAGACAATTTTCAAGCACGCAAATCGAGACATTTATTCTAAAGAATAGTTAACGAAACTAATTTTTTTACTCTATAAGGCCACATTTGGGAATAAAACAATAATTGAGAGTTACCAGTGGGAATAAAAAAACTTAGGGCACACAATGTAAGATATAAATCTGTAGAAATCAAATAGCTTAACCTGAATTACAAGAACAAGTTGCGCCGTGGTATGATGGCCACTTCCTTAGAAACGAATTTCGCCACCACCGGTGCGGATTCACGATGACGTTCGTCCCCCAAGGTTCACACAACTATCTCTGACTCCGTGCACCCGGATCAAAGATTGGTATTTCTCAAGAACTGCTCAAATCTCAGAGAGAATAGTGTAGGCTTGTGTTTAGGGTTATATCTTTAATGAATATGAAGAAAACGGCCAAAACACTATTTATATGAGGGTTATAAAACCACTCCGAAATAAATCCGGAAACAAGAAGAAAATAAAAGATTTCGACTACCTCGGAAACCGCGAATCGCGGAATATACCGCGAGTCGCGGTAAGCTTGCGGCAATCTACCGCGAAACAAGGCAGAAACCACGAACCGCGGCCACCGCGAGTCGCGGCCTCTACCGCGAGTCGCCGCAAGCATGGGCGCGAGTCGCGGCCTCCACCGCGACTCGCGACAAACTCACGACCACACTCTTAGAGCAAATGAAGCTTCGCGTTCAATTAGGATGAAATCCAACAATCCCCCACAAACGCGAAGTTAAAGGAAAAATTGAGAAATGAGCAGTAAAAGGAAAGCTTAATACTTACATATTAGTGTCCAAGGATTGAACTAACATGTTAGTGAGATGGGGTGTCCCCTCACCTACGAGTATCCTAGGATTGAACTTGCAGGAGAGAGAAGGGACCCGATAGCACATATTTTACTTTCAAGGCTTGAGAAACACCGCGTTATCCAATGAACTTCCCCATGAACAACATACAATATAGTTGAACATTAATTCATTTACATCCAAGACACATCACATGTCTTTCAAATGATTGTGACCATTGTTAAGTTCAACAATCCTGGCCATCACCCTGGGATTACAAAGAGTGCTCTAGAATGCCTACAAGAACGACATTCGACAGAAGGAGGCCAAACCTTCACACTCATCCACGATGTTCTATTACGTTCAATTAAATTGAATCAGCTATAAAGCCATAGAAACATCCTGCCCATTACGTTCAATCAAATTGAATCAGCCAAAGGCCATGGACACCAAATCTCAAAAATACACATATACAACCTATTCAATAAGAACCACTCATATCAGAGCAATAAGTATATTAATGAGAAATCATAAATAAGTTCAGTATAGAATTCAAGGAATACAACAGCCTATAAAGGTTTCAAACCCATTCCTCCTGAAAATTCTAGTACTAACTTCCTACTCAATCCTTTAGTAAAAGGATCAGCCAAATTTCTTTCACTTCTCACAAACTCAAGAGAGATGACACCATTCACAATAAATTGCCTCACAGACTCATGTCTGACCCGAATGTGCCTTTTCTTGCCATTATAAACACTATTGTTGGCAACCCCTATCGCAACTTGTGAATCACAGTGAACTGACACTGAAGGAGCCGGTCTCCCCCACAAAGGAATGTCTGCCAAAAGATTCCTCAACCAATCAGCCTCTTGAGTAGCAAGATCCAAGGCAATGAACTCAGCTTCCATAGTAGATCAAGCTACACATGTCTGCTTTGCAGACTTCCATGATACTGCACTACCATTTAGAGTGAACACATACCCACTGGTAGAACTCACCTCATCACTGTCAGTTACCCAATTAGCATCACAATACCCTTCTAGGACAGTTGGAAAACCCACAAAGTTTAACCCCCACTCCATGGTTCCTCTCAAATATCTCAATAGTCTTTTAAGAGCTTTCTAGTGATCCAAACTGGGATTATGAGTGTACCTGCTTAGCCTACTCACCGCATAGGCAATATCAGGACGATTACAGTTCATCAAAAACATCAAACTGCCTATAACCTTAGCATACTCTCCTTGTGACACACCATCACCATTATTCTTGAATAATTGAACACTAGAGTCATAGGGAGTCCTGACCGGAGGATCATCAAAACAGTCAAATTCCTTTAACACTTTCTCCACATAGTGAGATTGAGATAGTGAATAACCCTTATGAGTTTTAACAACTTTTACCCCTAATATCACATCGGCTATACCCAAATCTTTCATCTCAAACTTAGAAGACAAGAATCTATTAGTCTCTTCTATAACATCAAGACTTGCACTAAACAGAAGCATGTCATCAACATATAAGCATATGATTACGCAATCAGAGCACATTACTTTTGAATACACACATGCATCTGAACTATTCACAGTAAATCCAAAACCAAGAATTGTCTTATGAAATTTTTCATACCATTGTTTTGGAGCCTACTTGAGGCCATAGAGAGACTTTTTCAGCCTGCACACGTTTTGCTCCATCCCAGGCACGGCACAACCAGGAGGTTGTTCCATATATATCTCCTCATCGAGATCGCCATTCAAGAAAGCTGTCTTTACATCCATCTGATGCACAAACAGGTTAAATGAAGAAGCTAAAGCAAATAAAACACGAATGGTAGCAATTTTAGTCACAGGTGAATAAGTATAAAAATAATCCACACCAAATTTTTGAGTGAACCCTCTAATAACCAGTCTTGCCTTGAACCGTTCCACGGTCCCATCAATTTTCAACTTCTTCTTGAAAATCCACTTGCAACTAATCGGCCTGTTCCCTTTAGGCAAATCTACAAGTTCCCAAGTGTTATTTGCCATGATGGATTCCAACTCACTGTTGACTGCTTCCCTCCAGAAACTAGCATCCATAGAACTCATGGCTTCCTCAAATGTCTTCGGATCCTCATCCACCACAAACAATGACATGTCCATGAACTCTGAAGCTTCAAACTCGGACATAAATGCAGTAATGAAATCCGGACCAAAGCTTGATTCCACCCTTTTTCTTTTACTTCTCCTAGGCTCATCTGACTGACTTACCCCACTTGAAGTAACCAAAGAACCTGCATCACCAGACGAAACCCCCACATAGGGAGCATATATACTATGCCCAAACTTCTTCAAAGGAAATACCTCTTCAAAGAATTCTGCATCTCGAGCTTCACACACAGACCTGTCATCCAACCTCAGAAATCTATAGGCAGCACTATTTTCAGCATAACCAATGAAAACAACATCAAAGGTCCTGGCTCCTATAGTAGTCTTCTTGAACGAAGGTATACCCACTTTAGCTAGACACCCCCACACTTTCATGAATTTCAGATTTGGCACAAAACCTCTCCATAGCTCAAATGGAGTCTTGTCTAACTTCTTATGAGATACCCTGTTCAAAATATGGTTTGCAGATAGGACAACTTCCCCCCACATATTATCAGGGAGACCAGAACTTAAAAGCATAACATTCATCATTCCCTTCAGAGTTCTATTCTTCCTTTCTGCTATGCCATTCTGCTGAGGGGTATATGGTGCAGACACCTCATGAATAATGCCCTCTTTCTCACATAGATTCTTAAGGAAATCATAACCATATTCCCCACCACGGTCAGACTGAAGCCTATTAATTTTTCAGTCCAATTGATTTTCAACTTCTGCCTTGTAGACCAAGAATTTATGTTCAGCCTCATCCTTGGACTTTAACAAGAAGACTCTACAGAACCTTGAACAATCATCCACAAAGGTAATATAATATTTCTTACCACCCCGACTCTCAAGATTCTTAAAGTCTGCCAGATCAGTGTGAATTAGTTCTAACAGTTCAGACACTCTATTAGTAACTGGTTTAAATGGTTTCCTTACAAATTTTGCCTCAGCACACACTTCATACTTGTTAGGTCCATCATCAATCACATCATGTAATAGGTTCATTCGCATAAGACGATTAATTAAACCAACCCCCACATGACCCAGACGACAGTGCCATAGATTTACAGACTCAACAATATAAGCAGAAGAAGAAATCTTATTCATTGCAATAGGAGTTACAATGTCCAAAATAAACAAACCATCATTAACATACCCCTTCCCAACAAACTAGCCATTGCGAGTCAGCACTAGCTTATTAGCATCAAAAACTAACTTGACACCTGCTTTGTTAAGCAAACTACCAGAAATCAAATTTCTACGAAGGGAAGGGACATACAAAACATTAAGGAGAGCTAATGATTTCCCGGATGTCAGCTTCAGGAGAACTTTCCCCTTTCCGAGCACTTGAGACTTGCTGTCATTTCCCATATAGACTTGGTGACCCTCATCCACCTCTTCAAATTCAACAAATAGGTCCTTGTTTGCACAGAAGTGATGAGAGGCTCCCGTGTCTACTATCCACTCAGAATTATTCTCCACCATATTAACTTCAGAAACCACAGCAACAACAAGATCATCTGCCTCTGCTAGATTTGCTTGGCCCTTATCTTGCTCCTTCGAGCCTTGACCCGAACCATTGCCTTTCTTTTTGTTTGGACAAACAGAAGCATAGTGACCCGGCTTCTTCTCAATCTTCCCATTGCTCTTAAACTTCCCTTTGCTAGGGGTCTTTTGACCCTTTCCATTGAACTTCTTGAAATCTCCTCTTGGCTTCCCAGAACTGGGACCAGAACCAGAGCCAGATTCAACCAGATTAGCCTTAACTGCCAGATTGTTTGCAGTTGGGGCTCCCGAGTCTTTCAATCTATTAGCCTCTTCAATTTTCATGTGACCAACTAACTCCTCCAGAGTCATGTCCCTCTTCTTGTGTTTCAGATGATTACGATAGATATTCCATGATTCAGGCAACTTTTCAATCAGAACATTAGCCTGAAGAATCTCACACATCTTCATCCCTTCAGCAAGAACCTCAGCAACTAAATTCTCATACACATGAACTTGTTCCATAATTGGCTTATTATCTACCAATTTAAAGTTCAACCAGTTTCCAGTAACATACTTCTTTTTCCCTGCATCATCAGCACCATACTTTTTCTCCAAAGAGATCCATATTGATTTTGCAGTCTTATAGGATACAAACAAATCAAATATGGGGTTTGTCATTAGGTTCAGCATGTTTCCCTTAACAACCTTATTATCCCTGACAAATTTTTCCAGTTATCCCCCCATCAGATTTAGGTGTTTTCTCAGATTTCTCTTTGGCAGGAGTATCAGCAATAACAATAGTTTTAGATGTAACATCTACACCATCTTTCTCAGCAGACGGTTCATTAAACAACACATAATCAAGATCTACTTGTTCACATGCAATCAAGAACTTTTGAGACCACCTCTTATAATTAGTGCCATCCAAAGGTTCCAACTTTGACATATTAGGGGAAAATCGATTTTGAGAACTAGACATGATTTCAACAGAAAAAATTCGTTTCTAAATTGTAAGATATAAATCTGTAGAAATCAAATAGCTTAACATGAATTACAAGAACAAGTTGCGCCGTAGTATGATGGCCACTGCCTTAGAAACGAATTTCGCCACCACCGGTGCGGATTCACGATGGCGTTCGTCCCCCAAGGTTCACACAACTATCTCTGACTCCGTGCACCCGGATCAAATATTGGTATTTCTCAAGAACTGCTCAAATCTCAGAGAGAATAGGGTAGGCTTGTGTTTAGGGTTATATCTTGAATGAATATGAAGAAAACGGCCAAAACACTATTTATATGAGGGTTATAAAACCACTCCGAAATAAATCCGGAAACAAGAAGAAAATAAAAGATTTCGACTACCTCGGAAACCGCGAGTCGAGGTAAGCTTGCGGCAATCTACCGCGAAACAAGGCAGAAACCATGAACCGCGGCCACCGCGAGTGGCGGCCTGCACCGCGAGTCGCCACAAGCATGGGCGCGAGTCGCGGCCTCCACCGCGAGTCGCGGCAAACTCACGACCACACTCTTAGAGCAAATGAAGCTTCGCGTTCAATTAGGATGAAATCCAACACACAAATGGTACACAAGAAGTGAGATAGAAGACTCTAAATGGAATAGTTATGGTTGATATTTATAATCAATTAACTCACTATGGTTGTCAACAATAATTGGCACTTTTGTAGAGATTTTGCTTACGTTTTTTAGAAATTTGTTTAAGAATTAATTACTTTTGACAATGTAGCCTTATGAGTTATGAGCTAGGACTTGTTTAATTTTTGCCATTAAATTTTTGGAGGCTTTTCCTTATAGGTATAATAATCCTCTTCATTTCGGTTTTTACACATCAACTAGTAAAGAAATAAAATTTCAAAAGTTCCTTTTTTTTTGGTTGACCCAACATGGTTTGATGATGAGAAAATAAAGTAACAATGTGATTTTGAGTTCTATGTGTGGAAGATTAAATAATAAATAATGGTGCCATAGATAAAAAAAGAAAGTGCAAAAGTGGAAATTCAATAAATTAAAAGAATGAAGTTCTATGAGTTGAAACTTCAAATGACAAGAAACCAAAATCTTGAGGGAAAACTCCATAAGTGAAGATGTCTACTAGTATAAGTTTACTATTAGAAATTATATGACGGAACAAAAGTCTGTCTGGAACTATGAAACTCGAATTGTTCTTTTGGTAACGAAAAAATTGTCTTTGGTGGAACTGAGGGTAAGGAACTGCATTTGAAAGGAACAATAAAACATAATAACAGGTAGCTTGCTTTTAGGAGTTAACTAGTTATTAGGCCCGGGCTATGCCCCGGGTAAGAAAAAATTTCATTTATTAATATTGTACTTTGATATGATAACACTAAATATAACTTGGTCTAGTGGTTAAAACTTTAGTACATGAACTAAAACTCCCTAGGGAGAGCGCCACGTGGCACCGTTCCTGGTTTACACACGCCTTTTAATATATTAGTATAGATGATTACGTACAATTAGTTGTTGAGTCATTTTAGGAATTTGTTTAATTAAGAACTTTATTTAGAATAAAATTTCTCTAATTAATATCTTTTAGGATTTTCTTTAAATTACATACCTTTTAGTGTTTTAAATTAAATGAAATATCTTTTCATGTTTATCTTCTAAAGTCTTTTTAGAAATGAAATTTTAGTTAGTTTAGGATTCTAATCTTAATTTAATTGATTAAAATAAAGTGACTAAAGCTAGCATGTAATTGCTCAATCACACGTTTGCAATTCAACCAGTTTGTTGATCTGGTCAATGCGCCGGTTATATTTGGTGCATCGTTTCTTTTTTATTTATGTTCTTATGTTTTCGTCAACTATTTATTTCAACCCTAATTTTTTGTTATATATGGAGCCTTTTTATTCCGCCCCACAAAATCGGCTTCATTTGTTCGCCTCATAGAAATTAAGCACCAAATCCTTCCTGTTTATATGGGGAGAATGAAAATGTAAAGTTGAAATCTAGATAGAAAAAACACATGCTATGAGTAAATTATGGAGTCAGGGTTTATGACTTTTCCCTTAAAAGACTCATTGGGACTTCTTACTATTGACAAGTGTAAACCACCCCACAACAACATGTTCGCACATGGTTAGCCATTCAAAGGCTTTCAAGGTAGGTAAATTTCCCACTCCTACAATTTTGCGACTTCACTGGGGATATTTAGAGGATGAAACTTGAAAGATCCCATTAATCTATTTTTTGCAATTTTGAGTATGTGATTAGGCATGTTGCATCTTGAATCTTGCATGGCACTACCTCTGTTGGCACTGTCTTTTAGTTTGTCATATGGATAGTTCGAGGATTACCACAGGGGGTTCGAGCTATTTATGATTTTTGGTTCATGGTCCTTGTGACTATAACCTCGTGGTCGACTTAGGCTATGTTCAGTTCACCTTATTTTTGCTTATATCTGATCAGATAAGATCAGTTGAGATCAGATCAAATCAGATAAGTTCAGATCAGATCAGATCAGATAAGTTCAGATCATGCTTATATTTAAAAACTTATTATTTTTGTTATAATTATTGTTATTGGTATCATGATTATTATGATTATTATTATGATTATTAGTATTACTAACGCTATTATTATTATTATTATTATTATTATTATTATTATTATTATTATTATTATTATTATTATTATTATTATTATTATTATTATTACTATTAATACTGCTACTATTTACTAGTACATTTGTTCAAAAGGATTATTATTATTATTGTCGTTGTTGTACTTATTAATTATTATTATTGGTAATTATTATTAATGTCTTTGCTATTATTATAAATGTAATTGATATCACTATTTCAAGCTATTTGTGTTCAGAAAGAAGAATGTTGTTCTTTTTTATATTTATTCTAATTAACAATTTTGATATGCGATGTTCTTTTTTATGTTGCATATGTAAAGAACATGGTAATAGTATATGAGGTTTATTTTTTTTAACAATTTTGGCAGAATAATATAAAGTATGTGTTACTAGTTTATATAAAACATGAGTAGCAAGAGATAACCTAATGGTATTGGCATCACTTTCAAATTTTCCCCTACACGGGATTTCAACTTATCTTTAAAAACAAAGCTTATATAAAACATGACAACGATATAAGAATAACTTTTAACAATTTTGTTCAAGATCATATGATTATATATATTTATAGGTTTTTATAATGAAAAAAGGATAATTGATTGATATAACAAAAAAAATATCTTTAGTTAAATCCAAACATGTCATCAATATAAATATAACATCTATCTTTTTAAATTTTTTTTAGGGGACATCTATCTTTTATTTTTAGAATGTGTTCTTTAAATATATTTTGTATGCTCTTTCAATATATGTTCTTTTTTTTTATTTTCATTAATATGTTCTTTCATTACTACCTAAATTCTTATTATAAACGGACCTTAGACATGAACAATATGGCCTTTTTACCATAAACAATATATTTTTTTAACCTAAAATATGTGTTCTTTTATTTCATATCATGTGTGTTCATATCCTATGTGTTCTTTTTCAAAAAATAAATAAATTATGCTATTATTATTATTATTATTATTATTATTATTATTATTAAAAGTTGTGCATAGTAATAAAATTATAGTAATAGTAATATTAGTAATGAAATACAAAGTAATAATAATATGTTTTATAAAAGATAAGTTCATATCAGATCAGATAAGTTCAGTTCAGATCAGATCAGATCTGAAAAAATAAGTTCAGATCAGATAAGTTTAGATCAATAAAAATAAGGTGAATTAAACATAGCCTTAGTCTTGTTCCATCCCGCTCACAACGGGCGCTTTGTGTTCACTCGACCCAAAGTGCATAAGTTGTCTCCAAAAAGGTCATTTTTTTGTGCTAGATTGTGTGCCTTTTGAGATCTTCCCAAGTCATGGTACCTTTTGACCACCCTTAAATCGACCACTTAGCAAAACGTAGAAACTTACCTTCTAGGTTATGGAGCTCATTTTGCATCAAATCTTGCTAGTGTGATTAATTTCCAAATTGTGCATAATTTCATATGGAAACTTTACATGTTTGTTTTTAGGAAAGTATTCCTACATCTATATATTTCCATATCTTTATATCTTTCCTTAATGACTCAATGCCTATCTATTAGAAACCCTAGTGTTGTCTAAGTGGTCGTTTGGTTGATCATAGGAATTGAAAATTCCCATGAATTTTCAATACACGTGATATAAATTCCTTCATTATATTCATGGGAATTTAAAAATTTTATTTGGTAGTGTATAAGGGAAGTGGAAATTCATGGGAATTTCTACTTACCTAGGGGGGAGTAGGTTAGTTAATTCCCCCATTTTGTAGGCAATAGAAATTAATGGGAATTTCTACTTCCCCTATTTTTAAAATTTTTTGTCAACCAAACAACTAGCCCATTTCACAATTCCTGGGAATTTGAAATTCCCATGATTTCAATTAGCAACCAAACGACCACTAATTTTATGTCAAGTCTAAGTCCAAGTCCAAGTCAATTCCAAGTTTGAGGCCAAGTCCAAGTCCATATCATGTTAAAGCCCAATTAGTAATATATAGTCAAAGTGCAATAGTTCGACGTTTCAAGTTTTCTTTAGTCGAGTCGGAGAGTCCTTCCCCTAGCTTATTATTTCCTTTCTTTCAATTTGTCGAGTCTATGTTGCTAGGACTAGGATCTCAAATTTCATTTAAGCCTTTGTTATGTCTCTTTCAATATCAAAAAAGTCGATTTTTTTCCTCCCATTTAGTATTTCGATATCAATGATAGAACTCAAAGCACCAATCAATTTCCTCAATTCAATTTCAATTTGATAAACAAATGGACATTCTTGAGAAGAATTCTTTCTAAGCACCACAAAAATAACTCCCATCACCTTTTTCACATCCCAAAAAATCATTCCATGCCACATACTTCGCTCCACAAAATCATCTCGCATTGTTTCCCTTTATAACCCCTACAGAACTTATACATCTCATTATTTCTTTTCAATCAAGAGGGTTGCCATAGGAAAAGACATGTGCAAAAAAAAAAAAAAAAAAAAAAAAAAAGAGTTCAAGTTAAAATTCAAAATCAAAAGAGAAGTGCAAAATGTCAAAAAAAAATTGATGAAGGTCTTACAAAAAAGTCAATAAGTGTAAAAGTCAAAGCACATCTATGCACCATTGGGGTTCGTTCTGGGAAATTTTTCATATTCACCCATCTCTCTTAATTCAAACCCTAGCCTTGCAACACAATATAAAAAAGTCTTCTCAAGCATATTCCAAAATTATTCATAAAGAGCAACGATGTCTGCATGCATATGTTGGAAGCCTCTACTCGAGGTCAGACCCAATCACTAATAAAATCTGAGGCGCAAGTTCATTATCATATGGTGGTTTGACTTTCTAGAAATTTGAGGTACAACTCTTAGTTTAGATCTCGACATAAACTCGAGTTTCAACCTATATCATTTAGACTACCCTAAAGTTATCCTCATCATTTTCACTCCTTAGTCACAAATTGAGATCTTTTTATTTTCTTGAACCCTTATCCTTTTCTTTCAAATTCCTCTAGGACTCTATGTCTCTTCCTTTGGAGCTTGTTACATTGTCTCGTTTGCCCACATGCATGGAAGTTCAAGTGTCTTTTTAACAAATCTCATGGTCCGAGATCGCAGTCACTGACATAAGGATGGGTTCATTCGACCCTTTGGAACGTACTTGGGGGGCTCCGTCTACCTTCTTTTAGAAAGAGCATTACCTCGAGTTCATGATTCAAAATTCAAGATACAAAATTCAAAATTTAAAATTCAAAAAAAAGACCAAAAGAAAAAGAGAAATCAATTTTCATCATATGGTCAAGAAAAGGTTCATTTGACCCTTGGCTATATTCAAAGTCTTGTCCAAAGAAAAATCGAGTTCAAAGCAACAAAGGGATCACCTTCGACCCTTTAGCAATATGAGTTCAACTACAACATGTTTCGGTACTGGGGGCTTCCAAGGTCAAAACAATTCAAGTCATTACTCAAGGCTACAAGGAGCTCCCCGCAGATTGGGGGCTGACATATTCAAGTGTCAAGTTTTTAGTTAGTTTCAAAATCTCGATGTTCTCTCATTCAAATGGCCAACGAACGACGAACGTCCAAGTTGAGATTTAGAAAACTCCGCTGGCGGACCTTGGTCTTTTCAAAAATGTTTATAAAATCATGTCTCTGTTCGTCTTAGTCAATCTTTTAAAAATCAAAGTCAAAGTCAAAAGTCTAAGTCCACCCAAAGTCATGGCATTGAGTCACTTCTACTATAAGAGCCTTCTTCATTTCAATTTCAATTCAAGCAAAGATCCTGACCTTTGTGATGCAAGTCTAAAAACACCTTCCAAAGATATGGATGATGAATCTAAACTCAAGGAACCAAGAATACTCACTTTAACACTTGAAAACACACGAAACCAAGGATATTACCAGAACACAAGAACACACTCAATGTTTTGGGGTTTTAGGCTAGAGGCAAGACCCACTTAACCTCTCCTAAGCTTACTACTCAAGAACACACTCAAAGTAATAAGGGTAAGTTTTCACTTGAGTCACAATCAAAGTTTAAACTTGAAAACACTAGTTTTTTTTATCAAATCACAAAACTGATTTACATTGATCATAGCTCTCCTTATATAGACTTAGGAGCAGAAAAAAGAAGTTAAAACACTCACAAAAACCCTAAGAAACCCCCCCTAAAATCAGTTTCAAGGAGCATGAAAAGCTCCTTGATTCATTCCCCTCATCAAGCTCATTCAATGAGCTATTATAAGGAGTTACAGACAGCCATTTTAACCCTAAAACACATGCTTAATATCATGCTTATTACTACAAACCACACACCTAATCATGAGATACTTTATTAGTAATCTCAAGGTTTATTACAAGCTTAAAAAATAACAACAAAAGCAAATAAAACCCACACTACTACAAAAAAGGCCTAGGAAACCGGTTGAAAAGGTTATAGGAAACCAGACTACAACAGGTCTCCATCTCACAGGTGTCCTAGGTTAGGAGACCGGTTATAATGCCTGGTTTCTTTGTTTATCTGGGAGACCAGTTGCAAGGTAAAACCAGTCTCTTAGGTAAGCGTACATATAATAGTATGTGCAGAGTCGTTCCTGAGATTTTCTAGGCCCGGGCCAAATAGGAAAAATTGGGCCCCTAGCGCACAAGAAGTTTACGAAATGTAACGATCTACTATTAACATTTAATTCGTATTTGATAGGACAAAAATATAAACAACCATTACATTATTAGAATAAGCAGGATGCACTTATTACTATTATTGAATAAAACTTCTACAATTCATAAGTTGGCTTATATCCACCAATTTGACAATAATAGAACTAGCTTTTATTACAGTACTACCTCTGTTCCAAAAGTTAGGAGGGAAGTAAATACTTTTTTTCGGATCAGATCAACAACCAAGCAAAATTGTTGAAGATTTACTAACGTGGCTTATTAAAGTACTCCTAAACAGTCTCTGCGTATTTATCTCTGTTTTTATAGGAAAATAAAGGGCCCGAAACTGCTGTCTAAAATTTACAATAAATTTAATATGGCTGGAATTATGAATATAATTATAACTATCAACATGTGAAATAAAAACTAGAAGAAAGAATTTGGAAATATGATCTTACTCAAGAAATATATATAAGAATGATTTCTAGAAATAGCTAAGAATAATCTTGTTAAAAAAAAAAAGCTAAGAATAATAATGAGATAACAAAGCTATAATTAGGAAAAAGAGGTAATTGAGGGTTAAAATTTGGAATGCCTAAATAAATGGGATTTCATTGGATTTTTATTTGGTTACAATTGAATAAGTTTTGGAAGGAAGCTTTGAATTTGGGAAGTTGAAGATATGCACGCACTACTCTTACGGGAATAATAAGTTTTAGATTTTGCTTTTTTTTTTTTTACCAAAAGCAATTTTTCGAGTTTTTGGGCCCTGGGCGGGTGCCCCGCCTGCCCTGGCCCAGGGCCGGCCCTGAATATGTAGAGAGGTTAGGAGACCAGTTAACATTTAAAACCAGTCTCCTTACTTTACCCTTTGAAACCAGTTATTGACCACAACCGGTTTCTTAGGTTTAATAGACGTTTTTTTTAAAATTATAATGTTACAGTATACATACATTATCATGTAACTACTCCTGTATTTGCGGCTCCTTGTATATACGCTTTATTTTATAAAACAATATATAAATAGCTACAAGCCTACAACAATATTAGTGAACACAAATTCCTGCTTGCTTTATTCATCCTGTTACAAAAATATTTGCTACATTTAATTTATATCCAGAAAGAATTTATCTCAAAGCATCAATTTCTTCCAATAATGCCTTAAAAATAAAGTTCCTATAATCTAATGCTATCTACTAAAACTAAAATTCTAAAATAATCAAATAATATGTACAATTTAAACTTGACCGTCGTCTTCAATCTTCATCGTCTTGTGTTTGATTGTTTAAATATTTCACCCACATATCTCTTAACTCGTCAATCATCTCTTGCGACCATCTCTTCCGAATAAGTGATGGGAATCCCATAAAAGTACTACAAAATAATTTCAGATAATTATAATTCTAACTATATGTATGTATATACATATATATATATGTATATACATGTATATATGTATATACATGTATATATGTATATATTTTATAAGATTTTTATTCACAAGCTTATAATTAGAACTAGCTACTTTTTATCATTTATACACCAGTAACCAGTCAATGACATCCTTATTATAGTGAACATATCAAGTACTAAGCACAAGAATGAAAATGGAGAACATAATGTGCAAAACAAGCTCAGGTTCACTGTTTTCTACCAACATATAAGCAGGAGTACACAACATAATATGGCTGAAGTTCTGCCTCATTCCATGGCAAGAAATTAGGGGCAGATAGATAATAAGTTCCAGCAAGAAAGCAGGCAACACATAGATAACATGTTCAGCTTTATCATTTTATTCCTGGTAATCAGACTTCTTCTCTCTTAATCTTCCTTCCCCCACCTCAGAACCAATGGCCAAGCAAGACTACCAAATCAAAGCAGTACCACCATCTCAGCCTTCCCTATTTGTTGTCTGTATTAGGCTCAATTTTCTTTCATCACCATTTTCGCCACATTTAACCATCAAACTAACAGCAATGCTAAATGCTAATTCTCTGCCATCACTGTCAAACAACAGCTTTCTGACTGCCTCTTCAGACTCTCTCCCTCTCTCTCTCCCCCTTCCTCTGTCTCTCTCTCTATCTCTCTCTCTCTCACTCTCTCTGTCCTCTCTTACTCCCAATCACCAAACCAACAAGCTAGCTACTAAACTGCCAACCATATATGTCTTAATTAACCCCTATTGCAGTCAATTAGCAATCTGCCAGCAAGCAGAGATAATTTTTCCACCATTTTTGTGACAAATGTAAAGGGAGAAGAAAGCATGTAGATCCAACCAAGCTATTATAGGGGAAAAGAGAAGAAGAGAGAGTGATAAAGGATTTGAAAGTTAATTGCATGTAGATAAATGTATGCCTCTGACATGAAACATAGGCAAGGAACATATTTTCACTCAAATTTATGGAAATTATATGAACTGGAATATCTCTAGACCACTTTAAGCTAGTACGTTCTACAACTAGCTATCAAAGACCTCAAAATAGGAGAAGCACCATATGATTTACGATGACATAACTTTAGTAATATATATTTAGTCTTACCATGAGTCCACACGAGAGTGTGGACGCGAAAGGTTTTGCACATAATACTTTCCAAAAGCCTCCAGTCTTACTTTCCCTTTTATTTAGACAGATTCGCTGAAGTCATGTATCTTCTCTCCACTACAAAATAAAGAGTATTGTACAAATTATCAGCTATATTTATTGACTAAGTCTCTTACAATCAGGCTACCTCTAAACTACGTCATCAAGGATCAATTAAATTAGAACAAGCACAACACCGTTACATCTGAAGTATGAGCTGCAGTCTATTCCGCACAATAAAAGATCAATCCATATGATAGGACACTAGTGGAAAAATAGGGAAGGGTTGCGGTCAAAACAGCCCTAAGGGCTGCGTTTTTTGCCAGCAGCCCTTTCCATAGCAGCCCTTCATTAGATAAGAAGGGCTGCGGTTAAGGCCAAAAACGCAGCCCTTCTAAGTTTGAAGGACTGCGTTTTCGACATAAACCGCAGCCCTTCTTTAACTGAAGGGCTGCGGTTTTAAGCACGAACCACAGCCCTTTTTAAATGAAGGGCTGCGGTTTTAGCTTAAAAACGCAGCCCTTCAAATTCAATTTTTTTTTTTTAAAAAAATAGAATTAAATCTGCCCCCAATCCCTTATTGGCAGCCCCAGCACACCCCCACCCCAAGCACCCCGCACCCCCACCCCGCAACCCCAGCCACCCCAAAGACCCCCCGCCACCCCAAAGACCCCCTGCACCCCCCGTCGCCCCACCCCCGCACTCCCACCCCCTGCACCCCCGCCCACCCCCCACCCCCCGCCACCACCCCACCCACCCCCCCCCCCTCGGCCCCCACCCCACCCCACCCCACCCCCCCCCCCCCCACCGCCACCCCCGCCCACCCCACCCCACCCCCCACCCCCCCCCCGCCACCCCCTGCCACCCCACCCCGCCCACCCCCCCCAATTGCCCCCCCGCCCCCGCCCCACCCCCACCCGCCCCCCCCCCACCCCGCACCCCACCACCCCCCACCCACTACCGCACCCCCCATCCCACCCCCCCACCCCCCCGCCACCCCCACCCCCGCCCCCCCCGCCCCCCACCCCCACCCCCTGCGCCCCGCTGCACCCCCCCCCCATGGCAGCCCCCCACCCCATCCCCCATCCAAAACCTCCCTTCGACACAAAATAATGACCAATCAAATTGCAATAATATATATATGACAAGTTTTGTGAACGTAATAATTAATTTTAAATATGTATATATTTAATAATAATATTAATGTAAAAAGTGTACATAGAATTGATACAAACTAGTAGATGTATCATAAGCAATCATCACAAATGTGGGACGCCAACTTATCCCAAACTTCATGTAATTCGTCTGTGGTGAAGGCCCTCAAACGTGGTGTGTTATTCATATAAAGCTTGCAAAACAACCAAGGAATAAACACATAATATAAGAATTCAATCATTTACCGTAGTTAGTAGTTCTAAATAATGACATATACCTTCCCGAAATTCAATCAAAAACAAATGCAAGCCTAAAACTCTATACACTAGTTATATTATACCTTATATTATCATTTTCAAAAAGAAAATGGAGTTAAATGACTCGAGAAACATGAATTGGAGGCGAAAAGGCAAAAATAGGGCTAAAATCACATTTATGTTCCCGATATACAACCAACAACAAATGCACGCCAAAGAATCTACATAATAGTTACATTATACCTCATATTATCATGTTCAAAATGAAATTGGGGTTAAATGAAGCGATAATACGAATTGGACGCGAAAAGGCAAAAATAGGGCTAAAATGCCCTTTTCGTTCCCAAAATTCAACCTACAACAATTGCAAACCTAAAAATCTACACAATAGTTACATTATGCCTCATATTATCATGTTCAAAATGCATTTGGGGTTAAATGACTCGATAAGTACGATTTGGAAGCAAAAATGTAAAACTAGGCCTAAAATGACCTTTTCGTTCCCGAAATGCAACCAACAACAAATGCAAGCCTAAAACTCTACACAATAGGTATATTATACCTCATATAATCATGTTAAAGAAGAATTACAAATTGGAGAAATTACGGACACACGAGTTTATGTCTCATGATTTATTGACCTTCCGCCGTTTCTTAGGATCCTCAAGTACATGTATCCCTTCCGTGTGATCTACACACATATAATTCTCCGACATATTCACATCATCTTCCACACTATTTTCAGGATAGGTAAAAGGGGGAGGTCCTCAAATGCATCATATTCTTCCTCATTATCAACATCACCAATACCGAGGATACTCCTTTTACCGGGTACAACAATTGACCACTTATTATCGCCAGGATCGGTTACAAAAAAACTTGCTTAACTTGTGATGCAATTACAAATGGCTCCTCAGTTTCACGTAGACGACTAAGGTCAACAAGAGTGAATCCGCAAGGATCATCTTTTCTTACGCAACGTCGATTATCGTCAACCCACTTGCAACACAAGAGGCAAATATTAAAAATACAGTAGTCCAGCTCCCATATTTCTTCTATTCGCCCATAATAATTGCTTTCAGCATGTACATGCGACTTATCCTTCGAGCTTGCGTATTGTGTAGCTGACGCCACAAGTGAACAACACTATTTTGTTGCGATGTTGACTTTAGATCTTGACGTTCAGTCCAAAACGTATACCCATTAATATCATAACCCTCATAAGAGCGTACAGCTTCACGAGGACCAAATGCTAACCACTTGAACACATTCATCCAAATCATACACTACTCGTTTATGAAACCAATCAATGAAAGTCTTGTTATGCATTTGCGTCAATGCCCTAACTCCTTTTCCAGGATTGCTAACACGTAATTCCTCCATATGTTCATTTAAATAAGGATGGACAGCTGCTACGTGATGCAATACAAATAAGTGAGCTTGTTTACGCTTTTCTACGGAAGGTGTGATCAATTTTGAACCAATTGTGCCCTTGCCCTCAAGTCTGCCCTCGTGTCGGGATGTCGGAAGTCCAACAGGATCAACACTAGCAAAATACTCAGCCACAAAATTACTGATCTCTTCACCCACAATCCCTTGAATTATACTACCTTCTGGTTATGCAGGGTTCCGAACTTGATCCTTCAAAGTGCGCATATATCTCTCAAAAGGATAGCACCACCTCAAAAACACTGGAACACACAGCTTAATTTCTCGAACTAGATGGACAATGAGATGGACCATAATGTCAAAGAATGCGGGGGGAAAAAAATCTCAAATTTGCATAGAGTTTCAACTACTCTGGGCTGCAAGGAATCAAGGGTCGACGGTTCTAGGACTTTGCTGCATATTGTATGGAAAAATGAACAAAGTTCGGTAATGGTGTGCCTCGCATGCTTTGGAAGTATCCCACGAATTGCAATCGGTAAGAATACTTGCATCATGACATGACAATCGTGAGATTTCATACTCGATAACTTCAATTCACCATTTAAGGTAAGAAACCGCTTCATATTCGATGAGTAGCCAGTTGGGACCTTAATGCCATACAATGACTCGCAAAAAATCCGTTTCTCTGCACGTGACATCGTGTAGCAAGCTGGTGGCAAATAATTCTTCTCCGAATCCTCCACCTTCTTTTTACTTTTCTGAGTTTCATCATCAACCCTTTCCTCCACTACTTTCTTCTTCCTTCCGTCCCTTTTCTGAGCCCACAACTCTAGTCGAAGCCCCTGTTTTTCCAAGTAAAGTCGTGACGCCTTAACATCTTTTGTCTTGCCCGGAATATTCATAAGTGTCGCAAGAATAGCTTCACAAACATTCTTCTCTATGTGCATGACATCCAAACAATGTCTGACCTTTAGATCTTTCCAATATGGGAGTTTCCAAAAAATGGACTCCTTTTTCCATAATCTCGTAGGTCGATCAACCTCACTAGCAGGTTTACCAAAGATTGTTTCAATGCCCTTCACCTGATTATAAACTTCAGTACCAGTTAATGGTCTATGAGCAACTTCTTCTTCAACCGTCCCATCGAATGCCTTCTTCTTAAACCTATAGGGATGGTCGCGTCTGAGTTGCCTTTGTGTGCGCATATACACATGTTTGCAGCCCTTAAGGTGTGTAGATTTCATGTCATCTACACAAATTGGGCGGGTTGTTGTTTCCTCTCATCTTATACCCGGATAAGTACCCATAAAGTTGGATAATCGTTCATAGTACAAAAAAGCATGGCACGCAGAGTGAACATCTCATTAGCATACGCATCAAATACTAACACTCCTTCGTTCCACATCTTACGTAAATCTTCAACAAGCGGGTGGAGGTATACATCAATGTCATTTCCGGGTTGTTTGGGCCCCCGATATAAGAAGCTGACAAGCATCATGTACTTGCGTTTCATGCACAACCAAGGAGGCAAGTTATAAACCATTAAGACCACTGGCCATGTACTATGCTGCGAACTGAGATTGCCAAAAGGGTTCATGCCATCCGTACATAATCCAAGCCTCATATTCCTATCCTCATTACCAAATGTCTTATGCACCCTGTTGATACTTTTCCACTCAGGCGAATCAGCCGGATGCTTGAGCAGACCGTCTTTCTTCCTACGATCTGCATGCCACCTCAAATTCTTCGCATCTCCTTTAATTGAGAACATGCGCTTAAATCTAGGTATTATGGGTAAATACCACGGCACCTTAGCCGGTGGTCCTTCACTACCTCCGGCTCCTTCACGCTTGTACCTCGACAATCCACAACGTGGACACTCATGTAAATGCTCATACTCATTACGATAAAGCACACAATCGTTAGGACAAGCATGTATCCGCTCGTACTCTAAACCGAAAGGACACATCAGTTTCTTCGCATAATAGTACGACTTTGGCAGTTCATTTCCATCAGGGAGCATATCAGCTAAAACTTCCAACAACGATGTGAAACTAGAGTCCGTCCAACCAGCTTTCGACTTAATGTTGAACAGTGTTATCACCGCGGAAAGTTTGGTGTACTTTGTACAACCTGGATACAACGGCTTTTTAGCAGCCTCAGACATAGACTCAAAAATACAAGGTCGTTTACACGACTGGTCTTCAACCTCGTGTATCATCTCGTCTACCCGATCCCTATCATCATCCGCAAACTCATCATCCAAATTCTCATCCCCGAACTCATCATCCTTCTTTTCTTCACATACATCGTTCATTACTCTAGAGCTTCCTATATACTTCCCTGCTCACCATGCCAAACCCATACGTGGTATTGAGGCCTAAACCCACGACGAAAGACATGATCCCTAACCACATGTATACTACTAACCTTGCTCACATTTCTACAATCGAAACAAGGACAATAAAAGTCGACTGCTCCAGAGGATGCTTGATATTGTAATGCAGTTGTACAGAATTCCGAGACCCCTTTCACAAACTCAATCGATTCACGACTACCATACATCCAAGTACGATCCATCTCATTCAAGAAGACCTCTAATAATTAAACACAACCATTCATTATAATGCATCAATCATTATTTAAGTACATACACTCACATATCATCATATCACACACGTATAGAGCAATCTAAGATAGTGACATGTTCAATTGTATGCATGCAGCCGAAGGTCCTTATCACTCCAACCTAACCCATCCTTGGACGTCTAATCTCACTAGTGAATGTGTGCCAACTTTTCAATTCTAAGGAAAATCCGGCAAAGATTTCCCTACAGTTCTCCAAGTACACAATGTAGATAATTGCGTATCTACATATGTACCCAGAGAACAATGTAGAGAAACGATGAGCCAAGATTTTCCTCAGAATTGAAAAGAAGACAGACATTCACCACCTAAGTGAGATCAAACGTCCAAGAACAGTCCCAAACCGGGGACTATTCAAGACTTACTCCTAATGAGTAAGTCTTGAAAGAGTATCTAGGCATATGATGGCAATTCAAACAACTTGTAGATTTTATAGCTAAATTACATTGCGTTTTCATACAATCTCATATCAAGAAATATACATACATTATAAGAAATACATATATATATCAATAAATTATCATAACTTAATCAAATTGAATCACATGACAACTTTGTCTCACCAACAAATTAAATCAAACAAAAAAGACAACGAAATTAAACTAGTTACCTCTTAACACCAATGATAAGCAATGAAGAGAGTAGAGATAGTTGGAACTTTATTTGCCTTCCTAAGCCTCTTCTTCCTACAATTAACAAAACCCACATTGCACATTAATCATTTAATTCAATTAAGAAAAACAAAACTAACTTAAAAACATTAATTCATACTTAACTAAGCAAAAAATTAGCTAAACCCAAGAGCTAGCAATGAAGAAAGAGTAGGGCAGTGGTGGTGGTAGTTGTTGCTGCCGCTTGTGGGTGGTGGCGCTGCGTAGTGGTGGAGGAGCTCCACACCCTAAAGCCACTCAAATGGTGGAGAAGAGAAGAGAAAAGAAGAGAAGAGAAGAGAGGTGAAGAAAGAGAAGGGTTGTGGTGGTGAAGCAATGTGGGTGCTCCGGCGTCAGGGCTCCGGTGATGGGACGTTAGGGTTAATGTGCGAGTGAGTGAGAGGGAGGGAGGGGTTTTTCGCTCGTCAAATGCGTGTAAGGGAGGGAAATTTAGAAAATATGTCTACCTACCGTGTGTGTGCGCGCAAAACCGGAGATATGGGATGGGATCGGAAGGGGGCTGCGGTTAGTCCAGAAAACGCAGCCCTTTGTTTATGAAGGGCTGCGGTTTTTCGAGCTAACCGACCCTTCATTAGTAGGCTGCGGTTAGCCTCAAAACCGCAGCCCTTCATACTTGCATGAAGGGCTGCGATTTCTTGTTAACCGCAGCCCTTCAATAAAAGTGGCCGCGGTTTGTAACACCGGTCCTTCTACTACTAGGATACTAAACCTTATTAATTCAAGAAATACTAAAATGACGTTAGCGGAAATAACGCCGGGACGGAATACTTCCTTAAAACTTAATAAATAAAGATAATAACTCAAAATTCACAAGCTCTAAAAAGGGAATAAATCTCCAAGTAACATCATGGTTCCAACATAAAAGAAGTATCCCAATTGTATCATACTAACAAATCCAAAATACCATGAGACATGCAAGTCTCCCCAAAATAAACTTAAATAACACTAATATCCTTGAAGGCAATCCAAAATAAGTCTCCCTATGACCTATATAAAGTTCATCTACCAAAAACAAAACTAAAAGCTTCTTCTCACAACCAACTCACACGGCTAGCCCGGGGGAGCCACAAGCCTAGCAATCATTTCCATCCGCAAGATTATAATACATATTTCCACCAATGGTGGGAGTAACTAGCGGTTCTCCCGGAACAATAGCAATCAAAGCACTATTCGGAGGTAGATTATTAAGAAAGGAATAACATGCAATTCATTACATCATATCATGCACATAGAAATCATAAAGCTCATAGATAAATCAAGAGATCATTAACAATAAGTAAACATAATATAGTGAGTGACATAATTCAAATATAAATAAATACCAATAATAAATCAAAAATACAACAAGTTATTGAGTCAGAAACCGAACGCCAGTGATTCGCAAATCACTTCCTAAGGTTTGTCGGGATGATCTCCCAAGCTCGGGTCCTATGGGCTTACGTTCCCCACTGCCCGTGTCTAAGAATGGCCAAACTCCGGATGCGGGGTAGAACCACGAGAACCCCCCGACCTCTCCGGACGACAACAATTAACCCAAGTGTACCCCTTGGTTCTGCAAACCAGAGTGGTTGGCATGTTCTTACGGGACTACATCTATCCCACCGGATATTCTCATCTCAAAATACAATCATGCATACAAACTAAGTATCATTCATCAAAAATATTAGTCAAAAAGGATGCCACTCGGCCTTATACCCACAATTCATCAAACAGGTTCTTCATAATTCCTCAAAATAAATCACTTATAAAATATTCAACAAATAACTCTCACAATAACACTTGAACATTCCCAAACATCAACAATGACAATATACTGGTTTTTACAGCAACCACACTCAATCACAAATACATCACCAATTAACTCTAAATCATAATTCATTAAAAGAGTAATAACAATTAAATCATTTTATTCCATAAATCAAACCTAAACATGTGGTTACTCAAATGATGCATACTGTATACTACTGAAAATTAGCAACCCAGAATATATTAAATTATAAATTATAACTGATTTACAAGCCCTCAAACAATTTAATAGTGTGTCCTCAATTTCATCACAAAAACACCATAATAATTATGAAAACTAACAAATTCGAGCAGTAAAATCACACAAAAATTATCATATAACCCTAATAGCTCTACTGACATGGTACCAATTTTTATTTATAATTTTCGGACTCAAAAAAGTATTTTTAACAGTTAATATACAGATTCCTCAAATAAGCCATTATAATAATTAAAAATATAAAAAGACGCCCAAAAATTACAAAAATTCACATAACATGTAAAAACTCACGGAAATACATATTATCCAAATAAATTAATTTGAAATTGCCGAAGTGATGCTGAATTCCACAAAAAAGATCAAACAATTTCATAACAAATCTAGGGTACAATTATCACAAGGAAATTCCAGTTCGAACAGCGAAATAAATTAAAAAACATAGCATAACTTTCACCTAAAAAAAGTGAACAAGAATAACCTAAATTCAATTTCTCTTCCGCACAAAAAGTAGAAGAGTTTTTGGCGAGGCGGCGTTGTGCGGCGGGGGTGGTGGAGGGGAAGCACTCGAGATTGTCGTTATAGATGCCGGAGATGGTAGGATCGTGGTGGGAGAATTCGGCGGTGATTTTGACAGCAAAAACTAAGGTTTTGGAAGGGAGGTGGTTGAAATGGGGGAAATCTAGTTTCTTGTTGATGTTGTTGAATACAGAGAGTAAGAAGCCATGGGAGGAGGGAGGAGGGAGGATGTTTACTGGTTTGAGGTTTTGGTTTCACAGCAAGTGTGGCGGGATTGAGAAAACAAATCCTAAACTTCTAAAAGCACGTTGCAGTATATACGTGGTATTATTTTTTTCAATAGTATTTGTTTCTTCAAAAAGAAAAAAAAAACAATTTTAAAACTAAAAAGAAGAATATATAGCACCCAGTACACTAGTATTATGTTGAAAGGGTATTAAATTTAATAATTAAAATATTTTAAGGAAACCGGTTTTACTATCTTCACAACAAGAAGAATATATATATACGTACATTATAGTATTATGTTGAAAAAAAATGAATTAAAATATTTCAAGGAAACCGGTTTTACTTAGAAAGCGGTCTCCCTATTTCGAACAACTTTTTCAATAAGTCAAATAGTTAAACTTAAGAGGCGGTTTTGGATAATCAATGGTTTCCTATATTTAAGAAATGGGTTAGTAGCCTCAACTTGGTCTCCCTGGATGGTCTCCTTGGCCATTTTTTGTAGTAGTGCCAAACAGAAGTTGGGCCTTCAATTCACATGTCCAACTCACGTCCCACTTGATGTTGTTGCTGCAAATTTAGGTTGGGCCTTCTATTTGGTTCATTGTTGGGTTCATATTTGGTTCATTCCCCCTTTATTTGAAAAAGTTTGACCTCAAAATAGGATTATCCAAGCAAAGAGAAAAAACCACTCAAATGAAATGGAGGAATCACACTCATCAACTTAGCGGGCATAGGAACATGGCAAAAGAGGAACTTGAAATTCTCAAAAGGTCTTGTTGCATCACCCGATTCAAAATCTCTCGTCTTCAACAATTTAGTGAATGGACTCATGAAAATAGTGAAGTACTTATTGAACCTCTTATAAACGAAGGTCAAGAGCACTATTAACCACTGATACACACTTTGCTTTATTTTGGAATCCATTTTCCACATACTCCCCTCTTGAGATCGTTTTTTATGCTAATCTTTCCTTAAGTCTATTTTTGAAAAGATTAAGGTACTACCCAATTCATGCACTTTGTTGTCAAGCTTGTTACTCACTTCCAAGGCACATCTATGGGCTGCTTTGTTGGGCAAATCAAGAAAGTCAATGTCATGCTCAATGTCTCTTATAGGATAGGGAACTTTGGGCATGTCATTGGGAATCTCTTCTATGTACTCTTCTAACAACTCATTTAAAGGAGATGAGGCATTACAAATAGTACCATTACCCTGTTTGGCTCTTACAGCCAAAGCATTCCCTTCCCCATTCTTTTCTACTATCTTCTCATTTTCATTACAAATTACAAGATATTTATTTTTCTCTTTTCTTTTGTAGCAACTTTAGGGGGTAGGGAAGCAATTTTATTTTTCTACCGTCTTTGTTAGTTGCAATATATACATTTGATTTGCCTGTATGCTCTGAATCATGGTCGAATTGTTATAGCCTTCCAAGTAACAAATGACACGCATCCATAGGAAGAATGTCACACCATCTCTCATCTTCGAACCCTCCAATGGAGTAAGTCACCAAGGCTTGTTTCTTCACCCTCACACTAGTACCATCATTCAACCAATTAAGCTTATGAGGCTCTTCATGATCTCTAGTTAGTAGCTTCAATTTGCTCACAACATCAGATGAAACAACATCCACTTGTGCACCACCATCAATAATCACATTGCAAGTGTTCTCACCTACCTTAGCTTGCATCTAGTGTGGAACAAGTTGCTTCTTTGTTTTAGTTCATCTTGATCGAGGTTCACTAAACAAAACTCTCCGCACTACCATCATATTCTACTCTTCCTCCGGAGGAATCTCCTCCCTCACAATCATCTTCCTCAAAACTACTCTTATTATGAACAACAAAATTATACATCTTTTCTTCTTCATCCATGATGGAACATTGAGTGGCGGTCAAAACAAATTTACTAGGACACTCAATAGCAATATGACCCCTCCCATTACATTTGAAACACCCTCTTCTATTAGCAAGTTCACTAGGTAAAGTTACGGCCCTTTATTTCTCTTTTCCCCTTAAAAGATAATGAAGAGGAATGGTTTTGAAAAGTAGCCCCCCTTAGAATAGGAGGGAGTAAATTGCAAAGCACCATTGACAGAAGAAGAAGAAGTGTTGGGCTTCTCTTTCTCCCTTTCCTCCTTAACTTGTGCATCATATTTCAAGCCAAGCTTAAACACATCTAGGGGTGTGCACAAATCAGTCCGGACCGAAATTTGGACCGGATTCCCTGAATATCGGGATTCCGGTCCACTGGTCCGTCCGGTCCAAACCCGGAAAATTTCCGGTCCGGACCGGTTCGACCGAAATTTCTATTATTTTAGAAAAAAAAAGTTTATATGTTAAAAAAAATTAAAAGGTAAAAAGTTAGAAACTTAAAAACCTACTATTTATTCTTTTAGGATTATTGTCATTAAAATTATTAATTTTTAATGTATATAATTTATAAATATATTTAAATAAAAAAAGATTTTTTTTTGAAAAAAAAATTCCGGTCCAAGAGGTCCGGAACCAGACCGGACCGGAAAAATTCTGGTTTGGTCCCGGTCCAAGAAAATCCCTTATTCCAGTCCACCGATCCAGCCGGTTCCGGTCCGGTCGTGGACCGATGCACACCCCTACACACATCACTAAAAAGGGCATAATGAGTCACCTCCACTTTTCTTCTAATTCATTTAGCCAACCCCTTAACAAAACGAGCTATCTTGAAAGTCTCCATCTCTTGCAAATCACATATTAGACACAACTTCTCAAAATCTTTCATGTATTCTTTAACACTCAGTCACTGTCTTGTGAAAGGTAGGTCAATATTAAGTATTGCTCTTGTTCATACTCCTTACTAACCCATTTATCCCTCATTTTAATTCTTTAATCTATTCCATGAATCAATCTTATCTTTCATTTCTCTCCTTCAATTTGATTTTAGGTTTTCATTCTACAATGCATCAAGTTTAGTGAGTTTTAGGACAGCAAGTTTGAACCTTTTTCCTATCATCATACCCCTTATAGTAAAAAAACGGTTTCAATTTGCCGCATCCAATCAAGAAAGACCTCACTATCATGCCCCCCCCCAATCAACTTTGGGCATCTCAATTTTCAAACCCCTATCTTCATCAAATGCAGCAAGTTTAGTGAGTTTTAGGTGGTTAGGGTTAGGGTTAGGGTTAAGGGTTTGGATTAGGGGTTAGAATTAGGGGTTAGGGTTAGAGGGGTTAATTAGGGTTAAAAAAATTAGAGTTAATGGCTAACGGAGTTAACAACCGTTAGTCATTAAGGGCATTTTGATTTATTGCCATGAAACTGAGAGGTACCTGGTGGATTTTGAAAAGTGAAAACTCAGGGGTAATTGGTGAAAAAACCGTAAATTATAGAAATAATCATCTCCCAATTCAAAATAAAAAATCATATTCATAAACATCTAACATCTCACTCTGTACTCATATTTGCGCAAATATATTTGAAGGGAATTGCGGGTACTAGTAGTAGTTGTTACCTCGATTGCGAGTATAATAAACCTTTTCTTATGTCTTTCGGGTCGTCCTTACTGAGCTCTAAAAAACGAGTTCTTAAAACGAGTATCTAATTATTAAGTTAGTAACTAATTTGAAAGAATTCTTAGTGCTGTTCAAAGTATAGGGTTTTTAGTTTACAAATTTATTCAAGAAAGTATATAAGTTGGATTGCAATTTTTCCTATTAAGCGTTTATGTGGCGTATAGGTTATACTTAGCATTCTAATACTATAATATATAGTTTATAGGAATCCTTTTTATACTTAGTCTTTGAAAATTCATAGATAATACTTAAAAATCGAATTAAAAATATTGTCCATAATTTAGTTATATTACCATATTATAAGCTTAGAATCAACAATTAATCTTATTCATATGTGCTTAGTTTTTTTTTTTTTTTTTTGAAAGGATATATGTGCTTAGTTTCTAATACTTTGAAACTTGATCCTATAAGTTATATTAAAACTAACCATAAACGTTTATAAAGTTGATACTGATTGGAAGTATATAAGTAACATAATTAAGTAAAATCATTTTAATTTACTAAAAGTTAAGTTATGAAAGTTTATAAATGATCATCAATACACTTTGAAAGCACATAACTTGCCCAAAACAAAACACACACTCACGCGAAGGAGGGAGGATGAATGGGCTGCTGTGCGGGGTTTGCGGCGGAGGAAAGGTCGGTAGGGCGACGTTTGGCGGCGGCAGCAGGCGAGGAGAGCAGGTGGTGATGCGGTGGTTCACGAAGAGGAGAGAGAAAGCGAGGGTGAGAGGAGAAAATGAGGAGGAAGCAGCGAAATGAGAGAAAGGGAAGATGAGGTAATTGGTTGATTTGTGATGCAAAAATTCAGAAACGCTCCTGTATTTATAGAGCAAAAGCTATCTCAGTGAAGAATTTCTATGAATAAACAATTTCCAAACCATTGGAGCTCATGGAATTGAAAGAAATTAGGAGGCTAAACCACTGTTTTTGGATGAATTCCGGTGGGTATAATCCGATTGTGAGAGTAAGAGTTTGGTGAGAAGGATTTGTTGGGTTTGTAATACAAGGGAAATGAGGTACAAACCATGGTTTTTCATGGTTGTCGGTGTGCAAGAGAAGAAGGTTTTCTTTTCCTTTTTCTTTTTTCTATTTTTCCTGTTTTTGGTTCTAATTTTTCGCCCTTGGGTTGCAATAGTTTGGGCTTAAAACTTGAACATTGGACTACTATTGATCGAAAATTAAATACCCAAAATATTTACAAATTTGATTAAAAGAGAGAAAATATTAGAGGCTTAATTATAAGTAATTTCATTATCAATAACTCATTAATCAAAATAATCAATACTTTTTAACATATCTTAGAAATCCAATTATATTTAAAATTGCCTTAGTGTTTATTATTCACTAAAGTAATGTCGCTTTCAAGGTTAATAATCAATAATTTAAAAAATAAAAATTGAAACCCGGGATATTACAATGTAAGGGTCTATAAGCACTGGCGGAGCCAGCATAGGGCACGCGGGGTCATGTGACCCCGCGAATTTAAAAATTATTTTTAAGGATTTTTGTTAAAAAAAAAAAAAAAAACAAAAGTTGCTGCGAGACGCAAGCAACATTCAACGCCAAACAGTAAAACTAACTCCACAAAGTAATAGTCTGACAAAGCAGAAAAAGTGAAAAAGCATGTTGAAAGCGACATGTTGAAAACCTATCAAAGATTTGCAGCATGTATTCAGAAATAGATTCTGACCGCAACACCGGATTCGGCCCACTCTTGGCCCGCCACATGGCGCAAGTTCCGTTGTATCCACTCCCGAGACGACACGTGTAGGCCTATGTCTACGGACTCAACACCAAAGTCAGTCTATTTAATCTTTTATTGTTTTAATTGATGTTTTATGGAAGATTTTATGGTAATTGTTCATTGTTGTACACTACTTCCTCCATTGTTAAACGCTAATCTTGGCAATATTTATAAGTAAAAAAAAAATTCTTCTGAATTCTTCCAAATAAAAGAAAAAAGTCATGTGGACTCTTCAAAATATTGGGTCTTGTTTTATTCGTTGCATTGCAAAAATTAAACTTTTATATTTTTTTAGTAATACATAATTAAAAATATGAATGTACATATTAATAGTTGACTTAATAGTTTAATTAAAATAATTGTTGCATTGTAATTTAAATAAAATATTTAATCTGAGTAATTTTATGTGTTTTCAAAAATTTTGAATTCTCGTATACTACTCGGTCGATTATTTCGGGCCTCCGAAATTAAAATCCTAGATCCGCCCATTACTATGTATGTTAGGCTCTCTTTCTCCTCCTAATTTTTGCGTTGTAAACTTTTTAATATTGAATATCTTTTGTCTTATTTTGTGACCCCCCGATTTTGAAATCCTGGCTCCGCCACTGTCTATAAGGCGCTATGTCAACGTTCACGTGTCGGGTCTTTCAATTTATTTGGCTCTCACGCTCAATTACTTCAATTATATATCGAAAATTTTCTTATCCTTTATTTGAATGTAATGAATATGGATGGCAACGAGTCGGACTTGGAGCGGATTATGCATAATCCGACTCCGACCCTACAAGAAGTCGGATTTTAAATCCGAGTCCGACTATGAATCCCACACCAACTCCGAAAATCCGAGTCCGACTCAACTTAAAATCCTAACATCCGACTCCGACCCGACTTTTTTTTTCACCCCTTTCTTAATAGAAAAATCTTCTAAAATAAAAATAATCAAATTATTACTTCTTTTTTTTAATAATGATATGGAAAACATTACTAATATTTTTAACATTCATTTCTTCAATGGATTAATACAATTGCCTCAAAGTCGTAGTTAGAATACACATACATAACACATTAATATTAATGAAAAAGGGATCAATTGCCTTAAAGTCGGCGTCGGATTCGGATGTTGGACTTTTTATGGGATTCGACTCCGACTCTCCTCATACTCGGAGTTAGACTTTTTAAACGGAGTTGGACGCGGATTTTTTTTGTCAGAGTCGGCTCGGATTTTTTCCTTCGGGTCGGAGCGAACTAGGGCCGGACCCGGACTGGATTGCCATCCCTAGTAATGAACCTATGCTCTCTTCTTATTTTACATTTTTTTGTATACTTTCCCTAGTTCTGTTGCTACCGTGGGCTTTACGCAATCGATCAGATCATATAGATATCCCTTCAACACAACATAGGTCATCCAAAGGATCCCTTTCTTAGAAGTAGCACTGCTGTTCCTTAATTAGTGTTCTTTTATTCCCCTAGTAAAGAATCAGTTGATCAATTAAGGTCTTAAGTTTTAGGAACGTGGCTAGTGCTGAGGAGTATCCTATGTTTCTTATAAATTGAACCTTTAATCTATACTAGGGGTGTCAGAAACAGACCTGACCGCTGGGTCAACCTGATTCTGACTTGACTTGAACCTGGTTCGACCTGTGAGGGTCGATCCCCGTCTGACCGAAACCCGACCTGGGATTACCCGGACTCCGAACGGCACCTGGCAAGATTATATTCGACGACCGAGACGGGCACCCGCATTCAAACCCGAACCCGACCGTACTCAACCAGATATTACTAAAATTCAATTATTTATTTATATCTACAAAATCATTTAAATATGTTAATTTATAAAATTGCTTACATTTAATAATTAATTCAATAAAAAATTTAATTACATTTAATTTAAGGGTTAAACTTTGAATATCATGTACTTGTTTATATTTTTATTTTCATTTATTTTTGAATTATTTGTATACATTACTCTCTTGTTTTGATTTGACATCTATTGATGTATACTTCTCATAGAGGCTAGGTCACAAGTCATAACATGTATGTATATTATACGTAGTATATTAACAATTTTCTAGCTAATCTAAATTTTTGATGTAATTTTAGTACATGTCATAGTATTTTAATCGTTGATGAGATTATTTGGTCACTTTTTATCTCGTTAGTTTCCTAGTGCTTACTATTTGATGTCGTCTTATTAATTTCCTGTTGCTTTGTATAATGCAGATGCTTCCATAAAATACTATAGTTTAATTTTTGCACAACATATAATTAAGATCTTAGCTTGTTTGACTGAAGAATAAAATTAGGTAATTGGGTCGAGTTAATATAATATCATAAATTAATTCAAAATACAACATATGTGTTAATGTCAAACGAATTTACAAAAATCAAATTGCTGAATTTATAAGCAAAGAAGCCAAAGAACATCAACAACCACAAATAGCAAGCCCAAGCAACAACAACAATCACAAGCAAAGAAGCCGGCAACGACAAAGACATCCAACAAGCTCACGGCGAGCCATAAGCAGCGGCAACATCCAACAAGCTCGGCGAGCGGGCCATAAGCGGCGGCATCAAAACCCATATCTTTTGCACGAAGAACAACAAATTAGTGAGAAATCACATCGATCACAACTTTGGCATCAAAAACAACGATTCACGTAACATATTAAATGACAAAAAAACCCATATCTTTTGCGAAAAAGTACAAGTATAACAAAAAACATGACGAAAAACCTCTAACAAGAAACATGAAAACAGAAAATTAAATGCACGAAGAACAACAAATTAGTGAGAAATTACATAGATCACAACTTTGGCATCAAAAACAACGATTCGCAAAACAAATTAAATGACGAAAAACCTAGATCTTTTGCAGAAAAACCCAGATCTAACAGAAAACATATTAAAAAAATCAAACAACTCGCATGAATGATGAATTAGATTCGAAGCATATGAAACATATTAAAAAAAATCAGACCAAAGTTCATCATGAATCGAAACTATTAAACAAAAAAACAACTAAAACAACTTCACATGAATCGAAACATGAAATTAAAAAAAAACCAACCAAAGTTAATCATCACATTCGAAACTCAAACAAAGAAAATCAAGCATCTTACATAAAATAAAAAAGATGAAAAAAAGGAAATTAAACAAACCTCAAAAAAACAGTCGATCGAGGAGAGATTTTGTGTTTTCCGACAAGGATTTTTGTTTTCCGGTCAAATTTTTACGCTTTTCGGCGAGATCTTTACGTTTTTCGCCGAGATATAGACGGAACCGGTGAGAACTCAAGAAAATAAAATGTTTTTCGACAAGATCTATGTATTTTCCGGCGAGATAGTGACGGAATGAAGAAGTGAAGAAGACTGAGAAGTGAGATTGTGAGTCGTGAGAGAGAGGCGCCGAGAGAATGATGAGAGAGAATTGAGAAATGAGAGAAATATAGGGTTTCATTTTAGGGTTAGTTTTTATAGGGGGGATTATTTGGGGTTGTTTCAACCGTTAGATTAGATCTAATGGTTAGGAATTTAGGATAGAAATAAAGGAGATATGAGAATTTCTGAAAAAGAAGGAAAAATTGGTTCATTTTGGGCCATTGGATCAATGTTTTGGCATTTTGCTCTTTTACAAATCAAAGGCTAAAAATTAGGATCCATGTGTTTGTTTTTTGGCTAATGAGATTTGAGAATGATAATGTTTATGGATTATGGATTATGGCAAAAAAATTATTATTCAAAACAACTAAACCCCAAAAACCAAATCTCATACTTTATAACCCCATTTTCAAATAATAATCATAATTATCTAAAGTAATAATTAAAATTTTCATAATTTATATTATTTGTTTAACCGAAATTTACTCGTGTCAATTATCTCATTTGTCGGTGAATTGATTAGGGAATAACAAAGAGCGTAAGCACTAATCGGTTATAGACTTATAGTTATGCTAGTTATATTGCTCTAAGGTCATTACTTATGAAACTAAACTTCTTGGAAAATTACTTATACAACTATTAGTTGCTCAATTAATGTTTTGATTATAGTCATTTACGTGAACTATAGTATTGCAATAAGATTTAATCGATTAAGATCTTGTTAAAATGCAAAAAGATATAGTAATTTAACAAACCTCCCTATATGTTATAATAAACTATGTTATTCAATGTCCCCTATTAAGGAAAGCTCTAAAACTCTATAGTGATTTACTTCTTAAGCTAGTATTCTTATAGTGTTACGTATGCAAATATCACTCAATTATGTAATTGTTTGTTTATAATATCTATTTAGTGAACTTATAGTGTAACGATATAACTTATATATATGAACTTCATTGAGTTGATAGTGATTGTTTGTTATATTATCATCATAAAGATGATGAACTTAAATGGAGTATTGTTATCTTGAACTATCGACTTACATTCATACATTCATTTTATTGATCTTATCTAATAATAACAACTTGTTTTAATCCAACTATATAGTAACTAGCAAGTACTTGTTATAATCACTTAAACCTCATATGAACCATCATTGTAAACATATGAATGTATGATTGTCATTTGTTATAGTATTATATATAACATATCAAGAGTCATTTTACTAATTTATAATGAATAGAGTATTAGGTTCGTTTTACAATTATTTTGATACCAATTTTATACTAAAATGATTAAACATACATATTGATAGAAATGTTTGTTTATACTTTATCATATATAGTCACAACATAATACATATGTACCACGTTATGTTTGTTATTGTTATTGTTATTATTAGCATTGTTGCTACTATTACTATTATTATTATTATTATTCTCATTATCATCATAGTTATTTACAAACTTATATATCAATCATAATGCTTATAATAATAAATCATTTATATAAAGCTTGGAACATATGAACCCTCGTTATAATCACTTAGGCCTCATATGAACCGTCGTTGTAAACATATGAATGTATGATTGTCATTTGTTATAATATTATAACATATTAAGAGTCGTTATACTAATTTATAATCAATAGAGTATTAGATTGGTTTTACAATTATTTTGATATCGATCTTATATTAAAATGATTCAACATATTAGTATTTATATTGTTATTGTTATTGTTATTGTTAGTATTCTTGTTCTTATTTGTATTACTATTGCTATTGTTAGCCTTGTTACTATTACTATTATTATTTGTATTTTTACCTATTATCATTGTCGCTTTATGTTTATTAGTATTATTATTCTCATTACCATCATAACTATTTACAAACTTATATATCAATCATAATGCTTATAATAATAAATCATTTATATAAAGTTTGGAATTGATCGTCTACTCGTTATTATTGTCGTTGGTTATATAATATAATATTAAAACATATAAAGAGTCGTTCTACTCCTTTACTCATTAGAGTGGTTTTACGCAGTTGATTATCCGAAATAAGAGTTGACTAAGATAATACACTAAACATCACGGTAATCAATATAGTGTTTTTATTGGTTTTTCGTTGTCATCCATATATTTATCGCACACACACATATGTATACATATGTCGATCTTAATAATTTTATTAATATGATTCGTTTACAAAATCCATAACAAAATCAAGATGGCCCGATCAGGAGTTACCCGAAGTTGAGTTGAAGATCAATAGCGAATGGACCCGATGTTTCACAATGATCGAACTAAGGTCATTACTAATTCAACCCGAGTACATTTGACTTAACCCAACCGTACATGAAACCTAAATACGACCTGCGCAAACCCGGCAAAAATATGTCAACGGGCGATCATATGCGGGAATGGATCGACTTGTAAATGGAACGCTCAGACCTGTCCGGCATCCGAGAATCCAATGATTCAAATGTGTTCGACCCAGTTGAACAAAACCTGACCAATCATGACCTGGGCGCCGACAATCGGAATCCCGACTGTCAGGGTCGCGACGGTTCACCGTGGGTATACCCAGAACCTGTTTGAGAACCTGTTTTGACACCCCTAATCTATACTAATATATTAAAAAGTGTTCCTAAGAATGTTTATGTACCATGTGGCACTCTCCTCTAAGGCTATCATGCAAATGCTCTATTTTTGTGTCAAACCCCTCAACTAAAAAATAATGTTGTGTAGTTACAAGGTATCTAACACGTGACCTTTGAAATGACAAGTGAGAGCTTAACCATTGATCCAACATAACATCATTGTTTAGTATATCAAAATAAAATATAATAAGGTTTTGTAATTATATCTCATTAAAAGAGTTACACAAGTAGTTAGATACCTAACACATTAATGGTAATGATAATAGACTATTGTAGACATAAACTCTTACTCGAATTTCTTGTATTTTTGAAATTATAACGTCAATTTTTTTCCTCACAAGACAAAAATTTATGAAAAGAAACAACCCGGGGCATCGCCCGGGACACTCACTAGTTATCAATTGAAATGTGTTTGATTCTGATGGAAATAAATTATTAACTTAATATATATTGTTCTGCTTATAAGTCGGTTCCACCAAAATTCAACATTCCTGTATCATTTTGAGTTTTCGTTTCTTGAATAAAAATTTAACTGTATGTAACTTGTAAATTCGGTTAAACGTTTGAGTAAACTCTTGTACTAAGACAAGAACTTGAGTGACTTCTTGTAGGTTATGATAAAAAGCTTTACAGAGATAGAAAAAGTAAGTCTTTCAGTAAAGCCTAGACCAAGAGAGAGAACTTTAAGGGAAGTTTGAGAGTTGTAACACACTACAAAAAAACGCTCATATAGTGACAGTATTTTAGAAACAGATTTGTATCCGTTTCTAATTTAGAGGCCAAAAATTTTATAATCCGATTTCTAAAGTAATATAGAGACGGATTTTAAAATCCGTCTCCAAGTTAGAGACGGGTTTAAAAATCCGTCCCTAAGTTAGATACGGAATTATAAAATACGTCCCTAAGTTAGAGACGGATTTTAAAATCCGTCCCTAAATTAGATACGGAATTGTAAAATCCATTTATGGTGTGATTTACCAATTTTTCGAGACTTTGTCAAAAAAGTTAGATCTAATTTAGAGATGGATTTTTAAATTCTGTCTCTAATTTAGGGACGGACTTTCAAATTCCGTCTCTAATTTAGGGACTGATTTTCAAATTCCATCTCTAATTTAGGGACGGATTTCCAAAATTTTGTCTCTAATTTAGGGACGGATTTTCAAATTCCGTCTCTAAATTAGGGACAAATTTTTATTTCTGTCTCTAAATTAGGGAAGAATTTTAATTCCGTCTCTAATTTAGTCAAGTAGATTTTATAATGCATTTTAGAGAATCCGTCTCTAAATTACAGACGGAAATTCAAATCCATTTCTAAATTAGAGACGGATTTTTATTTCCGTCTCTATTTAGAGATAGATTTGAAAATAATTAGTGATGGATTTTTATTTCCGTCTCCAATTTAGAGACGAATTTGAAAATACGTTTCTAATTTAAAGGATCAGGTATTTTTAATAATGCATTTTAGAAATGGATTTATATATCTGTCTTTAATTTTAGAGAGGGATTCATATAGTTTCGTCTCTAAATTAGGGACGAATATATACATCCGTCTCTAAATTAGGGACGGATTTTTATATCCGTCTCTAATGTAGACATGTAGATATTTTTTATAATGCACTTTAGAGACGGTTCAAATCCACACGTAATATTTTTTATAATGCACTTTAGAGATGGATGGACTTTTAAGATTCGTTTTTAATATCTCCTTCAATTATTATCAATTCCACACGTAAAAGTAAACAAGTAGTACTTGGTGTAATTGGCATGAGTTTCTCCTTGTGACTTAAAGGTCACATGTTCAATTTCTACCAACTGCGGTTCTTGGGAATGGGGATTCTCCTTACCCTTTCCCTCTGCTTCAAATAGTCTTGCCTACAAAGTCAGAACGGGTTGGCTTGAGCGAGGTTCCGAACCGGAAATGGGATCGGGTTGAACCGCACAACTAACAATACGTGATTTTAAAAAAACCGTTCCTAAAATTAGAGACGGATTTCAAGATCCGTCCCTAATTTTGGAGACGGATTTCAAAATCCGTCCAAAAGTTTAGAGACAGATTTAAAAATCCGTGCCAAAAATTAGAGACGGATTTAAAAATCCAAAATTAGAGACGGATTTCAAGATCCATCCCTAATTTTGTAGACGGATTTCAAAATCCGTCCATAAGTTTAGAGACGTATTTAAAAATCCGTTCCTAAAATTAGAGATGGATTTCAAGATCCGTCCCTAATTTTGGAGACAGATTTCAAAATCCATCCATAAGTTTAGAGACGGATTTAAAAATCCATCCCAAAAATTAGAGACGGATTTCAAGATCCGTCCCTAAAATTACAAACGGATTTTTAGATCCGTCCCTAATTTTAGAGACGGATTTTGAAATCCGTCTCTAATTTTTTTTACTCCGAATTAATAGAAACGGATATTATTTCGTCGCTAAATTAGAGACGGATTTTTGGGATTCCGTCTCTAAGTTCGTTTAGCGTCGAGGACTTTGCAACGGACATAATCCGTCTCTAAATCCGTCTCTGAGTACATATACGACGGATTTTGACGATTTAGAAACGGATTATGTCCGTCGCTATAGAGTGATTTTTTTGCAGTACCGTTGAAGGGAATAACTTTTGAGAATTTGATTTCGCAGAGAAATTCAAGTGAGTCCGATTGATAATAGGCTTGTAACAAAGTCGTTTTCCTATTATAGTAAAAAGTTTGAGTTAAAATCCTTTAAGGTCGGGACTTTTAACTTTCTATTGTGTTATGAAGTTTTTCTCATGAAAATAATCTCGACATTTGCTTCCTTTTTCTTCGTTTCATTATTTTTTGATTTGCGTAAAAAGTTCACTTATTAGTCACACAACAATTTTTCCAAGAATTAGGATTATCTTGGCTATCGGGCCCGGGCCTCATGCATGTAATTTCATGAACGGTCAACGAAATTTATTTACATCTACTGTCGGGATGATTTTTCAAAAGGAAGATTAGCTTGACAAGCGTTACGTTAGTGTGATGTCTAAAGTTGGGTGGCTCGTGTGGCGCATGGACATCTCAAATTGTGGACAAACAAAAGTGTGTTGCTTGTTAATTGTTTAATTATTGTTTACGATTATTAGTAGCATGATTGACATCCTTTTCTTTATATATGTTTGTAGACTGCCACTGTACTTTGAAGAATTAAAAACATAGTAGTAACTCACTACTATGTGGTCCGTCTAGCATCGTGTAGAAAGAAGGGATATAGAAAGCACTATGGATAAGATACAATATATACTTAATTGTACGCCTAATTAAAATGATCTGTTAAACCATCATTACATGGCATAATTCTCTTTCAATTGTAGATTGCCCAATCAAAGACTTTTTTTTTGTCAATGAACTAACCATCTCTCTCTGTCACACACTTTAATTGGGATGATAGCGAATTTATAATAATACAATATGTTAAGTTTGCCAAGAAAAGGTAATCAAATGGCACTAATGCTATTTTTCAAAGAGACCACTTAAGTAAAGACCGCGGTTATGCAAAATTATAGTTTTCGATGGATGGCTTTTATTGATTTGTGGGAAACCGTAGTTGAAACTTGAAGTAATCTAAAACGATGGCAAAAAAACCGCAATCAGAAAGTTATTATAACTGTATAGAGATTGATTATGAACTGTGGCTAACCTTTGAACGGTTGCCCTATCACTCGTATATATAGTAAATATATTACAGATCTGATTAATGTAATAAAGTCCCTTCTATCCTTTACATGGTTAAATAACCTAATACACCCCCTCAATCTGTACGGGGAGCAATGACGGATAGATTGGAACGATGTTTACAAAATAAGTCACTAGAGAGACCTTTAGTGAAAATGTCAGCAACCTGTGATTGAGTCGGAACATGACGGACGCGAAGACCACCATGAGCAACCATTTCACGAACAAAATGGTAATCAACGTCAATGTGTTTGCTACGATCATGCTGAATAGGATTCGCAGTAAGATACGTGGCAGACACATTGTCACAATAGAGGGTGACATGAAGACGTAAATAATACCCCAAATCCGCAAGAAGTTGACGAAGCCAAATGGTCTCAGCGGTACTATAAGCAACAACCCTATATTCAGCTTCAGTAGAGGACTTAGACACAGTAGGCTGCTTTTAAAAGGGCCAGGAAATCAAATTCTTCCCAAAGAAGACAGAATAACCAGTAGTGGAGCGACGACTGTCAGGACAGCCTGCCCAATCAGCATCAGAATAGGCAATCACCACAGAAGGAGAGCTAGTGGTGTGCAGAAAGAGAGCAAAAGTCGATGTGCCCTATAAATACCTAAAAATTCTCTTCACAGCATGAAGATGAGTAGTACGCGGAGCATGCATAAACTGAGAGACCATATTAACAGCATAAGCAATATCTGGACGAGTCATAGTTAAGTATTGCAAGGCACCAACTAACCATACGACGATAATCAGTGGGATCAGCAAGAAGCTCACCATCAAGAATAGACAAAGTCACTCGAGAGACACTAGGGGTGCGTACAGGTTTGACAGTATGAAGATGAAATTTGCGAAGCAAATCGGTAACATATTTGTGTTGAGATAATAACAAACCAGAAGGAGAGCGCACCATCTGAATACCTAAAAAATAATGGAGATCCCCCAAATCCTTCATAGCAAACTGTGAAGAAAGAATTAAGATAAATTTGTGAACGAGAGCAGAACTACTCCCGGTGAGGACAATGTCATCCACATAAATGAGTAAGATGAGAAGATGGCCATGGTATTTAAGAGTGAACATGGAAGTGTCACAATTGCTACATTTGAAACTAATAGATAAAAGAAAATTGCTGAAACGAGAACCAAGCTCGGGGAGCTTGTTTCAAGCCATAAATGGATTTTCGCAACCGACAGATGTGAGTGGTTTAGAAGGATGAACAAAACCAGGAGGTTGACGCATATAGATTTCCTCATTAAGAAAGCCATGAAGAAAAGCATTTTTAACATCCAACTGACAAACAATCCATTTAAGCGAAACAACAATAGTGAGAACTAAGCGCACATTAGTGGGCTTAACTACAGGACTAAAAGTTTCAAAATAATCAATACCTGCCTGTTGATGATTGCCGAACACAACCAGTCTAACTTTAAACCGCTCCACAGTACCATCAGAATTATATTTGATCTTATATACCCACTTACAACCAAGCAAGTTACAATCGTAGTTGCGAGGCACCAACTCCCATGTGTCATTTTTAGTTGTGTACCACTAGTAGAATAATGCTTATTGCTGCGGAGGTATTGCTGCGGTTTTACCCATACGCAACAATAAATGACGTGAAAAGAAAAAGGTTAAATATAAAAGAAAAATATTGTTGCGGTTTCGATCGAAAACCGCAGCAATATGGTTTCAACGGGAAAATTTTTGAAAAAAAGTTGACTATTTGACCTGACCTATTGCTGCGGTTTCTGGCAAGAACCGCAGCAATATATTAAAATAATATTAAATACTAATATTTTAATCTATTGCTGCGGTTCATGCCAGAAACCGCAACAATAGGTCTGCGCCAGATCTAAAAGAGCCCAACATTAAAAAAGCCCAATATGATAACAAAACTCTAAATCGAATTCACAAGTAGGCGCATCACTCACTTCTCCCTCTCTGACTCTCTCACTTCTCCCTCACTCCCTCTCTCATGGCAGATATCACTCCTTTGCTCTCCATCCTCACTCCTTCGAACTCCCTCTTTGTTTTTTTTTTAAATAATCTTTTGCAGATCCAACCTCTACCCCTCCTTTTTTCTATCTCTTCCCTCATCCTTGATAAATCATATTTACATATAGTTTTTAGGTGCATTTAGGTTGCATTTTAGAGCATTTAGATTCATATTTAGATTCATTATTGCATTATATTCTTAAGTTATGTTATTCTACTCCTATTCGGTATATTTTCTTATTTTTGATGAATTTCAGGCATTGAGGACGTATTTGGAGTATGATTAGCTAAACTTGAGGATTAGGAGCACTTAGAAAGAAACTACAATGCAAAAGGATCGTATGGATATGTCATAGTACGAGTTTGAGCGAAAATGAAGTGGAAAATCATTAGAAGAAATGTGAAAAAGGAGTCATGTCTACTCTTCTGAGCACAACTTTTGATGTGCTTCTTAGAATCGAGTAATTCCAGCATATTTGGAAACTAGACTTGAAGAGCTTTCCAATGATAGGTTGTACGCCCCGGGGAGACGTCTAGTCTAGGAGTTATGCCCTTCCAAAGTTGGGACTGTTTTTGCTGGAATCTGTTTTTGTACGCGCGGATCACTAATTCCGCCCATTTAATGATATTTCGACCTTCCTTATGTTTGGAACTTACTTTCCTAGTCTGAGGAGGTTATTGAAATATTTTTTAGATTAGAGATATCTCTCTCCTCCTCCTTCCTCTATCACGTTATTTTTCTTAGTTTTTTAGTTTTTAGTTTTCTTCTTCTCTCTCTTTAGTTTAAACCCTAGTTTTCATGTTCTTCTTGAATTCATGAGTTTATAATTTTCATCTCTTTTCTTTCATTGATTTCTTTGATCACGCTTTTCTTTGTAGATTTAGATTTCTTTATTTATTTCATGATTGAGTAGTTTATATTCTAGGGTTTGGGAATCCATGTTTATATGCTATGATTATTGATTGATATTTATTAATGGTTTGATTAGTTATTGATATCTCTAATTGATTAGTGTTTATATTATTAATCTTGCAATTTGATCAATTGTCTGATTAAAAATTGCTAATATCGAGTCATAGATCGAGAGATAGTACTTTTTAGAGGCTTACCAACAATTAGCAAATCTGATTATGCTGAGTGACCGTACTAGCATATGTTGATTTGAGAGCGTTAAGACCCGACCGTAGGATTAACCTGTGCTCTAGATATATGATTAATTGAATCATTGATGATATTTTGATAGATTATAGTTATGAACATGGTGAACCATTGCCCTAGATCCTTTTTAGCTTGATTTTCGTAGTTTAATTAGTTTAGAACTTTAATTCATTATTCCTGATCTTGTTTAGTTTCGCCATGCATTAGAAGCTAGATTAAAACAACCATCTCTCTGTGGATTCGACCCTACTTACCCTACTACATTGTTAGAAGGTTTTGCAAGAATTATTTTTGACAGGTGTACGACAGCCTATCAAATTTTGGCGCCGTTGCCGGGGAGACGGTATTGTTTTATTTAGTTTTTATTGTTGGTGAAATTAAACTGTATATATATTTTTTTTTTCTTTTCATTTTGTGAATAAATTTTATTATTGTCTATAGTGTGTTGTCATGGAGTCGTATAATTATAGTTCAAATGGGGATGTTTTTTCTAATTATCAAGGGCAGTATGATTATTCAGGGTATTATAATGCGAATGATTATGTTTATGATGCATCATATGATTGTTAAAATTTACAAAATTTGTGCATGAATTCCTATGAATATTCCCATTACCCTAATGAGTCTTATGTACCTGATTATACTTAATTTTATCAACCTGAAGTGAATAATTATTTTCAATCTGAAACATCAGAGCGTCATGAACTTTTTAACATGATGAAAGTGTATATTGTTAAACAACATGATGATTTAAATGAATTGGCTCATGATTACCAAAACATGGCGAACTCTATTGAATTTCTTGTTGTGCAGCAATCTACTAACCAAAAGGTGATACTTGATGATACTGATAATGGTGTTGAGAATTATACTTCAGAGGAGAAAGATGTTGATTTGATTCATGATAATTTGGTAGAAGGTAAGGGTGTAATTGGTGAAGTTGTTAGTGAGTGTCTCTATGTCGACGAATCCATAGTTGAGAGTGAATTGTCTGACACTTTTTCGATAAACTTTTCGTCTGCATATGGGTCTAAAGTTGAGAGTGAGATAATGCATGAGTCTTTGTCGGTTTCATCTGATACTGTTTTTGAGTCTCATGTTCCCTTCTCTAAAAAATTTGATCTTATTCCTTCTTCTTCTTTATTATATCCTCCATCGTTCCTTCTTTCTCCCCTTTTGAATGACTTTCATGATAATGTAAATAATGTAAACTCAGTTTCTTTTCTTCCTTTTGAGTCATGTAAAAAGAATAACGATTTTTCTTTTTCTTCTTCTTGTAAATATAATTTTTCTTTGATTTTTCTTTTTGTAGTTTTAGTAATTTTTTAGTACTAACTTTTTTCTTTTTTCCTTTCTACTCTTATATAATATGCTCTGAGATGTTTGCAGGAACATATGATAAGCTTCTTAGAGCATTGAACTATTATGAGTGGTCTACTAATCTTAAACGGTCATGCAAGACCTTAAATTTGCGCTTTTCGGGAGGCAACCCGAGCTTTGACTTATTTTCTCTTTTATTTTCTTTACTTTTTATTTTGATTTTTTTTCTTTGTTTCATCCTTTTTGAGTGATTTTACTCACTTTGGTATGTTTTTTTTTGTGTTTGTTGTAGGTGGAACAAGATAAAAAAAAAAAGAGGTTTGTCGAAGTGCTAGTCGCCTGATTGACCGGGCAGAATCGCCCTACCGGGCGCGCAAGCAAAATTTTGAAATTTGGCGAATTTTTCAATAATTTGGTCAAGTGTAACTCGCCCGGTCAACCGGGAGAGTCTGCCCGACCAGGCGGAATTTTAGCCCGACCGGGCAGTTAGTTTACTGATCGGGCGAGGGACTTTCTTCCTCCTTCGTCCTGGGATACTACGTCCTCTTCATCACTCCATCATCCACCTTCGCACCCTACCAGTGCACCACCATTCCACAGCACCCCCACGCTTCCACTCTCGCCGAATTTCGCCGCACCACCAGCACACCCCCACCACCGAGCCTCCCTCGCGACTCGCTCCTGTTCTGCGCACCAACCAGCCGCCGTCCTTCGCCTCCTGGCCATCGCTCCGCTCCAGCTTCTCTCACCACCGTTCCTACCATCGACTACTGCTACGTACCGGCACATCAACCCAGCAGACCTCCATCCGCGCTTTTCCCCTCTGTCCTGTTCTTTCATCTTTCTTTCTTTCTATCCCTTTTTTTTATTTTTTTTTCTTTTCTCTTTATTTTGTATTAAATCTGATTCTCTCTTTTTTCTTTTTCTTTTTAATTTTATGATTTTTTTCCCATCTTCTAATTTTTTTTTTTCTTTCCTATCAATGGTTGTATTAGGCATCATTCAAATTTCAAGTTGGCAAAAGAATTGGTTCAAGTTCACCTCGTGAGCATATTTGACTCTTTTCCCCAAATTAATTGGGTAGTAAGCATCTTTTCTCACGTATACTTGTTGTTAATGTTCGTCTCGAATTTTTGCTTGAATTTTTATTTTGTTGCTATCTTTTTGAGATTCTTTGGTGCACATTGATTGTATTATTGGGATTTGTGTGTGGTTTTAGTGGCGAATTGTGGATCTTGGTGGGCATATTTAATGGTTGGGTTCATCTGGTTCCTTCCCTAATCTTGGTTTCTGCAGTGAGGACACTGTAGATTCTAGCTTGGGGAGGGATAATCTATCCTTTATTGCTTTCTAGTGTAGATTTTATTTCTTTTGTAGGATGTTGCACGGTTTGTACCGCTCTCTAGGAGCGGGAGTTTACGTGTAACCAAAAAAATTGTATTGCTTTCGTGGTTGCATTAGCATATTTCATCTCATATTAGATTTCATGTCATCTTAGTTTGCATCTATGGGACTATTTCTGACACTTTTTGAGAACCTTGATGATATTTTACTACATTTACTGCACGTCATTCATCTTGTTCATGATTCTTCATAGCACGATTGTTTCGCAATTAATTGTTTGTGGTAAGATTATTTGATCTCCCTCTGGTTCGATTTAACTTGACTATGCAAACACCCTAGCCTAAGTGAGCTTCTGTGCCCATAAACTGACGTTTCTGTGTCAGTTATGTTCTTTCATGTCTGATTAGTTCCTCAGTTGTCGCATTGATCTTGACTTTGATTTTGTACTCCTTGATATTCGATAATGCATACATTTTGATATGATTGAGGCGTTTCATTTCACGATCTTAGCTCCAGAGTTATTCTTTTTTTCATATTATCCTTTCTCTAGCCCCATTGAGCCTCCCCGACTGTGTTTAATTGAAACCTACATTACAAGCCCTTGGCCTCATTTGATATTTGTCCTAAGCCTAGCTTGGGGGAGCGAGTATTAGTTTTGGTTCAGTTTGTATTGAATTGAAGTGCTTTATTTGTGGTTTAGATGGATGAAAAAGTATGTTTAGTGAGCTTTGAGATTGAATTGAAAGTTCGAAAAAAAAGTGAAAAATGAAGTGAAAAAGAAGTGAAGAAAAAAAAACTTGTGGATAAAGTGAAATAAAAAGGGTTATAATTGAATTTCTTGAGTGAAAAAGGTTGTTGATTATATTTGGAGATTGTTGGTTGTTGCACGGAGTTGTTGTGACCTTTCTTGGTCATGTTTTCATTATATGATGCTCCCCCTTCTTGGTTTTTCCACCACAATTCCCAAATTATTCCATACCTTTAATCTCAGCCCCATTACAACCTTTAAAAGTCCTCTTGATCATTGTGTATTGTATTGTTGAGTATTAAGTGAGTCAAAAAGTCAAAGTTAAATAATATTTGCTTCATCTGAGTCGACTTTATTAGGTTGAGTGCCATCATTTATGCCTTAAACACATGAGAGATTTGAGTGCACATAACTATAGTGAGGTCTGTCAGGTTTTGTTAAATCTAGCTTGGGAGAGATGGTATGTGGTATGATTGGAGAGTCGATTGTGATACATGACATGCTATGCGGCTTTGTTCAGATTGTTTCGATGCTTGGTTTGTGTAGTGATTAAATCTCTTGTGTTTTCAGTTGAGTGTTTAGCCCTGTTTTAGTTCTATATTGTAGGTTGTCTTACTTTTTCCATGTCTACGTCTTATTGTTTGGGGACAAGCAATGGTTTAGCTTGGGGGAGTTTGATAAATCATATTTACATATAGTTTTTAGGTGCATTTTAGAGCATTTAGATTCATATTTAGATTCATTATTGCATTATATTATTAAGTTATGTTATTCTACTCTTATTCGATATATTTTCTTGTTTTTGATGAATTTCAGGCATTGAGGACGTATTTGGAGTATGATTAGCTAAACATGAGGATTAGGAGCACTTAGAAAGAAACTACAATGCATAAGGATCGTATGGATATGTCATAGTACGAGTTTGAGCGAAAACGAAGTGGAAAATCATTAGAAGAAATGTGAAAAAGGAGTCATGTCTACTCTTCTGAGCACAACTTTTGATGTGATTCTTAGAAACGAGTAATTCCAGCATATTTGGAAACTAGACTTGAAGAGATTTCCAATGATAGGTTGCACACCCTGAGGAGACGTCTATTCTAGGAGTTATGCCCTTCCGAAGTTGGGACTGTTTTTGCTGGAATCTGTTTTTGTACGCGCGGATCACTAATTCCGCCCATTTAATGATATTTCGACTTTCCTTATGTTTGGAACTTACTTTCCTAGTCTGAGGAGGTTATTGAATTATTTTTTAGATTAGAGATATCTCTCTCCTCCTCCTTCCTCTATCACGTTATTTTTCTTAGTTTTTTAGTTTTTAGTTTTCTTCTTCTCTCTCTTTAGTTTAAACCCTATTTTTCATGTTCTTTTTGAATTCATGAGTTTATAATTTTCATCTCTTTTCTTTCATTGATTTCTTTGATCATGCTTTTCTTTGTAGATTTAGATTTCTTTATTTATTTCATGATTGAGTAGTTTATATTATAGGGTTTGGGAATCCATGTTTATATGCTATGATTCTTGATTGATATTTATTAATGGTTTGATTAGTTATTGATATATCTAATTGATTAGTGTTTATATTATTAATCTTGCAATTTGATCAATTGTCTGATTAAAAATTGCTAATATCGAGTCATAGATCGAAAGATAGTACTTTTTAGAGGCTTACCTACAATTAGCAAATCTGATTATGTTGAGCGACCGTACTAGCATATGTTGATTTGAGAGCGTTAAGACCCGACCGTAGGATTAACATGTGCTCTAGATATCAGATTAATTGAATCATTGATGATATTTTGATAAATTATAGTTATGAACATGGTGAACCATTGCCCTAGATCCTTTTTAGCTTGATTTTCGTAGTTTTGATTAGTTTAGAACTTTAATTCATTATTCCTGATCTTGTTTAGTTTCTCCATGCATTAGAAGCTAGATTAAACCAACCATCTCTCTGTTGATTCGACCTTACTTACCCTACTACATTGTTAGAAGGTTTTGCAGGAATTATTTTTGATAGGTGTACGACAGCCTATCAATCCTCTCTCTCACTCCTTCCACCAACGAGTTTCAACTGAGAATAACTCGCGCTCGTCGGCCAACTCACAGTCGCGTTGTCTTCTTCATATCTGCTTCGTGTCTCCCTCCTTTAATTGTCCTCTTTGGTGGCCAAACACAACAACGCCGCATCCTCAAACAGTGACATCTGTTTCCTGGCTAATAAAATCGGCGACGTAACATCGGCTCCACAGGGTTCCCCTATCGCGCCACCTGAGTCAACGTTAGGCCGTCATCTGGCGCGCCGACTACTTCAAATCGGCGTGAACGATGTCTTCTCTGTTCCAGGCGACCACGTTAAAAATCTCTTCGCCGCCCTTCGCTGTCGATGTACAGTTGCTTTTTCGTTTTCATTTTAATTTTTTTCTCTTTTCATTTTTTGTACGTAATAACTCCATACAGATTTACAATCGCTTTTTTCATTTTCATTTTCATTTTTTCGTTTTCTTTGAATTCTTTTTTATATTTAGCTTTTTTTTTCATTTTTTGTATGTAATTATATTAAATTAGTTCTTTAGTTTTAGTTTGAATTGCTCATTAGAATATCTGATTTTTTTTTATTTTATTTGTTAGATATTGTAATTTTTTATTTTCATTATTTTTTATTTTTCAAGTTAATGCTTGAACTCAATATGTTGTACTAGTTCGTCTTAGTTACTTTCGGTTTAATTGCATTTTAAGGTTGAAAATTGTATGAACACTAAACTTTAAAAAAAAAGAAAATATTAAAAAAAATCGTGCACTTATTGCTGCGCTTTCTAACCAAAACCGCAGCAATATACCTAATTTTTAATATTAAAAAAATACATATTGATGCGGTTTTGGCTAGCAACTGAAGCAATAGGCGTAACCTATTGCGCGGTTTGTGCCAGGAACCGCTACAATATCTTGGCCTATTGCTGCGGTTTAAATCCGCAGTAATAAGTTAATTACCTACTGATGCGCCCTTAATTGCTGCGCGGCCAAAACCGCCGCAATAGGCCACTTAATGACTGCAGCAATAAGCATTTATTCTACTAGTGTACTCATTAAGCATAGCTTTACGCCAACGTGAGTCTTTCGACGCTTGTTTATAATTAGGAGGTTCCGACTCAAGGACATCTAATTGTAAATCCGCTTTTAAATTCAGTAAGGAACGAGGCTTAATAATGCCATCTTTGAGACGAGTAACCATGGGTTGAACATTAGAAACATGCGGAACAATGGCCAACGAAGGAGACACAGAGGACACCGGGGATGGGGTGGGAGAAGAGGGGGTAGGCGTGAGAGCATGGGAGGCAGGATTGGAAGCAACATCCATGGGAGGACTATGGGCAGGCAAGGCCACGGATGCGCTGTGGGGTGAGGGGGAAGTACTCGGGGGACGTGGAGTCTTACGCCACGTTGGGAAGGGGAGCAGGGGGTACCACGGGGAAGTCGTGGCATTGGGAGGAAAGCCACAGGGGGGGGTGGAGCCTGCTGCCACTGAGGGAAGGGGAGCAGGGGAGACCACGAGGGAGCCGTGGCTGGGGGGAAGGCCAATAGGGGGCGTGGAAGCTGCTGCCAACAAAGGAAGGGAGGGGGTAGCTCGCCCAATTTGTGCAGCAGGGCGCGGGAAGGGTACGGGGCTGCTGACCCAGGGGAAATGTGGAAAGGTGACACCACTGAAGGACCAATGGAGGGCAGAAGACACCTAGTGCTAGGGAAGGTGATAGTAGGAGACCAAACATCATCCAAATCATACGGAGAAGTAAAAGGTAAAGTTGACTCAGGTGGAAGAAGACGACGATAAGGAAATTGCTTCTCATGAAAAAGAACATAACGACTAACGTACACACGACCAGTAACGGGATCAAGACACCTATATCCCTTGTAATTTGACGCATAACCAATAAAAACACATTGTTTGGACTTAGGTTGAAGTTTGTTGATTTTAGGATCCATAAGGAGAGGAAAACACGCACAACCAAAAGTTTGCAAAAGGGTATAAGATGGAGCACTGTGAAACAATTTCTCATTAGGAGTAGCACCCCCGGGAATAACTGAGCTTGACAACCGATTGATAGTAAAAAGGGCCGTAAAAGCAGCATCCACCCAAAACTGAGCTGAGAGATCAGAGTGAATGAGCATGGTACGAGCCATTTCAATAATGTGACGGTGTTTGCGTTCCGCAACACCGTTCTGAGCTTGGGTGCCAGCACAAGATTTTTGAAAAATTATGCCAGAGTCGCGGAAGTGATGAAGAAGAGGAGTATTGTTTAACTCCCGTCCACCATCACTTTGGAAAATCTTAATTTTACAATTAAAAAGATTTTCAACCATCTTTTGAAAACTTAAGAATTGAGAATGAACATCCGACTTCCGACGTAAAGGATAAATCCATGAATAACGCGAAAAATCATCAACAAACACAACATAATAGCGATAAAATTGATTGGATAACACAGGGGATTGCCAAAGATCGCTGTGAATTAAATATAAGGGATAGGGGGCATGACGAGTAACTGGTTCAAAAGGCAACCGATGAACTTTGCCTAATTTCCAACAAACACAATCGTCATGAAACTTAGAAGTACATGAAATGCTTTTATTGGAAACTAAGGTCCCTGACACTTTAGAAGAAGTATGACCCAGACGAGCATGCCAGACATCTCCGGACTCCTTAGTGGCTATCAACACAGGCACATAAGATGGATGACTGACAAACAAAGGTCGAATTGGGTAGACACCTTCCTTACTGAAACCCCGAAGCAGAACCGCCCCCGTGATCTGGTCCTTAACATAAACAGAAGTTTTATCAAAACACACAACACAATTGTTTTCTTGACACAACTTCTGAACAGACAATAAATTATGGGTGAGTTGAGGAACATGACACACGGAAGACAACTTAAGAGGACGACTAGACGTGTTAATTTTCAATGTGCCAACAATTTTAATTGGGAGAGAGTGGGTGGTGCGGCTTTGTCGTGTGCACCTAACCAAAGATAAAATTTCTCCTACTCTCTTTTACAATTAATGTAGAAGGGAAGTAAGGTTCATATCCACAGGGAAACAGGGACGAGTTTAATATTTAGCGGGATCTAGTACCTAGATTAAGCTAAGGGCCGAGAAACCTTATAACAAGGGGGGTTTCAAAGAGTTATGAATAAACTACAACTAACTAGCATATAAATAAAATGAGAAATCAATATGGAAAGATCTTGAATCCGATTAACATCCACTTCAATTCATTATCGATCATTGAACCTCAACTCTAATTATTTCCATAATTATCTATTGTCGAGAACTAATCTCGCATTCTCCTTATTCTTAGTTGAATATCACGATCAGCGTGACTATAAAACCCTAACTAAAGGATAACCTAGTTCGATCAGCGTCTAAGTTCAATCCAATAGCAGCAATAAACACAGAGAACCAATAGACCTGCTAATGTCATACACGCGATAAACATTCAACAGTTGATTCAATTTCCCTAAGAAATAACCAAGATGATCTGCATCTAAATTACTACCTAGTTTGCTACAAATTGATAGAAGAATAAAACAATCCGATTCTATTCTTAAATCTAGCATTAGATTAATTACACAATCAAACTAGTAACGTTCCTAGCATAATTATGCAATAATCATAGAACACAATCATAGGAATTAAACCATAATCAAAGAAACTAAATAGAGAGGAAAGATCTCACAATAATGCTTGAAACCTCATGTTAATCTTCTTCAAGAACGGTTCAAGCTACAATCGGCATAGCAATAGCCAATCCCATAGTTGAAATCTCTAAAAACTAAACTAGGAAATGAAAACTAAAACTAGGAAATGAAGAACAAAGAGGAATGAAGATGGAAAGATGAAAAGAGGAGTATGAAGAAGGAAAGATGAAGAGAGGAGTATCCTCTCTCTCCTCAAGTTTGCTGCTCCAATTCCTACATTTCGGCTCTCCTCTTCGTCCTCTCTGTCGTCCCCTAGAAAATAGGTTTTGGGAGGCTTTTAAACCCCGCACAAAACGTGGCCTCTGAACCGACTAAAGTGTCGCGACTCGCGACACTGATCGCGGGTCGCGACGAGCTGACTGACTCTCCGCAAACATTTGCTGGGCAAAAGGCATCGCGAGTAGCGAAGCACCTCGCGAGGTGCGACAGGCAGGGGTCGCGAGTCGCGACCAGCGTGCTCTCGTGCCTGCTGAGCTTGCGGTGCTGCTGAGCTTGGCTTGGCGATGCTGCAGTGCTGGTGTGTGCTGCTTGGCTTGGGCTTACGGTGGAGTTTGGTGCTTTGCTTGGCTTGGGCTTGCGATGATTGCTATTATGCTACGATGCTACACTGCCCGAGCACTCCAAAGACAACTTCAATCAAACATCATTCAAACGCATTTCACCTTGAAAGCTCAAAGTACATGATATTAACACAAATTTTCTCACAAAACTCCGAACTTCCGCTAAGGATAATATATATGCAAACGTCAACAAGTATAAACGAACTCCTTAGCAAAGTGCACCCAAAATGACGTAAATACAACGTATAACTTGGGCGTATCAAATACCCCCACACTTGAACTTTACTCGACCTCGAGTAAACTCAAAATGAGGATCACCCAATAAATCTTCACCCAAATTATCAACACCAACCTACACTCTCCACCATCTACATCATCATCATGACATCTTAACAACATCCGCTCAAAACCTAAACGTAAGGGACAATGACTCCCCCACACTTAGCTTTGAGCTCACCTGAAAATTACAAAGACGCAACAACAATAATAACTAGCGACACCAACAAGTTTAACCAGCAACACCAACAAGAATCAAAATGTCAGCTCACGACACACTAAACTATCAGCTCTCCCAAACCTCAAAAGAAGACCTACTGCTACTACAACTAACTTAGAATAGCAAGCCATGTAGCAAAGACAAACAAGGATAAATTCCATGCTTACTCCTAAAAACAAACAATCAACCAAAAGAATGTGAAAGGCAAAACAAATATTCACAAAATCAAGGATGGATTCACCAACCTTACCCGAAAACGCCTTCCGCCTTATGACACCAACTCCGGCAAAAGAGTTTTCAAAATACATAATTCTCTCTTTAATCTCTCATTTTGCCTAGGAGCCCTTTCGGGTTTTCATCCTAGCTTCTCACATTTCTTTTTGGTTGCATCTCACCATCTTATCCGCTCAATATAAGCCACTTTTTTGCATAGGTTCCCCTTTCGGGTTTTTAACCTATCCAGGCCCCCATTTTTGCCTGAGTCGCCCACCCTTGTGGGTTTTCAACTCAGCGGGTTTCATTTCATCATTTTTTTTTTCATCAATTTTTTTTTTCAAATTGAAAGTAATTAATACAACATAGATACATGAGAATGAGAATACCCTCCCCCCTACTTGAACTACACATTGTCCTCAATGTGACGACAATTAGAAGAAAAAGTAAACTGAAAATAGGGGGGAATCGAAAATCGGGTAAATCGAAGATCGAAAGCTCAAAACTCATGACAAACAATCCGTCAAACTCAAATTTCTTAACAACACCAACTCAAATCTCATAACTCAACTCACAACCCTCTCCCTCGAATCACTCAAACAAATGACAAATTCAAAATTTTGTTGAAATTTTTGAGATTTGCACCTAGCTTAAGAGATCAAAAAGATACAACAATCTCACCGTTCCAATTTCGCCAACTCCTAGTGGTTGAACTCTTCCCAACGGGTTTTCTTTTGTGGAATTTGGCTCCAAGTGGATTAAGATTTGTTGTGGTTCTTTTTAGTGGGTGGCCGGTGGGTGAAAGAAAATTTGTTGTGGTGGTGGAAATTTGATGAGAAATAAATGAAAAGAAAGAAAATAAATGGGGTCTCGGTTGCCTCCCGAGAAGCGCTGTTGTTTAAAGTCATTAGCTCGACTTAGTACCTTAAGCTCAATCATTGGACTTGTGCTCCATGTGTGACAATGGTGGTTCCATGTCAATCTCTACTTCAAGTACCTGCCAAACTGATTGAGAAGAACTCTTGCAATGCATCATTAGTGCTATGAGTGTCAACCATAAACAGAGAGCACAAGCAATACCATCCAAAAATCACACTAAATACAAAACAAGTAACACCGTTTCCTCGGCAACGGCGCCAAAATTCGGGTGGTGCGGCTTTGTCGTGTGCACCTAACCAAAGATAAAATTTCTCCTACTCTCTTTTGCAATTAAATGTAGAAGGGAAGTAAGGTTCGTATCCACAGGGAAACAGGGACGAGTTTAATATTTAGCTGGATCCAGTACCTAGATTAAGCTAAGGGCCGAGAAACCTAATAACAAGGGGGGTTTCAAAGAGTTATGAATAAACTACAACTAATTAGCATATAAATAAAATGAGAAATCAATATGGAAAGATCTTGAATCCGATTAACATCCACTTCAATTCATTATCGATCATTGAACCTCAACTCTAATTATTTCTATAATTATCTATTGTCGAGAACTAATCTCGCATTCTCCTTATTCTTAGTTGAATAGCACGATCAGCGTGACTATAAAACCCTAAATAAAGGATAACCTAGTCCGATCAGCGTCTAAGTTCAATACAATAGCAGCAATAAACACAGAGAACCAATAGACCTGCTAATGTCATACACACGATAAACATTCAACAGTTGATTCAATTTCCCTAAGAAATAACCAAGATGATCTGCATCTAAATTACTTCCTAGTTTGCTACAAATTGATAGAAGAATAAAATAATCCGATCCTATTCTTAAATCTAGCATTAGATTAATTACACAATCAAACTAGTAACGTTCCTAGCATAATTATGCAATAATCATAGAACACAATCATAAAAATTACACCATAATCAAAGAAACTAAATAGAGAGGAAAGATCTCACAATAATGCTTGAAACTTCATGTTAATCTTCTTCAAGAACGGTTCAAGCTACAATCGGCATAGCAATAGCCAATCCCATAGTTGAAATCTCAAAAAACTAAACTAGGAAATGAAAACTAAAACTAGGAAATGAAGAACAAAGAGGAATGAAGAAGGAAAGATGAAAAGAGGAGTATGAAGAAGGAAAGATGAAGAGAGGAGTATCCTCTCTCTCCTCAAGTTTGCTGCTCCAATTCCTACATTTCGGCTCTCCTCTTCGTCCTCTCTGTCGTCCCCTAGAAAATAGGTTTTGGGAGGCTTTCAAACCCCGCACAAAACGTGGCCGCCGAACCGACTAAAGTGTCGCGAGTCGCGACACTGATCTCGGGTCGCGACGAGCTGACTGACTCTCCGCAAACATTTGCTGGGCAAAAGGCATCGCGAGTCGCGAAGAACCTCGCGAGGTGCGACAAGCAGGGGTCGCGAGTCGCGACTAGCGTGCTCTCGTGCCTGCTGAGCTTGCGGTGCTGCCGAGCTTGGCTTGGCGATGCTGCTGTGCTGGCTGTGTGCTGCTTGGCTTGGGCTTGCGGTGGAGTTTAGTGCTTTGCTTGGCTTGGGCTTGCGATGATTGCAATTATGCTACGATGCTACACTGCCCGAGCACTCCAAAGACAACTTCAATCAAACATCATTCAAATGCATTTCACCTTGAAAGCTCAGAGTACATGACATTAACACAAATTTTCTCACAAAACTCCGAACTTCCGCTAAGGATAATATATATGCAAACGTCAACAAGTATAAACGAACTCCTTAGCAAAGTGCACCCAAAATGACGTAAATACAACGTATAACTTGGGCGTATTAGAGAGGTACCATCTCCAACAACAACAGAACTGGACCCAGTGCAAGGAAGCATAGTAGAAAACTTACCATCCTGAGGGGTCATGTGAGACGCAGCTCCCGAATCGGGATACCAGACAGAGCCATGGGCTTCACCACCAACAGACAGTGCAGCAAGGGCACGAGTGACACTTTCTTGGTTAGAAGGCACAAAGTTAGAATTGAATCTGTAAGGACAATAAGCAGCTTGATGACCTGGATACCAACAGAGACCACAAGTATCGGAAGAGGGGGTAGAGCTGAAATTCTCATTAGATGAACCATTTCCTGCTGAACACAAATGATTAGCAACATAGGTGGTGACATGCAATACAGAACATGACAAGTTAAATGAATTACTCATACCATTTTGGAAACCTCGGTTGTTAGCATGTGGACCTTGGGAACGATTGTTGGAGTGAGAGCCATTGCCACGATTATTATTGTTATTCCCACGACCTCCATTACCACCTTTGTTGCGATTATTATTATTATTATTATTATTATTATTATTATTATTATTATTATTATTATTATTATTATTATTATTATTATTATTATTATTATTATTATTATTATTATGCTTACCTTTATTCTTACCTCCCCGTGATTCTTAGAACCAGAGCCGAAAGAGGAAGAAGAAGCATGAACAACAACCATAGCATGATGCGAAGAAGAATCAGAGCCAGCCCTTGTGAGTTTGAGACGTTGCTCATGAAGCAACAATTTGGGGCGCAAATCATCAAAAGTGAGCTCATGGGGATGATGCATCAAGGTAGTAACAAGGTAAGCATAGTCAGGATCACCATCAATACCGAACAAAGTATATTGAACTAAATCGGCATTGGAAATAGGAGACTGAATAGAAGCAAGGGAATCCGCAATAACCTTTATGTCCCTTAAATAATCATCCATAGATTGAGATTCAACCTTTTTAATATGAGTTAACCGGCCCTTTAATTCCATGGAACGAGCCAAACTCGCGTGTATAAAACGAGATTGTAATCTAGTCCAAATTTCAGCAGAGGTAAGTAACTCATGAACATCCACTAAAATATTACGAGAAATGGTACCAAAAATCTAAGACTTAACTTGTTGATCAACACGAAGATACTCATAAAATTGTGGATTTGAAAAAGAAGCACCAGCAACATCGTGTATAGTAGGAGAAGGAATAAGAGTAGTACCTTCTACCATACCAAGTAACTGATGTGAGAGTAACAAGCAGGTGAGTTGAGTTTTCCAAAGCAAATAATCCTCAGGGGAGGAGAGCTGAACCGTGACTAAATTGGCCTGATTAGGTGTGGACAGATGCGGCAAACTGGACACCGAACGAGGAACCATTGAGGGCCACGTGGACTGGGACAAGGGGCCTGTTAAGGCCGTAGTGAAAGGAGGGATTGATAACAACCCTATAGAAACAGCAGCGCCAGAGGAGGGCGCGCCAAACCCAGGAGGGATGGGCAAGGAGGCACTAGGAGGGTCATGATGGCTGCGCGAGGGAGCAGGCGAGCCGTGAGGGTGTGATCCAGGAGGACCATAACCCAAGCCACGAACATGTGTGGAAGCAATCGAAGGCTGTGAAAGATCGACAACAGCGGCAGCGGCAGCGGAAGGAAAAGATTGCACCATGGTCGTGGAAGGAGACGAAGATTGATAAGCCATGGAGTAGGAAAGTCCAAACGAGGCTGGAGGAGGAATCGACGTCATTAAAAAAAATTAGAGAGAAAACCTAGGCTGTGATATCATGTACAGAGATTGATTATGAATTATGGCTAACCTTTGAACAGTTGCCCTAGCACTCGTATATACATAGTAAATATATTACAGACCTAATTAATGTAAAAGTCCCTTTTATCCTTGACATGGTTAAATACCCGAATAATAACCACAATTATGTGAAGAAATATGTATTTTTTTATATATTTATAACTAGGTATTTAAAAGGTGCCTTCCACATTCTTTAATAGAGTAGTAATATTACTGAATTAGCAAATTTTAAGGTATTTTCTTTCATGATGGTATTGGTACATTTATTCTTTGTTATGATCACCCATTTGCAGCATTATTTTTTAGGCTCAAGTACTTTAGAAAGCTTGCATTGACTAATGTGTTTTTTTTACATCACGAAAATTTACATTAATGAAAAAACAGAATTACAATCTAGTGCTATTGCAATTAAACAGGAAACATAAAGCAACCAAACTTTAAGGTGAGCTTCACTTGCTCTTACATGTCCTACTAAGAAAAAACCAACTTATTGCTAATCCAATTCAAATAAACCTTGTCTTGGGTGACTTTGGGTGGGTTTGGGCAATGTGTCTTGTTGAAAAAGACCTAACATAGTGAAAGAGATTTTGTTGAGATACTGAACCCAGACGATCTTCAGAGTTAGATCGCTGTATTTCATCTTGTTGAACACTTTGTTCACAAGACGATAAATCCCAAGGTCCTTGAGTGGATGTTTCTTCCTGGGATTCTACTGATTAAACGACCAAAGAAGCCACATCCTTTGGTAACTTCTGACCCTTACTTCAAGGGTACCCAAAGTTTATACCCCGTAAGGTTGAAACTCAAAATTCGCGGAGGTCGAAACTTGCTCCAAATCAAATTGGAAGGCCTCCCACAAGATGCATTTTTGATGTGTGATGAATCCCAAAGTCATCATATTAACTTGTGGCAAATTGGTTAGATTGAATTCGCCCATTCTTCGGATTTAAAGATCCGAACCTGCAATCCCGAAACCAGAAAATAGAACCACAATAGACATAATTCCTAACCTAGAAGGAGAACTCTTCCTCTCATCTTACCCAACATTCAGACTCTTAAAGCGACTTGAACCAAACAATGACAAGCTCCAGGAGCCTCTTCACTATAGATTGGATTTCCTAGATCATCCCTCATCGTAGGAAACCAATATCCTTCTATTGTCCACTTAGTACTACTCAATACCACCCTAGCACAACCATAAACAAAATGGCAAGGATAACTGAATCTGGATGCGACTAAATTAGGACTTAAACAGAAAACATAACTGAAACAAACTAAAAACCTGATCACCATAACCAAAAGACGACCTTCGAATACGAGTCTTCACGTGTGAAGAGCCTTCCAATGTTGTCGGCGCTTCTCAAGAAAAGCAGCCAAACCTAAGCCATGAAAGCAAACCCAAATAGGGGAACAAGGGAACCGCTTAGCCTAACCGAGCAACCGAATACACAACCCAACAACAACGAGAGCACCTAAAAGGGGAAAGGGGAAGGGGGAAGACGCATGAAAACGGGAAACTACGAAATACTAAGGGAGGGGGAACGGGAGATACACAAAAACAACGAAACCCTAGGGGAAGGAGGAAGGAGAGAAGCACAAAAGCGAGAAAACAGGGCATGGGCCTAAGAAAACGTCGAACCACTAGGGGAAGGGGGAGGGGAAGACACACGAAATCGACTCAACACTAGGGGGAGGGGGAAAGGGAGACGCACGAACACTGATGGAAGGGGAAGGGGAGACACTTGACGCACAATAGACGCTAATGGGGCGGGGAGAACAGGGGACGGGGAAGCTAGCGGCGCTACTATCTATCGGACAGGGGGGAGCAGGCTCGCCGGTGACCGGTAGAGCGACGCGCGCTCAGACCGGCCACCAGTGAGCTTGCTTGGGCGGCGGCCTTTATGGTTTGTGTTTTTGGGAGAGTTCAGAGATAATAGGTTTTAAAGAGAGAAGTTTTGGATGGCATTGACTAATGTGTTGATACATATGATTCACCCATGCTCTCAAACAAATTAAAATATGTGAAAACATTCAAGACAATCCAAATTCATAACTAGTAGGAACAAATTTTGTTCATAGAATTTTGGAAATATACCAAAATGGGAAAGTAGGGAGGTTATTAGGAGTGGTGTAAAACAATATATCAGTAGTTTAGGTAGTACGAAGAAAGCTCCATCGAAGAGCTTTCTATAAGCTACTCAAAAATAATTACTCCTTAATCCTTAACCTACAAGTAAAAGTCAAGATTGTGGTGGTTTTCATTATTCTCATATTACCCATCTTTTTGCATTAAGCCCAAGCTGTCAAAAGACTATACCAATAATCACCATAAATTCCTACAAGCACAAGTCACATAACCCATTAATCTCATTATTAGTTATTCTTATTACTTAAATGATCTAGAGTTTATTGCTAATGATGATTTGGGTGTTCTTATTATTTTATATAATTATTATGCAAAACTTAATTGATTCATTATTCTTCATTATTGTCTTTTAAGTTAGCCGGGACTTTCGAGATCAAACAAAAAGTGTTATTTATCACTAACAAATAACCTTAGACACACTAATCTTTAACTTAAGGGATAAGCTAAAGACCACCTCAACAGAAAAAAAAAAAAAAAAAAACTTACTAATAATTATAGAAGGGGTAATGGGAATAGCCAAAATTACTACAAAATATATCTTGATTTAACTTTGACTCCATTCCCTTTTTATATAGGTATATTTGTGAAGTAAGACCTGAATCCTAATTAGAACTAAAGATGGCAAATGAGTCTTTTGAGTCAAGTATATATTGGGTTATTTCGGGTCGCGTCATGTTCATTCCGCTTATATCCTTAGGTTGGTTCGTGTGCATCCAGATTCATGTATGTTTTAGGTTGTTAATATTTTGGGTCGGGTCTGGTCGGGGTTGGGTTGGACAACTCAGGTCAATGTCGGTTTGGGTTAAATCGGATCGAGTTAAGCAAGTTTATGTCAAGATGGGTCGAGTAATATTGAAATTTATGGGTTATTTTTTATTCAAGTAGTCTTAAGGTCAAGTTCAGTTCAAATAATCGTATTTGTTTATTTTTTATTGTCAGTATTGCCATGAAAATATTTATGTTGATATTTGAATTTCGATAAAAAAATATTTATAGTCGATACATCATTTATTAGAATTTAATTAGATTAATACTTACTGTCGGTCATGTTTGAGTTTATTTTGGGTCGTGTAGAATTGTTTTAGGTTACGAGTTGTCTTCTATTCTCTAATTTCGTGTCAAATTTGGGTAATTATTATGCTGGTCTATTTCATGCAGGATAGATTTCGTTAAGGTTATGTAGTGTAATAGTTATTTTCGGGTCATACAATCTTCATGTTGGACTCGGGTCATCATTGTTAAGGTCAATTTCGAGTTGGGTAGATTTGGCTGAGGTCGTCTTCGTATGAGAGATGTGTTTGGGTCTAGTTGATTCCAGGTCACGCTCCCGTTGGGTTGCATTGGGGTCAGGCCAATTTTTTTGGATTTTGGTGCAAATTTGGATCAGTGTTTTTCGGTCACAAATGGGTTTTAGTTGGGCATTTCGAGTCAAGTAGTTACGGCTAGTTTTGCGAGCTCTAGTAAGAAGCATGTCTTCTTTTACGCTCCCATCTTGTTATGCTCTTAAATTCACCACCCAAAATACAAAATTCAGAGCCATCTTACTATAGATAACGTTTGGATATTGAAATTTATTTGAATTTGTTGAAATTTAATTTATCGAAAGAAATCATATGAATTTACTTTTAGAATTTTTGATTCCATTAGAAGGATTAAAACACCAATGATATTCTATTTAATTTCCTTGAGTGATAACTTGAATAGGAAACAAATGAATCCAGTCTAAACTCCACACACAATAGAAGGAAAAAAATGAGGCTAATAGTGGTGATTGCTAATCTAGCCACGATAAAAGAGATAAAAAGACGATATAGAAAAAGGCGTGAGAACAAGTTTAAGAGAGTAATTTTAATTCAACCAATAATTTCAAAATGACAAGTATATGGGTGTAAAATCCAATTCTAAATTCATGTGTTTGCAAATTTGTGCAGCTCAAGATTTCCAATTGGCAAACCCTAGAATTCCATTGAAGTTCTAGTTTCCAAACAAACAATATAACATAAGAAAATATAGGCCATGAAACATAAAACTATAGCGTTCATGATTTTAACGTTATAACTTATGCTTCACTAGCTTTTGCGTGTGTTTGAGCGAACACTTACATTTATACATCAATCTCTTGTGTTTTCTAAATGACTAGTTTGCATTGTTTAGATACTTGTGTTGAATGTTGGATTCGGGTTTGGATTGATTGTTTTGGTGTAGATCTTGCTGAGGTTGGTGCCTCAAATTAGTGGTTCGTTGCTCGGAATAAATTGTTTCTCATTTGGTTCCTCTGTACTTGTCGTAAATTCATAGCATGTCACCAGACTGGCCCTTTATTTCAGAACTTTAATGCGACTACAATACGTACATTGAAGGTGTCCACACTGTTGTAAACTTGTAATGGGCAGGTATCTCGTAAGATACATGTACCTTATACAATACTTGAAGTTAGCTCGAGACTATTAAGACCCAAACCATCCCGAACTTACTCTATATTAGCTAGAGTCGAAAGAAACCTATATCAAAATTGACCCGACCCGAAACTAACCTGATCAGATATTGAAATGATCCAAAACTTACTTGACACAAATTGACCCGAACATAAATGACGCACACTCAAATATAAAAGTAACACAAAATTACAAATTTCATGGACTTAATATTAAGTTTATTTTATGCCTCATCAAACTTATTTTTTATTTTATTATATTTTTTATTAATTTATTTTTTATTTTATTTTATCTTTCATTTATAATAAATGTTTATCCCCATTAATTTACTAAATTATATGATGATTTTTTTTAATTATCTTTTAATTCTTTCATATTTCTTTCATTAGCATACTTTAATCTTTTTATTAGCAACATTGATCTAGCCATAAATTATTCCTATCTAATACTCGATCCCATCTGAAAACTGTAAATCAAAAAGTCACCCGAATTCAATCAGACCGATCTAATTTAGACAACGACGAATTCCATATTTACCTAACCTGAATATATTTGACCTAACCAAAAAGGACGGAATTCAAAATAACCCAATATGAACAACTCAATTGCCATCTATCATAAATATCACAACGGATTATGAATATTTGGCGGGAGAATGCCTAAGTAATTTGTATTTGTCAGACTCCAAATTCAAATTTTGAGGTGCTGTTTTTTCGTTTCTTTGTCCTCCAATCTCCATCATGAGGCTTGAGTGACCCACCGGCCACCACTATATACCGACCAAAAAAGCTTGATAAACACGAGAAGACGAGATGAAAGTGTAGATCATTCTAGAGAAGGAACTAGACAATTTGAGATCAAGAATTTCCCTTATCGAACTTGGTACACGTGTCACTTCAGGATTGCATCACTATCCAAAAAAGGACCTACAGTTTAGATTATTTTTTTATAAAAAGATTATACTTATTATAAATCTGTAAATAATAACTCGGTATACTGTTTTGATGAGCTTAAATAATTAGGGTGTATTCTGTTCAATTTATTTTAACTTATAATAAGATTTTATAAGATAAGATGAGATGAGATGAGATGAGATAAGATCAGATAAGATAAGATAAGATCAGATATATAAGATGTTATACACACACAATAAACTATCTTATAAGATAAGATAAGATAAGATCAGATCAGATAAGATTTTATAAGATCTCATAAGATAAGATAAGATAAGATAAGATAAGACAAACTAAGTTGAACAGAACAGACCCTTAATATGTTAATTTGAATGAAAAACCTATTTCACTCCACCAAACACAATGTGATAAGGCCCTTTTACTAATTCTGACCCTTAATCTTAATTTTTTTCTTAGTATCAATTTTTTATATTTTAACTTTAATTGTATTTAGTCAAACAATCAACACTCTTCTTGTACAATATGAGATTAGAACCTTTAATCTTTAGTTTTAATAATATAATAAATGTCAACAAATCAAAGAAGTTATAAGAAAATAGTTTTATGCATGCTTAAACCTAATAACCTTAGTGGCTGTTAAGTATACAGTAAATTATGTAGGCAATAGAATTTCTCATGATTTTTGATTTGGATAGTTGTTTGGTTGATAGGAAGTGGGAAAAATGGAGGCAATGAAAATTCCTCGAGAAATTGAAATTCCCACAAAACATGGGAATTTACTCACCCGCTCCCCCTTGGCCCTTGGTAATTCAAGACGCCCACATCAATTCATTAGAATTGCAAATTTCTTGACGTCAACCAAAGATATTATTAAGGCCATTTTTTAGGAATTACATAAGGAAAATAACTTTTTAGGAAATGAAACTTCCCGTGGGAATTAAATTCCCATGTATACCAAACAACCACTTAACATGATGATTAGTTGAGGATGGAGAGAATATTTTGAATTGATCTTATACCAGATTTTCTCACCAAATGTTTTTAATTAGTCAGATAACAAAACTTTTAACCTTATTTTGTAAAATTTTGAGTATTATAGTTAACTATTTAACGTTTGAGTATTTTATGTCTAATTGCTTACCAAAATTTTGTAACTTCTATATAATTATATTTAATCAATCAATGGTGTAATCGTCAAATCGTATCCATAAACAAATCCCCTATTTTTTTAAGTTTTAGAGTGACTACACTTTTTTGTAGTATATGTTGAAAACGATACATCTTACGTTGAATTGGTAGTATCCTGACAAGTAAAACAAAATTAAAAAAATAAGATAAAATATGATTCTCTAATTATCATTTATGCTTCTGAGGTCATTAATATTCTTCGAATTGATAATATTTCATCAGATATATATATATATATATATATATATATATATATATATATATATATATATATATAATAACAATAATAAACTACTTTCAAAATAACTAAAATAGAACCTGACATAAGGTAGAATTATTATTTTCCTTAAAATGACAAATATTAGTTGTTGTGTGGCCGGTGAATACATATTCTAGAATTTTCTTTCTAATATTCAATTTACTAAACCATCACTTTTATATAGGGGAAGAGGGAAGGACCTGGTGTTCACTTTAAATTACAAATACACTCTAAAATAAAAATTATCAAACTCATTTTTACCAATTTAAAAAACAATATAAACAAGGTCAAATCACACGACAGTTCGATCAAATTTCAAGGCAATTTCTATTTGCTTTTCGCACGTTTCACATGCATATAAGACTAGTATCTCCATATGACAACATTTCCATCCAATCATTTCCAATTAAAAAAACATTTCCGTCCAATAAAAAAGTATTAAATATACAAAATTGACAGGCTGGCCAATGGGCTACCCTCCCAAATATGCTAACAAATCATAATTCCACAACCGGATAACCGGCAATCACCAGTAATACTAACCCACCCTCTCTCTTACCTTCCCTTGATCACTCTACTATAAAGTACGTGCTCCCAACTCCGTGAAGAGGAGACTAGAAAGTAGAAACATCATCTCTACCCAAAAAAAAAAAATATTATCTTCTCTCTGCCAAGTGCCAACAAGAAATTTGAAAGAAATTATGCCGATCAGCAGAATTTCCGTGGGTAGCCCCGATGAGGCGCGCCACCCAGACACCCTAAGGTCGGGGTTGGCTGAGTTTATCTCAACTCTTATCTTCGTCTTCGCCGGGCAGGGTTCTGGGATGGCTTTCGCTAAGCTTACCGAAGGTGCCGCCAACACCCCTGCTGGTCTTGTTGCTGCTTCCATTGCCCACGCTTTTGCGCTTTTCGTTGCGGTTGCCGTCGGAGCTAACATCTCTGGCGGACATGTTAACCCTGCTGTCACTTTTGGTGCCTTTGTTGGTGGTAATATTACTCTTCTTAATGGCATTGTTTACTGGATTGCTCAGCTTCTTGGCTCTGTTGCGGCTTGCGCTTTGCTTAAGTTCGCCACTGGTGGCTTGGTGAGTGTTTCTTGTTTTTAATTTACGCTGTTTGACTTTTACACTTGTCAATGCAGGACTTTTAACTAGGTTTTTTAATATGTTGAAAAGATTTTTGTTGCTTTATGTTGTATATTAACTATAAATAATGGTCAAAGTATGGTATGTGAATAATGACATGTTACAAAGTGAGTCGATTAAAAAGAAATGGAGGGGAAATTAATTGTACTAGTCTTATATGCATGAGATGCTTGCGAAATTAACTAGAAAACAAAATTGTGTTACTACATCTAATAGCCTCATATAATTGAAAAAAAATGACATTATTTCTATGTGACAAACATTAAATAATCATGTGTGTTGAGCATATGTCGTGAAATCCATCAATTAAATAACAATATTATCATTTTTAAAATTAATTTCATTTATTTATTATGTAAGTAAGGTTATTTTAGTCTTTTTATGGAGATAACAGACTCTTCAGAATAACTTTATTATATATGGCAACAGGGGTGTTACACGAAAAAATAGAAAAAGGAAAAAAAAAGGAGGTAACTACCTAATTAATTACAAAAATAAAAAGATAAAAAGGCACCACAAAAAGAAAACAACAAAAATTTACAACACAGTAGTTACTTCCCTCTCAATTAATTTTTTTTTAAAAAATGTTAAAATCCCTGATTAAGTGGGATTAACTGGTTAAAAATTTAAAAGTTCTTGATTTATTACATGTAATTAGCAACTAATTTAAGTTTCTACCTATTTTCGCACGTGTATATAAGACTAGTTTGCTTATAAAATAGAGATGATACTTCTTTTATTTCTTTCTAATTGTTTTGAGTAATTTTTATTTTCCGGATATATCGGCAGTTATTGTTGCTTGCTGTTTAAGGGGAAGTAATAGTATCTTGAGATTTTAGTAACACATAAACTTTACAGTTTACAGATTTGGGAAATAATATGTATGCATAGAAATACGAGATTATGCGTTGTTTTTGTCTTTCCCAGGATCTGACAATTTGACGGGTTCTTATAAATTTAAACAGAAAAATAGATTATCAATTGAATGGATGAACTTCCACGTTTCATATTGTTCCTCGCAAATTAGTACCACCCGATTGGGAAAGATTTCTTTTGTTGTTAAGGATACTTTATTAAATTAGAAAACTAAAATTACTTAAAGAGAGATGTTTACTTAAATCGTAGAAAGTTTATCCTTTGTTTAATTTAATTGCTATAGTGTTTTAGGAAAGGTGTGTGAAGATGGTTGGTACTTGGTACCATTATTTTTCCGGTAGATAACAATATAAAAGCAAAATAGGTAGAAATAATAGTATGATACGAGTAAAATAGTAAATGACAAAAAAAGGTAACATTGATAGGTACAACATGTGAACCACAAGTCGAAAAATAGTATGCATAGCAATAATGAATTGGGACATCCACAGTTAGAACTTAGTACCTTTGTGCCCCACTACCTTTTCCTTTTCTTTTAGGCACATAGTTTTACAAGAAGAGTTTGGGTTTTAGTTGCATTAGAATTAAATTAAAAATGAAAGAGTTGGTTATCTTATGATTCAACAAAAAAAAAAAAAAAAAAGAATAAAATATGATAGGAAAGTATTATTTAGATAAGTAAACCCAGTCCAAATGATAAGATAGAAGATGTGTTTTTGGAACAAACCTTAATGGGGATATGTATTTGGAGATGGGGTGAGTAAATAGCAACTTAAAAGCAAACAGTGCATGTATACTCTCAATAATGTAACCATCATTAATCAGTTTACAACTTGCAAGCTTTTGACCTTTTTGTGATCACAATTTATTGTTACTAGTATATGATCATTATTAGCTCTTGACTTGAATATTTTTGTTGTGTAGGAAACTGCTGCCTTTGCTTGCGCTACCGACGTATCCGTATGGAACGCCCTAGTAATGGAAATAGTTATGACCTTCGGATTGGTGTACACCGTGTACGCCACCGCCATCGACCCAAAGAAGGGCAACATCGGAATCATTGCTCCCCTCGCTATTGGTTTGATCGTTGGTGCTAACATCCTCGCCGGTGGTGCCTTCGACGGTGCTTCAATGAACCCTGCCGTGTCCTTTGGTCCAGCCGTCATGAGCTGGAACTGGAGCAACCACTGGATCTACTGGGTTGGACCACTCATTGGTGCTGGAATTGCTGGTCTTATTTATGAGTTTGTCTTCATTGGTCACCAAGAGCCTGCATCAGCTGACTACCAAAGACTTTCTGCTTAAATTTTCAAAATTCAATAATAATAAACCAAAAAAAAAAAAATTCATGTTCTTGATCCATGTGAATTTAGTTAAAATGTAAGATGGGAATTTGTTTTCATTTTGTAGTTTCATGGAATATTATTGGCTTTTTATTGTATCATTTTGAGAATTTGAATTTGTGGGCCTTTGTTTTTGTGACAAATTCTTCCAATCATGGTGGTAATTTTATGTGGGTCGTTCATTAATCGTCACCATCATATATTATGAGATTCGTTTTTTTATTTTTAGTGGATTGAATGGATGGTGATGTTTTGGGCGGTACTCTTATCTCATGGATGTATTTATTTAATATTATCATGTCTTTTCATCTTAAGACTTATATATCATATCCTGAAATTTCTACCTACTTTGGCTTATTATACTTAATCCTTGTTTGGTTTAGAATATAGAATTGTTAATGGTCCTTTTCCGAACAAACCTCCGAAAAAGAGTATCACGAGGGCCATAAATCATAATGGTGTACCTAATACATGTGTGACCAATTATTGGAAATATTGGATATTGCTCAAACTTGCTCTTCTTTCTCAGTTCTTAGTCTTATCCTATACGTTAGCGAGGAGTCCTATTCACTTGTTTGCATCTTTACATCAGCGGAGATTTATTAAAGAGGAGCCTAATTGTGTATATCTTGATAAATGGCTTTATATTAAGTAGAATCTGTTTGTGTTCTCTTAAAAGTTATGTAGAAGTTTGAGGATTAATCCTTTGAATAGAATTTTGCTCGTAAGCTATGTTGCCTACATATGGATACATAGTTTATTGAGAAACACATATGACCATAAGGATTTACTGAAAAAACGACAAAAAAAAGTATACAAATTGATTAAGGGAACGTTTGTTTTATGTTTGATTCATTCTTATATTGTCATATATTACTTTTGCTATGAGATGAGAAATATAAAACTACGTCAGTTTGACTGTGAAGTCATTGATTTTTATACTTGAGGTCCTAAGTTCAAGACTTGTAATGACCATGTTTAACTGAGTGCTTGAAAGTTCCAATAGAAATCATGTAGTACTTGATCAAGGATTTCAGTTGGCCTTGAATATTGAATGATCAAGATGTCTATCTTCATTTCTAGCTAGTTTTCATTTCATTTTGATTTTGCACTTTTTATGTACTAATTAATTATGGTAAGACACTGTTAATAATATATATATGAATAAATTTTAGTATGTAATAACAAGACGCTATTAAAATATCATATTTTCATAATTTTCTTTAATAGATAAAAGAATGTAAATCAACAAAAAAATCATCATATCAGAGTTAAAATTAGAATACATATTAAAATTAAAATTTAACTCCTATACAAATACGTGAAAATTTATTCCTTACATAGCCAAAAAAGAAGAAAATTATTCCTTTAACAATTATTTATACATATCTCTTTGTTCACAAACAAATTTCCATTAAACTATTTTAGGATATATATATATATATATATATATATATATATATATATATATATATATATGATGTTCATAAATCTGATTAAAGTTTGTCGTCTTGTTTCTTAATATACAAAATTAACTCACTCCACCATGTGTTGTGGGCCACACATGAAAACTTTAATACTATAATGCGTGCTCTCTCACCTCAAAATAAAATGTTATTCTTTTACATGATCTACAATAAAACCTGATCTTTCCTATTAATATTGGTGCCAAAACTAAGTAGTGGACTCTTTCTATGGATAAGGGACTATATATCTTCAATCAAATTGAAAAGAGAAGGTATGAATAAAACAATTTAAGTCACGACAAGCAAGGTAAGAGGTTTGCATCATCTCTATTATATATGGGAACTCTTGAGGATTTTGGTGTCCACCTGAGTTCCCTAAAATACCCTTTATGTTTTTATTTTTCCAAGATAATTAATGAGAGCAAAAAAGTCATATAACTTTTTTTAAAAAAAAGCTCTAATGTAATTGCCAGATTTTTCCCCTAAAAAAACTACCACATTTTTTTAGTGAAAGTAATTTCCTGGTTTTTTATAACAAAAGAAACATGTAAAATATCACCACGATGTTCGCGCACGCATCACGTGCAAAAAATACTAGTCTCCTTAAAAAAAAGGTTTGTGTCATCATATAAAAATCAATGAAAGTTCAAAAACCTCTAAAAATAGTTTAGAAAAACTAATAAGTGAAATAGAACAAACGTTAAATATACTTCATAGGGTCATATCACTGTAATATAACTTCCGCTGAACGACTGAATACGAATCATTCACGGATGATCTTGTTTTCTTCTCATATTCATAGTTTAAATTTTTGTTCAAGATAGGATATTGCAAACATCATACGTGTGCTTTTGAATATGAATCAATTGTCAAGTTCAAATGAAGTAAATCCTAAATTAAAAGTAAAAATTCACACATTATTGGGGCAAAAATATTTACAAGAGTACAAGCATAAGACTGTATCTATCAACATCACGCATGCAAGTGGACATTGGATTCATTACCACCCCCAAAAATAAAGTGAGATATGAATATGGTAGCTACAAAAAGCCACCAAGGCATTGATTGATAGAACAGCTACTGTAATAGTCAAAAAATCTTTAATTTTTTGGTATTATTTTCACCTGTGATGAATTGAAGCCAGAATTTCTGTAGAATTCTATTTTTTTCATGCAAATGTAAAGGCCCTACCACGTGAAATTGAACTAAATAGCTAACCGACCATGTCCATGCTGGCATGTGCCGCCCGAGCTGTCAACGTACTAACTCTACATGTTGTTGCACACAAACGATTAATCGATTATGGTAGAGAGACAATGATTGCCAGCCTTTCCTTCTTTACCTTTCAATTTCTTGGCCCCTCTCTTTTTCAAATTTTGCTTCCATGATTCTTTTCAAAATTTGTAAAGCGAAAATTAGGACTCACAATGTGTTGCTTCAAACTTCTCTATGATTTATGGTTTTTTGGATCGGTTCGGATTATTTTCTTCAAATTGAAAATGACTTAAAATCGATTCAGACTATTATTATAATGATAAAAAAAAATAGAGATTTAGAAACAATTGCTAAATTAACTTAGTTTTTATTCGTGTAAATATAATTGTCCTATTACAATATAACTTCAATTTATTGGATAGTGACATGGTAATAATAATCTGAGTGAGGTTGTATTAGTTGAATCTTAGCTCAAGTAAGCTATACATGATTTTTGTTAGAGTGGGATTTGCCGATTTTAGACCAATCATGGGAGTATTAAAGATTTATGTTCTTTGTGATTTCCATACTTTAGCGAGACATGACACTTTTCATCCCTCGAAAAGAAATCTCCCACACCCCAAAAAGAAAAAGCAAGCAGCGTCTAGAAGCTTGGGAGGGCTTGATGTCGCCTGAGCAGCCTGAACGCCGCTCATCCATGGCGGGCCCCATCCTGTTTCTTTAAATTTTCGCTTCCAACGTTTCTCAAACGACCGTTCTTCACTTCGCCATCTTCATATGGACTAATGGAGAATTGGGAGCGTCTCCCTAGAGCTTTCTCTCTCTCCTATTTCTTTTCTATCTCTTTCTTCACTATCTCATATGCTAATGGCTTATTCGAGGAGTGCTTCAACCATGGATGGAGAATCGGGTTAAATATGAAGGAGAGAGGGTTGGGATTTTGGCTGGAGGGTGGCAATATCAACCCGGCGATTGGAACGGCGATGCTGCTGCCAATGGTAATACCTTGGTTTTGGATATGGTAGTTAGTTCGTTAGTTTGTTTAAATTATGGTTTTGTTTTAGTATGAGGTTAGTTTCAACCAGTCTCAATTTGCCTTGTTATTCTGTTTATGGTTGTTTTTGGGCTTTATTAAGTGTGGAAGGTGATAGGTGGGTAATGGAAGGACCTTGTTTTCCTATGACAAAGAAGGATCTAGGAAAACAAGTCAATAGACATCTAGCTCTTGGAGTTTGTGACATCTTGGTAAATGTAACTTTAGAGGTTCAAGTGTTGGAGGAGAAGAGAGATGGTTTACAATTTCTTTTTCAAATTAAATCTGTTGTGATTCGATCTTCTGTACTAGAGATTGCAAGTTTGGATCTTCAGATCAGAATGTTGGGTGATGAATTAAAGAAATTCAATTCACCCCAAGTTCATGTGATGGCGTTAGGAGTCATCACACTTCAAAAATGCATCTTGTAGGAAGCTCTCCACACTACTACAATTTTGGGCAAAGATAACACCCTTTATTTAACGTTTAATTTAGCAAGCGTTATGTAATGTATAAAATTAACGTTTTGATGGAAGTTTGGGGAAATTCGATTTGGGGCAAGTTTCGGCCCATATTTTAAGTTTCTATCTCGTGTGGAGAAACTTAAGACACCCTCTGAGCAGGGTTTGAAATCACGAAAGGATCAAGTAACTTTTTTGTTAGTTTAATCTGTATGTAGAATCCTAGGAAGACTTCTCTTATCAAGGACCTTGGGATTTATCATCTTGTAAACATCTGATTCTACAAGATGAGATGTGGCAATCTACCTTTGAAGACCGACTTTGTTTAGAATAACCTCAGCAGTCTTTAGCACACTTCATTATGTCTTTTTCAGCAAGACATACAATCGAATCCCACCAACAGTCCCCCAAGAAGCGTTGCATATTGACTGGTATAATAGTAAGATGGGTTATAACTTCTTGTCTGTTTAACTTTACATGGTATATAAAAGATAGTAAAGCTGAGTTCAGTGTTAGTTTTATCTTTAGTTTATCGTTTGGATGTACTACCCCTAGGTTGTACTTCGTGTTTTAATTAATGCAAATTTTGCCGATGTCAAAAGAAAAAAGATTTAACACTAGTACATAATTAACGATTTGCGTCAGACGTGGGACCTACATTTGCGTCGGACATCGGTCCGAGGCACAGGTCACGATGCAAATTAAGGAAACAGATCAGCGTCGGACACGGAAACAACGCAGTTGATGAGCTATTTGCGTCGAACACAGCGCATCATGCGACACACATGACGCCTCTTCCATGCATTTGCGTCAATCATCTGCGTCGCATGCAGATCAATGAGCGACGCAAATGGTTCACATCTGCGTCGCACATCGCTCAGCATGCGACACATATGATTGACACCAAGCCAATGCCCAACAACACTCATCTGCGTCGCACATTGCATGCATGTGACGCATATGAGTGTTGCTAAGCAATGCCAGCATGCTGCCCAGGCATGTGGCCTTATTTTACACTAAAATAGGGATTTGTGTCGGGTATAAGTCCTCATCCGACGCAAATGGCTACTTTAAAAAAATATATTTCATGAGCCATAAATTACAGAAAATCAATTGAAATTTTAATTGAAAAAAATTAAACACTAATTAAAAAAACAGTAGAAGTGGTGTTTTTACATTGAGTAGAAGTGGTGTTTTTAAACAAACACTAATTACAAAAAAAATACAGAAATTACAGAAAAATTCAAAAAAGAAAATTACAGAAAATCAAAAAGAGAAAATTACAGAAAATTATAAAAGAGAAAATTACAGAAAATTATAAAAGAGAAAAATACAGAATTACAAAACAAGGATGAATGAAATAAATTACAGATCTTGATAACAATCTTCATTTCGTTAAATGAAAATGAAGATAAAATGAAAATCATTGCAAACATGAACCGTTGAATGAAATAATCGTTGGATCTTCTTCTTCGACTCGTCGGCTCCGTCATCTTCCCCGTCATCTTCACCCTTCACCGGCGAGAGTAAGAGATTGAAAATTAAAAATCTAAAAAGCCAAAAAAATACAAAATTAAAGCGCAAATCAAGGACCCAAAAAAAAAAGAAAAGGAGAGAGAAAAATTACCGTCATCTTCACCATCATCCTTCGCCCTTCGCCGGCGAGAGTGAGAGATCGAAAATCCGTCAACAGCAGTCGAAACAATTTCCTTAGTACGAGCTTCATACTTCAAATCTTATCTGCAGAAAATCGCACACACAAAAAACCCCCAAATAAAATCAATCAAAAGCCTAAAAATCACCATACTTCAAATCTTATCAAAATTACAGAGAGAGTAAAAGTACCAAAATCGAACTTAGAAAACGAATTGAGGAATGAAACGGCTCGAATCAATTGGATTTGGGGAGAGAGAGAAGTTGGAGAGAGAGAGAGAGGGATTGAGGATATAAATCGGCTGGTGTGGTGAATGAGAGATTAGGTTTGAAAGTTCAAAAAACAGAAAACGGGCTACATCATTTACATCAGACGGGCCCAAATGTCCGACACACATGAATTAATGATCCAAGTCATCAGCTTTTAGACGAAAACGATACGCGTCGCATCCAATTAGCATGCGACGCAAATCAAGGGATCTAGCCATGTGCGTCGCACTCTAGCTGTGTCCGACGCACATGACTTTCGCCATCTGCGTCGCGTTCTCATGACAGTCCGACTCAAATGAGCCTACCACCCATATCCTGTCATTTTTTGCGTCGTACGTTCTCTTATGTGCGATGCAAATAGGCTCTTCCTGGGCATTTGCGTCAATGCTTCTAGTGTGCGACGCACATAGACTGACGCAAATTTGCATTACTCTACTAGTGTAAGTTTGTTGATTCTAGCAAAGCGCATTAGATCATCGTATTAACTGTGAGGAACAAAAACTATGTGCATAATATAATAAATTTGAGCACAAGGTATGAATTGGCAAGGAGTTTGGAGGACAACGGGAAAAGATTGAAAGTCTCTCAGAGATTTTATGAAAAATGTTGTCAAATTTATGAGCAAATTTTGTTCTTCAGGGATTCTTAGGTACTCCTAATCTCCTATGGCAGCAACTTTTAAGTATGGTCCTTAAACTTCGGCATGGATTTATTAGCACGTTATGGGATATGCTTGGCATCTCATGTTCACGTTGATATTTCACATGAGTGATTAGTTTAGTTTTTTTTTTTTTTTTTTTTTGAGGGGAAAAGCAAGCTAGATTAATTCATAGACAAGGTGTCCATAAGTACATAGGGCTCCACCTCCGAGGGAGAATGGTTTTCCCATATTTGTTCAAGTCCAAAAGGAACTAGCTTTGCTTAAATGGTGAGCCACAAAATTATCACCACGTTTAACATGTGACCAAACAAGAGAAGAAAAGGTAGAACAAGAAGCTAAGATATCATGTAGAATAATGTCAAGATTCGAGAGGTAAAGAGCACTCTTTGGAAGACGCTTGATCACAATTTGGCAATCCGACTCAAGAATCACCTCATCAAAATGAAAATGTTTGCCAAGCCTAGTCGCCATTTGAATTGCCTTAGCTTCCGCAACTTCTGGACTCCAGAAAGCCTTGACTCTTCGAGTAGCAGCGAAAACTACACGACCCTCCGAGTCACGACTAGGGATGGGCATGGGTCCAGGACCCGACCCGGACACTACTGGACCCGACCCTAATTTAAGGGTCTGGGTCCAACTTTTTTAGACCCTAAGGGTCTGGGTGTGGGTCCAAGTAATTTTTTAGGGTTCGGGTCTTGATATTTTAGACTTGGACCCGACCCAGACCCGACTCTTAGACCCTTAAATAATTTAAAATATAAAGTTCAATTTTTTTTTTTTCAAAAAAAAAAAACTGATTTACTAAGAATTATAACACCAATACGCAGGCATTCTCATTTTGAAACCCTATTTTCTACCCTAAATGAGACTGAGTCTCCAGTTTCCACCACCGGCGCCGTCTTCAATCTTTCAACTGATTTCCTGATTTCTTGAACTAATTTCCAGGAATCATTCTTGAGGCTAAACACTTTCGCCTCGAAACACAAAACACCATTATCATCAACATACCCCTGAGGCCCTGAACAATCTTCAAAACCTTGTAATCATCCAAACAACGTGACATTAGAACGAAGATTCGAACCCGGAATGACGGTGATTTTAAGGTGTGATCGTGTGAGAGGATTGTAGAAGAAGATTGCGGTTTTCGAGGCGTTTGTGACGCAAATGACGCCATTGCTGGAAACCAAGGAAGTCGATTTGAAGCGGAGAAGTGATTTGATTAGCAATTTTTCTTCGCCTGATTTCCTTCAATCTCTCAATCTTTCATCGCCTCACGCCTGATTCCTTCGTATCTTTCAATCTTTCAACCTATTTTCTACCCTATTTGGGTATTTTTTTTTCTTTGTTTCGTTATTAGTGATTACTTTGTGTCTTTGTTTGAATTTTGAGCATATTATGGTGAACTCGCATCAGGGCATTTTCTCTCTGTTTTGTTTCGCATCTGGGTATTTTCAGTTTATTTCGTTTCACATCTGGGTATTTTCAGTTTATTTGTTTGTCTTTATTTCGTTTTTTTCAGTTAATATGTTTCATCATGCGAATTCATGTGTTTGATGAGTCGAATTTGTAGAAAATTAGGGTTAAAAACTGAAATTTTGGCAAAAATAAAGAATTTAGCCTGGACCCTAGACCCGGATCCTAGACCCTCCAGACCCTAAGGGTCTGGGTCCGGGTCCAATTTTCCAGGCCCTTAGGGTCCGGGTCCGCAAAAATATTAGGGTCCGGCTGCACCAGACCCGACCCGACCCTTGCCCATCCCTAGTCACGACCCACAACACCAAGGCCAACCCATCCAGCTACAGCAAGAGAGGCGTCGACGTGTAGCTTCAAAAGACCACGAGGGGGGGCTGCCAAGTCTTTGAACTCGACTCATAAGGCTTCGGTTTTGTGCTGTAAATCCTAGCTGAATATTTGCCATATTCCTCGACCAAATGGTGGACCCGCCTGGTGAGAACAAGTTTGGGCGTACGCTTCCCTTGGAACACCCACAGGTTGCATGTCATCCACAAGCACCAGGCCAAAACAATGCCACGCGAGAGCTTAGCATCATTGAATTGCCACCAACTCTCAACCAAATCACACAGATTCAGGTTTGATGAATTAGAACAAAGAGCAGCACAATCAATATCCTCCCACAATTCGACCACTCGAGGGCAATTAAACAAGGCATTGTTTGTCATTTCAATCTCCCCATAACCCCACGGGCACAAATCATCATCAATGAGATGCCTATACTTGAGAAGTGAACGAGTAGGCAATGAGTTAGTTCAACACCTCCAGAGAAAATGTTTAACCTTTGGCTAGCATTCATACCCCAAATATCCACCCAAGTTTAGTGGAAAGCATCAAGATTCCCTCCTTTCCCCAACATATAAGCTGTTTTCACATAGTAATGCCATCCTTTGTGAGAGCCCAAGTTAATTCATCTTGGATATTCAGTTAGCTTAAAGGAATTGCAAGAATGCATTTAGCATCACGCTCATTAAAATTATGCTCAACAAAACTCGTATTCTACTCCATAACACTAATATCAATTAAATCACTCACCTTGACAATATCATTAAGCGGGGTGCTCAACACAAATCTTTCATCATCAGCTGCAATCCACGGATCACTCCACACATCAATCTTTTCTCCGTTCCCAACACACCACAAACAACCCTCCTTAATCAAGGCCTTCGAGTTCCATATACTTTTCCACGAGTAACTACAAGAATAACCAAGAGAGACATCAAGGAACTCACTATGAGGACAATACTTGGCTTTCATGACCCGACCAAACAAAGAGTGAGGGGTGCGAACAAGCTTCCAGGCTTGCCGACCCAACAAGGCATCGTTGAAAACACTAATATCTCGGAACCCCATGCCACCAAAACATTTCAGAGTGCACAAAGAATCCCAGCTTTTCTAGTGAATCTTCCTATGATCAGCACAACTTCCCCACTAAAATCGTGCCATGGCTGAATGAATCTTCTGAATAATCATCAACGGGATTTTGTAGACACCCATAAGGTATGTAGGCATAGCCTGAATAACATATTTGAGAAGAATTTCCTTCCCGGCTCTTGATAATAGCTTCTCTTTCCAACCTTGGAGTTTCTTCCAAATTCTATCAAGTAGAGAGTCAAAAATAGCTTTTTTTGATCTACCACCCATAGAGGGGATAACTTCTCATGTCATAGTTAATTTTCTGCCCGGATGCTGATTCATATTGGTTGAGAATATCAACAATTATACTGCATTCCTATCTGGTTGATTAGTTTAGTTAATGCTCTGTCTTTTGGCCTTCATTTTATTTTTGAGATATTTTAAAGTTTCTTTTTTGGAGGGGGGGTGTTCAATTCTTACATTCATTAAGCACAATCTATACAAATATATTAAAAGGCGTTTCTAAGGAAGCTTATGTGCCACGTCAAATCTCCTCAAGGATCCAATGCAAATGTTTTATGTCCATGTGAACTCCTCAATTAAAAAATACAAATATTGTGTACTGCAATGTATCGAATACGTGACCTTTGAAATGAAAAGTAACACTAGCAGAAAAAACAGCTTTTGCTACTTATCAAATGCTCCGGTTGACTAATCAACGCGAAATTTTCACAAATGCTCGGGTTGATGAGCATTTGATGTCAAATGCTCCGGTTGACAACCTGAGCATTTGAACCTTCTCTCTATTCATGAAACTTGCACGGTACGCACTAAAATAATTCTCCTGCAAATCACCCACACTTGGCGGTCGCACTAAAATAATTCTCGACCCTCCTCAATCCTCATAATTCTTTCCCTCTATTGTTTTCCCTCCCTCCCAGTCCCCCGCTCTCTCAATTGCACTGTACTCCTCCCTCGTCCATCCCTCCGTCGTCCCTCCCTTTGCCGCAGTTCAATCAACCTCGTTGTTCCCTCCCTTGGCGTCGACCTCGCTGTTTCGTCAATCAACCTCCTAACTCCTTCAGGTTTTAATTCTAGGGTTTAATCTAATTGACCAATCGAAGAGAGAGAAAAATTGACTAATTGAAAAATTGAAGCATGAAACCCTAGATCCGAGAAGAAAATCAAGAGCACGAAGCATGAAACCCTATATTCGAGAAGAAAATCAAGAGCAGTAAAAAGACGGATAAAGAAGGGGAAAAGGAGAAAAAGAGACTCTAAATTAGTTGAAGGGGAGGAAGAGGATGAAGCAGAAAATTCTAATTCACTTTCGAATTTTCATATCTTGAAACCGTTGAAAGATATATTGATTTCGACAGATATTCAGGCGTTGTTTCCTATTCAAGCTATGGCATTTGATATTGTTATTGATGGTTGCGATTTGGTCGCTCGTGCACGAACTTGACTGGTTTGTTTTCATTGTTCTTTATATCGGTGTTTGATTTTTTGTTTGTTGCGTAATTTATTTTTTTATTTATTGAAGAAGTTAGTATGATTAATTTTGGTTCAGTGATCCAAACTTAGGGTTAGTATTTGCAGAACTTCTGGGACTACATTGCAAAACATTTTTTTATCAATTGTTGGGATGTTTTGTTTTATGAAATGGATTGGTAAATGAATGTATGTATAATTGTTCATTTGAGATCCTTTGTAATAGGGATTCGTTCAAGCTTTTCTGTCGACTTACAGCAAAAAGTTGTTCTTTTTTCCTTTTTTATTTTTTTGTCCTAGACTGGTTGAAGTTAACTACATGGTTAAATATTTCTTGCTCTTCTCATTCGTCTGATGCTCCGGCTGGCTGCACAATTATGGTGTTCAAAATGTAGAAAAAGAAGTTTCGACTCAGTTCATGACTTTATGTTTTCCACCGGAATTTTTGTTCTTTTTATGCATATCTGATGAGAACTTATATTTAATGAATATACCCTACAAGTCCCTCCCTTCCCATACCATGAACCAAAAAAATTGAAAAGATGATCTTTTTTTTTCATTTGCATGAAATCAAAAGAAACAAAAAGTTGTAAAGATTTGAAAAAAATGAACAAAAATCCTTTGAACTCAATGACAGATCCCTCAGTTCTCACTCTAAGCCTCTTTGCCCCTTTCCCACAACAAGCATTCAAGAAGCTCGGAGATTAGATGCAATACCCCGACTCTTAAGCGTATTTTATTTAGCCTTAATTATAATTATTAAATTAATTGTATTTCGAATATTCTCATATTACTTGGGATGGAGTATGATTATTATTTGTCGTGTTTGTAATATATTTATTTGTTTAATTTCCTATAGTTATTATTATTAAACTTATTTTTGGTTTTATGTGCGACTATTTGAGCGGTATTTGTCCCAAATAGGAAACCAAAGTCGGTTTTCCTTCCTTCCATTTATGTTTGTCGGTTTAAGTTGGGAAACAAAACCCCCAAATCCTCTCTCTCTGTCATTTTCTCTCACCCAAAGAAACCCCAACCCATATTTCTCTCTCCTCCCCGTGAACCCCCGTTTCTCTCTCGCTCACCTTCGCCTGTCGCCTCGCCCGCATTCCTGAAGCTCGCCGGTGCCTCGTCCGCGGCTGAGTCAACCCCCCTGCTGGCGCCTTCTCTCTCCTCTTCGTGGTGGTTCTGGTCTATCTCTCTCCTCCGTTCGCTGCTGTTGCTGCGTGCTGTGATGCTGCTTGTTCGTCCTTTCTGCTCGGTCCTCTAACAACGATCATCGCCGGCCTTATGTCGCCGTGCGTTCTGCTTCTTTCTCGCCGGCGTACCCGTGCTCGCCGGAGCACAGCTCCCCTTCCCTGCCGCCTTTGTTTCGTCCCTGCTCCAAGTGAGCAGAGGTACTAACCCCTTACTCCTTCCCTTGCTCTTATTCTTATGGTTCAAATTCTTGGATGAAAATTTATGATTCAATTGTGGATGGTGAATATTAGTTATGTGATGTTGTTGAGGATGATGAATTTATGGTTTGTTGGTGTGCTGAAATTCTAAATTGATGTTGGGTGTGTTGAATGATTATATGAAGGTGTTAATTGGTTGATTCCATTTAAGAAATATACAGGATGCAGTGAGACTAAGTATTTACTAAAAGTCTTAAAACAGATCTATTAATTTTGAACAGAGCCGACTGACGAGATTCGAATGAAACTAGAGGTTACTAATGCTATAGAATGGTCGTAAATTAATGAACAAGGTTGAGTAAATTTATGGGTGATGGTCACTAAAGTATATTAGTCCCCGAATTAATAAAGTGAGTTATGATCCATTGAAATTATCGCGATATTTACGAATACTCCAATGATATACATATGTACCATATGTTAATTCAGAGTATAACTAAGCCTAAGTCGATTAAGTATCCTTAATTAATTTCTAACACGAGACTTATGATCGTCATGGATGTTACACCAAATATAGGATGGCTTTCCGGGTTTGTCTTTGTTAATTGAGATTTGGTGGAGATAACTTATATTTCGAGATAAGATGACTATAAGATAAGGAAAGTTAATAGTCGATGTTATTGATGTCCCTACATACATGTGACTTACATGTATTATGAATGGCGAGATGTGAATTATATACTAAGAAATGACATGTATGAAGTTATGATGTTATAAACAGGGGTCTTATGCTATGTCCCCGTAAGTTATCTGAAAGTATGAAAGGATTACCATGATGTTTACGTTATGACTTGTTATGTATTTCCGATATACTTGAAGTGATGTGTTATGTTTATAAAGTCTCGATTTTGCCGAAGTATACCTCTAAATTCCAAAATAATCTGAAAGCATGAATGGTTCATAGACGATGTAGAATACGAAATGACTACTATGCTTCTGCTATGTATCTCTTATGCTTCAGATATGCTTCTGATATGTATTCTGAAAGTTACTATAAGTTATGAGAGATATGAAATGTTTTTATGAATATAATGATTATCGATGTTATGAACGAATTTCATGGAATAACCATGATGCTACAAAAGCATGATTATGATTACGTTATGTACATGATTATGAATATGTCATGCTTATGATTACTTTTCATGATTACGATTAATGTAATTATGGTTACGTTATGATGATGATTACGTATCACGATTACGATTACGGTTGTGTAATGCGACTATGATTCGTAAAAGCAATGAAACATGATAAAGCTAAGTGAAAGATGGTTCTTGGCAGTATATTTGGGTACCGCAAGTGTCACCTTTGATGTGGCCACCCTACTTGTTAATGAATTAAATTGGGTACCGCAAGTGTCACCTTTGTTGTGGCCACCCTACTTGTTAATGAACTTAATTGGGTACCGCAAGTGTCACCTTTGTTGTGGGCACCCTACTTGTTAATGAACTGAATTGGGTACCGCAAGTGTCACCTTTGTTGTGGCCACCCTATTGGTTAATGAATGTACGTTATACTTGCCAAGTAACCAAAATGAATAAGTAAAATGAAAAGATAATGATGAATCTCATGATATGATACGAACCGATATGATATGTTATACAATGATTTATGTTGCTCTTCTCTTTACTAAATGCATGCTTTTTCTTGTTTTACAAAGCTCGAATGTTAATCAAGTTACTAATATGAATTAAGTAAGGTGGAAAGTTATGGTGAAACTTATGATATGATACGAAATATTGGCTATGTAGATGATGCTATTAAAAGATTTAATGCTATGAAGTATGATGACTTTGATGTTACGGAAGTATGATTATGATTGCGATTATGTTTTATGATTTCACACATTATGTTATCGATGATTGGATTAGGAAATATGGAATGTTTTATGAATATGATGATTAGTGATGTTTATGAACGAATGTTATGAAATAACTATGTTATTAAGATAGTACGATCATTACTAGTTAAGTAAATGAAAGATAATGATGATTTATGATATTCAGCATGACTTCAAGTATATGTTTATGAATGTTACTGCTTAATGATATGAAAATATGTCTTCTACTCTGATATGAGAGGACTATGATGATGTTACAACTCTGCTATGATATCTGTGGGAACTTATAAGTCACGAAACATGATGAATAAAGTGAATGTTGTTATGTTGAGGTGAGGTTGTGATGAATGATGTGAACGTATTAATTACGCAAGAGTCGTAGACACCAAAGCATGTTTTAAGAATGATTTATGGGTTAGTACTCAGCGTTGTGCTGATGTGTCTGTCAATGTTTTGTTTTGTCACTACTGTGGCCTGTCACTTGGTGGGTGGCAGTGTTACAATAGTTCAGGTTGAAATTCTGGAGCATTTTCTCCAAGATAGAAGCAGTTACGTACTAAGAGTTCAGCTATGATTGTTTTACGTTTCTTTTGAGGCGAGGACGTTCCACTTTGTAGTAGTTAATCATTAATGATTTAGTTTCATTTCTAGTTCTGGTTGAGCAATAGTGCTCCTGATTCTCTTTAGCTGCTACTCCGCGAAAGTGTTGAGTTCTGGATTTGGTATATTTTATTGTAACAGGTTTTACAAATATTTTCCCATTGTGGGTTGTCCAATTTACAAAGGAAACTCTGCTGAAATTTCAAGAAAATATTATTCTATTATTAAAGCGTTTCTTTAAAGAGTGTCAAATCTAAGTAATGTCCATGTAAGTTAATGTTAAATGTCACCTTGTATTTTCCCCTAGTGGAAAGTGCGGCGGTAACGCGCCGACTAAGTTAGGACTTCTGCTGCTAATCCTGATTAATTAACTTGATAAGGATGTGCGAAAGTCGGGGCGTTACATTAGATCTCCCATTGGCCAACCCAGGTTAATGAGCATGGAGCATACAAATTTTTCTAACATTCCTGCTGCGTACACTTCGCTTTCCAAAGGCATTGATGTAGATTGTTTATTTTTCTCTCACTGAGAGAGGACACCTGGTGGATAAAGAGAGGGAACATAGCTCGCTCCCATCTCCTGAAACAATTTTGGCCTCTTGTTGAAGGCCAACCTTGCTACAAGTCTTCGTCAACAACCAAAGTGGTAAGTAGCTGTCGTGGAGCAAATGATCCATACGCTATAAGAGATATGCTTCTTGATTACAGATTTTTCACTAATTCTTTTCCATTCTTGAAGTTCGTAGGTTATCAAAACCTTATACAGCGTAATCAACAGTTGTATGACCTTATACTGCACTAGTTGTATCCCTTTACGGCCTTTTATTCTGATTTCGATCTTTGCAGACTCTGAAAATTGATTTATGTTGATTGCTACACATGTTATAGATGTGCAGGGAAACCAAGCTTGTGCAATGCACTAGGATCAACCTCTTGAGAGTGCTCACTCGGATCCTTTTTGGTAGCTATCAGGTTAGTGCTTTTTCATGTGCAGGCTTTCGTCTATTTTTTTCTGAGATAGCAAATGGCTCCTTTGGACGCTTTGAGTTACATTTGTGTTTGGTCAGAAAATCGATGGCTTTCTAGCTGTTCATCGTGTTATCAGGGAAAATTTCTTGCCAAAATCCAGAAACTTCCATTTTCTGCTACTAATGTAGATGAAGATCACTACTTACTCTACTATGCATCTAGAGCACTTATAATATGCTTCCAATGGTGGTTATGGCCACAAGAAGAATTCTTATAAATAATGATGTAGGATTTGTGAAAAATTGACTCCATATTCCCATGGAAGGACGGGTACAGGATGTGTTGCTCCTTTGGACTTTTTCTCTTCTGTGAAAATTTTTATAACAAGTTTGCACCGTGCTTATTTGGAATATGAAATATTTGTTCTTTTCCTATTATTTTTTTGCCTTTATAGTTTGTTTAGCAACTATGCGATTTGGATTTTTCTGAAGATTATTGGTGTAAAAATTGATTATGACAGGTGGATGTACCCGTCTATACAACAGGTATTTATGTCAAACCTTCAGAGATAGCTAGGAAAGGTCTAGCGGAGGTCGAAAACAAGAATATGGATGTGGTCATAGTTGTGCCACCAGAAGACATTAGGTGGTGTTGCCTTTTATTGCAATTTTTTGGTCTTATTGCTTGTTACATGGTTGACTTTATAAATCAGATCTAGCTGATACTTCAATTTTGGCAGATTGACAAGGCAATGATACTTCATAGCTGACCAGGTTTGTTTCCATTGTTCTTCAGCTCGGTTTCTGTTTGATTGCGAAATTTAGTTTTATTTTCTTTGCGAAGTTAGTAGGATAATTTTGGTTGAGTGATCCTAACTTAGGGCTACATTGCAAACATATTGAGTTATCGATCGTTGGGATGTTATGTTTATGAAATGGATTAGTATGTAGACGTATATATTAGAATAAACTATATTATGAGACGGAGGGAATAATTAAAAGATGTTGTGAAGGTAGTATATCCTAGGCACAACGCTCTCATTTCTCCCTCATTGCGGTGAACCTGTGATGTTTGTCACTCTATCAATAAGCCATAACAGTACAACTAATAATGTTATGCGGCAAAGTGAAAATAATACTAATTTGTATCACCTTTAAATTTAATTGCTTGTTTTCTGGAATTAATACTAATTGCTTGTTTTCTAGAACTGGGCCATGCATATCCAAAAGGAAATATAGAGGATTCATTGATCCTACTGGTCTAGAAAAGAAGGCTAGACAATTGGAACTAGAGGTAGAGGGGATCCAAAAATCGGGCTGGGCCCATACGCCAGATCAATGTTGATCACTTTAGACTTTCTTGTTAAAGTCTTTGTCCTTCCTTGCTTCTCGTGCTTTTTTTTCTTTTTGCATATTTTAACTCATGTTTCTTTTATATAATACCTCAATGATGTCAAATTCTGAAAAGCGTTCAAGCCATGTTGTTAATGGTGGTAACAAGGAGAAGACCCATGCCTCATCTGAAGCTTCAGATGCTATGAAAAACAATGATCAATCAGATAGAACTTCTAACTCTTGAGAGTTGTCAGAAAGAGTTGCATACGCCTGTCAACGAAAAGGATAATTACATTAGCATGAAACCTAGTAACAAGAGAATGAAGCAGACAAGTGCTAATGGCAATGCTAGTTATTCCAGGCCTTAAAGAAGATTAACTGAAGAACCTGCATCTGGTGTGCCATTATCTCCTGAAACAAGCAAATCAAAGATGAAACAAATTGAAAGATCAAATTATGGAACGTCAGATCTTGACTCTTCAACACCTGATCACCCTGTGCAGTCAAATTTGAAACACTCTGAAGATAGCAGTCAGCCTTCTGATCTTATGGAGATCAAGGTATGTCTCTGGGATATTTTTTTTGTCGTGTGTTGTGCTGTACTATGTGCTAGATTTGTAGTTCTATTGGTCATTTCTTTTATTCTAGGGTTTCTGGGTAAGGCTTTTGAGGGAGAATATTTAGTTGTTTAGTACTTGGTTGGGACCGTGGGTCTAGATAGGTCATGTTTGTTTGACGTTTGCTCTGTCAGAGCTAATAAGCACAACTTAAATCCCAATGTCTGCTGTCACCCCCTCCCTCCTTAAATATTCTTTTTTCGGGTTAAATAATACAATTCTTGAAGATCCTTAGAATATTAGTGTGACCAAACTCAGATTCATAATCTAAGCTATGATGCTCTGATATAGATTCGAGATTCCGACACATAAAATTGAGAAAACAAGGACATGTTTAAGAGGTGTCCAATGTTAGGATATGGACTTGAAGATGAAAGCACTAATTATTTTACTAATTGATTCCTCTTATGCACGGGAGAGGGAAAATAGAAGTGGTAGCTTGACATCCTAATAAAATGGAGGAAAGAAAAGGAAACTTGAGAGCCCTATTTTGAAATATATAGCAGGCATCGCAGGAGAAGGTGGCCGGAGGAGTGTTGATACCGGGAAATTGTACCAATTAGGTGGCCCTGACAAATGGAAGAAATTGTCTTTGATTGATATTATGTTAGATCTCTAACTTCACTTATAGATCTAGGGTTAGAAGGTGTCAAGCCTGTCCTCTCCTTCCTAGGCTCAATTCATAGCCAGTGTGCACACCCAAGTCCAGTTGTGATCATGATTAGTATTTAAACTTCAAATATACAAGGTTGCATAGAGTTGTTTAGAATTGTATTGCTGGACAAAATAATGAGACGCTGAACAAACATGTCACACGTTGGTCATCTTCAGGCCTTAGGGCTCATTACTTTGTGCATTAAAAATGTAGGCGGTCTGATTTTGTATATTGATGCTTATTTAGGGAAAATTGCAGGGAACTACCTTTTCTATATCACATCCTACAAAAAAATACTCCGTTCATACCATGATAGTTAACATGAGAACAGATTCAAGGCACACTTTGAGGCTTTTCCTAACAAGGGGCTTTTTCTAGTAAAGAGGAAGATAAATCTTGTGGTAAGATTTATATTTTCTAGTCGTTTCAGTTGGTATATTGGTTTTCCCTTTTCCTTTAACTCTCCAGGATGCCTGATTGAGGAATTGAGAAAAGTTAGTCCTGCACTTAGCTTTTACCTTCCGTCACATGGTGTTATGTGGCTGGATATGTTAGCATATATGTACTTTAGCAGGGTATTATATTTTATAACACAAATATGCGCTTATTTTTGTAACTAATGTACACTTATTTCATTTTATGAATATTAATATTTTTAGTATGTTGGATGTACGAAATTTCGTGTGCGTTTTTTGCATATTATGTTGGGTAAATAAGACGAGCACGAGGCTTGTGGTGGTTGAAAGGGATAGGCACATAGAGTGTTTGGTATATGTTGGATTTAGTGAGTGTTGCTAATATGAAAATTGCAGCAGCCCTAGTGTAATCATGTAAGCATGCTACCTGGCAGTAGCTGGAAGCGTGGGGCTTTTTTTTTTTATTATATGAAACAAACAAATGCTCCGATTGTTAGGGAAAACAGAAGCTTTTGTGCTTGCAAATGCTCCAGTTGTCCTTAAAAACCGGAGCATTTGTGGTATTTTACTCATGTTAAAAAGCTCAAATGCTTCGGTTTTAAGCACAATTCGGAGCATTTGAGAAAATAAATGGCCCGATTCTCAACCGGAGCATTTGTAAAATGCTCAAATGCTCGTATGATGTCTGCTACGAGCCCAATACGGAGCATTTAGGGGGGGTTTTAACCGGAGCATTTGAGCTTTTTTCCACTTGTGTAAGAGCTTAGACATCGGTACACTATAACTTTATTGTCTAATAATGTTTCAAATAAAATATGATAAAGTCCTATAATAATTATATTTAACTAAAAAGACTTAAACAATTATTTAGATCTCTAAAACTCAATTATTATGGTAGTACTACCAAAAGACTATGGATAAAATATTCTCTTACCCCAATTCCTTTTAAGCTATTATTTTCAAAGTGAAACCTCTAAGGTCTTTTACTTATCATATCATGATGTTAATTTTTCAATTTCTCACAAGATAAAAAAATACGAAAAGTAACAAATGAATTATGAAATTTATGAAGGATTTTTCTAACCTATGCCACAAGGCATATAAATTTTACATAAACAAATATTAACATATTTGTTTATTGTAATTGATCCGAGGCATTGCTCGGGCCAAAATACTAGTTATCTTACTAATTGGAGTTTAAATTTCATCACATCATATTGCTCGTCATACATGAGGACAAAAATAACATCTATAGTAATATATTAAAAGGCGTTTCTAAACAGGGAACGATTCCACGTGGAGCTTTCCCTTAAAATGTTTTACTTCATATAACCCACATACAATAAAAAGAATAGAAAATGCAATTGTATAAGATTTGATCCCGTGATCACAAGCATATATACTAAAGTCTTAACCACTGAACCAAGTTATACTTGATGTTATCATTTTAAAGTAAAATATTAATAAATGAAGGATATAATTATCTAAGCGTAGCCCGGACCTAAAAACTAGTTCAGAGTTGAAATGAGTCTAGAGCGAATGATAATGCAAACTAACAGGTTATGTCGTGTGGCATTGCTACACAAAAAAAAACTTCATAATAGGCAGTTATTTTTAAAAAGTAAACTTATTAGGTAGTGGTTCACAAATTTTCTTAATTATTTAAAGTTATGTTCAGGAGAAAAGCCATGAATTTAGAGTTGCGGGCAGGGCTGGCAAAAGTCGACCCAACCTCATAAACCTAACTGAAACTAACCCGAAATTTCTAGGTTTGGGTTGAGATTTTCTACCCGTAATAAAAAAATGGTCGACCCAACCTAACCTCAAACAGCAACGGGTTAGGTTTATGTTGTCGTTTTGAACCCAAAAATAACCCGACAATCTGATTTACAATTTGGGTCAGTTTCGAGTTAGGTTAACATGAAATTAACCCGACTTTTACAACTTATGTCACCTACTTTCTAATTATAAACTTGTATTGAGCCAAGGCCATTTCCTAATTTGAAGCCGGTGGCTAGTTTATGGCTTTGAAGTCTTCTATTTGAATGACATTTGAAGTTAGGATTTGCAATGCTTTAATTTTCTAATGTATAATTTTTGCAATTATAAAATATAAATGAAGTAATATTGGGTTGTTTTCGAGTTAACCCGGAACCTGGCAGGTCGGGTTATAGTTTTTTACCTGAAATTAAAATCAATTTGAGTTTGGGTTAGGGTAATTGACCCAAAATAGACGTCAGGTCAACGTGAACCCGACCCGACCTGATTGCCACCCCTAGTTGCTGAGTCGGATGGCCATTACTCTTTCTTCGGTGATCGAAGAATGACCTATATAAGGGGGTGTAAATTAGTCGATCCAGCTTGCGAGTTATTCGAGCTCAGCTTGGTTAAAATTCTGTCAAAGCTAGCTTGAATTGACTAAAGTTTAAGTTAAGCTTGAAACATAAAAGAGCAAACACAAGCAAAAGTAAGCTCAGGTTGAAAGCTAATAGATAAGAACAAAATAGCTTAAAATTTATAATCTTTAATATTGATTAGTGTATTTTGCATATTTTTCGATTAAATTTCATCGACTAATATGCATGAAATAATGTATACTTTACAATGTTTTTTTAAAAAAAGAATTATTAAATTTTGTTGATCAAGCTTGAAATTTGATCAAGAATTGCATTTGGATTACCTTAAAATTTGGCCAACCTTAATGCTCATAGAGAAGGAGAAAAAAAAGGAGATGAAAAGAAGGAATAAAAAGAAGATAATAGGAAAACAAAAGTTCTAGAATACTGGTAGAGACAGTGTGACTTTGATCCAAAACAAAATTAATAAAGAAAATGAAAAATTAAAGAAAGAGAGAGTGAGTAGCTCTAAAAATAAAATTCGAAAAACAATATTCGATTGTTGTTGTCAAGAGTGCTCAACCTCCTAACCACTTGGATTTCACCAAGTCATTAACAACACAACCAACGATCTCCTTCATGTCTATAGAGGCTTCATTCAATATGTAAATAAAATATGTACAGGGGCCTATAAATTAAAAGGGGGGGTTGCAGAGGCCAAGTCCCAGCCAGCCCCCGGGCTTCGCCCCTAGTTATGTTGTTTTTGTTTACAAATATCCTGATGTCATATGCAAAATAAATAAATAAATAAATAGAGAGTATACACAAAAATAATAGTATTTAACAGCTATCACATATTCACATGTATAGAAATTGATAAGTATATATGATCCCACTACATTAAGTTAGGATGAAAACAAATAAATGGTAAAGTACATATGATATAAATGTAATCTGGATCTTCTGCATCTCCTTGAAAACCAAATCTCATATACTCTTGTATCTCCAAAATAATGGATTTCTTTACTTTTTTACATGGCGTTAGCCTGTCAGGAGACACAATTGACCATTGATATCTTTAAAAATGTATCAATAACAATTCTAATGAATTGGTATCTCGATTTTACATTTAGACTGATAAATACCAACAAGATTAGATTTCATGTGATCGTAGTTAGGACATGTTCTTTTGAGTTGATATTTGTTGAACTGAACTCAAATTAATTTTGTTGAGCTAAAATGAACTGAAACTAATTTTGCTGAATTTAGATTAACTTTGCTGAATTAAGTTGAAATTAATTTTAACGAATTGAAGTGAAATGTTGAAATTAATTTTGGTGACCTGAACTAAATTGAAAACCTGAAAAACAACATTTTCTAGTTCCTAAAGGCAGCCATAAATTAGGGCCCCTTCATCTTCTTCTCCGATCCACTGATCTTTCTTCATCCAAAACCGCGAAAAAACCCTAGAATTTTCAAAAGTTAACAAAGTTTTTGAGGGCATCATCTTCGTCTACTCAACTCGAACACACAATTATTGCTGTTGGTGAGTTACAAAGAAGAGGAGGGAAATTTCAAATAGCAAGGGGGTTAAAATTCAAATTTTTAAACGAAATTTGAAATCATGTTAGTTTATTTTGGTTCGCTTTATGTTTAGGTTAATTTATGTCTGTGTGTGTTTGTTTAATATGTTTTGCATAGTGAATTTGCTAAATTTGAATCTTTGAGTTGTGTGTTGGTCTTTGCATGTTACTGCATTATGGTGCTAATGACTTTGATGTTAGGGTTAGTGACACTGACTTGTGTCATTTGATTGGGTTGTTTGAAAATATAGTGAATGAGTCCGAGAAACAAAAAGTGTACTTACCCAATGCATTTAGGTTGTTTTTTCACAATCCTAGGACTAATAGGAAAATAGAGATTAACACTGACCTTGACTTGATGAAGATGTAGGGACATTTTCTGGGTAAGGATACTATAGAGTTGTGGGTTGAGGAAACAAACAGACCTGTAGTTGTGTTTAGATCATATCTAGCATCGAAGGAACAACCTGAGAGGGTGGTTGTTGAACAAAGGAGGCTTTTTCAGGAGAGGGAGGAGGAACTTAAGAGGCGGGCTGAATAGGATGAGAGATTGAAAAAACAGGAGGAGGAGGAAAGGGAAAAAGATGAGTTAATGAAGAGGAGTTAAGGAGGCTCCTTGTGGCTACGGAGGTCCCTGTTAGGGATGCAGAGCAATTTGAGGTTCTGTGTGAGTACATGAGGGTTTATAGCTCACAAGAGTTTGATGAGGACTTTCCAGGGGATTCTCAACCCCCACCAGAGTCACAACTGTCAACCCTCACCACCACCTGTCACACCACCTGCTTCACCACACCCTTACCACGACTAGCCACCCCAACAACTGCAGCACAACCAACTCACTCACCACAACCTCCTTCACCACCAGCAACCACTCCACCAACTGAATCACCACCACCTCACTCACCATCACATCACTCACCACCATAGCAGTCACCACCACATTACTCAACGCCACATCACTCAACACAACCTCCCTCATCACCACCTCACTCAACACAACCTCCCCACCACCTTACTCAACAAAACCTCCTTTACCACCACCTAACTCAACACAACCTCCTTCACCACCACCTCATTCACCACAAACTGGAAGCCATCCCCAACAAACATCCCGACCAGCTTCACAATATGTCACAATATGTCAAGCCCACTATGCCTTCTAGGACAAGGTCTGCTGGTTTTAGGGTACCCAAAAGTACTGCAGTGAAATTTAGGATCCCAAGGCCTAAGGGGAATTCCAATGCAAGAAAAAGCAGCGGTAGGGCAAAGCAAAGTGAAAGGCAAGCTGATTTGAGTGAGGAAAATGATGAGGATCTTGAGTGCACTGAGATTGGGAGTCTAGTTGGGATGATATTTTTTAAACTGATTTCATTGATGAAGATGAGGAAGAGATTGCTGAGGATGATGAGATCACTGACAAAACCTTTGAGGATCACCTTAATGGGAGTTCATCAACAAATAAGCTATATAAAAATGAGAAAATTTGGAATGATGCCTCCTTTGGATCAATCTAATTGCACCCCTGGCTGATCTTCCCCACCAAAGAGGAATTCCTAAATGTTCTTAGGGATTTTTGCATACAAGAGGGATTTGGGTTGAGTATTGAAAAAGTTGATAGGAAGAAATTCATAGCCTCATGCATTATAGAGACATGTTTTCTTGGAGGATTCATGCTTCAGTTATGAGTGATAATGTCTCTTGCGCAATTAAAGCATTTAAGGGTGAGCATAAAACCTGTGGGAGATTGGAGGAAAACCCTATGGCGCCTTCTAAGTGGTTGTATAAGAACCTAGCTGATGAGGTGAGCACAAACCCTGATATTCCTTTTGAGTCCCTACAAACTATTTGTCTTAACAAGTTTAGGCTAAGGTTTAAGAAGAGGCTGTTGTATAAAGTGAAAAGCTTGGAAAGAGTGTAATTGTATGGAGGCTATGATGAGGCATATACTATACTTCCTAGGTATGCTGAGGTGATAAAGCAGATCAACCCATGAAGTTATGCCCTCATTACTTGGACAGGGGACACTTCACATAGTCAACCAAAGTTCAAATCTTATTGCATCTCATTGCGGATCATAAGAGGCTTTAGACCCATCATTGGGATTGATGGAACTCATCTAAGTGGGAGCTACAAAGGCATTCTGTTGACAGCAGTAATCATAGATGGCAACAATGAGATTTTTGTCATTGCATATTGATAAGTGCATTTCTAACGCACTTTATGCACTCCTGTTTAGCTCATTTTGAACCTCTTTCTCCCCTTTCTTCCCTCTTTCTTCTCCCTTTCCCCTTCTATTTCATTCACTTGATCATTCTTGATCATAGTGACATTTTGCTAGATTTTTAGTCATTTTTGACCGAATTTCTAGTACATTTGCTTTCACCCTGTTTTGCCATGTTCTTAATATAGGTGGAACTAACTAAGATGGCTACGAGCTATAGAGTCGGCCAAGAAAGCAATGAAAATAGCACACGTTGATAAATGGTGCGCTCACACTATGCCCCACGTCCGCTTGCACCAAGGAGTACATTGCACAATAATATCTTTTACATCGAACTTCAAATGAACATAACTTTCAAACCACAAATCAGATGAAGGTAATTCGAGTTGGAGGTGAAAGCTTGTTTCGATAGCTTTCCAACAACTGGTCATAAGCTTGATTTGGATCTAAAACGAAAGAGTTATGCTCGTTTTAAGTTGAACTGTCCGACCAGATCAGAAAGAAGGGTGCGCCCGCACCTTAAATTGGGTGCGCCCGCACCTTCATCTGGTGCGCCCGCACCATTTGACGAAGAGAATTCCACCCCGAGACAGAAGACTCAGGTGCGCCCGCACTGCGCCCGAAGAGCAAGGTGCGCCCGCACCTCCTTTTGGTGCGCCCGCACCTCACGATCCGGAAAGAAAACATTCGATCATTAAACCCTCTTTTCGATAGGAGTAAAGGACTTACGCTTTATTCTAGTTTCTAGACAATATTCTAGGGTTTTGTATTAGAGAGAAAACACTTTAGTTTGATTGAGATTTGAGAATTGTTGATCATAGTTTGTGATTTCCAATACATTCAAGGTACTTTTCATTCAATTCAATTCAAAGTTTTAGTTTTTATTTCATTCTCTTGGTGTTTGTTTATGTTCTCATATTATTTAAGATCTTCATTCTCTTAGTTTAATAATTGCGATTACTATTAGTTTAATAATTTCTTAATCATGTTTAACCTTAGATTAGTCATAGATTCATTGTTTAATTGCTTTAACTCCATGATTAGTGAGTAGTTTCATATCTAGGGTTAGGGTGAAAGTATGAATTAGGGTTTTAAAAATGTTGTTGATGTGATTGTGATGTATGGAGAAGTTTATGCATTGATCTTGGTGTTTTGAGACCTTAGGATAGATATTGATCACATTTATACTTTGGTATTTTGATTTCAAATGTTCTTAAATCGGATTTTGAACTCTTTTATCATCCCCAAGAATCAACTTAATTTCTATACCAAGATATTGGGTGGAAATTAAGGGGATCCTTCATTAGGGGTTTTCCAAACTTATCGAATCTCTTAATCAATTAACTAAAGACCATTCGAGAGAGGATTTAGTTGATAGATTAAGCGATAACTCTTGAGGACCATTCGAGAGAGGACTCAAGTATTTTAGAGGAGAACTAAACCTTGCATAATCGTCTTTGTTGCTTCACAATCGCATTAACAATCATCATCCGTTCTTATTCATACTAGTAGCCTTAACTCTAGTGTCTTTATTTGATATTTAAACTCGTGATTTTTGCTTGTTCTAGCTGATAGATAGTCTTAATTGTTACCAAACATCTTTTAAACCCCCAAATACCTTTCAATTAGGTAGTCTAGACTAGATAGACTCTAATCAATCCCAATTTCCCTGTGGATCGACCCTTGACTTGCCCTTACTATTCTCTTAGTAATTGCTTGTTAGGACTACAAATATTGTTTGGGAAGTGGTTTTTAGTGCCTTAACGACACACTAAAAACCTCTTATCACATATGCCATTGTACCAACTGAGAGTATTGCTTCATGGAGTTATTTTTTCGGCAGTTTGAAATTAGTATTTCAACAAGAGGATACAATAGGACTGACTGGACCTTCATCAGTGACAAGATGAGGGTAAGATGCTAACTCATAATTTCATTTCAATTTAGTTATGTGATCACAAGTAAAAATATGCTAACTTTGTTTACATTGCAGGGTATGGAATCAGCTTTACATGAAGTCTTACCTCAGGTGGCGGGCCGCGTTTGTCGTGAACGCCGCCCGTCCAAAGATAAAATTTCTCCTACTCTCTTTTACACTAAACAAGTATAATGGAAGTAGGGTTCGTATCCACAGGGAAACGGGGACGAGCTCTATACTTAGCGTGCGTTAGTACCTAGAAGACTCTAACGGTCGAGAAACCTAATAATAATAACAAAGGGGGGTTTCAAGTAGATTATAACTAAACTACAACTAACTAGCATATAAACAAGATGAGAAATCAATATAGGAAGATCTTGAATCCGATTAACATCCACTTCAATTCATTATCGATCCTTGAACCTCAACTCTAATTAATTCCATGATTATCTATTGCCGAGAATTAATCTCGCGTTCTCCTTATTCCTAGTTGAATAGCACGATCAGCGTGACTATAAAACCCTAACTAAAGGATAACCTAGTCCGATCGGCGTCTAAGTTCAATCCAATAGCAGCAATAAACACAGAGAACCAACAGACTGCTAACGTCATACAAGCGATAAACATTCAACAGTTGATTTAATTTCCCCAAGAAATAACCAAGACAATCTGCATCTAAGTTACTTCATAGTTTGCTACCAATTGATAAAAGAATAAAACAATCCGATTCTATTCTTAAATCTAGCATTAGATTAATTACACAATCAAACTAGTAACGTTCCTAGCATAATCATGCACTAATCATAAATCACAAGCATAGAAATTAAACCATAATCAAAGGAACTAAATAGAGAGGAAAGATCTCACAATAATGCTTGAAGCTTCATATTAATCTCGTTCAAGAACGGTTCAAGCTACAATCGGCATAGCAATCGCCAATTCCATAATTGAAATCTACGAAAACTAAACTAGAAGATAAAAACTAAAAAGAGAAGATAAGAAGAGAAGAATGGAGTGTTGGATATTCTCTCTCCTCAAGTGTGTGTGTTTTAGGTTCAAAAACCAAGTTTAGTATTTATACTAAGGCTCAAAAGTCAGCCGTCATTTAGACCGACCTAGGGGTCGCGAGGTGCGGTACAGGTCGCACCGTGCGATGAGCTACTGCCTTCGCAACGAGCTGAAGAGCTGGACCAAAACCAATCAGGTCGCACCGTGCGAGAAATCTCGCGAGGTGCGAGCATCAGGTCGCGAGGTGCGACCATTGTCGCGAGGTGCGAGCTCCAGCGCCGGGTGAGCATGCTGGGCGCTTGGACGAGCGCTGGGCTGAACTGCTGGGCGCTGCGCGTGCGTTGGCTTGCTGCGATGGGCGAGCATGGCTGGGTTGGCGGGTTTGGCTCGAGCGCTGGGCGCGCGCATGGCGTGCGATGCTTCGAGCGCTGGGCTGGGCAGCTTGGGCGAGGCTGGCGGTGAGCCGGGCGTGTGATGCTTGGTTAGCGGGTGTGCGTGTGATGCTAGGGTCTTCGCCGAGCTGCTTGGTTGGTGATGACGAGCTTGCGGTGATGCGATGCTTAGGCGCACGGTGGAGTTCCAAGAGCTCGGAACTTTACAACTTTAACAACAATTAATATACAAAATTCCGAACTTCCGCTAAGGTCTATTTATATGCAAACATTAACCATTATGAATAAATCCCCTAGCAAAGTGCACCTAAAGTAACGTATATACACCGTATAACATGAGCGTATCAAATACCCCCACACTTGAACTTTACTCGACCTCGAGTAAACTCAAAATGAGGATCACCAAATAAATCATCACCCAAACTAACGACACCAACCTACACTCCCCATCAACTACATCATCATCATCACATCTTAACAATCATCCGCTCAAAAACCTAAACGTAAGGGACGATGATTCCCCCACACTTAGATTCGAGCTCACCTGAAAAATAAAAAGACGCGACAACAATAATCACCAATCGACAACCAAAATGTGAGCTCAAATCCTGAAGGATCTCAAAGGAATTGAACTCACTCCAACGCCACAATCAAAATGACAACTCGCCTAAAGCCTTAGAAGATAAACTACTACTACTATTACAACCAACCTATATAAGCAAGCCATGGAACAAAGACAAAAAGGGATAAATTCCATGCTTACTCCCAAAAACAAACAATCAAAAGAAAGTGAAAGTCAAAACAAATCTCCGGCAAATGAGTCTTCAAAATACATAATTCTCTCTTAATCTCTCATTTTGCCTAGGAGCCCTTTCGGGTTTTCATCCTAGCTTCTCACAAATTTTTTTTTTTTTTCATCTCACCATCTTACCCGCTCACTATAAGCCACTTTTTTGCATAAGTTGCCCTTTCGGGTTTTCAACCTATCTGGGCCCCCATTTTTGCCCGAGTCGCCCGCCCTTGCGGGTTTTCAACTCAGCGGGATTCTTTTCATCATCATTTTTTTTTTTTTTTTTTTTTTTTAAAAAAAAAAAAAAAATTTAAAGTAATAAATACAACATAGATACATGAGACTGAGAATTCCCTCCCCCCTACTTAAACTACACATTCCTCAATGTGTCGACAATTAAAAGAAAAAGTAAACTGAAAATGGGGGGGGGAAAATGTGAAAATCGGGTAAATCGAAGATCGAAATCTCAAAACTCATGAAAAGCAATCCGTCAAACTCAAATTTCTTAACAACACCAACTCAAATCTCTCTACTCAACTCACAACCCTCTCCCTCGAATCACTCAAACAAATGACAAATTCAAATTTTGTTTAGATTTTTGAGATTTGCTCCTAGCTTAAGAGATCGAAAAGATACATTAACAATCTCAACCCTCTAGTTGTACCAACTCCTAGCTATTGAAGTCCTCCCAACGGATTTCCTTTTGTGGATTTTTGTTACAAGTGAATTAAGATTGGTTGTGGATCTTTTTAGTGGTTGGGCGGTGGGTGAAAGAAAATTTGTTGTGGTGGTGGAAATTTGATGAAAAATAAAAGAAAAAGAAAGAAAATAAAGGGGTCTCGGGGTCTCGGGGTCTCGGGTTGCCTCCCGAGAAGCGCTGTTGTTTAAAGTCGTTAGCTCGACTTAGTACCTTGAGCTCAAAAATTGGGCTTGTGCTCCATATGTGACAATGGAGGCTCCATGTCAACCTCCAATTCGAGTACCTGCAAAACAAACGGAGAAGAACTCTTGCAATGCATCGTTAGTGGTACAGTGTCAAAACAAGATGGTAAATCAGGAGGCTTTTTCCGCTCTTTCAACTCCGGCACCATAACCTGCATGTTAGTAGGAGATGCACAATCCTCAACAATGTCAAGAACATCATGCAAAACAGAGTCAACAATGTTAATAGAGCAAAGAGGGTTATCATCCTTAATCAAAGGCTTAGAATCATTGATTTTAAACGCCTCTACCTTTCCCTCAAATTCCATGGTCAAAGAACCAGCGCAAACATCAATTTTAGTGCAAGATGTTTTCAAGAAAGGTCGCCCCAAAAGGATGGGGGCGGCATGCTTATCAGGCTCCATCTCCAAAACATAAAAATCAGCAGGAAATTGCAATTTCCCAACCTTAACTAACACATCCTCTAATTTACCCCTAGGATAAACATTGGATCTATCAGCTAATTGAATCACCACACCAGTTTCATGCAAATTGCCAAGTTTCAAAGACTTATACAATGTATATGGAATCACATTAATTGACGCACCTAAGTCTAACATGGCTTTAGGAAACATGGTGTCACCTATGGTACATGGGATGGTAAACATGCCTGGGTCCTTGCACTTTTGAGGCAATTTCTTTTGAAAGATAGCAGAGACATGCTCGCTAGCCTTCACTTTTTGCACTCCCTTTTGTTTTTGCTTTCTTTTCGAAGTACATAATTCTTTAAGGAACTTAGCAAACCTAGGTACTTGATTTAAAGCATCAAAAAGGGGAATGTTTACCTCACATTTACGAAAGATTTCGTAAATGTCATTGGTGCGCTCTGTTTTGCGGGTTTCTCTCAATGCCTCGGGAAATGGTGGCTCTGGTTCATAAGGTGGAGGAGGTGATTTTTGGACTTGCTCCTCTTGTTGAGGTGGCAATGATGTATAATCTGTTGTCGATTCATGCTCGATTACCTCTTCCACTATCTCTTTGTCTCGAACCACCAACCTCTCTTTGCTTGCAATTTCCGCTCCACTCCTCAATGTGATAGCACTCACGTTCATCTTAGGGTTGAGTTCTATTTGGGATGGAAACCTCACCGAATCCCTAGCCTCTAACTTGGTTACAGCTCCTGCAATTTGGCTTACTTGGCTCTCCAAGTTCTTGATGCTCGAACGGGTCTCCTCCTGAAACTGAACCATATTTCCCTGCATGTTAGTGACATTTTTAGTTAAAGCATTCATCATATCCTCAGTAGACATGCCGGTACTCGGTCCCTGTGGTTGGCCTTGCGGCCGAAAATATGGAGCTCCTTGCTCCGGTGCTCTCGAATAAGGAGGTGGTGGGCGGTTATACTGCTGTGGCGGCTGCTGGTTCCCTGATGAGTTCCCGTACCTCAAATTAGGATGATCTCGCCATCCCGAATTGTAGGTACCAGAATATGGATCATATCTTTTCTGGAAACCTTGGCCCTGAAAATCGGCCGCCTTAACCTCTTCACTCGGTTCTTGTAGATGAGGGCAAAAGTCAGTTGGATGATGTGAAGAGCAAATGCCACAAGCCTTCACTTGGTGAGTTTTCTCTTTCACTATGAAGTCTCGCATCACGGATGTGAGAGCTTGCACCTGATCTTCCAACTTAGAAGAACTAGAACCCTCGGAGACCACACGTCGAGTTCCAGACCTTCTACTAAAGCGCCTCGAGCTTTCAAAGAAGCTCATTTAACAGTTCCTTAGCAGCGAGTGCAGTTTTATTCACAATGGATCCACCACTTGCTGCATTGACCATCCTAGCATCCTCATCACATAAGCCATTATAGAAGTATAGCACCAAATCTTCCTCTGAATAACCGTGGTATGGACAGCTTGCACATAATTTCTTAAACCTCTCCCAATATTCATAAAAAGACTCATCACCTCGTTGCTCAATGTTACTTATCTCCTTCTTCAATGTAGATGATTTAGAAGTGGGAAAGTATTTCTCGAGAAAGCTCTTTTCAATTGTGCCCAAGTGGTGATGCTTTGTCGGACGGAAGGTAGTACATCCAAGTCCTTTCTTTGCGTCTTTTAGCGAAAAGGGGAAAGCTTTAAGCTTGATTCTATCTTCTGAAACTCCACTTGGTTTCATGCTGCTGCATACCACATGAAACTCTGACAAATGTTTATTTGGATCTTCACCATTTAGCCCATGGAATGAGGGAAGCAAATGTATCAACCCCGACTTTAGCTCAAATGTGTCCCCCACTTCCGGTTCCGGAAATGTGATACACAAAGGTTGTTGGTCAAGGTTAGGAGCAGTGAGCTCCTTTAAAGTGCGGTGCTCAACTCTAGGAGGCATCTCTTCTTCAAATTGAAGCGAAAAAGGGAGCTCACTAAAGTCTTCACGCAATTCTCTTCTCAACCTTAAAAGGGTTAGTTCTAGATCTTGATCGTACTGCAAAGGTTCTTGGTTAGTAGCACGAGTATTAACCATAAACAAAAGCCATTAGCAATACAATCCAAAAGCATACACTAAATATAAACAAGTAACACCGTGTCCCCGGCAACGGCGCCAAAATTTGGCGGGCCGCGTTTGTCGTGAACGCCGCCCGTCCAAAGATAAAATTTCTCCTACTCTCTTTTACACTAAACAAGTATAATGGAAGTAGGGTTCGTATCCACAGGGAAACGGGGACGAGCTCTATACTTAGCGTGCGTTAGTACCTAGAAGACTCTAACGGTCGAGAAACCTAATAATAATAACAAAGGGGGGTTTCAAGTAGATTATAACTAAACTACAACTAACTAGCATATAAACAAGATGAGAAATCAATATAGGAAGATCTTGAATCCGATTAACATCCACTTCAATTCATTATCGATCCTTGAACCTCAACTCTAATTAATTCCATGATTATCTATTGCCGAGAATTAATCTCGCGTTCTCCTTATTCCTAGTTGAATAGCACGATCAGCGTGACTATAAAACCCTAACTAAAGGATAACCTAGTCCGATCGGCGTCTAAGTTCAATCCAATAGCAGCAATAAACACAGAGAACCAACAGACTGCTAACGTCATACAAGCGATAAACATTCAACAGTTGATTTAATTTCCCCAAGAAATAACCAAGACAATCTGCATCTAAGTTACTTCATAGTTTGCTACCAATTGATAAAAGAATAAAACAATCCGATTCTATTCTTAAATCTAGCATTAGATTAATTACACAATCAAACTAGTAACGTTCCTAGCATAATCATGCACTAATCATAAATCACAAGCATAGAAATTAAACCATAATCAAAGGAACTAAATAGAGAGGAAAGATCTCACAATAATGCTTGAAGCTTCATATTAATCTCGTTCAAGAACGGTTCAAGCTACAATCGGCATAGCAATCGCCAATTCCATAATTGAAATCTACGAAAACTAAACTAGAAGATAAAAACTAAAAAGAGAAGATAAGAAGAGAAGAATGGAGTGTTGGATATTCTCTCTCCTCAAGTGTGTGTGTTTTAGGTTCAAAAACCAAGTTTAGTATTTATACTAAGGCTCAAAAGTCGGCCGTCATTTAGACCGACCTAGGGGTCGCGAGGTGCGGTACAGGTCGCACCGTGCGATGAGCTACGCCTTCGCAACGAGCTGAAGAGCTGGACCAAAACCAATCAGGTCGCACCGTGCGAGAAATCTCGCGAGGTGCGAGCATCGAGTCGCGAGGTGCGACCATTGTCGCGAGGTGCGAGCTCCAGGCGCCGGGTGAGCATCTTTGGGCGCGCTGACGAGCGCCCGGGCTGAACTCTTGGGCGGCTAGCGCGTGCGTTGGCTTGCTTGCGATGGGCGAGCATGGCTGGGTTGGCGGGTTTGGCTCGGCGGCCGGGCGCGCGCATGGCGTGCGATGCTTCGAGCCGGCTGGGCCGGGCAGCTAGGCGAGGCTGCTGTGAGTGGCGGGCGTGTGATGCTTGGTTAGCGGGTGTGCGTGTGATGCTAGGTGCTGCTGAGCTGCTGCTTGGTTGGTGATGACGAGCTTGCGGTGATGCGATGCTTAGGCGCACGGTGGAGTTCCAAGAGCTCGGAACTTTACAACTTTAACAACAATTAATATACAAAATTCCGAACTTCCGCTAAGGTCTATTTATATGCAAACATTAACCATTATGAATAAATCCCCTAGCAAAGTGCACCTAAAGTAACGTATATACACCGTATAACATGAGCGTATCATCAGGCAACAAGAAGAATTTGTTGCCAACACCTCTACAACAACTACAAGAATGCTGGCAATAGTGGAACATCATTCCAAAAACTTTTCTAGACTGTAGCTAATGCCTACAACCACTTTGTGTACACTAAATATATGGAGAAGATTTATAAGTATAATCCCAATGCTGTTAAGTATCTAGACAGATGTACAGAGCAATGGTCAAGAGCGTTCTTTGACACTGATGTTTGTTGTAATCACAACACCACAAATTTTGTGGAAAGCTTCAATGCATGCACTAAGCCCTACAGGGACTTACCTGTACTGACATTACTTGAAGGTATGGTTCCAATTTTGTTTTGTTCTTAACTTGTTGCCTTTAATGTTGTGAGTGCAGTGCTAACTTGGTTCATATTCATGTTTTCTTGTAGAAATCAGAACTTGGTGCATGAAAAGGACTGGAGCAAGATTTCAATAAAGAACTTGATATGGATCCAACTGAGCTGACAGATTATGCAAAGAGAATTTCGAAAACAAGGAGTGACAAGTCCAAATTTTGCTATGCAACGGCTTATGGAGGTGGGGAGTATGAGGTAAAAGATGGTAATGTTAACTTTCCAATTAAGTTAACTACTTCCAAATGTGGGTGTGGGAGATGGCAAGGTTCAGGTATCCCTTGCAAACATGCTTTGAGGGTGATATTCAACAAAAGCCTTGAGCCAGCATACAAGCTGACCTATGGGAATCATAGTCACCCTATGCCTGGCCCTAGTCAGTGGCCTGAATTCAATCTCCCAAATATTGCTCCCCCTGATATCAAAACAGCAGCTGACAAACCTCCCAAGTAAAGAAAGAGAGGACCTAATGAAGCTAAAAAAAAAAGCAAAGAGGCACAGCCCAGTAATGTTCAACAAATGCAAGGAGATTGGCTACAATTCCAGAACTTGTGGAGTTCATAAAGGAAAGGGGAAAGGAAACAAGAGAAAGCCAAACATAGGAGTATTTTGGAATGTTTATGTAAAAATTGAGGATAGTTTAGTCCAAACAAATTGATGAAAACTAAAATAATAGGCACAACATTTTGGGACACCAAAAAGGAATGTAAGCATTATATTATAGGAAGACGGAGGGAGATTAGTAGATAAGTCATTGATATTTTTTTTTGAAGGAAAAATAAGCGCCATTATATTGATATTTGAAATTAATGTTGTAGCCTTTTTGGCATAAAAGTTATAATGACTATGGCCATGTTTGTTAAATGGCTTTTGGCTTTTCAATTTGGTCAAACAGCCAAAAAAAGTGTTTGGTTATTGGCTTTTTGGTTGGTTGAAAAGTTGGCTTTTAAGCCAAAATTAAAAAGCTGCCTAGAGCAGCTTTCTGGATTGAACTTTTGACTTGTTGACCCACAAACTCTCTAATAAACATCCAACAGCCACAACTAATTTTACCAAACACTTTTACAGACAGCTGACTTAAACAACCAACTTAAAAAGCCATTACATACATCCAATGCTTACAGCCAGTCAAACAAAAGCCAACTAAACTAGCCAAAAGCCAACTAAACCAGCCAAAAGCCAATAACCAATAACCGATTGCCAAACAACCTTTATATATGTGTTTATGGTAGTGACATGAAGTGAAAACCATCAACTGAGTTGTAATTAAAGAAAATCATAGCACAAACAAAGTGTCCTGTCATATGGATTATGGATATTATATATGCGAGTGCGACATATACATAAAGGAAAACTACTCTTAATCCTTAGCAAGGAATATGAATCTATAAATGCTTTGATTCCTTGATTGACCCAATTAGTCGAGAAACATGGCACAAGATAAGAGGAAGTGGCACAATGCCAGCATGTTTCTCATAAAAAGAAGTCACGAGGGAGATCCTTGAGGGACCAGGAATATCTGTGTGACTGTCACCGTCCCTCGCTTATCTGGCATGCCATGGCATTATTATCGAAACTCTTTAATTTCTCTCGCCATTTGCCCATTTCTTGTGCGGAAAATTACAGTTGATAGGCTGATGCCTGATAGGTCAATCTTTATTTTCTTCTTGTGCATAGAATATACGAGTACGAAAAGACACAATGTATAACAAAATCTTGCGTGACAAACAGTTGTAGGGAAAAAAAAAAAAGGAATGGCTTGTATAATAAGAATATGGCTGTGAAGAGATTTGTGCCAAGACCTGGCAAAACTCACCCGATTCGAATGATCTGGCTTGAAATTCAAAAATATTCGGAAATGGCAACTCTAAGGTGACCTGAGATTCAAAATAACCCGAGTTGACCTGCACTTGTCTCGATTTAGACATACTCGAACTTGATCCGACCCTAAATAACGCGACCCAAATCAAGCCAAACTATATCGTCAACTATTGATTTCTCACTATAAAAAGAACCAAATTATTATTATTTTTTATTATTTTAATATTCAGTTATTCACTTTCTTATTGTCTGCTATCGGTTATTTGTGTGCCTTGATTTAAATATTTTATTTTTGTTATTATCTTAATTTTTAATTATATATCTAATAAAAATATTGACTTGACCTGAAAGAGACACGAACCTGACCTGATTACATAGACTCGAAATAGATGCGACTCGCATCAAAACCGATTAGACATGACCCACACTCGACCCGGACGACCCTTTTGCCACATATCTTGCCCCCATAAAACTACGTAAACTCGAAAACATCTCACTTATTTTTGCTGAACTTTTCTTTTACTTTTGTTATACTTTACTTATTCTTACCGAGCATTATTTTTGCTGAACTTTTCATTAATGTTGAACTTACATTTGCTTGAATTATTTTAGCTGAACTTAACTTATCTTTGTACTTATCATTGTTAAACTTAACTTACTATATTATTGAATTGAACTTATTTTTGCTGAAATTATTTTATTGTTGTTGAACTTAACTTATTTATTTGATGAACTTACATCTGCTGAACATAATTTATGTTTGCTTATGAATTTATTTTTGGTTGAACTTAACTTATTTATGCTGAATTCAACTAATTAATTTTTTCTGAACCTTATTTTTAAGTAGAGAAGAACAAATCTTTATTCATAGTCTATGTTTTTTTTCTCGTATTATCCGAATATACAAGAAAGAAGTTTTTTTGAAGAACATGGTATAACATGTAGATTGAGTACTAAATAATTTATGAATGTACAAAGACAACTTCTAGATGTGCAAAGACAAATTTTGCATATACAAGAAAGTTTTGGATATAATTAAATAGCTTTTAGATGTACAAAATAGCTCACTATTTCATTAATATGCGATAAATTTGATTGAATGTACAACAATAGCTTTGACATGTACTCTAAAAAATCATAGTCGATGCTTAGTCATTGAGTAGGTATAAATACGAGTACAAGATATTTCTGTATCCAGTATCATTTAAAAAAAAATAATTTAATGGTTCAATGTCCCCGCCAATGAATTTGTATTTTGAGTCATGGATAACTGTACTAACAAGATCTCTGTTAGGAATTTGGTTTGAAGGTGATGTTGATGTGCCAACTGCGAAGATGGAGGAGGCTGATGATAACCTCTAATCTCAAATACGATGGCCTTCTAGCTGGGCCATTCTTTCGGCCGAAAAGCATCAGCTTCTGAATTAGGCTTAGTCTGCTTGCTTTGGGTGATAATGGATTAATTAGTGGTCTAGAAAATTGGGCCGGAGGTCAACCATATGAAAGAACTATGTGTTTGAGCTCAAATTAACAACAAGCATGCTGTGGGTTGAGTTAGGATCTCAACATGCTAATATATATATTTTTTATAATTATCTAAACATGCTAATATATAGGGAGGCAATTTTCGTTGCTTGGTGCTTCGGGTGAAACTTTTATGTAGGAATTTTGTGGGTATTTGGTAGAACATATCTTGCCGGAGGCAGCTCAGGATGTCCCTGAAGCTTGCAAATACCGTTGGACTATTCCGAGGAATTTTCGTGGTTGCTCCTCCAAGGCTTAAGTACGTATATATCCAAGAATTAAGTCTAGTGAGGGAGAGAGAGAGAGTCCAGATCAGTAGCTATTCATTTATTACCTTCATAAATGGAGTTCAAGTCCTTATTTAAGCAATCAGATTGAGGACGTCATGCTGACGTCGCAAATAGAGCGCAAAATTTCATGTGAATGGGCCGACATTTGGAGATGCTTGGACCTTGTTTTACCCCGAATGTAGTTTAGTAATCTCACCTTAACCCGAGAGTCCAGCTACTATTGGGCCCAAACGCTTGGGTTTTCCAAATTGAGAAGAAAGTGCATTCCACATGTATCCTTTTTATTTAATTATTTTTATAAAATTCAAAGTATACCTTATAAATTAGAAATGGTTTGTACTTGTAAATTAGGATAGTTTAGTATTTCATGATATAATTCGATGTTCAACATTTAAAACAAGATAAACAACTCATACATATTAACCCATTAAATGTTCAACATTTAAAACAAGATAAACAACTCATACATATTAACCCATTAAGGTGCTATGTACGCGTTCTATTAGAATTCAGATTAATATAGATAGATGTCATGTTACATAATGAAGAAAGTTTCTTCTTATTGATTATCCGGCATAGCGTTTCTTAGAGCAAAGTAAAGCGTAGGCTCTTTTATTTAGAACATTTTGTTTCTTGATGTCCAAATCTGTTTACATAGATGCTGCATTTGGTGTGTGGAGAGTTTCATCGTCCACGCGTAATCTTGTATCATAGAGGGGCGCCCATCTTCCATTCACTGGCTGCAATGGTCTTGCATTTTCCCTTGAACCCTACAAAAGTTGAAAATAATGCAATTTTATACAATTATATCTCTTGATTGAAAATGGAGGATTGAGGTCCTTATAATTGCAATTGAAAATGGATGATCCACAAAGGGTTGGAACTTACATCATCAACTGCGTCCCTCAGCAATTGCACTTGTTCAATTGAAACAGTTCCAAGCTGTGTTATAAGTAGAAAATGGATGTAGAACAGAGTTAGCATGTTTATTTAAGTTATGTTCTAATCCACATTTTTTCGCAATTACTTTTATTTTTTAGGTGTTTTGCATTATTTAGTTCCCAACTTATCATTTTCATACTTATCAAAGAATGTTCAAGTTTTACATTTTAGTCTAATATAGTATATATGTAGAGTGGAATCATTTCAAATTCAATTTTTTATAGGAAATCTTTTTGCCTCAGAACTAGCACAATCCTTTTAAAGTGAGAGGGATAAGGGGATCCCGACTCACAAGAAAAATCTAGTCATTCAGACTAGAATCTCGGCATTTTACCAAAAAGTGAAAATCTTATATTTAGGAGGTGAGAGCTTTTACCACTTGAACTCCCAAATGTTCCTTATCAAATTTATTTATTGTTTGTATTTCGAAACTGTCACATATTTTTCTAACTTTTTATAATGTGTAATCAAAGATACTAATTAAAGATCAAAACTTTGAAAACATTACTAAGTAGTACTTTTATAACTATTGTTCATAAATTACCGACCTATACATATATATTGGGAGATTGGGTTGTTGAAATTACCATATTTTCGACGGTCCATATGACACCTTCATCACAAGGAGGGGTGGTGAGTGACCCAATATATCTGTAATATTGGGATCCTTCCATCCGGACTTGTGATGGACTAATTACCCCAGCCTCTGCTGATGCATTCTTTGGAATTGATCTTATTTTATCTTCTATCTGCAAATTCATTTCATTCATCAAATTCCATCAACAGAGCAATTAGTTGGTTATTTTGGAACTACTAATCAAACTAGGAATATATATCATGTGATCCATGAATTCATTACCGAAGAAAGGAAAGGATCAGGATTGCCATATTGGTAAAGAAAACCAATCACTGCCACCTTGTTGTCTAGGCTTTGATGTACCAAGTGCGCTTCCAACGGATACCTAAGTTGTTACGATAAACCCCAGATCCCACAAAAATATATTAGGGATTCATGATTGTAGTGTAGGGAGCCATATGGATAAAGTTGTAATCTAGAAAATGCAAGGAGTAATAAAATTTCAGAACTAAAAATTATGCTCATAAACTGATAAGTCATGCTCATAAGTCATAGCTAGATCGGTGAAAACCTTTTAGCTTATGTCTGAATTTACAGGTTAAAGTTTTATCTAGCTACTTCCTGTTTTTCTAATCAAATTTTCATTCTTCTTTGACTCTCATTCCATTTAGCAGATTAGCAAGCTAAAGTAAATTTAAGAATGTCATGTAGCTCGTTTTTACATACTAGATAAATCAACTTGAAATTGAGATTATTATGGGAATGATATCTCCGAATGTGGGATTATTTTTACGTAGAACCTAACATGGGATCAATGTGAGAACAGACTCCAAGCATTGGATGGATGATGTCAATTATATATTTTTAACAAAAATATGCAAAGTTCATAATATAGGATGCAAACTATGACATTTTGCATGTATCGTTAAAATTAGTACTTCTAATTAATAGTGGATACCTAAGGATATATATGTAATATGATGTATATCTTATTCTAGTATAAATATAATGCCAAAGCATATATGTAAAATGATGTATATCTTATTCTAGTATAAATATAATGCCAAAGCATATATGTAAAATGATGTATATCCTATTCTTGTATAATATGATGCCAGAGCCATCTTTAAGGGTGAGCCGTCAAATTATTTACACATCAACAAATATAAAAATCAAAATATTGCAACTATTAGAATATAGAAAATAGAGGAAGTATATAGTGCACATACCTCCTGCCATTTATTGCGTGCTCTGAGGGAGAGTGCCAGTGGCATTGGCGAAGGATATAATCAACGCCATTGATTTGAATCCTGCTGCTTCCTTCTGTCCATTCAAGCTGCGAGTAAATAACCAAAATGGTGGGCCATTAAACAAATAAAAACAAACTGAAGGTATAAGAACACTATGTTATTATCTTTTCTAATCAATATGTAATTTATTTTGGCTAAATTATAATCTATTATTTCTCACGGAGCCAATCTTCCAAAATAATTATCATGTAATATCTTAAAAATGAATTAGATTTTCACTAATATGTATTACACTTTCATTGTTGTCATATAAAAAGTATTCTCATGTGAGCTTTATTCATATATATATATATATATATATATATATATATATATATATATATATATATATATATAGATATATATATATATAGATATATATAGACTTAACTCGATTTGAAAATTAATTTCCCATAATATCCCATAATATATACTCCTTTATATTATTTTTAGGTAGGTATTCTAATAATAGTTCTCTAAGGTTTATGGTCAACTGGTCGCCAAGTTTTGCACGAACATCCTACTTTCCATCAACCCAGCGGAAGTATGTAATGATAATAATAATAAAAATATTATTGATCATAAAAATTAAGAATCTTTATTTATTTAAATTATTAAGACCAAAATTATACAATAAATGCTACATGTTTAACATTACTCATCGACTCATGTTTAATTAATTTGTATAAACATTTTTATTTTATAAAAAACCTGCTAACCCGGTCCAACCCACCAAACTCATGGTCCGCCAAACCCGTTCCATGAACCGCAAAAGCCCAGACCAGTCCGTCGTGGGCCGAGCAAACTGACCCACCAAACCAGCCCAACCCACAAAATTCGTAGTCCAGTCCTGGATCATGGCAAGTCGGCCCAACCCGTCCAAACCGCCCATTGGCCACCTCTACTTTGAACCGAGGGGATGAGGAAGGTGATGGAGAAGGGGTTATAGACTTAACTATGATGCAAGGGTTGTTTCATACTTTAAAAAGCCAAGGAATCTCAAGAATTTTCCCCTCAAAAAAAAAAAAATCTCAAGAATTTCATATTAGAATATATTTCGGTCTTTTTTTAAAAAAATTGAATATCTGTACAAATAAATTTTCTTAATGGCAGCAATATTACCTTTTTGTGTTGTGGTATCTCTTTATCTCTCTAATCATTTTTTTTAACATCACTCTATATTTTTTTTTATATTTCTCCTTATCATATAGGCTCTGTTAAGCATTTGTCTCGCCTCATCTATACAAATATATTAAAAGGTGTCCATATCAAAGTAACGGTGCCACATGACATCTCCAATGTATGTGTCATGTGACACTCTTCTTAAACTCCTAATACACATGTTTATGATCTCAGTTAATATATTAACAATATGTAGCTACTAGAAATCGAATACATGACATTTGAAATGAAATGTGAGAGTTTAACCACCAATCTACTACAATTTCAACGTTTAATATTTCAAACTATAACATAACAAAGTCTTATAATTATATGTAACTATAAAGACGTAGACAAGCATTTTGATTTCTAACATTTTTATTAAGGTAATCACTTTTTCTTACCCCAATTCTATTGAAATTCTTATTTTTATCCCCAATTCTTTAGAAGCTTTCTTTGTTAAGAAAACAACTTATTATGCCATAACGTTCATTTTCCAATTTCGCGCTTGGTAGACAATTACGAAAAGCTAACAAAATCAATTATGGAATTTATGAATAGTAATAAATTTGATAATTGTAACTAACCTGGGGCATCGCCAAGCCAAAATACTACTCCCTCCGTCCCAGAAAGATCTGAACAGTTGTTGGGACACGTAGTTTAAGGTGATAAGTTGTTGTGTGGTTATCAAATGTTATTTTATTTAAAAAGTAGATGTGATAGGAGTTGGTGAGATATTTTTTATTAGAGGAGAGAGAAAGTTGGGTAACTTTTTATTGATAAATGGTAGAGTGTGGGCCAAAGATGTGTAAAAGAAATAATATATTAATGGTGGGACCATGCCAAGAATGGAAGTGTTCAAACTAATTTGGGACAAACATAAAAGGAAAGTGTTCAGACTACTCTGAGACGGAGGTAGTAGTTTGCAATTAAAAGAGAACAGATGAAACATAGACTTTTAGCAATGAAGCACTTAGTTCAAATCATGAAAATTATTAACAACTACTAACAATATAACAAACAAGCAACAAAAAAACACAAACACACATGTCAAGTTTTTGTTAATAAAATTTTCATCTAAATTATTTGTTAAATACTCTCTTTATCAAGGGATGTAAGATCTTCTATACATAAATCCATCTTCTTTCTTTGTTGATAAACCAAATTTGTTACGATCTTAAATAAGTTATGAAGAGTTTTGAAATTTTTATTGCAAATTTAACCTACAATATAACAAAAATGGCATATTCTTATATGTAACATATTCCGAGAAATTCTGATAAATTTTTAATCAATCACTAGTATAGTAATTATAGTATATATCTCCTAAAATCGTTGTAACTTTAATGCTCTACAATAAAATGACCACCATCAACCATGTAAAGATATATATTCTTTTTTTCCCGAATGTAAGAGGATTATATTTTCCTGTGGTAGTACAGTTATGTGAAGTATTATCCTCTCTAGAAATGGTTGGTGGAGATTAGCTAACCTTTATATCGTGGCCTCTATTTTTTATAGTTGTTTGGCCAGGCTGATAAAACCTTGTAATTCTCACAGAGTTAGGGACTCTTTCCGCAAACGGAGCAAATAGATTGATGGGAGACTGCTTTCGTCCGGTGTTACATGTCGCCCATTCTGGTTTGATATTTCCCCAGTTCTCTGGCCCCCTTTCATCCCCTTGAATATAGTTAAATTCTGATTCATCCTCTGTCCCATTTTCACTAACACTTTAGTAAAAGAACATATAATAAAGTATAATTATTCAACTATTTCATAAATTATAAGTGTGTGACTTACCAACTTCTTGAGCTACAATTGACGTTCCAAGTGACAAGAGAAGAAGAAAAGAGAATACCAGCTTAGAGGACTTGAGGATTTGTGATATCTTCATATCTATATTGTAGGATTTCTTGAGCTTGAAATGATATAAATTAAGTCTCTTTTTATAGGCAAGTTTTGCACACTTATCTCATCAGCTTCAAGTAAGTATTTGGCACTCTATAGATAATAGATGAAAGTGACACTGAATTTATCATTGTCGTAAGCAAATAGTTAGAGGTGGTAATTGGGCCGGTTAAATTGGGTTAAAGCTGATCATTTTGGGCCACCATATTTGTGGTCAAATCTCTCCTTTCAGTTCGACTTCTAGTCGGGTTTGATTTGGGTCAATGATTTTTAAAACTGGTCAAATTTAAGTTTGATTAAGTATCAGATTCAGTCAAATTTTTTAAAAACTTTAGTTTTTAATTTTGAACTTAAGTCGGGTTTTTTTTACCGCTATATCACTATACGTATAAATGTGTGCACGCAAAGAATAATCTTTGGGACTACTTTAGGTCGGATTACTTTTGAGTTTTAATATCCGGAGTCAAATATGGATAAGATTGAATCATTTCGGGTTTGGGGTCAACTTCAAGCCTTTTTCTTCATATTAAAAAATCGGGATCGCAGGTCTGGTTAGTTTTGCTAGTTTGCAAATGGTGCAAAAAGTGGATTTTCAATACATTTAGGAAAAGTAAGGGGGTTTAACTTTTGTTTGAAGTTCTTAAACCACCCCTTTGAATTTCCACTACAAAGTGTTACTTTTTTTCTAAATTACAAAAAACTTCATTATTTTATGAAACTACTTACATATTACAATATTCAATTCACAAAAGCCTCCCTATGTGTCTCATATAGAATCGTAAATTTTAGACCCAATGTCCGACTCAATACGATTCAGAAAACTTGGGTTTTGAACAAAAGATTGGTACTCGCAATCCAAATTATTCCGAAGAAAAACCCGAAAATTTTAGGGCTGAACATAGGTCGGGAACCTAAATCGATGTCCATATCAAATCAAAAAGCTAATACTCCATAACGCTAATTATCGATAATTATTTATCTAATTGATAAGTTCTAGTTAAAGAAATTTACGGACACCCGCATTCATTTACCTCCAATACTTAAATTTAGTTAAACACCATCCAATATTAATTACTAGCCTTATCACATACTCATAACTTAAGTTCCAACAAAACTCTAGAATATGTTCAAGATTTAAAAGTAATTGCTAAGAAATTTGGATGCTAGCTAGGGTCTAGAAAATAAAATTTTTCAAGAGGAAAGGAAGAAAAGGAGTGCCAATTATCCACAAATTTCAAAGGGTTACCCATATTATATATCCAATATTTCCTATTGAGTATCTGAACCGATAAAATAAATGATTCCAATACCTTATATCCTAGTAAAAAAAAAATGAATGGACCCGATGCATAATAACTTATTGTGCACCAAGTATCGTATGATATAATCATTTTTTTATATAGTTAGTTCTTGTGATATAATCATATTTTTTATAGTCAGCTTTTGTATGATATAACCAATTTTATTGTACAATATATAGTCGGTTCTATCTGTTGTAGTCTATTTTTATGTGATATAGTCAATATAGATTCACAATAAATTATTGTAAACTCGGTTCACCTAAATTTTGCCGTTCAAATGGAAGATTGGGTCATATCTTTTGATTTCAAATATTTGGATAGTTTTACTCACATTAGGAAGTAGTACTTCTTAGGCTATGTTTAGTTCACCTTAAATTTACTGAACTGAACTTATCTAATCTGATTTGATCTGATTCGAACTTATTTTTTCTGATCTGAACTGATATGATATGAACTTATCTTTTACAAAACATATTACTACTAATATTATTATTACTTTGTATTTCATTACTAGTATTACTATTACTATCATTTTATTACTATGCACAACTTTCAATAATAATAATAATAATAATAATAATAATAATAATAATAATAATAATAATTTAACAATAATAATATAAATAATATTATTATAATAATAATAACAATAATAATATAATTAAAATAATATAGATAACATAATAATAATAATAATAATAATAATAATAATAATAATAATAATAATAATAATAATAATAATAATAATAATAATAATAATAATAATAATAATAGCATAATTATTATTTTTTGAAAAAGAACACATTAGTATATGAACATACAATTAAATATAAAAGACCAAGGACTCTTGGGTCCAATGGTATGGCTTCCTATCTCCCACATTATTATTAAAGTCGTATCACCTAATCAAAAGTAATCCTAAAGTCTCTAACAAATAGTAGTCAGGGAAGTAGGGTCGAATCCACAGGGAAACAGTGTTCTTTTCCTAATCGTCGATCAAATCTAGATTATAGGTAACTAATGTTTGTTTGCGATTATACTAAACTAGTCAATAACTATATCGAGAATATCAATAATAAAGAGTCTAGGGCATAGTGATAGGTTCACCAATGAACAATAATCCAAGATGAAATAAACACAATAATCAATAATAAATAATGCAGTCAAACAGGTTGATTTCCTCTCTCAAGTCGAAATTAACCATAGAATGATATTAACAGGCTCTCGCAATTTATTAATACCAATTCTACTTATTGAAACTAGCCTTAATATCAAGTTTATACCTCTCGGCGCATAACCTAATATTGCAATACTATAACAATCAAATCTTGCCAAATCGGATTGAATAGAGATAATACATTCAATAGGAATCGACATACATCATCAAAAATCAATACTTTATAAACATCCCTTCATAAATATTCATGGATCCCCTTATCCCTAGAATTAAACTACTCAATCATAATTAAGGAAAACATACTCATGATGAAACAAGTAAACATGGTGAATCAATAATCAAAGATTGAATAAGAATAACAAGAGAAGAGAAGAAATACCAATGTAGAACAATCTTGCAAAATCCCAACTTCTATTGAAAATCCAATGTAAAAATGACAAAGAGTAATACCATGGTTCTTGAGTAATTTAAATGTGCTTAGGAAAACTAGAACTGAAACTATAGTGTAAAAACGTGGTCTTTCAACGCTAAAAGGAAAAGTATTTATATGAAAATAAGAGCCAGCGCGACACGCTCTTCAAAATCATTAAAAAACGACCCGCCCGACCAACCCGGGCGGTCGCCAGGTGTTATGTTTGCTTCGTCTCGCCCGGTCGGGCGTTCTTCAGCTGCATCCTTCAAAGTTACTCGCCTCGCCCGACCAACCCGGGCGGATATCGCCCGGTCGGGCCCGCAAAGGTTTTTTTTCTTGCTTCCTTTTCAATCTGAAAAAGTGGCTAAGGCAAAGTCGCCCGACCGGCTGCGGCGGGGATCGCCCGACCGGGCGGTCTTCAGGTCCTTGACGCCCAACTTCCAATCTTCAACGTGTCATAACTTTTGCATTAATTTTCGGAATTAAGCGAATGACCACTTGTTGGAAAGCTCTTGAATTGTAGAATCCAACCCAAATGAAATGCTCGAACTCTCGAAAGTGCATCATCTCTTGTAGGAGTATAAATGAGTAGGAAATGCATCAAACATGCTAATTCCTACAATAATCGTCCTAAAACTACAATCATCCTACAAGTAACACATTAGTACTAAAAATAGCTCCGAAGAGCGCAATTAAGACCAATAATCAATGAGGGATGGGGGAAAAACTCTATATAAAATAGACATATCAAACTCCCCCAAGCTAGACTTTTGCTTGTCCCTAAGCAAAACATGTCTGAAGATCAAGAGTTCAAGGAAGTAATAGTCGTTTCACCTCAACATAAAATCGTTCAAAAATATTTAGGTGACAATAGATCAAATCCAAGCACACCACAAATCACAATCTGTAAAGCTCAACAGATAAGCACCAATCAGGGATAAGAATCAAAATAGGCCACTAGACATGCACTACAAATCAATGAAAAGGATCTCACAAGTCACAAGGGGACTCTCCACTCATTTGTAGAACACTCTCCAAGCAGTTAAAGTGACTGCTTTTAACCAACCTCAAGTGCCCATCCCAACTCTCACACTCGTGTGTTTGAAGGATGATTAATAACAATCAATTGCCAAACTTCACCACGGGGCTCATGGTAATAGGGGTGGTAAATATTTGGGAATGTGATGTTCAAGGAAGTGAAGTATTACTACAACTTTGATGAAACAATCCACACAATATATTAAACTTCACCACAATTATAACCAATTTTCTTTTCCTTCATCCCTTTCTCCTTTCATATAATCCAAGCAAAAACTCCCAACTCAATGTTTTTCCAAATTTTTTCTTTTTTTTTTTTTTTTTTTTTTTTTTTTTTGAAAGCCTTACTTGTCTCATTTTCAAAAGTTTTCTACTTTAGCTACTAGCTACTAAGGATAAAGGAGAGTCAATAATTAGGACTCAAAAGTGATAATGCGGAGTCCTTCTTTTCAAGTACACGAATTTTTTTTTTTTTTTTTTTTCAATTACACCAACAACCAATTCCATCCATTAAATGTCAACCAACATACAATTCCTAAATACTTCACAACCAAAGGTAGAGAGATGTATTTTTAGAAAATGTGGAGCTCATAGCGTGGTTATCAAAGGAAATAGGCTCAGCTCAGAGTGGCTAACTAGGGGAAATAAATGCAGGGAAGGTTATTTGGTCTTATGGTGCAATTTCCTAAGAGAGTCATAATCATTTTTGTTTTTCATCATATAGTCAATGCATCAATGGAGAGAAAACACAAGTTCTAGCATCCCTCAGAGAAGTGGGCATACACACATGAAAAGAAAAACTGGAATATATGCAGTTTTAAGGCACATAAGCTCACAGTTAAATCCAAACATGCTTGTAGGACATATAGAGTGCCACAATTATCATTCTTATTATAGATCAAAGTACAAAAATATCATGCTCTGGTGATCAGTCATTTTTTCATGCCCATCAACAATCCAAAGTCAAAATACAAATATGATGATACGGGGCACAAGGAAACAACTATTCAACTTGACTCTGATCTTCTAGTAAACTCGTATTTTTGTTCTTTTCGCTTTTTTTTTTATTATTATTATTTTTTAGTAAGGAAAAACTACTGGCTATGCAACTAACACTAGTGGAATAAAGTTCAACCGCTGCGGTCAAAACCGGGCTTACCGCTACGGTTTTTGGCCGCAACGGTTGGACTAGCAGCGGTTGCCAAATTTTAGCTGCTGCGGTGCCGAACCGCATCATTTAATAATTTACCGCTGCGGTTTTGACCCAAAACCGCAACGGCTAATCTATTAACGGCTGCGGTTCTGACCCAAAACCGCAGCGGTAAATGATTAACTGCTGCGGTTTTGGGTCAAAACCGCAGCGGTTAACCACCCTAAAAACCCAAAATTTTTTTTTTTTTTTTTCTTTTTTTCATTATTAATCAATAGAAAATCAATAATATATATCAATAATCATTTTATTAAGCATATTATGCTCAATTGAAGCATAAGTATAAATTAGATACATATGAATATTTACTATAATCTAGAACCATTTTCATTAAGCTCAATGAGAAAGAGTCTTTAATCCATCCATATTTTGCTAGAACACTTGGAACTGATATGTCCGCAAGACCTAAACCCATCAGCAACCCCCCATCTAGATAAACACCGCTTTGCTTCTACCACACCTGCAGAAAGATCGAAGAGCACAAAATTACAACTTCGATTTAATCTGGACATAACACAAAGTCCCATCATTTAGAGAACAGTACTGACATACAAGCTGAAATGTCCAGTGTCCTATATATACTCATCTGAAATGTCGAGAAATAGAAAGATTTATATGCCACAATAGACCATCAGGAGCAACCCCCCACCCCCGCACCGGCCCCCACCCCCGCACTTCCCCCAACCCACTACACTCCCCCCCCCCCGCACTTGCTCCCCACCCACTGCAATGCCCCCACCCCCACCGCACCGCCCCCACCCTTGCGTTGCCCCCCCGCATTGCCACCCACCCCCACCGCACCGCCCCCCACCCCGAGATTTCATTAGCTTCCTGAGACAAGCAGCAGAGAAATGCTATATGTTGTGAGACTAGTGAATAAACAAAACATTTACTGAAACATGTCCTTGCTGGCAATCATCGTACCGGCATGGTCCAAGAAAGACATGAAACATATTTAACTTCTTTGCACAGATATTTTATGAATTAGGGAAAGTTAATTTATCAGTGAACATTACTGCAAATTGACTAAAATAGTTTATCTTCAGGAAATGCAAGGATAGCTCTATTAAAAACGGCCAGATAGGCATGACAAGAAATGGGTAAGAGGAGAAAAGGAGGGTGTATGACAAAAAGAGCAAAAACAGATGCTTTTAATGGTTACCTCAAATCCCTCAATTGTTTCTCTGTATCCTGATTGCACATATTCCTTGGTGAGAGTCTCCTCCGGATAATTTAAAGTTTGTGGATGAAAGTCAGGTAGGCCAAGACTATATGGAAACAAAGAGCAATGCAAATAAAACAAAATAAATCAGCAGAAAATAATATCAATTCATCAAAGAAGAATCTGAATGTATACAAATGCAGAGGAAGGTTAAAGATGATGAAGGAGGGAGGAAGAGCAAAAATCGTCCAAATAGAAGCAACAATTAAAAAATTAATCTCTTTTCAAGCTCTAATTTATCCCAGTTCCACATCCCAGAACCTAGATCACTCTTTCAAAGATAACATCACTGAGAGTACTAAGCCCCAACTACTTCAGTATAAAGTTCACAATCTGCTCAAGCAGCCAAGAAAAAAAATTGTCCACTCATATCCAATTACAACTAAATCAAAAGAAATTCTAGTTACAACTCACAAAACAAAGAGGATAAACTTACCGAGAATTGAGTGGCTCCTTCTCACACTTCAACCTGAATGGAGCAAGCGGTGAAGCCCGCCTGTTAGATTAAAAATATATTAAACTGTAGTCTTACAAGAACAAACTCTGTACTGCTGGCTAACTGACCATAAACTAATATATCAGATTTAATTTATACAGATGATGTGTCAAGCTGAAGCAATCAGCTTAAGTTTATTGATCCTTCAAGAAAATAGACATGTCTTTGCATAATAAACGAACAAGGCCTTAGATGAACCATAATAGAGCAGCAAAAAACGAAGATAACCAAATGCTTAAAAATTAGCATGAACTTGACGTAACAACTAATATGAGAAACAAGATATCAAGAAGGTAACAGATAGAAGAGGGGATAAAGGATCAGAACACTAAACAATAAGAAAATTAGGGGGAAAAAATTGATATCAAGCAGACAGTTCCATTTCAACCCTAACATCTAAATAGTATTGTTCCTTGATGCAAGGAAGTGGCATAGTATATAATATATATCATCAAACAACTGGCAATAAAAGGCTGACGCCACACAACTCTCAGGCTCTCACACACACAAACTGTACTTCAAGTTGAGTGGATCATTTGATAGCATTGATCTGAGTTATGTACTCTTCTTTAATACTTCTTCAGTTCATAAAATGTCCTTTCAAAGCCTTTAAAAGAAAAGGCCATTCTAAGATCATAAAGTCTGAAACCTAAGACTGCATCAGACCTAGTCACAACATTACCCAGATAACATTGCTGGTAATTAGAATGAATCCCTCTTGATGAAGCATGGATAAGCACCCCTGATTCTCCATTATCTATGGCTCCTAGTTCTAAAACTTAAAAGATAATATACTACATACATATTCGTTTCCAGACCTCAAAATCAAACAGTTCAGTAATATCTAGATAGAACTAAAACCAAACACAAAAGCATAGTTGCAGCACCAAAAGAATACAAAATTTACTACAGGGACCATGAGGGTAATAATCTTACCAGTTTCCCGTTTGCATCTACAACAGGAAGTCAACGATACCTTGTCTCAAGCAGTAACTGTCATTTAAATAAAGCACAATAATTGAACATTTTGGCCAACCAACAGAATATTACATATACCTAAAAACGTTACTGCTTAGTAAGTCAGCATTGCATAGATAAAAAGTCAGAAAAATGCGACAGAACCTTGCAGCATCCTCAAGATTAGTGGTCTCACGAACAGCAATATGGACTTGTGTCATCACATCAGATACCAATTTACCATTTGTTTTGCTGAGTAAACTGTGGAGCTCATTAAATACCTACAACGTCGTCGAGGAGTATCACATAAGAATAGGGATCAAATGACATAGATACCAAAAAGAATTACAGCTTTACAGAGCATCTCTACACATACTTTCCAAGTACTACCAACCTCAGGAAACATGCTTGTGTCTGCCATTCCAGTACCTAAATATTACCAGCATTATAAATTAGTGTCATAATACCTCTACAGCCAACAACAACACACACAAAAAATAGAACCTAAATATAGTCATAAAACATGACAGTAAAATCAACAGAAATAAAACAGTTCTTTATTTTTTCTTTGTCACACTTTTTTTAAGATTTGATAACTCCTGATAAAAACATTAGATCAATTTAGCTAACAGAATCAGCAGTGGGAAGATAACACAATTTTCTCCACTAGTATGTGATAATAAAGCAATAATAATAACTCAGCTTCCATGACATTAAGAAATAGCTTTCCCATAAAGTCATCAAGTGACAACATTTCATGTATGCCCTCAAATAATTACATATCTGATATGGAATCCAAAGCCAGTAGATCATAATCAGAAACAACACCCCACCTGCAGTCAAGAGAAGATAGGACTCAAGAACATATTCAATAAGAAAATAGCAACTTATGTAGTCTACTTAGAGTATGTTGTTGATGATGTTAGATTTCCCTTTATCAGACATTTAACAAGCAATGATTGTGAACTACATGAGAAGAAAACATTACTGCATCCCTTAAGTACTAGATAGATTTAGTACCAGTTATATGTTTGAGAAGATAAAACAGAAAGAGCAACGAAGATACGTTGGAATCAGATTTATCAGAGCAGCGAAATAGCAGATTAGATAATTTATGAACCATATTGCCAGGTTTTTAAAAAAAAAAGATATACTAGATAATACTTTTAGTTTTCGTGATCATTTACACTTCAATCATATATAGGTGTAGTAAAATGGAAATATCTTGCTTTTCCTTAACCGTCCAATAGTAATTAACGATTGACCGTATGACTCAACAATCTGCAATTTGCAAGGATATGATTCATGTCTTGCAGCTTAACAATCTACAATCTACAATTTGCAAGGATATGACCATATGACTCAAAAATCTACAATCTCCAAATATTTAGACTTTATTCAGCTTAAACTTCCGTCTACTTCAAATTCAACGATCAAAATCAAACAATTCAATCAATAACTTTTCTGTTCTACAACAATTAAACCTCCCAATTAACCAATCAACAAAAATTAACCCCAAATTATACAACATAAGAACATAAATTTCAGCAAAAAGATTAAGGTTTAAGCATAAAATTGCACCTTTAAATGAAAAACGAGATCTGATACTTTCTCCCAAACTATCTGATAATCACGAACCCTAGATCTGGGTTACAAGCAACGGCGGCGATGTTGGTTGGTGTTCAACGAAGACGGCGGTGATGTTGGCGTCATTGGGGCTTCGGGAAATCAACGGCCTTCGCTTCATTCGCTTCAGTTCAGATCCCAAACAACGGCGAGCAAGTTCATGCCGGAGTTTCGAAATCAACGGCGAGAGCACTCGCAAAAACAACGGCAAAAGAACTCACGAAAACAACTACGAGGTGGAATCAACAACGATCGAAGGGTGGTGTTTGGGGGACAACGACGAGGTGGAGGTGGCGTGAAAATTAGAGAGGAAGGAAGTTTAAGGAGAGAGGAGGGGAAATGGTGAGGAGGGGATCAATTCAGCCCAGCGCACAATACCAAATCGCGAGTGTTAGACATAAAAATAAAAGACGGCTAACCGCTGCGATTAGGAGAACCGAAACGATTAACAGAAAACCGGATCGGTTTTCTATTAACCGATCTGGTTCTCTAAGAACCGCAACGGTTTTTGTTCCCAAGTTTCCAACCCAAAATTTCGAGGATTTACCGATTCGGTTATCTTAAGGACCGCAGCGGTTGTGTTGTGACATATAGCATTTTTTCCACTAGTGTAAACTATGAAAGCATTAAACTACCTAAGGAGTGAGAGAAAAAAATACCATATACACAAGAGATAGCCTCTCCCAAGCTGAACTTGGCAATGTCCGCATTGCAGCAAGGGAAAGAAAAGGAACAAGGACCTCAGTCGTCCATAGTGTCATCATCACCATCATCATCCTCATTACCAGCATCAGTACTGGTTCCGGCGCCACGCCCTCCACCAACATGACCATATGTGGGGTTCCAAGTGTACCAGCTGGGGTGGGGACCAGCCTGAGCTATCGTTCCGATCCTGCAATACTCATCATATAATGGAAACATAGCTAGATGCTGGTCAGTGTAAATGGTGTCCACGCTTCGCTCGAGGCGCTCAATAGCTTGAGTGTTAGCAGTCATATTCAGTTCCATACGCTGCAAAACACTCATCATACCCTCAAAATCAGCAGTAGGAGGAGGGGGGTGTGAAGAAGAGGAAGGGATGGAAGGGGCAGTCTCACGCCTACGGTAGGTCTGAGGAGGTTCAAGTATTGGAGCAGTTTGAGGAGGGTTGATCTCATCACCTACAGGGAGAAGGTAGCTGGGTGGGACAGCTTCATCGGAGTAGTCATCCCCTATAGGTAATTGGATCAAGTCAGGATTAGGGAGGAGTATAGATTTTCGATTTGCAATCAGCCACCTAAACTGCCAACCACTAGGGGTAAAATATCGAGCTGACAGAAAATGGTCAAGTTCGAGGTAGGTGGCTCAAGGAACTACATTGTTCCGATTTTCAACATAACCGAAATGACAGGCAATGTGGGTGACTAGCCCCCCAATAACGATAGGCACAGTTGTTTTGACACTACCATCCCCCTCAAAAGTGGGGTAAGTGGTGGAAATTTTTGTGTAAGTGGTGCATGAAGGCGTAGGCAATAGATCAAACTGCATTTTCATAGTAGCAAGCCATAGATATGTCCCTAGAGCAGTGAGTTCCTCAGTCCGGGTTGTATTGGGTTCCCATCTCCCAAAAATAGTACCCCCAAAAAATTTTAGGAGGAATCAAATGCTCGGATTATGAACAGACTTAATCTGCAGATGTTGGCAATTGGGGGGTCTAACTCTTGTCAAGGCTTGCCAAAAGAGGCCTAATAGCATTGTTTCTAGTTTTTTTCTATCGCCCATAACAGTCATCCCAAACTGTTGGGCAAATTGCCTAAGAGTCAGTTTACGGTCAGCATTAGCAATCCTAAAATACATGACATTATCATGCGAGGAATGTTTTCGGATCTCAAGGGAGCTTAAAAATTCAAGTGTGATATCAGCATATGTTCCATGATATAGTGTGAAAAAATTTCTAATACCAACCCCCGCAAACAATGTCCGGGTAATTTCAGTGATACCAAAAGCATGCAAGAGATCCCGACTAACAAATCTAGTAGGATAAATCATGCGATGTTTAAGTTTTTGGAAACGTACCCGTTGGGCTTCATCTTTGAAGATGATGTGGGGGAATGTAGTGTCTGCCTCAATTGCGGGATTTTCGTTGCCACGTGCACCACGACGAGCCGCCATTGAAAAAGATGAGAAACCTTGACTCAATAAACCCAAGAAAGATGGAGAATGAAAGTGAGAGATTGAGAGGAGGAAGAGGATAATTTGAGTGGAGAAAAGTGAAAAAGATGAATGGAAGATGAAGATTTGTGAGAATTATGCAAAATTTTGAGAGTTGGGGTTGTGAAGATGGAATGTAGAGAAAAGAGGGTGGTAGGGTTGGGGTTTGGTAGAGAGAAGGAGTGAGAGGAAGAGGATGAATAAGTTGTGAGGGAGGAAAAGAGATTCGGGGGTTTAATGAAGGAAAAATCGTGTTTCCTATTCGTCGCCCGACCGGGCGGTAGGGCTGGCAAAAGTTGACCCAACTCGATAACCCGACCTGAAACTGACCTGAAAATTCCGGGTTTGGGTTGAGATTTTCGACCTGAAATAAAAAATGGGTCGACCCAACCTGACCTGAAAATATAACGGGTTAGGTTCGGGTTGACTTTTTGAACCTGAAAATAACCCGAATAACATGATTTAGAAGTCGAATTATTTTCAGGTCCGGTCAACCTGAAATTAACCCAAACTTTCATAACTTATACAACCTGTCTTTTGTTATTCTTATTTGTATTCGGCCAAGCCCATTTTTTGGATCACCTAAATTTCATTTCTGGTCATTAACCCATACTTTCATAACTTAGCGTGTATAGTTGAATTTCATATCAGGTCATTTTGGGTTGGTTTCGGGTCAACCCGAAATCAATAAGGTCGGGTTTGGGTTATGATTTTCGACCTGAAATTATAATCAGGTCGGGTTTGGGTTAGGGGTAAGTGACCTGAAATATAAATCAGATCAACCTGAAAATTGATCCAACCCGACCTGATTGCCAACCCTACCGGTCGGGCTTCGCCCGACCCACCCGGGCGGTGCCTAGTACACCCTTGCCTTAGAATTTTTCTTTTTGTGATGTGTGCCCATGAATGGTGCTTGCGGACCCGACACACCCGGGCGGTGCCCAGCGAGTTTGATTCTTTGCGTTTTTCGCCTTTCCTTTTTTTTTTTTCATTGTGAAGCTGCAAATTGTCACCCTTGACACACATTCCTGCACGATAAAGCTCCAAAATATGAAAAGTTTTCTCTCATTATGCTAAAAAAAATTAAAATAAAAAGAAAAACTACAAGAAAAAGGAAGAGAGAAAAAGTCAAAAATCGGGTTGCCTCCCGAACAGCGCTTGTTTATAAAGGTCCCGCACGACCATTTACCGCCCTCATTCATCAAGTGGTGATGGTGCTTGGAGGTAGAGTTCCTCAACTAGACCCACGGTAGCACCTGTGTGGTACAACTTCAAACGTTGCCTATTAACCTTGAACACTTCGCCTTTTTCATTCATAACCTCTACAGAATCGAACTTGTTCACTCTAGTAACTGTGAAAGGGCCTGACCATCTAGATTTCAACTTGCCAGGGAAGAGTTTGAGCCTAGACTTGTACAATAAGACTTTGTCTCCCATGGCGAACTCCCTTGGTAGGATCTTTTTATCATGCCACTTCTTCGTTTTCTCCTTATATACTCGTGCACTATCATAAGCCAACAATCGGAAGTCATCAAGTTCATTGAGTTGTAGAAGTCTTTTCTCCCCTGCAAGCTTTTGATCCATATTAAGCTCTTTGATCGCCCAAAAAGCCTTATAATCTAATTCGACGGGGAGGTGACATGCTTTCCCATACACGAGCCTATATGGTGAAGTACCAATGGGTGTCTTGAATGCGGTTCTGTAGGCCCAAAGTGTATCATCCAACTTTGTACTCCAATCCTTCCTAGACCTTGCAACTACCTTCTCAAGAATGGACTTAACTTCTCGATTTGAGACCTCTACTTGCCCACTCGTTTGAGGATGGTACGCTAAGCCAGTACGGTGGTAGACTCCATATTTCTTCAAGAGGGTATCCAAATGTCGTTCATGAAAATGGGAGCCTCCATCACTGATCACGGCGCGTGGGACTCCAAATCGGGGGAATATGATTTTCTTGAACAAAGCCATCACTACCTTAGAGTCATTAGTAGGAGATGCCACGACTTCAACCCACTTGGATACATAATCGACCGCAACCAAAATGTAACAGTTCCCATTAGAAGATGGGAATGGTCCCATGAAATCAATACCCCAAACATCAAAGATTTCAACTTCTAAAATACCTGTTTGGGGCATCTCATGCCGTCTCGAAATATTGCCGGTCCTCTGGCAAGCGTCACATGACATGATGAAAGATTGTGCGTCCTTAAACATTGTGGGCCAATAGAAACCCGACTCATGGAGCTTGGCCACAGTTCGCGAGGGGCCATGGTGCCCACCATAAGGTGAGTTATGACAGCAATTCAGAATGCCTTTGACCTCCCACTCAGGAACACATTTGCGGAAAAGACCATCTGAACATTCACGAAACAAGAAAGGATCATCCCAAAAGTAGAATTTAACATCATGGAGAAACCATTTCTTTTGTTGGTAAGACAAATCAGGAGGTAATATACCGCCGACCAAGTAATTGGCATAATCAGCAAACCAAGGGATCTGTGAGGTGACTGCATATAGATGATCGTCAGGAAAAGAATCATCTATAGGAGTGGAGTTCATACCATCGTCATGCCAGATCCGTGACAAGTGGTCTGCAACTACGTTCTTTGCTCCTTTCTTATCACGAGTTTCTATGTCGAACTCTTGGAGCAAGAGAATCCATCGAATGAGCCTAGGCTTAGCTTCCTTCTTAGAGACAAGGTACTTCAGAGCTACGTGATCAGTGTAGATATTTACTTTGGAGCCAATCAGATATGATATGAACTTCTCTAAAGCATAGACAATAGCCAAAAGCTCTTTTTCCGTAGTGGCATAGTTGACTTGAGCCTCATCCAATGTCTTGCTAGCATAGTAGATAGCATGCAAGACCTTATTTGTGCGTTGACCGAGCACGTCTCCAACTGCGTAATCACTTGCATCGCACATTATCTCGAAAGGGAGTTCCCAATCGGGGGCTCGGATAATAGGTGCAGTTATCAAAGCTTGCTTGATCCTGTCAAAAGACTCAAGACATTCATCAATAAAATCAAATGGAGCATCCTTAAGAAGGAGGTGGGTCAGTGGTTTAGCAATTTTGGAAAAATCCTTGATAAAGCGGCGATAAAACCCCGCATGACCAAGGAAACTTCATACTCCTTTAGCATTAGTGGGTGGGGGTAATTGCTCAATCACTTGAACCTTAGCTCGATCCACTTGGATGCCCCTATCAGAAACAATGTGGCCTAAAACAACTCCTTCAGTCACCATAAAATGACACTTTTCCCAGTTCAAGACCAAATTACATTCTTCACATCTTTTCATGACTTTAGTGAGATTAACTAAACATGTATCAAAAGTAGAACCATACACACTAAAATCATCCATAAAGACTTCCATGATAGACTCTATGAACTCAGAAAAGATACTCATCATGCATTGTTGAAAGGTGGCGGGGGCATTACACAAACCAAAGGGCATTCTACGATATGCAAAAGTGCCATAAGGGCAGGTAAATGTTGTCTTTTCTTGATCATCAGGATGAATGGGAATTTGGAAGAAACCTGAATACCCATCCAAATAGCAGAAATATTTGTGACAAGCCAACCTTTCAAGCATTTGGTCAATAAAAGGTAAAGGAAAGTGGTCCTTTTTAGTGGCCATGTTGAGTCTCCTATAGTCTATACACATACGCCATCCAGTCACAGTTCGAGTAGGAATTAACTCATTCTTTTCATTTTTCACAACAGTCATACCACCTTTTTTTGGTACTACTTGTACAGGACTTACCCACTTAGAATCAGCAATAGGGTAGATGATACCTGCATCAAGTAGTTTCATCACTTCTTTCTTAACCACTTCTTGCATGTTTAGATTCAGTCTCCTTTGCGGTTGAATGCACGGCTTATGATCATCCTCAAGGTGTATCCTGTGCATATAAAAATCGGGGATTATACCCTTCAAATCGTCAATACTGTAACCGATAGCCTTCTTATGAGTTTTCAAAACATTCAGAAGTAGTGAGAGTTGGCTGTCATCAAGTGCAGCACTGACAATTACAGGATTTAACTCATGCTCATCTAAAAACATATACTTCAAGTGAGAGGGGAGAGGTTTAAGTTCGGGTTTCTTTACCTCAATATTGCACGCGGATTGAACTAACCTCTTTACCTTTTGGCATTCACCAAGATCAAGCTCTTCACTTGCTTGAGCCTTCTCAATAGCATCGACCTCATTGCTCCAAAGACTGCCATCACCTGTGGAAGAATCAAGACAAAGTACTGCCTCCAAGGGGTCTCCATAGAGAGCTTGGGGCATGTTATCATGGCAAATCACATCAACCACATCAATACTATAGCATTTTTCCTCTAGCATAGGACTTTTCAAAGCGGTGCTCAGATTAAAGGTGACCTCATCATCTCCAACAGATAGTGTAAGTTTACCATTTTTCACATCAATTATTGCACCTGCAGTATGAAGGAATGGCCTACCCAAAATAATTGGAATTTGCTTGTCTTCCTCCATGTCAAGCACAACAAAATTAACAGGAATAAAAAATTTTCCTACTCTAACAGGCACATCTTCTAGAATACCTAGGGGGTACTTAACAGAACGATCAGCCATTTGCAGAGTAATATTGGTAACTTTTAGACTTCTCATATTTAATTTTGAGGAAACATATAATGGAATAACACTCACACTAGCACCCAAGTCACACAATGCTTTATCAATGAATAGTCTACCAATGTGACAGGGAATAGAGAAACTACCAGGATCTTTTAATTTTGGTGGAGATTTATTTTGTAAAAAGGAACTACATTCCTCAGTAAATGCAATTGTCTCCACCTCATTAAAAGCCCTTTTTCTAGTCAAGATATCTTTCATGAATTTTGCATAAGCAGGCACTTGAGTAATTAATTCTGTGAAAGGCACAATTACCTGAAGATTCTTGACGACTTCCAATCTTCAACGTGTCATAACTTTTGCGTTAATTTTCGGAATTAAGCAAATGACCACTTGTTGGAAAGCTCTTGAATTGTAGAATCCAACCCAAATGAAATGCTCGAACTCTCGAAAGTGCATCATCTCTTGTAGGAGTATAAATGAGTAGGAAATGCATTAAACATGCTAATTCCTACAATAATCGTCCTGAAACTACAAACATCCTACAAGAAACACATTAGTACTAAAAATGGCTCCGAAAAGCGCAATTAAGACCAATAATCAATGAGGGATGGGGGAAAAACTCTATATAAAATAGACATATCAATGGTATGGCTTCCTATCTCCCACATGGGAGACCAATGTTCAAATCTTGGTGAAAGCATATATTTCAATATTGTTGTGGGTGGGGGGGGGGGGTTGGGGTTTGTTGGGTCTCTAGGTGAGTGACCCTGTGCAAGGGCAACCCAGAGGAAATTCAACTTACCACGGGGTTAGGGCCCAAAAAAATTAAAAATAAAAGAACACACATTTTAGGTAAAAAAAAAAACATGTTGTTCATGGTAAAGATAACATATTGTTCATGTTCAAGGTCCGTTAATAATAAGAATTTAGGTAGTAATGAAAAGAACATATAATGATATTAAAAAAAGAACATATACTGAAAGAGCATATAAAGTCTATTTAAAGAACACATTCTAAAAATAAGTGAAAGATGTTATTTTTATATTGATGGCATGTTTGAATTTAACTAAGAACGTGTTCTTTGTTATATCAATAAATTGTCCTCTTTTATTATAATAAACCTATAAATATATATATAATCATATGATCTTGAACAAAATGGTTAAATATTCTTCTTATATCGTTGTCTTGTTCTATATAAACTTTGTTTTTAAAGATAAGTTGAAATCCTTTGTAGGGAAAATTTTGAACATAATGACAACACTATTAGGTTATCCGATGCTACTCATGTTTTATATAAACTAGTAACATATAATTTATATTATTCTACCAAAATTGAAAAAAAATAAAAATAAACATCATATACTATTGTCATGTTCGTTACATGTACAACATCAAAAAGAACATCACATATCAAAATTATTAATTAGAACAAATATAAAAAAGAACACGTACAAATGCCAAAAGAACATTCTTCTTCTTGAACACAAATAGCTTCAAATAGTGATACCAATGACATTTATAATAATAGCAACGACATTAATAATAATTACCAATATTAATAATTAATAAGTACAACAACGACAATAATAATAATCGTTTTGAACAAATGTACTAGTAAATAGTAATATTAATAATAATAGTAATCGTATAAAGTAATATTAATAATAATAGTAATAGTAATAATAATGATGATGATGATGATGATGATAATAATAATAATAATAATAATAATAATAATAATAATAATAATAATAACAATAACAACAACAACAACAACAACATTAATAATAATTATTATTACAATAACAATAATAGCATTAGTAATGCTAATAATCATAATAATCATGATAATAATAACAAAAATAATAAGTTTTTGAATATAAGCATAATTTGAACTTATCTTATCTGAACTGAACTTATCCGATTTTATCTGAACTTATTTTTTCTGATCTGATCTGAAATAAGCAAAAATAAGGTGAACTGAACATAGCCTTAGTCGTGATATGTGGGGTTTGTAAATTGCTAATTGCTATTATGTACAGGTAACACGTGATATCACAAGCACATATTAATATTAGCACGAGAAAAAGCAAGCACATAATATTTTTTGTAATTTTCTCCACTGAATTCATTGAACTTTGATTTTTATTGATGCTCGTTTTGACATCTTCGCTCATGTACAATAATTATAATTTGATTGCTATATATGAAACGTTTGACAAGTCGCGTTCTCAGTCAATGATATTTTCGTACTATACCATTCACATGTTTTGTTAATGGTAATTTCAAATTTTTTATAGTAAAATCTGTATACTTCCTCCGTTCTATTTTAAGTGAAATATTAGGTGAAATGACACTATTTATTGATCAATTTTGACATTTATCGCCATTATATAAAGAAAAACATAGTCAAGTGGGATCTTGTTTAGATTCGTCTCGATGCATACTATCAAATTATAACTTTTTTATATTTTTACGTGTGCACAACTAAAGACATTAATTATTAAAGAAGCACGTTGGGTTACGTGAAAAACAAACGTTTCATTTAAAACAGAACGGAAGAAGTATTATAATTTAAAAGTATTATTTATAATTTTTTTCTTGAAAGGAAAAAGTATTATTTATAAGGCTTTGCTATTCATAGTCCTAAGGGTTATGCATAAAAATTAACAAATGAGTATAATAAATGTGAGATACAAATTGAAAATGAGAGTAGGAAACTACAATCCAAGCAATCTCACCCAATACCATTATAGATCATTAAATTTACGTGATTAAATGTCCAACATTGATCTCCTCATATAACTAAGAGTCACAAATTTAATAACAAAATCACAATGACTCGGGGAAGGGAATAATGATAACTTCAATATCCAGCCACAACACATTACAATCTCCAAAACATGTCACAAAAACAATGTCACCTAATCTGAAAAAAATTGAACATTAAAATGGTAAAATTGGTGGAGTTGAAGTTCTTTAATACTCTCCATTAAAATTACAATTAATGTTCTTGCACCAATTATTCTTCAATCTGTCCACTAAAATCATCTTTTCCCATACAACATTTATTGATATAAACAAAAATAATTTACTACCCCTCTTAGATTCTACTTACCTTAATCCCCGTGAAAAAATAGAATCAGGATCTATATTTTGGAACGGAGGGAGTAATATTCTCAAATGAAACAAATGTATTTTTAGAGGATCCCAAGTTTAAAGTTAAACCTCTATAACTAACATTTTTTTTCCAAGTAAATAGAAGGGTCTTATTACCAAAGTGAGATGACAAATATCACCAAGTTTACAACCTAGGAAGCATATAGCTGAGAAAACAACAAGTCTCAAAAGCAACTATATTACAAAATTACTTAGCTTCTTAACACCTTAATTAACATCTTTGACACATCAAGAGTTTCACATGTTTTACAATATCCCTGATTTCATTTGAATGCCTGAAAACGATTGAAGTTCCTACCTTTCTGAACAAGATAAATGGAGATAGATAAAACCATTCTATAAACCTAATGCTTTAGCATGCTTCCTTCAATTCCTCTATATTGTAGCTCGGCCTGCCATGGACCAGATCTTCTGTCAATTCCCATCCAACTTAAAATACTATCCCACACATCTACAACAAACTTGCACTGAAAAAATAAATGTTGTATAATTGTTTTAGCCCAGCCAGTGGCGTAGACAGCCTTGGTCCTTGTTGGTCACAGGACCAATCATCATTTTCTTAAAAAAACATAATTCGTAATTAAATTTATAATAATGTTTGCTGGTATATAATTTTAGCCTTAATGAGTAAGGGAGCAAGTCTTTCACTATGTTTTAAATTCTACATGTCATGGGGTTTAGTGGAAACTTAGAGGAGATTTTGTTCGGTTAGGATTTAGGAAGGAACTTTTACTAACTCCCTATTTCTATTCTATATTTCAAGTATATATAAATTCCTTTCAATTTTCATGTACTAATGTACTTGTTTTAGGGTAAAACAACATACTTCCTCCGTTCTAAAATAAATGAAACACTTACTATTTTGGGCCTTTCAAAATAAGTGAAACGTTACCTTATTTGGTATTCACTTCTCTCTATCTCTCTCCTCATCACATGGGTCCCTTCTTTTTTTCTATCTATCTCTCTCCTCTTCTAAATCCCCGTGCCAAGGCCCTACGTTTCATTTAAAACATAAAGGAGGAAGTATATAGAAAACAAGTTAGTAATTGGTCACCTGAAAATTTCATGGTTGCTGTTAGAGAAGGTGAGAGATTTTGTTCGGGGCCAGGGACGGTGGTAAGACCAATTATCCATAAATTTATGGATCTGCCACTGGTTTCAGCACCATCATTACATAGAACACAGACAACTGTCTTTTTGAAGATTATCACAAGTTGACGGTCTTCCCATCATAGCCAGCCAAGTGATAAAAGTACACTTTAGAGCGACTGGGTTATTACAAATTCACAACTACATAAATGAGCTATTGCAACGGTATAATAAAACGGTATAAGCTGTTGCAGCGGTTGCTTGCAACGGCTTATTCTAATGCAACACATATTTGCAATAATTTGTAGTAAGCACTGGATTTGATGGACTTTCACTATTGCATTTTGATTTACCTAATGCATCCCGTTGGTTTCCTGAAAATTATTAACCCCACTTCTCGTTCTCGAGTAAACCCCTAGCTTTTCATCAGACAAAAATAACCATCTTCTCCCTTTCTCTGCTTTCCCCTTAATTGTTCTTCCCAAGCTCAAAATTTTGTTAATTCCCAATATATTATTCTTTTTAACTTTGACCATTCCATTATCCTTTTTCTGTCACAAGTCACAACTGGGAATATACAACAATAAATGTTGCATCCACTTCCAGAATCGTTTTAATCGCAGTAAATTTGTTTTCCTCTTTCAACTTTCTCTTTCCTAACTCCGGTTCCGATTCAAATATGTGGTGTACTCTTCAGTTTAATTTTCAAGGCTTTAAGCTGCAATTTTGATAGTACCCACTACTTGTTCGATGAAATGTGAGAATCAGTAGAGAGAGAGAGAGAAAGATGAAGTCTCTTAGTTTTGTATTCAATAGAATGGGAAAAGTTAGTTCACATTATTACAGGACTAGCTTTTATACTTGAGTTAGTTAGAGATATAACTAACTTCCTAAAATAGATATAACAAGACTAGAAAGTAAACTAGCTTATTACAACAGCTTATAGTTGATTATTGCATATTATACTTCATATCCCCTCCTCAAGCTGGACGTCAGTAGAAGAGATAAGTCCAAGCTTGGAACAAATTTGTTGGTGCTGAGGTCCTGGCAAAGCTTTAGTAGACAGGTCTGCAAGCTGAAGAGAACTAGGAACATGGCTTGTTTGAATGAACCCTAAAACCACTTGCTCTCTTACATAATGACAATCTCTATTCAAGTGCTTTGTCCTCTCATGAAATACTGGATTTTGAGCAATGTGTTCAGTAGCAGTGTTATCACAATATAACTTAATAGGTAAAGAAACAGGTTGTTTCAAATCTTGCAAAAAACCTTCTAAACAATCTCAGATGCATTGCTTGACATACTCCTGTATTCAGCCTCTGCAGATGACTTACTTACAATTTTTGGTTTTTAGTTTTCCATGAAACAAGGTGAGAACGCAGGAAAAGACAATAGGCACTCAAAGATTTACAACTAAACACACAGGAACTCTAGTCAGCATCACTGTATGCTTCCAGTTGAAGATCATTTTGAGCAGAGTAAAATATGCCTAAATCAAGTGTACTTTTGAGGTATCTCACAACATACATAGAACCCTCAAGATGGGGCTTTCTAGGGCAGCTTAGAAATTGGCTTAGATGTTGTGTTGCATAAGATAAATCTAGCCTAGTGATGTTTAGATAAAGAGTCTCCCAACTAGCTGTTTGTAAGGTTCTAGATCATCTAAAATTTCTCCCTGATCAGTGGAGAGGCCAAGACCCTTAGGAAGGGGAGCAACAATAGGCCTGGAATTAACCAATTGAAGATCTTGGATCATGTCAGAAATATACTTTCTTTGACTTAGGAAAGTCCCTGACTCATTTTTTAAGACTTCAATTTCCAAAAAAATACTTCAAGAATCCCAGATCTTTAATTTTATGGTGAATGCAACATCTAAATCTCTTTTTACAACATCAATTTGAGCTTGACTAGTTCCAGTTAACACCATGTCATCTACATAAACTAGGATAATGAGAAATTCTCCATGAAGTTCTCTAGTGAACAAAGAATAATCTTGAAAGGATTGAGTAAAACCATGATTAACAAGAAATTTGCACACTTCCTTGTTCCACTGCCTGGAGGCTTATTTAAACCATATAAGGAATGTTTCAACCTACATACTTCACCAGGTTTTGCTTTATCATAGCCCAAAGGTGGTTTCATATACACTTCTTCCTCGAAATAGCCATGTAAGAAGCAGGCATTATTTATGCCAAGTTAACATAATTGCCATTTCTTAGTTGTTGAAAGAGAAATAACAATTCTTACTGTGGCAATCTTAGCAACTGGAGAGAATGTATGAGTGTAGTCCTTGCCAGCAACTTGTTGATAACCAACAGCAACAACAAGTCGAGCCTTAAATATATCCACACTCCTATCAGGATTATACTTAATCTTGAAAACCCATTTTGAATCAATTGCTTTCTTGTCAGCAGGTAATGTAGTAAGGTACCAAGTATCATTCAATTCAAGAGCTAAGAGCTCTTTGTTCGTGGCTTCTTTCCATTCAGGGATAAGGGAAGCTTGAGCATAGGAAGATGGTTCATAAAAGCAATGTGAATGAGATGAATCTACAGCAAAAGAAAGTGATTGAGAAGAATGAACAGTTGGACAAATGAAGTCTTGAAGTTTTGCTAGTGGTTTAGTGACTCTGGAAGAATGTCTAGGAATAAGAGTTGGAATAAAAATATTATGATTATGAGAAGAGGACACATAAGGTGGATTTTGATTATCAGGAGATTGAGTATGAATATGTATAGGAGAGTTAACAAGATGCACTGGAGAGGAAGAATGAGCATGATCTTCATTTGAAGCAGTATATGACATGAAGGAGAAGATCCAGAACAAGCGTGTAAGATAGGAGAAGGAGGTAAAGAATGATTAGCAGGAGTAACATCTGAAGTGGTAGTATGTCGAGGAGAAGTTAAAGGATCAGATAGGTCAATAGGATTAAGAGAATTAGTATCAGCAGATATTTCAGAAAAAGGGTCACATGATGATTTAAAAGGGAATATATGTTCTTGGAATATAATATATCTGGATATGAGACATTTCCTAGACACAAGATCATAGACTTTGTATCCTTTTTGTCCAAAAGGGTAGCCTATAAAAACACATTTATTGGCTCTAGGACTGAATTTGTCTTTCTTTCTATCCATATTATGCACATAGCATAAACAACCAAAGACCCTAAGATAGTTATAATAAAAAGGTTGACCAGTTAGAGCCCCAGTTAGACATTTTCCAGTTGAGAATAGGAGTAGAAAGTTTATTAATAAGAAAAGTAGTTGTGAGAAGACATTCACCCCAGAAATGAGATGGAAGATTAGATTGAGATTTTAATGCTCTAGCTACTTCAATAAGGTGTTTATTTTTTTTCTACCCTACCATTTTGCTGAGGTACGCCAGCTACACTTCTTTGATAAATGATATACCTTTGTTGGCAAATAAGGAAAGACACTGATCTTGAATGCTCTCAGTATCATTATCAGATCTGACTTGTTTCACATGAGTATTGTATTGTGTTTCAACTTGAAGGAAAAAATTGACAATAGTTCTGTAAACTTGCAATTTGTTTTGAAGTAAGAAGGTTCAAGTGCATCTACTGAAGTCATCGAGTATAGTTAGGAAATAGGATGCACCATGAAGAGTTTTAATTCTATATGGACCCCAAAGATCCATATGCACAAGCTCAAAAGGAATTGAAGCTTTAGAAACACTTATAGGAAAGGGTGATTTGTGATGTTTAGCAAAAATACAAATCTCATAAAGTAATCATCCATGGGAGAACACAACTTTGAATCAACATGTTTCATTCTAGAAAGAGATGAGTGACAGTCTGGCATGAAGAGTATCTAAGGATAGTTTTTATGAGGAATTAGCTGTAATAGAATGAAAAGATTTATCGTGAACAATTTTAGGAGTTGTGTTTGAACAATATAGAATGGAATCAGAAGTCATGGAAACATTCAAATAATACAAGCCACCAAACTTATTACCAATAGCAAGTTTTTGCTTTATAGCAGACCAAAAAATGCAATCATATTAATTGAAATGAACATGTATCTTACGGAAGTGGCGGAGCCAGGATTCCCAAAGTGGGAGGGACAAAATACGGACGTTAGGCATTCGGATAAAAAATTTAGAAAAAAAAACACTATAAAACACAAATTGTTTAATGCTTAACATTTTACATCCGGAATTCCAAAATGCTTATAGTCTTACAATCCAAAGAGAAATTAAAAAAAAAATACAAGATGCTTCTTGGGATTTCATTCTTTTAAACATAAATTATCGATCTTGTAAAAAGTAGCTCAACTATAAGTTCATAATAAAATATATAAGAGGATATAATAAATAAATCCATAAATTGGCTACCTTTTCTATCTCTTCGTTTTGGTTGGCTTTGGTTAGACAATAAGAGGATATAATAAATAAATCCATAAAGATTTCACACCAACCAAACACTGTCATCAAACTCTACCTCCAATCTTGGCTCATAAAGGATGAAAACCATAGGTCCATAATACATGGTGAAGAAAAAGAGCTGGGTTATAAAAATACTAACCATTACACATCACATATCACATATCCTACAGCACGCAACATACTGCCGAAATGATGCATAAATACTTAATACAGCAGACCAAAGATCAGTCAAATCCCATGGGGACTGTGCCGCACTCCTTTCCTTCACTTTCTCTCTCTTCGTTTTGGTTGGCTTTGCCTTTGCTTTCATCGTTTCACGGCAGCTTTTCGTGTTTTTTTTTCTTTCTACCGTGAAATTAATTTGTCCAAGTGGGAGGACATTTGTCCCCATGTCCCCCCGGCTGGCTCAGCCTCTGTCTTACAGTGTGCTATTAAATTCCCAACTGACAACAAGTTATATTTGAAATCGAGAACTAACAACACATCATGAAGAACAATTTCAGCAAATATCACCACATCACCAATTTCAGAATCATAGGTACAACTTTCATTTGGCAATCCAATCTTAATTCTTTTAGCAAGTTTTCTTGTAGATGAAAACAAATTAATATTATTTGTCATGTGATCTGTGGCACCAGAATCCACATTCCAAAGAGAAGAAATGAGATTACCTGTAAAGTAAGCAAAGGCACCAGAATTATTGGAAGAATCCCCAATAATTTGTTTTCCTTTCATTGATTGAAGAAACTCTTGAAACATAGATTGCATCATGGAAGCATCAACATGATTTGCAGCAGCAGAAGGTCCAACAGCAATATAGTCCAAAGGAGTGTCTTCAAAAGACTTGTCAACAGCAACATGAGCCACCAGTCTACCAGTATTAGGCTGAAATGAACTTCTCTTCTTAGAACATCAATCTGGAAAGCCAATAAGTTTGAAGCATTGGTCTCGAGTGTGGCCTCTACCCTTGCAATAGTCACAATGAAGATTCATCTTCTCCAATTTCTCTTTCCTCTAATCTTTCTTGCCAGAATCAGAATTTCTTGAAGCAAGAAGAGCACTAGCTCATGAGAAATATGTTAAACAACAGAGATTTCTTTCTGCTTCTCAATTTGCTGAGCAAGATAGAATGCTCGATTGATTAAAGGAAGAGGATCCATCGACAAAATATTAGTAATCACATTATCATAACCATCATTCAATCCTAACAAAAACTCCATAAGCTTTTCTTCATCCTAAAAATTAACAAATCTCTTCAAGAATTCACAGGTGCCTCATTTAGTCATAATACCATAACTACAATCTGGAAAGTTCCTTAAATTATGTAATTCGTCCCAAAGACGCTTCATCTTGCCAAAATAAGTAACAATTGACAAATTCTCTTGTTTCAATTTCTCCAAAGCCTTCTTCAATTGATAAATTTGTGGTCCATTAGATTGACCGTACCTTTCACAATAGTTGAGCTGAAGTTCCGACAAAAGTAAAATTGTCTCCAATTTCTGGCTCCATTGAATTATCAATCCAACAAGTAACGAGATATTTGCACCTTAACCATCAATTAAACTCCTTATTATTAGAATTAGATTTTTCAATCGATCCATCAAGAAAACATAATTTATTTTTCCCAACTAAAGCTCGCTAGCTTAATATTTCCATTCCATCTAACGAAATTAGTTGCATTCAGGTTAATCGCAACTAATTTGTTAGTAGTTTGATCAAAATTTGAAATGTAAAAAGGATCATTATGGCTATTACTCACATTGTTTTTTTTTGAAGATTGTCTAGAATTTGAATTCACACTTATATCTGCCATTGATGAAGAAGATGAAGGTCCTCAGAAAATGTGAGAAAGAAATTTCAGAAAAAATGAAGAAGGTATTCTTCAATGATCAATTCATTAAACGATGACTTGAAATTTTTGCGAGATCAAACCCGCTCTGATACCATGAGAATCAGTAGAGAGAGAAAGATGAAATCTCTCTGTTTTGTATTCAATAGAATGGGAAAAGTTAGTTCACATTATTACAGGATTGGCTTTTATACTTGAGTTAGTTAGAGATATAACTAACTTCCTAAAATAGAAATAACAAGACTAGAAAGTAAACTAGCTTATTACAACAGCTTATAGCTGATTATTGCACATTATACTTCATAAAATGCCTAGTAGAAATTATCATGTTTTCAAGTCTCCGCTTTTTTCTCTGAAATTCATTAGTCATTTTGAATTATGTATTGTAGTTGAAGATTTTATGAAAATTAATATATGGATTCAATTGGAAGTCTATTCTGCTTGAAAGTTTATACAATAACGTGTAGATTGAGTTGTACAGTAAATAAATGCTGAAAATATCAACCCATGCATGTTGAACCAACCTGGGCAGTCCTTGGATCCTTCTCAGCTTGTTCTAACCCCATCAATCTCCATCTCTCGTTCCAACATCATCATAGTTAAATTTCCACACCACCTTGCCAAACTGATTAGATGCAAACGTGCAGCTTGGGTGAGGGGAGTTTCATGGGTCATAATGGTGTTTGCTTGTGACTTCAATTTTGGTGAATACAACTAAAGCTAGTCTCTGATAGCAATTAATTGAGAATACGCAACTAAGTTTTTAGGATGTATAAAGACAACTTCTAGATGTACAAAGACAAATTTTGGATATACATGATGGTGTTTGGATGTAATAAAATAACTTTTGCATGTATAAGGTAGCTCATTATTTTATTAATATGCAACAAATTTATCGAATGTACAACAATAGCTTTGACATGTTCCAAAAAAAGCAATATCTAGACATGTACTCCAAATAATCATAGTCGATGCTTAGTCATTGAGTAGGTAAAAATATGAGTACAAGATAATTCTGTATCCAGTATTATTTTTTTTAAAAAAGTTTAATGTGTGATACTCTTGTGTATTAAGTTCAATGTCCCCCCTTCCCCAATTTCTCCCCCTTCTTGCAAGGGAATTCTCCTTAAATTCTCCTTACCTCTAAAAAAGTTCAACGTCCCCGCCAATGAATTTATATTTTGTGCTATAAATAACTGTACTAATAGTTGTTCTTTTTGTCAGGAATTTGGGTCAACCATAGACTATATCGATCGGGGTCTCCAACCATATTAAAGAACTATGGGTTTGAGCTCAAATTAACAAAAAACATGCTTTGGGTTGAGTTAGGATCTGAACATGCTAATATATATTTCTATATATTTATTTTTATAATTATCTGAACATGCTAATATATGGGGAAGTAATTTACGTTGCTGGTATTTCGGGTGAAACTTTTATGTAGGAATCTTGTGGATATTTGGTAGAATAAATCTTGCCAGAGGCAGCTCGGGATGTCCCGGAAACTTGGAAAAAATAGTTGGATTACTCCGGGGGATTTTCGTGGTAGCCCCTCCAAGCTTAAGTATGTATATGTCCAAGAATTATGTCTAGTGAGGGGCTGGGATGGAGAGAGTCCAGATAAGGAGCTATTCATTTTTTTTTTGACAAGAGGAGCTATTCATTCATTACCTTCATAAATGGGAATTTGGTCCCTATTTATAGCAATCGGATTGAGGACGTCATGCTGACGTCACAAAAAGCTTGCAGAATTTCATATGAATGGGCCAATATTGGGAGATGCTTGGAACTTGTTTTGCCCAAACACTTGGATTTCCCAGATTGAGAAGAGACTGCATTCTACATGTATCATTTTTATATTTTTATAAATTTCAAAGTATACCTTTATAAGTTAGAAATGTTTTGTACTTGTAATTTAGGATTGTTTAGTGAAGTATTTCATGATATAATTCGATGTTCAACATTTAAAACAAGGTAAAAAAAAAACTCATACATATTAACCCATTAAGGTGCTATGTACACCTTCTATTAGAAATTTAGAATTCAGATATATATAGATAGATCATAGATGTCATGTTACATAACGAAGAAAGTTTCTTCTTATTGATTTATTGATTATCTGGCACAGCGTTTCTTAGAGCAAAGTAATGCCTAAGTTATTTATAGGAAATAGCTAAGATACGTAGGCTCCTTTATTTAGAACATTTTCATTTATTGATGTCCAAATTTACAAAGACGCTGCAATTGGTGTGTGGGGAGTTGCATCGTCCGCGCGGAATCTTTTATCATAGAGGTTCACACATCTTCCATTCACTGGCTGCAATGGTCTTGCATTTGTCCTCGAACCCTACAAAAGTTGAAAATAATGCAGTTTTATACAATTATGTCTCTTGATTGAAAATGAAGGATTGAGTTCCTTATAACTTGCTTTAGAGCAATATAATCCGCAAAGGGTTGGAACTTACATCATCAACTGCATCCCTCAGCAATTTCACTTGTTCACTTGAAACAGTTCCAAGCTGTGTTATAAGTAGAAAATAGATGTAGAGGAAAGTTAGCATATGTTCTAATCCAATTTTTTTTTGCAATTACTTTATTTTTTAATTACGTGTTTTGCATTACTTAATTCCCAACTTATCATTTCCGTACCTTATCAAAGAATGTTCAAGTTTTCCATTTTAGTGTAATATATATGCAAAGTGAAATCATGTCAAATTCATTTTCTTATAGGAAATCTACAGGCCTTTAAAACTACCACAATTCTTTTAAGGTGAGGGGGAATAAGGGGATCCCGACTCACAAGAAATATCTAGTCGTTCAGACTAGAATCCCTGAATTTTACTTAAAAGTGAAAACCTCATGTTTGAGAGGTGAGAGCTTTTACCACTTGAACTCCCAAAGACTCCTTGTCAAATTTATTTCTTTTGTTTGTATTTCCAAATTGTCTTCTTTTTCTAATATGAATTAAAGATCAAAACTTTTGAAAACTTACAAAGTAGTGCTTATATAACTTATTGTTCATAAATTATCTATCGATACATATAGATATATTGGGTTGGCTTATTTTCGACGGCATGGATCGGGTTGTTGAAATTACCTTATTTTCGACGATCCATATAACACCTTCATCACAAGCAGGGGTGGAGAGTGACCCAATGTAACTGTAATATTGGAATCCTTCCATCCGCACTTGTGATGGACTAATTCTACCAGCCTTTACATCTTCATGTGCTGATGCATTCTTTGCAATTGATCTTATTTTATCTTCTATCTGCAAATTCATTTCATTCATCAATATCCATCAACAGAGCAATTAGTTGGTTATTTTAGAAATACTAATCAAACTAGGAGTATATATTATGTGATCCGTAAATTCATTACCGAAGAAAGGAAAGGATCAGGACTGCCATATTGGTAAAGAAAAGCAATCACTGCCACCTTGTTGTCTAGGCTTTGATGTGTCATGTGCGCTTCCAAAGCATACCTAAGTTGTTACAATACACATCACACAAAAATAAATCAGGGATTCAGGATTGTAGTGTAGGGACCCATATAGATAAAATTCTAATCAAGAAAAAGGAAGACTAATATGCAATTTCAGAACTAAAAGTTATGCTCATAAACTGATAAGTTATGCTCACAGGCAGTCTAGGGGTGTGCACCAGTGGTCCAGGACCGGACCGAGATCGGGAGCGGTTGGACGGGGAGATCGGAATCTAAGATTTTGTTGGACTGGAGACCGAACCAGAATTTTTAGGTCCGATTCGGTTTTGGATGGCTCATGATTTATAACATTATTAAATTCAATATTGTACGAAACATATTAAGACTTAATATTTTTTAATAAAAAGTATACATAATTAATTTTTTCATAATGGTTAAAAATTAATTTGTTAAAAGAAATTGGGTTGTGATCGAATTTGCACGCCCTACTCAAAGCTCATACATTGATGAGGTTTGTCGATAAGCTAATACAATAATTTTATATACTGAACAACCACTTGAGTCAGTTATTGGATCCGCCAATAGACAATCTTAGAAGAATTTCGCTAGGATTGTTAAATAGGTAATTGACTCAAAAACTCTGAATTCGTAGCAACATTTATGCAAATATGAATTTTTCCTAGTTTAATTAATTGAAGAACTTATTCAAAGAAAAAAATTAACTCTATTCAAAGATGCACTACAAAGATAAAACTTATTTAAAGAAGATATTGAACAACTTATTCATATCTATTTTTCTTATTAGAGCAAAGAGGATATTCAAAATTTTTAATTTTCATTGAATAATTTATTTGTAAAACTATAAATTAAATATGAAAATTTGATATCATATATTGAATTTTAGGATGTCTTCTTATTTCTAAATTTTTAATTATTTCTTTATAATCTCATATTTGCATGTAATATTCTCATATTTGTTTTCGGTGGTTTATGTTTGAATTTACAAGTTAAATTTTATCTAGCTACTTCCTTTTTTCTTTTCTTTTTTTCTAATCAGAATTTCATTCTTCTTTGACTATCAATCTATCATTTCCATATAGCAGATTAGCAAGCTAAAATAAATATAAGGATGTCATGTAGCTCGTTTATACATACTAGATAAATCAATTTGAAATTGAGATTATTAGGGGAATGATATCTACAAATGTTCAGATGTAAAAAAAAAAAAAAAAAAGATATCTACAAATGTGGGATTATTCCTATATAAAATCTAACATGGGATCAATGTGGGAGCACAATCCAAGCATAGGATGTACGATGTCAATTATATATAAACCATGATATTTTGCATGTATTGTTAATTAATACTTCTAAATATTTTTCTATATTTGGTTTATTTTTTTTTTTTTTTTAACCATTGTATTAATGCAAGCTTAGCTACTTTCTTGGTTTTTTAATAGTTACAACCTTTTGACTTTAACACTATTCATTTTTTTTTTTTTGGTGAAAACTTTAACACTATTCATGCATGTACTTTGATAGGAAGTTTGTGACTAATATATAATGCAAACTTTAGCATGTAAGATGTTGTTCGCTTTAACTCAATATATATTTACAAGATTTACTTTTTCTAATTTTCACAAAATGTAGTAAATAATTAGAGTGGGAGATTGAGAGTCAAAGTTGTGTATTGACAAATATAAAAATCAAAATATTGCAACTATTAGAAAATAGAGAAGTACTTCCTCCATTTCCTAAAGATCCTCCCTCTTTCATTTTCTTGCGTATAAATCACAAATAATAGTTAAAGTGAAATTAGCGGATAGTGAAAAATGTCAAAAAGATATTTTGGAACCGAAGGGAGTATAGACTACACAGACCTTTTGCCATTTATTGTATGCTCTGAAGGAGAGTGCCAGTGGCATTGGCGAAGGATATAATCAACGCCATTGATTTGAATTCTGCTACTTCCTTCTGTCCATTCAAGCTGCGAGTGAATAACCAAAACGGTGGGTCATTAAACAAATAAAAAACAAATTGAAGGTTATACTATATATAGAAGATGAGAACACTATGCTATTATCTTTTTTTAACTAAAACTAAATTTATTTTTGCTATATTATAACCTTTTATTTTAATTCCTTACGGGGCAAATCTTCCAGAATGATTTAACTAAAACTAAATTTATTTTTGCTATATTATAACCTTTTATTTTAATTCCTTATGGGGCAAATCTTCCAGAATGACTATCATGCAATATCTTAAAAATAGATTAGATTTTCACTAAAATCTATTACAATTTCATTGTTGTCATATAAAGTATTCTCATGTAAACTTTATTCATATATATATAGACTTAACTCAATCCACTAATCAATTTCCCATATCCCATAGTATACCCCCCCTTGGTTGATGCACTTAACGGACTAGGGGTGCATTGATCTCTTAGTCTTAAAGAATTATATGTTCCAAATATAATAACTTCAGATTAGTTCTAATAAACTACGATAAGTTTCAATAGATTTAGGAACCCTACATATTTTCTATAAGTTTATGTAGTTTTAATATAGTCACATAAATCATATAAGGTCAACATAACCCACCCTAAAATTTTGTATGAGCAGCTTAGTTTTTGATAGCCTAAATCATCTTGTATAAGAAAATCTCAAAATTCCTGGTAGATGTTCACCTTGAACAGAGGGGATGAGGAAGCTAATGGGGAAGGAGTTATAGACTTCATTATGGTGCAATACTTTTTTGCAAATAAATTTTCTTAATGGTAGCAGTATTACCTTTTTTTTTATCTGTGATATCTCTTTATCTCTTTGATCATTATTTCCGTTTTTCTTGTCTCACTCTATATATATATTTTTTCTATATTTCTTCTCATCATATAGGTTCCTTAAAGCATGTATCTCCCCTTATTTGCAATTAAAGAGAACAAACGAAACATAGATTTGTAGCAATGAAGCACTTAGTTTAAATCATGAAAATTATTAACTTACTACAAACATTATAACAAACAAGCAACTAAATAAAACACACACATGTCACGTTTTTTTTACAAAATTTTCACCTAAATTATTTGTTAAATATTCTCTTTATTAAGTTACGTAAGATCTTCTATACATAAATCCATCTTCTTTCAACTTAAATTTTTTGATCATCTTCCTAAATCATTGTTGACAAACTAAATTTGTTACGATCTTCAATAAGTTATGAAGATTTTTGAAATTTTTATAGCAAATTTAACCTATAAAATAACAAAAATGGCATATTCTTATATGTAGCATATTCGGAGCAAATTCTGATAATCAAACAAACACTAGCATATATCTCCTAAAAGTGTAATCCATCTGGTTTTTTTTATCTTTCTCACTTGGAATCTTGACACTATTCATACTTAGAGGGAATCTTCTCAATTTTTTTCAATTTATAAGAAAAAATTTAGTCATGTGGGGTCTTGTTTGATTCGTCTCAATTAGTACTTTATTAATATTCAATCATTAGATGTGCATTGGAAGACGCGCACAGGAAAGTGAGAAGGATAACAAAAACCAGAGGGAGTAACTTTTTATGCTTTACAATGAAATGACCATAATCAACTACCTCCGTTTCTAAATAAGTGCAACAATTTGACTTTTACGCTTATCAACGCACAACTTTGACCATTAAAATCTCTAATTATGTATTTATAAAAGTGATAAAAAGTTGATATTATAAAAATATTCATTGAACAAATCCAATAACATTTTATGTGATCATTTTTGTTTTTATATTATATTAGTCTAAAAAATACGATAAACGTCAGATGTGTTTATAGTACAAAAGTCAAAGTGTTGGACATAAAAAGAAACACACAAGTTAGAAGTATTCTTTTTTACCGAATGTAGGAGCATTATATTTTCCTGTGGTGCTACAGTTATGTCATTATGTGAAGTATTGTCCTCTCTATAAAAGGTTGGTGGAGATTAGCTAACCTTTATATCGTGGCCTCTATTTTTGATAATGGTTTGGCCAGGCTTATAAAACCTTGTAATTCTCTCGGAGCTAGGGACTCTTTGCGGATACGGAGCAAATAGATTGATGGGAGACTGCTTTCTTCCGGTGTTACATATCGCCCATTCTGGTTTGATATTTCCCCAGTTCTCTGGCCCAATTTCATCCCCTTGAATATAGTTAAATTCTGATTCATCCTCTGTTCCATTATATTTTTCACTAACAATTTAGTAAAAGTGCTGAGTACATATAACAAAGTACTCCCTCTGTATTTTTTTATCTTTCTCACTTAGAATCTTAAATTCACACCTAGAGAGAATCTTTTAAATTTTTTTCAATATATAAGAAAAAAAAATATAAAGAGAGTATCACTATTTAACTATTTATAAATTATAAGTGTGTGACTTACCAACTTCTTGAGCTACAATTGACCTTCCAAGTGACAAGAGAAGAAGAAAGGAGAATACCAGCTTAGAGGACTTGAGGATTTGTGATTTCTTCATATCTATATTGTAGGATTTCTTGAGCTTGAAAATGATATAAATTAAATCTCGTTTTATAGGTAAGTTTTGCACACTTGATCTCATCACCTTCAAGAAAATATTTGGCACTGTATAGATGAGTGACAATTTATCATTGTCGTAAGCAAATGGTTAGAGGTGGTAACCGGGCCGGTTAAGGCTAGCTAATTCACCTTATTTTTACTTAATTCAGTTGAGAAAAATGAAGTTTAGATCACATCAGTTCAAATCATGCTTATATCTAAAAACTTATTGTTATTGTTATTATTATTGTTGTTATTATTGTTATTGGTTTCATTATTATTATAAGGATTATTAGTATTACTAATGTTATTATGATAATAACAATTACAATAATAGTAGTAGTAGTAGTAGTAATAATAATAATAATAATAATAATAATAATAATAATAATAATAATAATAATAATAATAATAATAATAATAGTAAGTATTATTATTATTGTTGTTGTTGTTGTTATTATTATTATTAGTATTAGTATTATTATTAGAAAAAATTCACATGAATAATCCAAACTATGGCCAGTCTTCCCAAATTAATCCAAATTATCGATTATTCTAGTATAATCCTAACTATATGGGGTGTCTTCTCCTAATGAACCGTAACTTGAAGCAACCGGTTGAACAAGTTACCTAAGTCACGTGTCTTGTATCTATTGGCTCCTACTATAATTTTCTAAAAAGAATTTGTTTTAATCACAAAACTCATTTTTCTCTCTCCTCCCTTTTTCCCCACTCTACGTTACAAAACCACCATAAAGCCACCACAACAATCAACAACACCACTGTTGTTATTGTCTCGCCACCGCCATCCTTGTCCAAAATATATTTTCATCTCTCTCCAAATAGTTAGCAACTCTATTTACCATCTCTCTCTCAATTAACACACTTTTCTTCTCCAACTCCCCTGCTTTTCTCATTCACCACAAAAACACTTTGGTTGAATTACTTTGCAAAACCGTTGGAGAGGCTGAATTTCTGTTAAATCGAACTCCGACTTTCACAAAAACTCTTTGGTTGAATTACTTTGCTAATAAATCAGATTATTTCTTGTTTCGTCACAACATTGTCTTTCTCTTCATCATTTTCTCTCTCATCCATGTCCCCCTCGTCGTTGAACTTCGCGCGCAATCAACATTGAGCGTTACAAAACCCAACCAAAAGTCGATTATCGTTCATCGAAATGAACAACACGAATACACTCATAAGACACTTGCTTCGCCCTGTAATGTCAAGGGAAATAAATGGTTTTGAGGGGCATGTGACTAGGGGTCGTTAGGGGTAGTTTTCAGGTGGATGGAGGTGTATACCGAGGGGGTGGGGTTGGTATTGAGGTTGGTGGTGGTGGTTTTCGGGGTGGATAGGATGATTTCCGGGTTGGTGGTGGTGGTTTACAGGGTGGGTACTGGGTGGGGGTTAAAGGTGGTGTTTCAATGGATGGAAGTGGTGGTTAGTGGAAGAGAAAGGAAGAGATAAATAAATAAAAAAGAAAAATACGAAAATCTTAAATGTAGCCGGTTTAACAGGTTGTAGGTTATCTGGGTTTATATTAGGAAGGTAACTCAATAGTTTGGATTATACTAGAATAATCCATAATTGGGATTAATATGAGAAGATTGGTCATAGTTCGGATTATTCATGTGAATTTTTCCTTATTATTATTATTATTATTATTATTATTGTGATTGTAATAAACTGATAGTAATAGTAATACTAGTAATGAAATACAAAGTAATAATAATATGTTTTATAAAAGATAAATACATATCAGATCATACTATCACTAGTCCATATTAGAAAAAATAAATTCAGATAAGATCATATTAGAAAAAATAAATTCATATTAGATCAGATCATTAAAAATAAGATGGCCTGGACTAAACATAGCCTAATTTGGGATAAAGCTTATCATTTTGGTTCACGATATATATGGTCAAATCTCTCCTTTCAGTTCGACTTCTAGTCAGGTTTGACTTGGGTATATGATTTTCAAATCAGGTTAAATTTAAGTTTGATTTAGTGTTAAATTCAATCAATTTTTAAAAATATTCAGTTTTTAATTTTGAATTTATTTGGGTTTGACCACTATATGTATAAATATGCACATTCAAAGAATAATATTTGGGTCTACTTTAGGTAGAGTTGCTTTTGACTTTTGATTATCGGGGTTGGATTTTGGATAAGATTGAATCATTTTGGATTTGGGGTCAACTTCAGTTCTTTTCCTTAATATCAAAATCAAATCACGGGTCACATTAGTTTTGTAAGTTTACAAATGGTGCAAATTAAATTACATTTTTAATACATTTAGGAAAATTAAGGGGGTTTAAGTATTACATTAGTAAAGTCACAAAAGCCTCCCTATATGTGTTTCATATAGTCTCGTCACTTTTAGAACCAATGCTCAACTCAAACCGATTCAGAAAACATGGGTTTTGAACAAAAGATTGGTACTCGAAATCCAAATTATTCTGAAACTGATAAACCCGGAAATTTTAGGGCTGAACATAGGTCAGGAACCTAAACCAACGTCCATATCGAATCGGAATACTAATACCCCATAACACTAATTATCGATAACCATTTATCTATTTGATAAGTTCATCTATAAAATATTAACGGGCACCCGCATTCATTAACCTCCAATAATTAAATTTAGTAAAACATCATCCAATATTAACTAATAGCTTTAATTATCACATACTCACGATTTATGTTCCAACAAAACTTAGAATATGTTCAAGATTTATAAGTAATTACTAAGAAAATTGGATGCTAGCTAGGGTCTAGAAAATAAATTTTTTCAAGAGAAAAGGAAGATAAGGGGTATTAGCTGTCCACAAATTTAAAATGGCTCCAATATTTCCTATTGAGTACCTGAACCGATAAATTAAAATAAACGATTCCAATACCTTATACTCCCTCCGTCCCAAAATATAGTTCCCATTTCCCTTTTTTCACGGTAATTTATGCAAGTAGAATCAAAGAGGGATAGTAAAGATTTTTTGTTTATTTAAATAAATGTTGTATGGGAAAAGATGATTTTAGGAGAGAGAATGAAGAATAATTGGTGAAAAAGCATTAATTGTAACACTTGGGTTGAATAAACAAAGCAAAAAACAAAATTCAAGAAGCAAATAAATGATGGGACACGGTTTTTCTAGACAAATTACAAAAAAATGTGGAACTAAATATGAAAATGGGAACTATATTTTGGGACACCCAAAATAGAAATGGGAACTATATTATGGGACGGAGGGAGTATCTCAGTAAAAAAACTGAATGGATTCGGTGTACAATATCTTATTGTGCACCAGGTATCGTATGATATAATAAGTTCTTATTTGATATAGTCAGTTCTTGTGTGATACACTCATATTTTAGTCAGTTTTTTGTATGAGATATATATAGTCAGTTTTATGTGTTATAGTCAATTTTTGTGTGATATAGTCAGTTTGGGTTCACAGTAAATTATTGTAAACTCGGTTCAACCAAGACTTGCTGCTGAAATGGAAGATAATGTCATATCTTTTGATTTCAAATATTTGGATAGTTCTAATCAACCTTAGGAAGTACTCCCTCCACTTTGCCTTTATTATTTTACCCACTTCTAAAGTTTAGGAGAAATATGTATGTGGATCATAGAAGGAAAGATAAAGTATTATTTATTAGCATATTGTATTGAAGTTAATGTTGTGGGTTAAAAAAAGTAGAGTAAGAAAGTAAAATAATAATAAATAATTGGTGGGACTATTCCAAAAACAGAAGAAAAGTGGTAAATTAATCTCCCTCCGTTTCTTTTTAATGGTTACACTTTGAGTTTTGACACTATTCACAAATTTATGTTTGACTATCATCTGTTATTAATGGGTAAGAAAAAATACAGTCATGTGAGATTTTCTTCGATTCGTCTCGATATGTACTTTTGGAATATCAACTTTTTATAATTTCTACAAATTCAAATTTAGAGATATTAATGCTCAAACATTTACATTGGTAAACATAAAAATTTAAAGTTTAACTATTAAAAAAAATCAAAGGAAACTTAAAAAAGAAAAATTAATAAATTAATGAAAATCAAAAGGAGTACTATTTTTTTTTTTTTGAGGGGATCAAAAGGAGTACTACTTAGTCGTGTTATGTGGGCGTTTTTAAATTGCTATTATGTAGTAGTACAGGTAAAGCGTTATATCACAAACACATGCAGTATTAATTAGCACGAGAAAAAGCAAACACATATTAATATCTGTTTCGAATTCATTGAACTTTGATTTTTATTGATGCTCATTTTGACATTTTCGCTCATGTACAATAACTATAATTTGTTTGCTATATATGAAACGTCTGACAAGTCGCATACTCAGTCAATGATTTTTTCGTACTATATTATTTACATCGTTACATGTCCTAACAATACTAAAAGAGGGAGTTACCCCATCTAAACAATTTTCTCTGCTTTGGAATTTGGTTCGGTACAAACAAACCAATAGCTTAGGGTTGGGTTGGACACTCTTGTAATGTTTCTCTTTGACACTTGTCCATTGACCCCACTAAACATATACTTCATGTTGAGAGTAGGAACTTTCTCTTTGAATTCATTTGTTATCGTCGGTTGTTATTTATATTTTCACTTGCCAAATAGATACAAGATGTTTCTATACTACCTCCTTTTTAGTTATACTCGAGATTCTAATTCATTTACCAATATACAATTTTAAAAATATTTTGGTTATATATATTAATTTATATAGAGGGAAGTCAAAATAGTTCATGTCAATAATGGCAAAATAAAAGTTAATATGAATAGTACAACTAAAAAAAGGGAAAAAAAATATTTTTTTTCCCTTTAAAACATAGGAAATGTTGTCTTCTTTAAACTCTTGTCGATGTGGCAAAGGCCGTAATACCAAAAGAATCATTACAGTCCTTTTTTTAGTTATACATGAGATTCTAATTCATTTACTAATGTACAATTTTAAAAATATTTTGGTTATATATATATATATATTAAACTATATAGAGGGAAGTCAAAATAGTTCATGCCAATAATGGCAAAAGAAAAGTTAATATGAATAGTACAACTAAAAAAGGGAAAAAATATTTTTCCTTTTAAAATAGAGGAAATATTGTCTTCTCTAAACTCTTGTCGATGTGACAAAGGTCGTAATACCGAAAGAATCATTACGACAAAGTATAGAGGCAGAGGCCATAAGTGTCTATATATATTGTAAAATTCTATTTTCGATGGAATGGAAAAAAAAGGCATATATAATAGCATGGTAACTATATAATACGACCCTAATCTAATAAAAAATCTGAATCGGACTTCCAAAAAATCGAATAGTTGAAGTGGATATTATATTGGAAATTTGGATATCCAATTTTCTGGTTTTTTTCTCAGCATTAGATGAGGAACTCCCTCTGTATTTTTTTTATCTTACCCATTGAAATATGGACACTATTAATAACTAGAGAGAATCTTCAACATTCTTCTCAACTATAGTAGATCAACATGTGCCAGACCCAGCTCGAAAATTAGCGGGTTTTGGGCGAAACGGGCCAGGGCCAACCTAAATCTAGAAATTTAGGCTTAAATATGGCCCGGTCTAGAAATGGCCTGATAAGCCTACTTAACCCGATCAAAAATAGCGTTTTTTTTGCATGACAATTTTGGCCCAATCCAATCCAGCCTGAGGCTTCTTTTTTTTGGCCAAAGCCCGTCCCCACCCGACCCATAATCACCTATATTATTAATATATAAGAAAAAAATATAGTTATGCGGGGCCTTGTTTGATTAATCTCTATGTGTACTTTATTAATTTTCAATCGTTATAATTTTTACTGATATATAATGAAAGATATTTAAGGTAGGACTATTTAATTCAAAAGCCCATACTTTTAAAGAGCCCGTACATTAGGCACGGGCACCCTACACTAGTTTTGTTGAAAAGGGCGAATTTATGTAACCAAGCACTCCGTTAATGGTAATTTCAATATTTTTTATAGTAAAATCTGTATATTATTTAAAAGTAGCATCTATAATGACCTTTCAAAAAAAAAAAAAAAAAAGTAGTATCTATAATGAGAGTATAAAAAAATACAATCCAAGCAATCTCACCAAATTCCGTTATTGATCATTAATTTTATGTGATTATATGCCAACCATTGATCTCCTCATATAACCAAGAGTCACAAATTTAATAGCTAAATTACAATCTCCAAAAAAGTCATAAAAATTATGTAACCTAATCTAAAAATATTGAACGTTAATTAAAATGGTAAAATTGGTGGATTTGAAGTTCTTTAATAATATATTCAGAACAAATGTATTTTAGGATCTCAAGTTTAAGGTTAGACCCTTCACTACAACAAATAAGATCAAAGAGGGCAAGTGAAATTGCCTTCTTACATCCAAAAATTGCCCTAATTGTTTAAAAAGGCAAGAATTATTTGCCCTTAAGGTTGCCACGGTAGGATCGTTGTATTAGCCTTGTATGGCAAAAGTATAAAATTTGCCCTCTTTATAAAATTTAAGGAAGGCAACTTAGATTTGCACTGTTTGATTTTACCAAATATGACAATTGTTTTTGCCCTCTTAGCTATGCACATAGGGCAACTTTCATTGCCTTTTTTGTTTTACAAATAACTATGGCAACAAAGTTGCCCTCTTTGATATAAAGCAAAGATGGCAAAATATGCGTTAAGAACATATATTACATACACGGAAGGCAACCTTTTTTTTTCCCTTCTTTGGCTTGTTTTTTGCCCTATTTGGCTCATTATGAGACTTTATTTTCACAACGCAAGCTCATTGTTACCTAAGCATATATTTATAGCGCAAAATTTAAAAAACTCAAATATTCATATACAAATCCCCTATTATATAAAATAAAATCTTCTCGAGTATGGGATAACACTTCTTCACCTACTGACAGAGCTTGGCATATACTAGATGAGTAGATCATACCAAGGCTCTTTAAGACAATGTCAGAGCACATATCAATGAGCAAAAGGAGTACATTGATTCATAGTCTCCAATTACTTCGAATTATTGGATGTACATTAATATTTGTCTTACAGACAAAATTTATCTCAAGTTAATTGGCCTTCAAGATGCAATAATGTGTCGTCGAGTCGATATATCTGGGAAATACATCTAGTAGCAAGCATCTGAGCAACCGTCTAAATTGATACAACACATAAGTACATGTTGCAGGAAAGCACCTTGAATTGAAAACGACGACTCATGTACATTGTTGTTGCTTCCATATCTTCTGCTCTGTGTCTGATGAAAATATCAGACATTGAAGTTGTACAAAGGTGCAATGTTCTAGTTGGAGGGATGATAATACTCATTATGCTCAACATATCAATTCAATGCTACCCATTGCTTAACAGAAATTGAAGAGGGTTGGGCAGGCTATTTAGTCGTATGCACCTATCCAAAGATAAATTTCTCCTACTCTCTTTTACAATTAAATGTAGAAGGGAAGTAAGGTTCGTACCCACAGGGAAACAGGGACGAGTTTTATATTTAGCGGGAATCCATACCTAGATGACTCTAAGGACCGAGTAACCAATTTAGGGGGTTTTCAAATAAATTATAAACAAACTAAAATTAAATAGCAAATAAATAAAATAAGAAATCAATAATGGAATGATCTTGAATCCGATTAACATCCACTTCAATTTAATCATCGATCATTGAACCTCAACTCTAATTATTTCCATGATTATCTATTGTTGAGAATTAATCACGTATTCTCCTTATTCTTAGTTGAATAGCACGATCAGCATGGCTATAAAACCCTAACTAAAGGATAACCTAGTCCGATCAGCGTCTAAGTTCAATCCAATAGCAGCAATAAACACAGAGTACCAATAGACCTGCTAATGTCATACACGTGATAAGCATTCCACAGTTGATTCAATATCCCTAAGAAATAACCAAGATGATCTGCATCAAAGTTACTCCCTAGTTTGCTACAAATTGATAAAAGAATAAAACAAACCGATTCGATTCTTAAATCTAGCATTAGATTAATTACACAATCAAACTAGTAATGTTCCTAGCATAATTATGCAAAAATCATAAAGTATAATCATAGAAACTAAACCATAATCAAAGGAAATAAATAGAGAGGAAAGATCTCACAATAATTGTTGAAGCTTCATGTTAATCTTCTTCAAGAACGGTTCAAGCTACAATCGGCATAGCAATAGCCAATCCCATAATTGAAATCTCTAAAAACTAAACTAGGAAATGAAAACTAAAAGAGAAGATAACAAGAGAAGTATGGAGCTTTTGGAGACTCTCTTTCCTTAGGTCTGCTGCCTCTCCCCAAAATATTAGGTTTCGAAAGCTTATAAACCACGCACGAATTATCGGCCACGAATCGACTTAAGCGTCGCGAGGCGCGATACTGGTCGCCAGGCGTGACAAGCTTATTGACTCCGCACAACTTGGCTGGGCAAAAAGGGTCGCGACCCGCGATAAATCTCGCGGGTAGCGAAGCAGGTGTGGCGAATCGCGAGCATCTTTGCGGGGTGCGACATGCGTGTTTGCTGCTTGCTGCAGGTACGAGAGCAGGCTGTGTGCTGCTAGATGGGCCGAGGCAATTGCTAGCTGGGCTGCTTCCTGCACTGTTGGGTAGACTAGGTGTTGAGCTTGGCTTAGGCGTGTGGCAGTGTTTGTGTCATGTCTCCGATACTCGGCCACCAAGCCACACTAACCTGCTTTACGAGCATTCCAAATATAACTTCAATGAAACATCAAAACTATTTCGCCATAAAAGCTCAGAACTTAGAACATTAACACTAATTAAGCCACAAAAATCCGAACATCCACTAAGGTTGATTTATATGCAAACCTAAACAATTACGAACAAATCCCTTAGCAAAATGCACCTAAAATATCACAAAAACATCGTATAACTTGAGCGTATCAAATACCCCCATACTTGAACTTTACTCGACCTCGAGTAAACTCAAAAGTGAGAATCGCCAAACAAATCTTCACCCAAGTTAACAACACCAACCTACATTGTCCACCATCTACATAATGGAGAAGAGATCTTCGAAAAATCTTTAATGAACCTGCGGTAAAAACCTGCATGACCAAGAAAAGATCGGATTTCTCGAACATTAGTCGGATAGGGTAAAGACTGAATGGTATCAATTTGGCCTTATCAACTTCAATACCCTTCACAGAGACCACATGGCCTAAAACAATGCCTTGCTCAACCATAAAATGACATTTCTCGGAGTTTAAAACAAGGTTAGTTTCAATACATCGTTTAAGCACCAATGTCAAATGGTCTATGCAATTATCGAAGGAGTTTCCATGCACAGTAAAGTCATCCATGAAAACTTCAACGAATTGCTCAACGTACTCCGAGAAAATGCTTACCATACACCTTTGAAACGTGGCAGGGGGGTTGCATAGCCCAAAAGACATGCGACGATATGCAAACGTGCCAAAGGGACACGTGAATGTGGTCTTCTCCTGGTCTTCTGGCGCAATGGCCACCTGAAAATATCCTGACTAGCCATCTAAAAAGCAATAGAAAGCATGACTAGCTAATCTTTCGAGCATCTGATCAATAAATGGCAAAGGAAAATGGTCTTTCCTAGTTACTACATTCAACCAACGATAGTCAATACATACACGCCACCCATACTGGACACGAGTGGGCACTAACTCACCTTCCTGATTCTCAACAACAGTGACTCCAGACATATTAGGTACAACTTGAGTGGGACTAACCCACTTGCTATCAGAAATAGGGAAGATCATACCTGCTTGGAGTAATTTTAGAATCTCAGCTTTTACCACCTCCATCATAGGTGGATTTAGCGGCCTCTGAGGCTATCTCACCGGCTTTGCATCGTCTTCTAGTAGAATGAGGTGCATGTAGGTGCTAGGGCTTATTTCTCTTGATATCCGCAATCGTTCAACCAATAGCCTTTTTATGCTCCTTCAATACATCAGTGAGCTTTTCTTCCTGTTCCGTGGTTAGCTTGCTCGAAATGATCACGGGCAAGATATCTCCATCATCAAGGAATACATACTTCAAGTGCTCTGGAAGTGACTTCATCTCCACAACTGGTGCCTGCACAATAGATGGCAAAAGCTTTTCTCGAGGGACAGTCAGTGGTATCGGTCCCAAATGGGCGGGGACAATTGGAAGTGTATCATGTTCTTCTAATGCCTGCACTGTCTCATGCAAGTTAGCGCTTAAACCATAGTCAATTTCATCATCTTTTAAACTATGCTCAAGAGCCACCTGTAATTTATCTTTACCATCAATCTCAAACACGTCCAGCGAGAAAGAGTCAATCATATCTATAGAATAACATGAATGATCGTCACTCGGGAATTTCATGGAATCATAAATGTTAAACTCTACCATGTTTCCATCAAATTCCATAGTCAGACATCCACTATGCACATCAATTTTTAGTCCTAGCAATTTTTGAAAATGGTCGTCCTAACAAAATAGGGGTCGCATGTTTATCGTGCTCCATATATAGGACATAAAAATCGGCAGGAAAAATCATCTTATCAACCTTAAATAACACGTATTCCACTATTCCCTTAGGATAAGCATTAGAACGGTCAGCTAACTGAATCACAACACCAGTTTCGTGTAAGGCACCTAGCTTTAAGGACTCGTACAAAGAATAAGGAATTACATTTATAGAAGCCCCTAAGTCTAGCATAGCCTTTGGAAACGTGGTGTTCCCAATTATACAAGGTATAACAAACATGCCTGCATCACTACATTTTGGAGGAAGTTTCTTTTGACACATCACAGACACATGTTCGCTAAACTTAACCTTTTGTGCTCCCATTAGCCGTTGTTTTCTTTTGGTAGTGCACATTTCCTTAAGAAACTTTGCATACCTAGGAATTTGTTTTAAAGGGGAATGTTTACCTCACATTTACAAAAGGTTTCGTAAATGTCTTTATCGCACTCCTTTCTTCGAGTGTCTTTCAGTGCCTCTGGAAATGGTGGAACCGGCTCATAAGGTGGTGGAGGTGGTGGTTGCTTGGATTGCTCATCTGATGTAGATGACAATGGCTCAGCATCAGGCACCGATTCATAAACAATAACCTCTTCCTCTACCTCTTTGTCTTTAGCGGTCTCTTTATCATTGCCCTTTAGTTCTCTTCCACTTCTTAGTGTTATGGCACTTGCATTTTGTCTCGGATTAAGCTCCGTTTGAGATGGTAGCTTAACGGAATCACGAGCCTCTAATCGACCCACAGCACCCGTGACCTGACTCATTTGCTTTTCCAGATTCTTTATGCTCGAACGGGTCTCCTCCTGAAACTGAACCATATTTCCCTGCATGTTAGTAACATTTTTAGTTAAAGCATTAATCATATCCTCTATAGACATGCTAGTACTCGGTCCCTGTGATTGGCCTTGCGGCCGAAAATGTGGAGCTCCTTGCTCCGATGGCCTCGAATAAGGAGGTGGTGGGCGGTTATACTGCAGTAGCGGCTGCTGGTTCCCTGATGAATTCCCGTACCTCAAATTAGGATGATCCAGCCATCCCGGATTGTAGGTGCCAGAATATGGATCATATCTTTTTTGGAAACCCTGGCCCCGAAAACGGCCGCCTTAACCTCTTCACTCGGTTCTTCTTGTAGATGAGGGCAAGAATCAGGTGGATGATTTGAAGAACAAATTCCACAAGCCTTTACTTGGTGAGTTTTCTCTTTCACTATGAATTCTCGCATCATGGATGTGAGAGCATGCAACTGATCTTCCAACTTAGAAGAACTAGAACCCTCGGTGACCACACGTCGAATTCCAGACCTTCTACTAAACTGCCTCGAGCCTTTAGCAAGCTCACTTAACAGTTCCTTAGCAGCAAGTGCGGTTTTATTCACAATGGAGCCACCACTTGCTGCATTTACCATCCTCGTATCCTCATCACACAAGCCATTATAGAAGTACAGCACCAAATCTTCCTCTGAATAACCGTGCTATGGACAGCTAGCACATAACTTTTTAAACCTCTCCAAGTACTCATAAAAAGACTCATCACCCTGTTGCTCAATTTTACTTATCTCCTTCTTCAATGTAGATGATTTAGAAGTGGGAAAGTATTTCTCGAGAAAGCTCCTTTTCAAATATGCCCAAGTGGTGATGCTGCCGGCCGGAAGGTAGTACATCCAGTCCTTTGCTACGTCTTTTATTGAAAAGGGGAAGGCTTTAAGCTTAATTCTATCTTCTGAAACTCCACTTGGTTTCATGCTGCTGCATACCACATGAAACTCTGACAAATGTTTATTTGGATCTTCACCATTTAGCCCATGGAATGAGGGAAGCAAATGTATCAACCCCGACTTTAGCTCAAATGTGTCCCTCACTTCCGGTTCCGGAAATGTGATACACAAAGGTTGCTGGTCAAGATTAGGAGCAGTGAGCTCCATTAAAGTGTGGTGCTCGACTCTAGGAGGCATCTCTTCTTCGAATTCAAGCGGAAAAGGGAGCTCTCTAAAGCCTTCTCGCAATTCTCTTCTCAACCTGAAAAGAGTTAGTTCTAGATCTCGATTGTACTGCAAAGGCTCTTGGTTAGTAGCACGAGTAACAACCATAAACCACAAAGCAAGCAATACAATCAAAAGGATGAAGCTACACTAATTACCAACAAGTATCGCCTTGCTCTCCGGCAACGGCGCCAAAATTTGGTAGGCGTTTGTCGTACACCCCTAACCAAATAAAACTAACTTACTTACCCTCACAAATCAATGTATAGCGGAAGTAAGGATCGTATCCACAGGGAGCAATAATACGAGTCAATAATTAACGCAATCAAGGTCCTCATGTACTCTAAGGGAAGAGTGATTAAAATATGGGGGGTTTGGAATAATGTACCATGAACTACAATATGCGAATTAGTAAATGAGAGGTAAACACAATAGTAAAAAGCCTTGGACTCGATTGATATCTGCTTCCAACTAAGTTTCCGATCATTGAACTCACAATCCTAACAAATCTTTTGGTCACCTATTGCAAAGCCTAGACTTTTATCCTCTTAGATCGTGGTTAAACAAACACGATCAGCGTGGTTTGAAACCTCTTACTATTACTTAAGTTAAACGATTAGCACTTAAGTTCAAACCAATAGTAGCATTAAAACCGAAGAACAATAGGGTTGCCAATGCTATTTATGCAACAACATTCAAGCAACAAGTTAAGGTCTCCCTAAATTCAGCATCAATGTTCAGCATATAATGAAGAATTTAGCATACTACCAATGAACAAGGAACAATAACAATCCGATTACGTTTCTAGTTCTAGTATTAGATCATTCACACAACAAAACTAGTAGCACTCCTAACAATATTATGCAAATATCATAAAATAAAACATAAGACACTTAACAATAACCAATGGAGATATTAAGATAAAGAAGTTCTCACATAGACATGGTTGAAAGCTTCAATTAATCGATTCCAAGAAGATGTTTACGCTAGAATCCACATGTTAAACATTACAAATCACTAAGGAAGAGAGTGTTTGAAAACCCTAGAAAAAAAAGTAGCTAAAAGTGTTCTAACCTATTCTCCCTCGTACAATATATCGAATCCGAGAAAAAATAACTAAACCCTCCTTACAAGGAAAACAAAACGCAAGTGGGCGGTTACAGCAGGGGCTCGCGACCCGCGACAACAGTTGCGACCAGCGACGACAGCGTATCGCGGACAATGATCGCGACCCGCGACACTGATAGTGACCCGCGACAACCTTCCTGACCACGAAACAACAAAGCAGCCCAACCAAGGAGAAGAAAGGGAAGAAAATGCCATGAAGTGACTTGGGGGCGCTTCTAAGACGCTTGGACGCCACGCACACCAAGGCAACCCAGATGCTTCGAACTCGAAACTCGGGAGACTTTGACGCTAGGATGCTCAGAAGCTTCGAATGACTTGCCGCTAGGAAGATCGGATGCATGAATGCCTTGGAGTTACGAAAGTCTTCGGAACGCAAAACTGCCTCGGACGATGCCATAACATAAAGATGCAGTAAAACACCAAAACTCACGACAAGACTCGATAAACTCACTAATGTCAAACCAAACCAAAAACCCAACTCTAAGCCCAAACTGACACACAAAACAACCTAAAATTCGCCTAAGATTGGCGAATAACTTAGACACATCAAGAGTGGTAATGTAACAACGTATTTAAAAACTTACCCGGTAAATGTCACTCGATAATCCCGATCCTCGTCATAATCAATTGAATCTGATTTTCCAACTTTTCCTCTCTTTCCCTTGCTTCCTTCTCCTTTTGCGCAGTTTCAGCTTTCATTTGATTAATTCATTTCGCAAATTTTCGTTGTCACTCCAAAGTTGATCCATCTCAGCTTGCATCACTGCTTTCCATTTCTTTTCACTTGCTCCTAACACCGGGTGGCCTTTACCTAGCCCTTGTGCATAACCCAACAATAGCCAATAACCTCTGTTTAGGCCTCCTCTAGAGAAAGATTGTCAGCACCCTTTGCTGTAATCTCATCCTCATGTAGTTTTTCAAACCTCTTTAGCACTAATTCAGCTTGAACATCAAATTTTCCGTTCTTGTGCCTATATGTAATTCAATTATAGAGTAAGATAGTGAATAATGAAAATATATGAAGAATGAATAAAGAAAGAACTACCTCTTAATCATCTTCTAGAGCTTTATGTAGTTGGGCTCATTGGGTTGGTGTGATGTGGAAGTCGATGCTTCAGTAGCAGCAACATCGTCTCCAAGGACCTCGGCATCCTCTTCAACTCGTTCTTCCACCTCCTACATAAATCCATGTTAAGAGTTCGGGATTTTAGAAGTTAACAAAATCATAATATGCCATCAATTGAATCTAGTGAAATGCAAGGTTCATCAGTAGTTCCAGAATAATAAGTGCAATTCTGCCCAATTCTCCTGAGGAATTTCATCACCAGATATGTCAAAGTAACAAAAACATATGCATTGCAGATCCAAAGTAGTAAAGAAGATGTAAAGGAACATGACAACATACAAGAAAACACATTGCATGAGAGGGTTTAACAAAACCAACATATACTGCTTTGCTCAAAGATTTGCTTCGAGGCAACGACATGTATCCTCTTTAGTGTCGATAAGAGAACCGCTGTTGCATTTCGTAGTTCATGTGTATAAACACATATAACATATAATTAACAAAGCAAATACATGACAACTAAGAAGCTTTGCGTCTCTACATTTTCATTTTCATCTATGTTGTCTCGAACATCTCTTTGTATCATGTACAACCTCAAAAATACCTACAATCCAGAGTCTGTAGTTTCTAATATATATCAGTTCCAGTAACATTAGAGGTTTATCTAAAGCATGAGGTCAATGACCACAGATAACTGGTCCGTCGGAGTGAGTTACTGCATCTACTTCTGCATATTGTTATAATTAACAGCCAAAATCATATGGACATATAACTAAAGAGTAACTAACATTGAAGCTAGTTTCATATAACAAGAAGTACAATCAAATGATATAAGCATGAGTTCTTTTAGGGGAATATAAGCATAAATTTACCATCTCATATATGCACCTTGCTATTGATTTAGCACCACAAGTTGACTGGATTTTTTTAGAAAGGGCATTTTCTCAATTTTTTTCACTTCGAATCTGAAATCACAATATGTTGGATTCAACAAAGCATTCATGATATTAGGCCTAAAATTTAATGAGATATGAAATAAAGTTCATTGGATACGTGCCATTTCTGTATGAGTACCCCAATAGTAATAGACAAGCCACTTCCACTGGTCTTGATTGATCTCTGCTGGGGAAGCACGCTCTGCCTCCTTCACAGATCTGTATTTTGAGCAATATTTACTCTTTAACCTTTCCCTCCAATGCCTAAAGAGGTTAGAGCATTGGGTATTTAGTGTTTTAGGAATGTGTGCCCCATCAACTAACTAAAAATTTTCCTATAAAGCAAACATGTAATGAAATGAAAAGCCACTAAGTATAAGTATACTCTGACCAAGTAATGAAGCTCTAAGAGAGAAAAAATACCCTAATCTTCCCATAGAGATGAACCAAAGCATGGACTGGCATGTCCTTAAAGGGCATGACATCGAGGAGTAAGATCTCCTTCACCCAATCAGCAGACTCACCCACTAGTTGGAGTGCATGCTCACCAACAGGAGCTCCTAATCTCGCTGGAATTTCAACTTTGACCTTTCCTGGTTGAATATGCCACAATTTTTTGTACTTCAAAGCCCTACTTAGACCACTAAAAGGACCTAGAAACAAAAAGGCAGAAGAAAACTCTTTCGTGAAAATCTAGAGGTAGTTGGAATTAGCAAAGAGGCACAAAACTTTGTAGAAATTTACCCTCTATTGACCTTTTCGGCTTTGATGACTGTGAGTTTTATTGTGGAAGCTCAGAAGATGTAGAAGAAGATTGAGTTGTCTCGATGTCTGTTGGTTGTAGCAAAGGAGAGGAACAAAAGTAGTTCAGTAAGTAAGCAGCTACTAACAGACCCAATTTTATAGAAAGGATCAAAGGTTAACACAAGCAATACAAATGGTAAAATTAGTAATGGTTTTTTGCCTTTGGAGAGAGTCAAATAAAATAAAGCATGTGTATGGCAGGTCTGTCATCAAATGCTTTTTAATTTTTAGAACAATTTTAACTACACACATCCACACCTATAACTACACACATCCACTTTTACCTTGTCTTTTCCTTTTAAGTTGTCCAACTCGCTGCTGAAAAGAAGGTCCATGTTGCTGAGATGATGATGCATCAAATGCTCCTACAAAATAAAAGCATCAATATAATACACTAATTACAAAATAGTAAGATGTGTAAAAACAGTTTTAAGTCGACCTTTCTCCTTTGTTGTTTGTAGACGAGGTGCCACAAAGTGATGAGTTGGTGGGATGGGTAATCGATGCATCTTAGAAGCCATGGTTCAAACTGGAAAAAAAAATAAAATTATAAGCAAGGAAACCAACACATAGTAATCCGACTAATAAAACAAAAAAATAATAATACACGGAAAAATAAAGAGATACTTGCCCCACATATCATCGTTCTCATCTATATCGTGCTCCTCCTTAATATCATCTTTAGTATCATCGTACTCCTCTATATCATCCTCTATATCATCACACTCCTTTGCATCATCCTCCATATTGTCCTCAATATCTTCATCATCCTCGATATATTCCTTCTCCTTTGTTGCCTTTTTCTTATCCATAATTTCCGGAGGAACATCACATCTTGGTGAAGGTATATAATCCTCAATCGGATCATCTACCATATTAAGCAATCTCTCATCGGCACCTACATCCATATCTTCACCCTTGTCATAATGTTCATCCACCCGAACAATTGGAAAATGATAGAAATTGCGAGGAATTATTCTTATCACAACTCTCCAATTAGGTTTATTATAAGTCCTAACATAGTAAACTTGACCGACTTGTGATGCCAAAGCAAATGGCTCATTAGTCCCTAATGACATTCTAATGTTCAAACTAATTGTGCCAAATTGTCCTTCTTTACACCTTTCCCATTAGAATAAACGTCAACCCAATGGCATCAAAACAATTCTACAAGTGGTTCCTTACCACCAATGATTGGAGCATCATATTGAAGCTCAATGACTTCTCTTAAGACACCAAAAAAGTCTCTTTCACCACTATCTTCATCGTCTTTAACTATAACTCCACTATTTTGAGTTTTCCGGTTCCTTTGTCGCTTCTTAGTATGGAACCTATACCCATTCACAAAGTATCCTTGATAGCTCATAATACTTCTACCGGGGTCTTTTGACAACGAAAACAGTTTTTCTTATGCTCTTGGATCACCTTCATCTCGTAGCTTCCTCACATAAGAATGAAACCAATCAACAGAGTCTTGATTCCCTTCATGAAAATTTTCAAACTACCAATAAATATAAGTGTTTATCTCATTTATTTTGAGTAAATTAAAAAAAGAGGAAAAATAACATTAGCAAGGACATACCATAGGAAAGGTTGCACTTCCTCACAGTTTCTATGAACATATAATTGTGCTTGCTTCCATTCTACATGACTCAATTTCTTGAATGTCATCTTTCCTAGTGGGCTTCCCTTTCTATGGAAGACTAATAAATGAAAGGGGTTTTCTACATAGTGCCCCTGTGTTTTTCAAATTATACGTTGTACCAAGCCTTTTTGAACTCTCCACATTGTACCCCTAAACTTTCTAAACGTCACACAAAATACCCTTACTAATAGAAAATCATACTCCAAACCTCACTTAGTCTTCAATTTTTCAGATCATATCCCAAACCTCAGTCAACTAAAAAGGCTAAAAAATCCTACTTTATGCCCATAGGATAAGAAAGTCCCAAAATCTATTGTTTGATATCGTGTATAAGGGTACTTTGTGTAACGTTAAGAAATCTTAGGGGTATAACGTGGGAATTTCAAAAACGTCGGGTACAACATAGAATTTCGTAAAACACAAGGGTACTATGTAGAAAAACCCTAAATGAAATGTAGATGACTCTGGATCATCCTTTTCATTTGTAGCCATCATGTTGAACTTTGTTTCCATCCGATTCATATGTCGAGAGCAAAATGCATGACATTCCATTTGTATGTAGGCTTCCGCTATAGAGCCTTCAGGGCGAGCCGACCTTATTCTTTGAATATGACTTCATAGTACGCATTTCCCTCTCAAATCGCCACATCGCGCGAGATTGCACCGGAACCGCAAGCAATGCCTCACAAGGTAAGTGAAGTGGTAGGTGCACCATAACGTCAAAAAATCCTGGAACAAAGATTCTTTCAGGTTTACAAAGAGTAATAGCAATATCTTTTTCTAGCTTTTCTAAGACTCCCACAGTTAGAACCTTTGAGCATAGTTGTTTGAAAAATATGCTTAGCTCAGCTAATAGCTCAAAAACCTGTTTTGGTAAAATTCCTTGAAATGCCGGTATTGACAATTCTTGCATGAATATATGACAATCATGACTTTTCATGTCATCGACTTTTCCATCATTTGTACTTGCACATCGAGCTATATTCGAAGAATAAGTATCTGGAACCTTCAAATTGGACAAGAAGTCACACACTTTTCTTCTCTCCGACAAAGTCCATTGATATGGTGCTAAAGGGACAAAGTATTTGTTTTCACCAACCTTCGTAGCTTGTAGCTTCTTATGTAAATTCAAATCCTTCAAGTCCAATCGAGCATTCAAGCTATCTTTTGATTTCTTAGGAATATTCAGTACCGTTCCTAAGATGCTTTCACAAATATTCTTCTCAATGTACATCATGTCAAGGTTATGGCAGATTAGAAGCTTACTCCCATAAGGGAGTTTTGAAGAAAACATTTAATTTCTTCCATTCATCAACTATATATCGATCATCTCACTTTCGCTTGCGAGCCTGATAAGTGACATTTATGTCACTTTTAGAGTAGTTTTTTAGATTATTTTTTGTAATTTATTTTCATTTATATCATCCATTTTGACCTTTATTTCTTCCATTTACATTTTGTAGCTTAAATTATTTATTTAGTGATTTTTGTTGGTTTTTAGCTCTTAATTTCGTAATTTATTTATTTCCTTTGTTTTATTAATTTTATAGATTGATTAGTTTGGTTTTCGTGATTAGTTTTCTATTTTTATTTCCTTTTAGTTTTCATTTTTATTTTCTATATGTCGTTTCTCCCATTGTATTTTGGTTTTGGTTATAGGTTTGCGTGTTGGAGTTGCGAGATTCAAGGATAGAGTTAGTTTTGGAATTATAATGCAAGAGCTTATCCTTCACCACACTTTTTCTTATCCCACACCACATCTATCACCTCTGCTACACCACACCATTTTTAACCTCCACCACATCACATATACTCCAAATACAAGCAGCCCATAACAAACACCACAACATCACCATCACCACCATCACCTCACTAAATCCTACAACACCACAATAATACCACCTCGCTCAGCCCACGACACAGCGCGGGCGTGTCGTGCAATTTATCGCGGGCGCGCTGATCTGTTTTTCGCGTGGCAGAATGTTTAGAACACCCTAAAATTCGAACACAGCGCGGGCGCGCGTTAGACACTAGCTCGGGCGCTCCGAAACTTTGTATGGAATTAATGACTCTCAACGGTCGCGATTTCATTTGAGTTTGAGCTGTAAACTGAGCTGTGCGATGTTGATGGTGGATGATGAAATTCAGCACACCATTCGATGATGTTGGGCGTTGATGATGGATGATGATGATGATGGAGCTGATTATGGACCGTTGATGATGATGATGAAGCAGGGAAATGAAATCTCATGGTAGCAGCGAAGATGAGGAAGAAACGAAGGAGAAAATGAGATGGGTTTTGTTTTTACCTTTTTAATTTCTTTTCCTTCTTTTTCTTTCTTCCCCTTTTTAACTCCTTTTCTCTTTATTTCCTTTTTCTTTTTAAACTTTTTCCTTCATTTGTTTTGCTGTATTGTACATCACGTTTTCTTTCTTTTTCTCCTTTCTTTTCTTTTCCTTTTTATCCTTTTACTTATTATTTTCATTTTTTCTTTTTGTATTTTTTCTCTTTAGTTTTAGGTGTAGTATAAATATCCTCAAGTAAAGTTTTTAGGAGCCCAGCTTTATTTTTTATCCATCACTCTTAGGTTTAGAATATTTTTTAGTGTTTTAAGGAGAATTAGCCTCCATAACTTAGTTTAGGGCAAAAGTGAGAAAACTCAAAGAAAAGTGAGAAAACTCAAAGAGAGATTGAAGATTTAGAGATTCAAAGGTGACAACTTGTTTTTAATGATTCAACAATTTATCAATGAGCATTTCTTACTCCCTCACTCTTCTTTTATTGCTTTATTTTAATTGTTTTTCTTAGATTAATTGTTCATGCTTAGTTTAATTATTTGTGATTTATTTTGTTTAGTTTAATGTTAGATTAACGTTTAGTATCATGTTATTAGTTGTTAATTTCTCTAAAGTTCTCATTTTTATGTTTATAGAGTAGTTTGTTGGTTTGGGTTTGGGTGAAAACTCTCATTAAAGTTATGAACTTTGCACTCTTTTTGGGAGTCTAATTTGGTTGATGGGTTTAAATGAACTATTGGGGTTTCTATTGGTAGTTTTTGTGGTTGGCCTCCATAGAAACTTAAATGCTAGTCACTTCAATGAAGGATTGAAAGATGAAATTGAAGAGTTGACTCCCCATATGTTCACTTAGCTAGACTTGCATGAAAATAGGGGTTTTAGCTAAGGGGTTTAATTTGTCATCTTGTCATTCATGTCCTTGAGTTGGAGTTTTGGTGCATGAAAATAGACCATAATCCTCAACTTAAGTAGCCCTTTTTAGCTTGAAAGAGTAATTAGGGATTTAAGAGATGACCCCTTTTATCCATTGCTATTGTTATCCCCCTTCTTGTTTGTTGAAGTCCATGATTGAATTGAGTGGTGAATCCCATATCCTAGTCCCTCTAATATTACCGTAAACCCTTGTTCTTCGCTTGATTTAGTTCTCTTTAGTTAATTCTTACTTAGCATAAATAAAAACCCAAATTTCAATCACCATTGTTCTAACCTAGCTTATTATAATTATCATTTTCGGTGATTACCCTTAGTCCTTGTGGAAGAATGACCCTAGCTTGCCATTATACTTAGGTTACTGGTTAGTTAGGTAGTTTGATTTAGGAGTTTTGTCCAACGACCAAAATTTCTATTATCAGAGCCTCTGTTTTCCCAAACTTCACATTATCAAATTGAGACATAGACTCAAGTATAGGGGTGTTAACGAGCCGAACCGAGACCGAACCTGACTAGGCTCGGCTCGGCTCGAAAACATATTTGATGCGGCTCGGCTCGAGTTTGATCCCAAAACCTATGGCTCGGCTCGAGTTCGTTAGGCTCGAAAAGCTCAAAGTCCAAGTTCAACTAAAGCATATACTCCAAAGTCAGATTTTAAAAGGCCCAAAAATTTATTTTTATGAAGGCCTTAGTATCCAAACTTTTGTTCACTGCATAGCCCAAAGAAATAATAGGCAAGCTGTAGTGTATGTCTAACTCAAGGGTTTATTTTATAGAGCATTTGACATACATCATTGTTAAAACCACCGATGTGGGACAACAGAATTTTCAGCTTGTTGCTGTATGCGACTATGCAGTATGCCTGTATTATTAGCAAGGAGTCACAATTCACATGTTTGCTTTAAGCTGACACGTGATTGACACTAGAGTGGTTGCATCATATTCATGTGAATCTCTCACATCATATTTTTATTCTTGCCTTTGTTTTTGTTTTTTAATCGTTTGTTTTTAATTTTTTTTTCAAGTGTTTCTCTAATGAATCAAACATATAAACTTTGGCTTTCTAATGATTAAAGAGCCCAAGACTACCATTTTTTCCTAATAGTTATTAATTATTTTATCCTATATTTAACACTAATGAAATATTTTTAATAAATTAAATACTATCAGGCTTGCTCGCGAGCTTTCGAGCCGAGCTTAAAGTAGCTCAGGCTCAGGCTCGGCTCGTTAGAGTCTCGAGCCGATTTTGAACTCGAATCGAGCCCTCTCATTAACACCCTGGCTCATTAACACCCCTACTCAAGTATTTCATCTCCCGATAAAGGAGCAGGAGCTAGTCGTATCTCCTTTCCACTTAAGAAAGATTTATTATCGTTTCTCCACCAATGATCAAGATCGTGAAATCTACGCTGACCATAGAAAAACTCCTTAGACACATGGTATAAGTGCTTGTGGCAAGTCTCCTTATGACATGAAGGGCAAGCGAGCCTCCCGGTCGTACTCCATCTTGACAAGTTGGCATGTGCCGAAAAGTCACTAAAAGTCCACAATAAAGTGGCCTTCATATTAAACTTTTCATGACTATAAGAATCATATGTTTCCACACCAACATCCCACAAGCTCTTCAAATCTTCAACTAATGGTTCCAATAAGAAATTAATGTCATTTCCGGGAGCCTTTGGACCCGGAATAAGAAGTGAAAGCAATATGTATGGGCTCTTCATACACATCCAAGGAGGTAGCTTGTATGGAACTAGAAACACAGGCCAAATGCTATAGCTTCTATCAAGATGTGTGCCTGGATTAAACCCATCAATAGAAAGACCCAACCTAACATTATGTGGGTCGGCTGAGAAATCTGGATACATCTCATCTAGCTTCTTCCATACCATTGAGTCAGCAGGGTGCCTTAAAGCACCATCATCAGGGCGCTTTTCCTTACGCAACGCATGTGAGATGCTAACTTTGAAAACATGAAAAACCTTTGACGCCGTGGAACAATAGGAAAATAACGAAGTACAAGTCGAGGAACCCTTGGTTTCGCTTGTGATGCCCATTGAGATTCCGAGAAAGTGGTGTTATCATCAACATTAGCAACACCCTCCTCCCATCTCGGCTCATAACAAACTGGACATGCATCAAAGTCGGCATATTCTTTTCTATAGAGAACACAATGGTTCACACAACCATGAATCTTTGTGTAACTCAACCCCAAGTCCTTTGTGTACTTCTTTGCCTCATATGAGCTCTTAGGAAAAGCGGGATCATAATTAAAGGCTCAATGCAATGCATTTAACAATCCCGTTGATTTGTCACTCCAATGACCACTCACTTTCAGTCGTAAGAGAGTAACAATGAACTCCAACTTTGAAAAAGTCTTACACCCCGAATACAATCCCTCTTCTGCGGCTTTCATGAGCTTAAGGAAATTATCCGGTAACTCGACATTCTCATCATTCCCAACATGGGATGGAATGTTGGGTTCATTAACCACATTTGTTGCATCATGCACCATAGAAGCTATCTCATCACTTATTAGACAATCCTCATCTTCAATATCATCACCTAAATAATCCTCATCTTCCTCATACACTTCCCTATCTCCCTCATCATTTGGAACTTCTTCACCATGAAGTGTCCATGGGTTATAATCAGGGTCTATCCGATTCAATATAAGGTGATGACATGGTCTTTTGATCTTGACAATAATAATTTTGGCATTCTCGACATAGACATCTCAACTTAACACCAGAAGAAGGAATAACGTCCTTGAAAGCAAAATCAATGAATCCCTTAACACCCTTCCTATAAGCCGCCTGTTTCCTACCTTGAAAGCCTTCAATTCGCATCCAACTCCTTTCATTATCCATCTTAATGCGAACAATTGAGCTGCTAAAAACAAACCAACTATGCAAATAACGTTTTAATTCTAATCCAGATAAACCAAAAATTAACTACATTCAATCAAATTAAAATTCAAAGAACTACTCAATTCAACATAAGCTCTAGCTATAAAGCAAACCAATGATCAACACAAGATAATAAATTTAAAACATTACTAAATCCATTATAGATATAATACAAAACTTCCTTTCCCCCTTAAATTCAAGTACATAAGAAAAAACTTATGATGATTTTGTTTGTGCAATTCATATTTCATACATAAGCTACCAAAGGGAAAAAGAAATCAGGACATGCTTAATAATCAATAAGGATGAAAGAAATGTAGCCCTGCACTCACTTTCAGGCAAAATAAGATCTTCTAAGAAGTAAGAATGCATGTGACCTGATCACCATAAACCAAAGTATTATGTTGAATGCTATGTAACTAGCCAGAATATTCATTGCAACAGTGGTTTTGAGTCGTGACTTTGTTGGCCCTAAAGTCCTAACAAATTGTAGCGAACAGCTCGGGAACTAGTTTTTATTTTTTACCGTGTAAGGTACATAACAATGTAACGTATACTCTATATACTCCCTCAAAAAAAAAAAGGAAAAATTGATAAGAACTATCCCAACTATGTTCGTCCTACCGTAAAAATTCCAACGATTGGAATATCTCACAACAAATTAAACTTTATGTCATATTTTACAAACGTGGTCCCATATGACTGGTAACCTGCTAAGCTTGTAAAATAGTGTTTTTCCTTTTTTTTTTTTTTTTACTTTTGATGTTTAAGCAACTATAATTCTCCATCTTCATCTGCAATATCCACTGGTCTAGAGGTCCACTCGAGTTTTCTTTTGTTCAACTTCCACCCATCAGAGGCCATTGTCGGTCTCAGTGCCATAGCCATTAACAATCGTTTCCTCTCCTCTCAAATCATCCCGCCTCTCAGAAACACATAAATATTACCATCCAAATAAGAAAAATTAAGAAAGATTGAGTATTTAACATGATGAAGTTCCTTTCATGTTTACCAATTATCATCACTTCAGTTCTTGGATAGATGAAGAGTATATGTTGCGATCTGCGACATCTCCCATTGATAAAAATTAAAAATAGAAAAGCTAAAGATCCAACGGTATAGATGATCAAGAGACATAGAGTTGTTGCTGATGAAATTCTACTCATGGATGCAACTATCACTTTGATGAAAAATACCAGCGGTGAATTTTCAAGCTAAGATATCCTAGAGTGATGAACTCCATTAGAGGCATGAATGATGAGGGCAATTAGAGCTATTGTGGACATGGCCAACAAAGTTCCAGCTATTATCTTCATCTTTATCTCTCTGAAAATCAATGGATTGTGTGAAGTTTTTTCTAGTGATAAAAGAAAAAGAAGTGGGTAGTAAAGAGTCCACAGGAAGAAGAAAATGGGAGAATAGAAGAAGAAACTTACTTTACAATTATGTAAAATTGCAATTTCTTTTTCCTTATATTGTTTTCGTTTATACGTTGTTGAGGAATTGCAGTTAATGGTTTGGAGTATAAGATGGGCCGCATAAAACAAATCATTAATATTTTAATTGCAAATGGAAGCCATTGTTGGCTTTTCTTTAATTTTTTTTTTTTTTTTTTTTTTTTGAATTGAGAAGGAAATCTTAAGTTTTTTAGGTTTCATTTTCCGCCATGGAAAGATATCTCATATTTTTAGTGTAGGAGGATGACAAATTGAATAAAATGGTAAGAGGATATGCAGGTTCTAAGTGCTAGTCATGTGAGCTGCACGTGACCCAATTCACAGCATGCTATAGGAGGTCGTTTACCTACAAGGACCACTCTAATAAAACATGTCATAAAGTATGACCTGTTGTGAGATATTCAATAGTTGGGACTTATTATGGCAGGTCGGCCATAGTTGGGACCGTTCTTATCAATTTTTCCAAAAAAAAAACATATACTTTAAAGGCGAGAGAAAACTTTTTCTTATTCTTTTCGATGAGTGATAGGTAGTAACAGACTAACACTTAGCTATTTAGCCTCACTCGTAAGAAACCAAGTCTTGTTCCTCCAAATTCTATGGTACTAGATCATGTAAAATCAGGCTGCACAACCCAGAGGACATACCAATGCAGCAGAAAGGGACTAGAAACTAGTTAATCTCATAAGTTGACCAAACAAAACTAGTTAATAACACCATCAACTAGTTCCACTTTACATCACTAAACGACTTTATGTCAATCAATAAAAGGCTACAAGTTTGTTATGAGAATTTCTCTCTGTTGCATAACTGCTTGCTTTATAAACCAAGAATATTGATGGAAAACAATCCCGCAAACAACCAAAAGATGCAAAATTAAAACGCAAAAACAAAAACCGAGACAGTCAAATACCATAATATCATAACATAACCAAAAAGACTCGAAAATTAATTGAAAATTAATCAAAAATATTTGAAAATGACTCGAATTAATCAATCATACCTTGAATTGTTGAAGCCAATTGCAAATCACTCAACTTCTAGAGGAAGATTTTTCATTTTGGCTAGATATTCAGACGCCAAAGTTTTTAAAAAAGTTGCCAGCGTCTGAATGAGAGAAAGACACCCCCATACATAACGAGGAAAGAAACGCATAAATGCTCTTAGTAGTAACGGGACCAGAAGGATGATTGCTCCAAATCCTATAATCACGCTCATTTGTTAGAGGTAACTCTGAACTCAAGATTAGCTGAGCATCCTTAAAACAAACCAATTGACGAACTAACAGAATATTCCAATGTGGGAAAGGAGATTGCTCAATTAAATCATTAGCTCGAGTAGAACCCACTTTCCTTGAAGGGATGGTAGAATTCAAGGTAGGAATATTATTATACAACCATCGATGTCCAAACACTTTAATGTTGCAACCATTGTCCACTTTCCAAATACAACCCTTCAGAAGAGAAGCCTTAGCAATAGGAAGAGAAGCTATCAATAATAGACTGCACATTCTGAGCAGCATCAAGAGAAGCATGAAAGAAGATCATAACGTCATCAGCAAAGAAGAGATGGCTGATTAAAAGGCTGCGACGAGTTAATTTATTTCTTTTGAAAGAACTAATATCCTGACTAAATAGTAACATTCTTGAAAGGACATCCATTGAAATTACAAAAAGATAAGGTGATAGGGATCACCTTGACGAAGACCCTTAGCATGGATAAAACTCGACGAGAGCTGACCATTAAGCAGTCTCTTATAAGAAACGATGGTGATACATTGACGAATTAAATTAATCCAAGGAATAGGAAAGCCATACTCCTTAATAACACAGAATAAGAAATCCCAATTAAGCTTATCATAGGTCTTAGAAATATCCATTTTGAGAGCAGCCAAGGCACCACTACCATACCGTCGAAAAGAGATTTTATGACTAAGTTCATAAGTGAGCAAAATATTTTGCCTATCAGTAACAAAGGCATGCTGAAAGTCCGTAATAATTTTAGGAAGAAACTTCCTCAACCTTGAAATAATGCAATTGGTCACACACTTATAAATAGTATTACATAATCCAATGGGACGAAGATGATGAGGTTTTTGAGGAGATGCAATCTTAAGGATCATGACTAAGATAGAATGATTCCAAGATTTAAGCATTTGACCTAATATGAAATTTTTTTAATACCTTAAATTGTAGCCTCACCAACAATATGCCAATGGATTTTAAAAATTCTGATGTAATAGCATCAATGCCTGAAAAAGTACTTCTAGCCATGGAGAAAAAGTGAGCACGATTTATTTAGGGGGAAGGAATAGTAAGGAGAGAAGCATTTGGCTATCTGAAAACAAGACAACTCCATTTCATGAAGCACATTAACAATCGCAGAATTATTCATGAGATTTAGTTATTGATTATAAGTTTGTTGGAGAAAATTAACCACCAAGGTTAACATTTCTTGAGGTTGAGAAACCCATTCATCCAAATCATTTTGCAAACATAGTAGAGAATTATGTTTAGCATGAATCTTCGCTCTAGTATAACAAATCTTAGCTAATGTTCCCTCAGCAAGTAACCATTTAGCCTTTAAACGTTGTTGCGAATGAGAATACGCAACTGAAGCAGAATCCATTAAATCATTAGAATAAGTAATATAGTCAGCCTATTGGATAGTCACAACCTTCACATAATCTACCAAAGAAGTTGTGATTGATTTCCAGTCAATGCCTCTGAATTTCTTATTATTCAAACACCATTTTTGCAAAACATGACGAACCTTATTTAGCTTAGTAGAGAGAATAAAACTTGGGTTGCTTACAATAGTTTGCTGCCAAGTATTTCTAATAATGTAAGCAACTTGAGGAATATTGAGACATCAATTTTCTAACTGATAAGACCTGTTATAAGACATCATAATCTCATCATTTGAAAAAATAATTGCAACATGATCCGAATAAGTTATAGGTTTATTAGCAATCAAACTCTGCGGAAATTGTAATAACCAAGATGTAGACATATAGGCTATGTCCAATCTTTCTAAAATGGTAAGTGCAAGAAGGCGTTTGTTAGTCCAAGAATATTGAGGACCCACATAAGGAACATCAAGCACCATCCATTTTCCAGTTAATAAAATCCAGCGATCCCTTAATAGAAGACGATCCTCCTAACTTATCTTCAAATTTGTCCAATTGGTTAAAATCACCAATAATAAGGAAACAATATAAAGTTGAGACAAGCATGCAGCTTCAATTAAGCTCAAACAGGATGTCTATCTTGAAGAAGAGAGGCGCCATAAACAAAGAGCACATGCCATTCATTACCATTAGTACTAACAACTTTACATACAGTGATGTTAGTAGAAACAAAAGTACACGAGATGTCTAAAGCATACCAGCTTACTACTAATAATCCTCCCTTAGTACCAAGAGCATAAATACCACACACAAAAAAGGGGGGATACCTAAGGCTACAATTAGCTAAGGTATCCATATGATACATTTTTGTTTCACTAAGAAACAGAAAAACAGGATGATGCGTAGTAACGAGCCAATTAAGGTAAGGAATCCTAGGTGTATCTGGCTCATTGATATCGCTACAGTTCTAAGCAATCATATTCAAAAATCCTTGGTTGGCTGTGAAAAGCTAGCCAACTCACCCGGAGGAGACAAAGATAGGACCAGTGAGCACTTTTGATCCAATTCCATACCATCTGGAGCGGAAGAAGAGATTGTAGAACCAATGTCATCAAGCTTAGGTTTTTTGTTCACACTAGCAGTATCATTATCATCCCGACACCCTCTTTTATCTCCAGCTAAAAAGCTGAAGTCCAAATCTGGTTCCATACCCATAACTAGGGCCATTTGAACATCCATTAAAGCCTCAGGATGCAATTTCATACCATTAACTCCCTGAAATCAGATATTAAATTAAAGCCTCCCTTCGCCTCCCAAGACTGTAGTTGACACCGACGTTTCTTGCGAAACCAGTTAGTACAGTGAAATTCTGGAAGTGGTGTGTTATCCAGCGAAAAGCCCTATTCGACTGTTGAGACTGAACCCGTTTCTTTAGCCAATTTGAAGAACTTGGAGAAATACACATATTATCCACTGGTATGGTCTAAACAGCCGTGTTAGGAGCATCACACTCACGAGATATAGGAACATTAAGAGGCTCATTAAGGGAACGAGGGAGAGAATGATTAATGGAGTTGGATTTGCTAATGAAGAATAAGGATGGACACGGGCTTGGTTGTTGTTATTAGCTAGGAACCTTCGAAGTCGAAGATTTGCTTGCTATAGAATTTGTGCTAGGAGTAATAGAAGGAGCAGGGATATTTAACACTGAAGTAGGAGATGTATGAGTAGAGTTGTTGAGTCTATTAGCCACTATATCATTAACCAGTCCAGTGGGGTGAGAGAGGGAAGGATAAGTGGAAGTAGACTAAGACGAAGAAGGAATAGGAATTGTTCGAGTTTAATCCTATTTCGAAATTCCTAGGGTTTCAAACAAAGTAGGGCGAGAAGGATTTGGGTTTATCGAATTATACCATGCATTAGATAATTCACCAACCTCAAAGTAGGGGTTTGAAGTTTGAAGATCTTGGAAGGGATGTGAGGGTTGAGTAATGTAGGCTGAAAAAGGGTCTGCTTCAAAGGTATGAGAATCCCCGGCACGAGCAATATCCTCAGCATTAGGATAACGAGACGAATAAAACTCACCATATGATCTCCATCCAAACCAAAGCGAGTTCCGGGCGATCGAGTAGCCATTGGCCTTGGAGTAGATGAATTCAACACGCCTTCCATAGATCGAGTAGATGTAGCATCTTGAGAATATGACGAGATTTGCATGTTATTTTCGTCCAGGTTTTCTTCACCCGCCTCATAGTCACTTGAGTAAAATGAAGATAGATCTGGAATATTGGCCCGAAGAGGGTCCTTATAAAGTCGTTGATGGCGAGGAGATTAAAGAAATTCATCAGGTTCATCTCTTCGATATAAATTAAGAGATGAATTATGAAACCTAAACCGATCAGGGGGAACCACTGATAAGATTTATGTAATAGTGAGCATCAATCGTCCCATAGAGAACTTTCAGCCCAATTTCCTCAAAACTCAAACAGTCTATTATGAATTCTTCTATTAGCATCAGAGATAGACGAAGAACAGCGAACAGTAGAGTGACCAACGCAACCACACATTTTATAAAATTTGAATATACCTTCATACCTAATGTATATCCAGATAATCTGATCACCATAGAGAGGTAGATAGCAACCTAGAATCAAGGGATGAGATAGATCGAGAAACACCAAAGCCCTAATTTTCGGATTTATAGGAAGACCCATATTTGTAGTATTCACTTGATCTACATACCCGACATGGTTGAGAACTTTATAAACCCAGGAATGGTTGAGAAAACCCAAAGGAAGCCTAACAATACGGATCCATAATCTTGCTGAGTTGAAATTAAGATGCTGAGGCACAATAGTCCAATGGCCTCGACAAAATGTAACTACCCTCGATAATAGCAGTGATGAAAAATAATTCCATCAACATCTCTATGATCATTACACTCAAAAATATAATAGGATCCAGTGCGATGAACATTAATATTTCCCCTTCGAACCCACTGATTATTGATAATACCTTGAACAAGCTAAGATGCAGGCGAGGAGGGTTTGGGCCAAAAAGACTCCAATAACCGATGTATTACAACTAATGTTGACACCCATGCGAAAGCAATTAGGGACGATTGAGGGTTGCATGTTGACAAAGGAGTAAATGCAAGCAATAAAGATGAAAGATGAAAATAAAAAAAAGGAATGTTGGGATAAAAGACTCACAGTGAAGATGTAGAGTTGCAGATGAACCAAAACAAAATGGAATTCAATAAATAGGTAAATTGGAGTGAACATACATGCATCCAAAAAAAGCAAGATATGCATGAGCACCAAGTGTACTTCCTTGATATTTGCAACAACAGGTGACGACTAGACTAGGAGAAGGGAACAACAAGCAACAAATTTGATTGGGTATGTAATATTTAGTTTTGCCAGAAAGCGAGCAGAATTTGCATGTTACAGGACTCCAAAGAAAGAAAGAGGAGACTCAAGATCACTTTTTCATGCTACAGTAGCACTGGAGGATCTCATAGTGAAGTGAGCAAGGACTCCAGATATTCTAGATAGATCAGAAAGAAAAATTTAAGGTTTGAATTTGCCAGAATTTTTTTGACAAAATCATGTTAGATAGCGTTTTGCTTTTTTTATTTTGGAAGTTAAGTAAAATTAACCCCAGACAAAATACACCTATAATTTGCAACAACAACCACAACTACTCACTGGGACATGCCCTGTTTTACAAGTGCTCAACCCAACTCCTATCTCTATCTGTCTATCATTAACTTTAGTGCTCAAAATCTGCAAAATCCTATCGTTTACTATGTATTTACTATACAACTTTCTCTATACTCATTAACAACTCTATCCCAATAAGCTGCAGCAACAGTTGGCAGGGCAACTTTCTTTTGAATTTTTGTACCTCTGTACCTTCCTCTGATCCACCTACACATCTGGTGAATACTCCTACTCCTCCAAGTGATGCCCAACCATTCCATTGTTTTCCCCGTGCATTGATTGTTGTACGTGCAATTGAACATGACATAAGCAATGGTTTCAGGATGTTGACCACATATCACATAAACATCATCATCACAAAATGTTTAGTTTCTTCAGCCTTTCCTTGGTTTTGCAATCTATTCTGAATTGCAAGCCATATAATCATTCTAAGCTTAGGTTGAGAGAATATATTCCAGACACTCTTACTCCACTGTCTTTGGGTATCTTCTCTTCTGAGAGCATTATAATGGTTCTTAATACTAAAATTAGTATTCATCACCCACGGGTCTCCTTGAAGCTTCATACTCAGGCCACTTTTTGCTTAACAAATATACTTCTATGCCCAACTAAAAGTAGCAAGGGCCACATAGTTACTCAAAGGATTATCCTTAATATACAATTTACTAACCTACTTCACCCACATATTGTCTTTTTTCTAAACAATAAACCAAGCTAACTTACTGACAAACACTAAATTCCATTGCCAAGTATCTCTAAAACCAATACCACCAGCAGCCTTTGTTTTACAAAGTGTTTCCCAGTTTACAGCCCCAGGTTTGGAATCATTATGAGTGCCACTCCAAAGGTAGCTCCTACAAATGTTGTTAAATTCTTTCAAGCCACTTTTAGGAATAATGAATAACTGCCCCCAATACACATGAATACTCATCAGAACACTTTTCACCAATTGACATTGTTTGGGCTCATTTGATCAGTAGCCCAACGAAGGAGCACAAAGGTCTACTAAAGCCTAGGACAGATGGCAGCTGTGGGTCCCACGCGAAAGTTGACCTAATCACCAGCATCTAGGGAACCTCCAAAGGGATGAAGCAATCATTGCCCGAAAAGGCAACATGCCCATTGATACCAAAAAGGCCCATCTGAACAATGTTTCCTGTCTGGGAAATCCCCAACACTATAAAAACCAACTGCCTCATCAATGAACAGGTATTCAATTCTCACCTAACAAACTAAAGCATCTCTCTCTAGACTTTACTTCTCTCTCTACCTCAATCACATCTGACTTGAGCGTCGGAGGGGCGATCCCGGAACCACCCTCGGGGTAGTCTAACCTTGTTTTGCAGGATTCCGGCGTACGGATATCAGAGCTCAGGCAGTCGCTCTTGGGGCCCACATCACATATCTCAACCAATCACAACCCTTAATTTCTTAGCAGAAACAGTTTGGCGCCGTCTGTGGGGAAGTTACAATCAAAGTCGCTTCGCCACCACCTAGTAAGATCAAGTCTGCAATGGCCCCAGCCAAGAGTACTCGCACTCGCCAGCCCTCCGCACAGGCTCAGAGGTCCGAGAGGAACCCGTTCCCATCTCTTCAACGTAGGTCTGAACGGCCCAAAACACCGACCGTTCAAACCCTTGATCATGAAGAAGAAGAGCATTCCATAGAAGACAGGCAGGACCCCTCCCGTCAGCTACAGCCCGCAGACCCCCATCCTATATCCACAGCGGATATAAACATGATAGCCGCTCAGCTTCAGCAAACCCTGCAACAGAGCCTGACAGATATGCTGGCCAATCTGCAGCAAGGACGCCCTCTCCAGCCCCCTAAAGACCAAGCCCTGGTCCCTTCCCTTCGGGCGGAGAACCACGGTCAGCCTAGCCGGCGGCAATCGGGGGCGAGGGAATACAGTCAGCCTGGTCAGCGCCGATCAAAGCAGGGGGAAGGAGACCGCGCGAATCCAAAGGAAGATCAGCTAGGCCTGCTGAAGAGACTCACGTATCCAAGTCCCCTCGGGGCAACGCGGGTCACAAGCAAAACGATGCCCGACACTTCCTCAACGAGAAGCGACTCAGCAAGGGCTACGATGCGAGGCAAATCTTAAACAAAAAGGCCACTCAGCGCGAGGGTCATGGTGATTCTGCTCAGTCAAACCCCATACGGATCAACAGCGGGGCACTCAAGTTCATGGTCCCATTCAGCCAGGCCATACTCGAGGCACCCAATCCGGGAAAGGTCAAAACACCCTCTGTCGAGCCATTCGCGGGCCTAACCGACCCGGATGATCACATGGCAACATACAAAGCTCAAATGAGCGTTCAGACTGGGTGCGAGGCCACTTGGTGCCGCTTCTTCCCAACAACACTCAAAGGTCTGGCCTTGAGCTGGTTCCAAGAGCTCCCAGCGGGGATCATAACTGATTTCTCGGTCCTTGAAGACCTATTCATCCACCAATTTGTCGCTGGAAAGAGACAAAGGAAAACAAGCCTCCATTTAATGGGGATCAAGCAAGAGAAGAATGAGAGCTTGGCCGACTACATTAAAAGATTCAATGAGGAGTCATTGAAAATTTCGGATCTGCAAGATGCGGTGGCATTCGCCGCCCTGATGTCTGGACTTCAGCCTGGTCGGCCAAGGTGGTCCTTGGCCGAAAACGAAGTCAAAACCTTCCCTGAGGCAATGACTCGGGCTCAAATATTCATCCAAGCAACCGACATATGCCGTCACTCAGACGAGGGGGGCAAAAAGAGGAAGGATGAAGAAATCACAGGGATCAGCCAAAACAACAAAAGACGGGTGGCCGGTCAGACAGATTCAACGACCATGGCATCGACCCCCGGTTCAGCAAAAACAGGAGAGAGATTTACTTGGACATTAAAGACAAAGTCACCCTCCCCCGCCCACCTCCCATCAAAACGTCAGCCGCTCGAAGAGATAAGAGCCTGTGGTGCGAGTATCACAAGGAATGCGGACACACCACCAAAGATTGTAGGGAACTCAAGAAATCCCTTAATAACCTGGCTGACCAGGGGAAGCTGAACCGATACCTCAAGCATTCCAGTGAAGAAAAAGGCAAGCAAAAGGTCGGTCAGTCCAATAGCGGACACACGGAGGGGTTCATCGGAGTCATAGCAGGTGGCTTCGCGTCGGGAGGCCTAACGGAAAGCCCACCTCCAAAGCATAAAGCATCAAGTACTCGATGTCAATCACCCCCGACCCGACTGCCCTATAATGACATTCGGGGAATCCAGTCGGCCACTACACACGCCCCACGACGACCCCTTGGTAATTGAGCTCAAAGTGGCCAACACCAGAGTCAAATGGGTGCTAGTGGATAGTGGATCCTCAGCTGATATAATCACGTTGGAGTGCCTCAGGAAACTGAAATACACTGAAAAGGATGTAACCCCACTCAATCAGCCACTCATAGGCTTCGGGGGAAACTCGGTACACCCTGTCGGATCTATAAAGTTGCATACTCGGATAGGAGAGAAGGGCAAAGGAAGAAGCCTACCGATTGACTTCCTAGTGGTAGACATCCCTCTGCCATATAACATCATAATGAAAAGACCAACTCTGAACAAGGTCAAAGCAGCAATTTCCATTTATCAGCTTCTTATGCAGTTTGAAACCGACGAGGGTAAAGTCCAAAAGATCCAAGGGGATCAGCAGGCAGCTAGGGAATGCTATATGAACAGCTTAAAAAGTCGGATCGACGTCCAAGAGGACTCGAAGAAAAGAAAGCGAGAAGATGATCAGCCCTCAAGCGGCCTCGGGGTTTACATTACTGAAAATCCCAAGCAATACGAGCGCCCTCAGCCAGCCGAGGAGGATGAAGAAGTCATTATCGATGAAGACCATGGTCGGACTCTGAGAGTAGGCAAGGCCATGGACCCCCAAACGAGAAGGGAAATCATTCAAGTTCTAACAGAGTACAGAGACGTCTTTGCTTACGAAGCCAATGAAATGCCCGGGCTCGACCCTAAAGTGATGTGCCAAGAGCTAAACATCAAAGAGGGGTTCAAGCCGGTCAAACAAAAGCTGAGGCATCAAGGTCCCGAAAGGAACGCCGCAGCAGCTGCAGAAGTTAAGAAATTGCTCGAAGCAGGGTTTATAGAAGAATGTCAGTATTCGGAATGGCTGGCCAACGTGGTACTGGTCAAAAAGTCGAGTGGGGCATGGAGAATGTGCGTAGATTTTACAGACCTAAATAAGGCTTGTCCAAAGGATAACCACCCCTTGCCCAAGATTGACAGGCTGGTCGACTCAATGGCGGGCCACGCCCTCCTAAGCTTCATGGACGCAAACGCGGGGTACCACCAAATCCCGATGGCTGAGCAGGATCGAGTCCTCACCGCTTTGATCACCAACCAGGGGGTATATTGCTATAAAATGATGCCCTTCGGGCTCAAAAATGCAGGGGCAACGTATCAGCGCACCGTCAACAAAATCTGCAGCGACCAACTCGGTCGGAATATAGAGGTATATGTTGATGACATGATCGTCAAAAGCAAAGTCCACAGCCACCATCCCTCAGATTTAAGAGAAACCCTCGGAACGTTGAGGCGTTTCCGCATGATGTTAAATCCGAAGAAGTGTGTCTTCGGAGTAAAAGGAGGTAAGTGCCTCGGATTCCTGGTCGATGAAAGGGGGATCGAAGCCAATCCCGACAAAATCAAAGCTGTAATAGAAATGAAGTCCCCGAGAAATGTGAGAGAGGTACAACGCCTGACCGGCTGTCTGGCCGCCCTCGGTCGCTTCCTATCCCGCTCAACGGATAAGAGCTTACACTTCTTCAAGACTCTAAAGAGAAAAGAGTTTACTTGGGACGAGGAAGCCGAACAAGCCTTCACCTCCCTAAAAGAACATCTTCTTACCCTCCCAAAACTGATCTCCCCCTCGCCGGGGGAGACATTGTTCGTTTATTTGGCTATCTCTGAATACGCGCTCAGCGCTGTTTTGATATCCGAAAGAGAAGAAAAGCAACACCCAGTCTATTTCATAAGCCACGCCTTTCGAGGAGCAGAGGCCAAGTACAGCGAAGTGGAGAAAATGGTTTTCGCCCTGGTAATGGCTAGTCGGAAGCTCAAGCCCTACTTCCGGGCCCATCCAATTAAGGTCCTCACAAGTCAGCCGCTCAGAAAGCTCATCGAAAGCAGGAACCACTCTAGTCGGATGTCCGATTGGGCGGATCAGCTGGCTGATTTTGGGTTAGAATATGAACCTAGGAGGGCGATCAAAGCCCAGGCCTTGGCTGATTTCATAACGGAATGTACAACCAGACCCCCAATCAGCCAGCAAGATAGCTGGGAGCTGCAAGTGGACGGCTCGTCTACCAAGACAAAGCCGCCCGAGCGGGCTGGTCATCAAACCCCGGTCGGAGAAAAGATGGAATATGCCATCAAATTTGAATTCTTAAGCTCCAACAATGAAGCGAGAATACGAAGCCCCGATCCTCGGACTGGAGTTATGCATCTTGGCCGGGGCAGCTGTGATCAATGCTAAATCCGACTCACAATTGATTGTGGGTCAGATATCGAGTGAATATGAGGCCAAAGAAGACAACATGAGAATGTATTTGGCTAAGGCCCAGAAAATAATCGAGCAGTTGTCTCAGTTCAATATCACCCACATACCCCGATCGGAAAATCAGCAAGCTGATGCCTTAGCCCGAATAGCCAGTTCGGCAGAAGGGTCTGCTCCCCGAACGATCATGTGGGAGGTCCTTCGGCAGCCCAGCATCAATGCGAAGGAGCAGCTTGTATTGAATCAGACCTCCGAATGGATGGACGAGGTGGTCGGATATTTGAGAGACGGGAAACTACCAGAGGATTGCAAGGAGGCTGATCGGGTCAAACATAAATCCGGATGGTTCCTATGGCATGACAACCAACTCTACAAGAAGTCCTTCACCCATCCCTTACTTAAATGTGTCACCCCCGAGGAAGGAAATTACATCCTCCGGGAAATCCATCAAGGGGCCTGTGGGAGTCACCAAGGGGGGAGAACCATAGCTGGAAAGGCGCTCCGAGCCGGATACTACTGGCCTACTATGAAAACCGACGCTCAGGAGCTAGTGAAGAAATGTCCATCCTGCCAGATCCATTCGGACATTCCCCGAGCACCAACCACCCCCCTAACAACAATTCAAGCAGTCTTGCCATTTGACAAGTGGGGCATGGACCTACTCGGACCATTTCCACCAGCTTCAGGTCAGAGGAAGTTCTTGATAGTCGCCATTGACTACTTCACCAAATGGACTGAAGCCGAACCACTCTCCTCCATCACGGATAAACAAGTCCAAGCTTTCATTTGGAGAAACATCATCACCAGGTTCGGAGTCCCCAGAATCCTAATCTCCGACAATGGGCGACAATTCAACAGTGGCCCTACTAGAGATTATTGCGCTCGGTTCGGAATACATACTAAATTCTCGGCAGTATCCCGACCACAAACAAACGGGCAAGCCGAATCAGCTAATAAGATAGTTCTCAAGGGAATCAAGAAATCCTTAGAAGCTGCCAAAGGAGCATGGGTTGATGACCTACCTGGGGTCCTCTGGTCGGCTAGAACTACGACCAAAGAAGCAACGAGTCACTCACCATTCAACCTTGTGTACGGGAGTGAGGTTGTGCTGCCAGTCGAAATTGGCATCCCATCCCCTCGGATGACCTTCTATGAATATGAGAAGAACGAGGAAGAGAAACCTGTCAACCTAGACTTGTTGCCAGAAACAAGGGGCAATGCACTGCTAAAATCCATTCGGTACAAGCAAAGGGTCACTCGGATGTTTAATCGCCGAGTAAGGACTCGCCCAATCCAACTCGGCGACTGGGTTGTTCGGAAAGTCGAAGCCACCGGGCTCTCGCACTTAAAGGGGAAACTGGGACCTAACTGGGATGGCCCATACAAAGTCGCAGAAGTCATCAAGCCCGGCACATTCCGACTAGAGTCCCCCGAGGGAGTCCCTCTTGCCCGACCCTAGAATGGCGACAACCTTAAGAAATACTATGTGTAAAGTTTTGTTATTTGCAATAGGGGCATACATTGTAAAAACTCAATCATAGCCGGTCGGTATTTTGTTAATTAGGACTTAACCAGTCAGAACATGTTGGAATTTTACATTCCAAAGCCGGTCGGCATTTTGTAAACGATGAGCTTAACCAGTCAAATAGTTTGAGTTTTCTCCTGAAGGATATTGCTGGTCGGAATTTGTTGACGGTGCCTATCGGAGTTAAATCTAGACTTAACCAGTCAAACAATTTAAATCTCTCATGGAAGTTATTGTTAGTCGGAATTTTCGACCAAGCCAGTCGGTATTAACTTAGGAATCAGGCGTAGTCGGACAATATTGCAAACAACAAAACAAGAAAAGAACAGACAGAATGAGAAGACAAAATGACCAAGTTCCATTAATTGAAGATCAGGCATTACAAAGAAAGACAAGGAAAATAAACAAGTCCAAGCGCTACATTCTAAGAGCTAGGGGGAGGGGGAAGATCGGTCACGCTCTTGGCGTTCGGCTCGGAGTTGTCACCAACCAACTCCTTCCCCCGACCAGCACTGTCGGCCGCCTCGTCATCATCCTCATTGTCATCATCATCATCACCGGCAAGGACGTTGACGTCGACCTGGCCCTCTTCATCATCGACCTCATCATCCTCCCCCTCCTCAGCTTTCAACCGAGCTATGATAACAGCATTGTCGGCATCAACGGACATCTGGTACCCCGACCAAATGTCAGCCCAGACCAAGTCGGGGTGGGACTCGGCTAAAACTTTTTTCAGACGATCAAGCGCCTCATCCTCCCCCATCTTATGCGCCACACTGCCGACCTCATTGGCGTAGGCCTCGGCGGCATCGGATTTCTCCCCCAGTCAGAGAACCACTGCGCCTCGGTTTTCACTTGGCCTTCCAACTCAGCCAGCTTGACTTCGAGGTCGGCCACCTTTTGTTCGGCCTCTCGCAACTTAACCAAGGCCTCATCTTTAGCGGTCTTCTCGTTGTCCCGCGCCAAGACCAGGTCGGCCTTCTCATTGGACCACTTAGCCCTCTCCTCCTCGAAACCCTTCTGGTCATTCTTAATGGCCTTCAAAGCATCGTCGAGCTTCGATTCGGCTATACGCTTGGCCTCGTTGGCACGATAAACCTCGTCAAAGTGTTTTTTGGCCTTCTCTTTAAGAACGACCACTTCTTCGGATAAGCTCACTCGGTTTTGAACAACATTAGCCATCCGAGCAGAGAACTGAAACAAAGCAAGGCGGTGAGAAAAATAAACAACACAAAACAAAGGGGAATCGAAGAGGGGACAGACTTACATCGTGCCAGGACCGAAAGAGCTCATTAGTCTCATTCTGACCGTGAGTAACTTCAAGGTACTCCCGGTCGGCTGAGGTGTAGATGTGCTCCAGGGCCTTCACCCAACGCCCATCTTTCTCCGCCCGGCTGAGACCGGTAAACGGCACCGAAGGCGTAGCACCTTCGCCCGGGCTGCCCCCAATCTGACCAGCCAAGGGCGACATATGAGTATATTGGGGGCTCCCTATCGGTCGGAAGTCAGAAGAGTGCAGGGAAATAGCTCCCCAGTCGGTCGGTAGCGGCGTCCCTTTCGGACTCATCACCTCAACCGACTTGGCCCTTTTGGCCTCCTTCACCCTATCAGCCTTCTCTCGGTCAGCCTTGGTTCTAGCGACCGCCTTCTCAGTGTGAGCAACCTTGTCGGACGATCGCTCTTTCCTCTTCCTAGCCTTGGGCTTAGCGGGATCCTGAGAAAAGAAAACGAATAACAGTTATGCAACAAACAACAGCTCGGTAAGGAAGTAAGCCACTCGGCCAACATAGTAGTGCCTTACCTTAGGAGGGGCGGGGACCCCCATGGTCTTCGCCGCAATCTCGGCCTTCAGTCGAGCCGCCCTCATAGCTGCAACGTTCAGTTTATCCGCCATGACTTGATCAACTTCTTCAATATACGCTCGGGCTGGTTCTGCAAGTCAGAAAGTGAAGAGTTAGTCAAAACAAGAATCAAAAGTTAAAAATTATCATACCGACTGCCCAAAGCCTCCTCCTCGGCAAATTACCCTTCGGGAAAGTCGTGCTTAGACCCATGGCCGAGAGAAAGTGCTCGTCTCGGAAAAGTTTGCAGTCGGGTAACCACTGCCCGGGTACGAACACCTCGCCCCCGTTGATAATTCTAGACTCGGTCTGCATATAGCAGGCCGCGGCCCCTTCCTCGTCGTCTAACTCCCCCACTCGGTAATTCAGAGCGTTTAGGGGCTCATCCGAGGGCGGAACCAGGGGAATCCCCCAATCCCCGCCGAAGTACACGAAGGCAAATTCCCGATGAAACCCTTTCTGAGAGGTCGGGAGATTGAGGACGGTTCGGTACCCCGGTCGGATCTGGAAGCTCCATCAACCGGGTCCATTCTTAGCCGCCATAACCTCGACCAGCCTATACAGATGCCTCCACAGTTTGAGAGTTGGTCGGATATCAATCAACTCGCACAGGACCTGAAAGGCATTGATTCCCCCCCAAGAGTTGGGGGAAACATGGCAAATGGCCAGGTGATAGGCGTTCAGCAGCTCATTAACGAAGGGAGTTAAAAGGAATCGGAGCCCCATCTCCATCGACTTGTAGTAAACAGCTACGCACCCCGGTGGAGGAGAGATGACTGTGTGATAAGCCTCTGGTCGGACCAGATAGTATGGATCTTTTATTTGGAACCTTGTTGCTGTCCCCCAGAGGTCCTCGGTCAAGGATTTTATCACCCCAGGTTCGGGAAAGAACGACCCAGGACCCCCTTTCGGATCGAGGTCGGGGTATTCGAGCTCCCGACCCGATGTTGACGCTTCTCCTGCTCCCCTCGGAATTGCTACCCGCACTACATCATGAGACAGATATTTGTCTAAGTAACTCCTCGAGGGGGGGTATGCTAAAGACACCTCCCAGGGGTACGGAATGAGGCCCTCGGCCTCCTCCTCCACCGAAGAGGAAGGGCTCGGAAGAGCAACCGCGTCGGGCACAGCCAAGGGGTCGGGACAACTTATTACAGTCGACACCAACGTTATTCCCATCCCCCTCACCTCCTCGGATAAGTTATAAGGAGGTGAGGTCGGGGGTGTCGACGACTCGGACGAATCTCCCATTATTTATGGACGAGGGAGTCGGCCGAGATTATTAGAAAGAAAGGAAAGAAAAAGAAACTTAAAACAACAAACGCGTACCTGGTCGGACGAAGAAGCTGGAAGGAAAACTTGAGAAGATTGAGAGAATTTGGAAATTCTTGAGAGGGAGAGAATGAGGAAATGAGCAAATGATCCTCCACTTCTCTCTCCTCTCAGGTTTATATAGGAGGACCTCGGGGGATGTGCAACGCAAACCCCCCCACGTCGCCTAAATGGGCTTCTAATTCAGGCCCAACTGGACCTACTCAGCCCATTCCATGTAAAAAGCAGTAAACTCGAGGAAAGCCCCCCAAGCCCGGGGGAGTCGAAACATCAAAATATGTGAAACCCATGTGGCGCTTCAGGTAGGACTCGCTTGGTCGGTCAAAATAGGCGAAGGCACGCCATCCGATATGTGAAATCCACTCGGACCGTCTTGGGGCTCATAAGCCCCTCATCCGAGTGACTCCATACCCTGCTCGGCCTACAGGAGCCTCCCTCCTTTGCCGAGTCGCTTCTGTACTTGGTCAAGTATGGCCAAGTACCAGCTAGCACCCACTCGGATCATCTTGGGGCTCATTAGCCCCTCATCCGAAAGGCTCCATACCCCACTCGGCCAACAGGAGCCCTCCTCCTTTGCCGAGTCGCTTCTGTACTCGGTCAAGTATGGCCAAATACCAGCTAGCACCCACTCGGACCATCATGGGGCTCCTTGGCCCCTCATCCGAATGGCTCCATACCCTACTCGGCCAACAGGAGCCTTCCTCCTTTGCCGAGTCGCTTCTATACTCGGCCAAGTATGGCCAAGTACCAGCTAGCACCCACTCGGATCATCTTGGGGCTCATTAGCCCCTCATCCGAGTGGCTCCATTCCCCACTCGGCCAACAGAAGCCTTCCTCCTTTGCCGAGTCGCTTCTGTACTCGGTCAAGTATGGCCAAGTACCAGCTAGCACCCACTCGGATCATCTTGGGGCTCATTAGCCCCTCATCCGAGTGGCTCCATACTCCATTCGGCCAACAGGAGCCTTCGTCCTTTGCCGAGTCGCTTCTGTACTCGGTCAAGTATGGCCAAGTACCAGCTAGCACCCACTCGGATCATCTTGGGGCTCATTAGCCCCTCATCCGAGTGGCTCCATTCCCCACTCGGCCAACAGGAGCCTTCCTCCTTTGCCGAGTCGCTTCTGTACTCGGTCAAGTATGGCCAAGTACCAGCTAGTACCCACTCGGATCATCTTGGGGCTCATTAGCCCCTCATCCGAGTAGCTCCATACCCCATTCGGCCAACAGGAGCCTTCCTCCTTTGCCGAGTCGCTTCTGCACTTGGTCAAGTATGGCCAAGTACCAGCTAGCACCCACTCGGATCATCTTGGGGCTCATTAGCCCCTCATCCGAATGGCTCCATACCCCACTCGGCCAACAGGAGCCCTCCTCCTTTGCCGAGTCGCTTCTGTACTCGGTCAAGTATGGCCAAATACCAGCTAGCACCCACGCGGACCATCATGGGGCTCCTTGGCCCCTCATCCGAATGGCTCCATACCGTACTCGGCCAACAGGAGCCTTCCTCCTTTGCCGAGTCGCTTCTGTACTCGGCCAAGTATGGCCAAGTACCAGCTAGCACCCACTCCGATCATCTTGGGGCTCATTAGCCCCTCATCCGAGTGGCTCCATTCCCCACTCGGCCAACAGGAGCCTTCCTCCTTTACCGAATCGCTTCTGTACTCGGTCAAGTATGGCCAAGTACCAGCTAGCACCCACTCGGATCATCTTGGGGCTCATTAGCCCCTCATCCGAGTGGCTCCATACCCCATTCGGCCAACAGGAGCCTTCCTCCTTTGCCGAGTCGCTTCTGTACTCGGTCAAGTATGGCCAAGTACTAGCTAGCACCCACTCGGATCATCTTGGGGCTCATTAGCCCCTCATCCGACTGGCTCCATTCCCCCACTCGGCCAACAGGAGCCTTCCTCCTTTGCCGAGTCGCTTATGTACTCGGTCAAGTATGGCCAAGTACCAGCTAGCACCCACTCGGATAATCTTGGGGCTCATTAGCCCCTCATCCGAGTGGCTCCATACCCCATTCGGCCAACAGAAGCCTTCCTCCTTTGCCGAGTCGCTTCTGCACTTGGTCAAGTATGGCCAAGTACCAGCTAGCCCCCACTCGGACCATCATGGGGCTCCTTGGCCCCTCATCCGAGTGGCTCCATACCCCATTCGGCCGACAGGAGCCTTCCTCCTTTGCCGAGTCGCTTCTGCACTTGGTCAAGTATGGCCAAGTACCAGCTAGCCCCCATTCGGACCCTCATGGGGCTCCTTGGCCCCTCATTCGAGCGACTCCATACCCTACTCGGCCAACAGGAGCCCTCCTCCTTTGCCGAGTCGCTTCTGTGCTTGGGTCAAGTATGGCCAAGTACCAGCTAGCACCCACTCGGGCTATCTTAGGGCTCATTAGCCCCTCACCCGAGTGGTCCTATACCCTACTCGGCCTAAGTGCGGGCTTATAGTGACCCCCGGCCACGTTCCATCCAAAGAGGAGATGACCGGGTCGGCCCTCTCCCTTCACCAGGGAATGACCCGGTCGGCATCGACCACTATAAAGAGCAGACGACCGAGTCGGCACTCTCCCCTCATCAGGGAGTGACCCGGTCGGCGTCCTCCCCTTCAAAGAGGAGATGACCGGGTCGCCATTCTCCCTTGACCAGGGAATGACCTGGTCGGCATCCTTCTCTTCAAAGAAAAAAAAGACCGGCTCGGCACTCTCCCTTCACCAGGGAGTGACCCGGTCGACATCGTCCCCTTCAAGTGGGAAATGACCGGGTCAGCGCCCTCCCCTCACCAGGGCTTAACCCGGTCGGTGCTTTTCCCATTCAGTGGGAAATGACCGGGTCGGCACTCCCCTTCACCTGGAAATGCTCCGGTCGGCCTCATCCTCACTAAGATAGGAGGGGATTGGTCAGAATCCTCTTGCCAACAGGGAATGACCCGGTCGGTTCTCTCCCTGTCCACTAAGGTATGACCGGGTCGGTTTCTATTCTTCAGCAAAAAAGGGGACACGATCGGTGTCCCTCCTTTCAGCAAGGAGGGGACCTGGTCGGCGTCTTTTCATCGAGCAGAAGATGAAGATCTGCGCGAAACTCCTCAGCAAGGGTGAACTCGGTCGACGCCATGATCCATCCCATCTGCCTACTCAAGCCGGTCGTCAACCAATCAGGAGCAAGACGGCTGCTATTCTGCCACAGACAGGCTCCCCTCCAGTCGGATTTCCGTGATCCCCCATCTATAGCGTGGGGCTAATTGTTTGGGCTCATTTGATCAGTAGCCCAACGAAGGAGCACAAAGGTCTACTAAAGCCTAGGACAGATGGCAGCTGTGGGTCCCACGCGAAAGTTGACCTAATCACCAGCATCTGGGGAACCTCCAAAGGGATGAAGCAATCATTGCCCGAAAAGGCAACATGCCCATTGATACCAAAAAGGCCCATCTGAACAATGTTTCCTGTCTGGGAAATCCCCAGCACTATAAAAACCAACTGCCTCATCAATGAACAGGTATTCAATTCTCACCTAACAAACTAGAGCATCTCTCTCTAGACTTTACTTCTCTCTCTACCTCAATCACATCTGACTTGAGCGTCGGAGGGGCGATCCCGGAACCACCCCCGGGGTAGTCTAATCTTATTTTGCAGGATTCCGGCGTACGGATATCAGAGCTCAGGCGATCGCTCTTGGGGCCCACATCACATATCTCAACCAATCACAACCCTTAATTTCTTAGCAGAAACAGACATCTTGCAGCAAAGGAAAGCGTTTTGCTTTTCCATTAGATATATGTCACAGTGATAATTATGTCGCAGTAATGTCATTAAAAAGGTTTTTGCTCATTGCTAAATAATCTATACCATAACACTATAAAGATTATTAAATCCTAATCATAATATTTTTTCAATATATATTTCAATCATATACTGTTTTTTTATATATCTCAATCATATTACTTTTTATATATATACTACCTCCGTCCCAGAATAGTCTAAACACTTTCCTTTTATGTTTGTACCAAATTAATTTGAACACTTCCATTCTTGGTATGGTCCCACCATTAATATATTATTTCTTTTACATTTCATTGACCCACACTCTACCTTTTATCAATAAAAAGTTACCCAACTTTCTCTCTCCTCTAATAAAAAATAACCCACCAACTCCTATCACATCTACTTTTTAAATAAAATAACATTTGATAACCATACCACAACTTATCACCTTAAACTACGTGTCCCAACAAGTGTTCAGATCTTTCTGGGATGGAGGGAGTATATCTCAATCACATTACTTTTACTTATCTATACTAATATAATAAAAGGTGTTAATATAATAAAAGGGAGTGTTTGTTAAAAGTCACGACGAAGTTAATTACTATGGCATTTTGGAGGAAGTAATTGAACTAGTTTACCATGGTCCATTGGAAGTCTACAAGACGATATTGTTTAAGTGCAATTGGATGGATTCTTTGAGTGGTTTAAATGTACATGAACAATACAAACTCATTGAAATAAATCATAGTAAGAAGTACCCAAGTATGATCCATTTGTACTATCATACCAAGTTAGCCAAGTCTATTATGCCTCTTATCCTAATTTAAGTAGGGGTAGAGTGCAATGGTGGGCAGTGTTTCAGACTAAGGCAAGGTCTTCAATTAAAGCTCCAGTGGACTCATTATTCTTTCAAGAGGAGATAAGTGATGTTCCTTCAACTCTTTGTGCTCCAAATGAGATTCCAGACTATGATTTTGGCGGGGAAGAAGAACAAAACGAGGATATAATGCTTAACGATAGTAGTGATTCTGATAATGGCGACGAGGATGATAGTGATGAAGATGATCCATAAGATAATGAGATCTTCGAAGATTTTGATGATGATGATGATGATGATGATGTGGAAGAAGATTTAGACTCATTTGATTTTATATATGTAGTTATAACGTCGTGAATTATACATTCAACTTTGTAGTGTGCTATGAACTTCTAAATTTTGATACATTGTATTATGTTTGGTGGATTTAGTAATGATTGGTATTATAATTCTTATTGTTTTCACTTTATATTATATAATATGTTAAGGAGTTTAAATTGATTCTTATTTTATCCATAAATTTGATATAAAAAAACTTTGAAGTTTATACTACATTATTCATTCTACTAATATGTGTTATTTGACTAAAGTTATTTCAGATGTCTTCTTCTAGCGGGCGAGGGAGAGCTTCAGGAGGCCAGTCTGCGCCACATTAGGGGAATGATCATGAGAGCGAGACTGCTCCATCGAATAATGATATTGTCACCACAGAGGAACAGGGTGAAAGCACGCGTTCTGCAAGTAATCAGTTGGACCCTACTACGCTATGGTAGAAAATAATTTTTATCCATTATGTTTCATATTATAATTTCTATTATTCATCTTCGTTCATGCTAATTCTTTCTTAGTGTTTATAATATTCATCTTAGTGTTTATAATATTCATCTTAGTGCATGCTAATTCTTTCTTAGTGTTATTAACTTTTTATTGCAATTATTTTACAAATTTTGTGTTGTATTGTAATTGTTTTTTTCTTTCTAAGGTTTGACAATAACAAAGTCACTCGATCTATTACGGAATGTTTCAAAGAGTATTACATTGAGCCAAGTAGAAATTGGACTGCAACAAGTCAATCAACAAAAGATCATTGGTTTCATCTTTTCAAGGTTAACACTCTAACTTAATTTTATTCTATCACATATAAGACTATAAAAATTTAGTTAGTTCTAATCTTTGCATAATACATCGTAAATACTCTTAGCGTTCGGAGTTGGATTCGCAAGTAAGAGAAGGTTTTGAACGCAAAGCAGCTAAAAGACTTAAAGACTTGCACCATTGGGTGACATCGAAGAAAAAAGGTGTAAGACCAATATGGATGTCAGAGCAAGTACACCAACAACTTATGCAAAAAACAAAAGATGATGAGTTCAAGAAAAAATCAGAACAAGCGAAAAAGAACAAGAGAGGAGGATCCATGCAAGGTGTTGTGGAACCTGGACATTGTCAAGGTTCAATTTCTACGGCCGAGTATGCAAGAAGGATGGTGAGTATATTACTTTTAGTAACCATTCATAAGTTGAATATTTCATACTTATAATATAATAATAAAGTTGATTATTTTTTTAATTAGGCTACAAAAAATGGAGGAGTCTTGCCAAAAGCTGCTGATATTTGCTTGCAGACGCATTCAAAGGAACTACAACCAGGCCAAGGCAAGCAACTCATTGGGTCCAAATCAAAACAAATCATGGTTAGTAAACTGCATTTGATTAAATAACAAATTACAAATATATTTGGATGGTTGGTTGGATGAAATATAATATTTTTTTATAGTTGGTTGGATGAAATATAATAGGATTTTTTAACTACAATAATATAAACTTTTGCCCGTTCTCTCGCAATAATACAAACTTTTGATTATTTTTTAATAATACAAACTTTACATCAAAATTTCTCCAGTAGGTCAAGTTGACTTTATAACTGGTAAAACAAGTCAAAAAAAATTACAAAATTATCTTTCTTCTTTGTCCCTCCTCCCCTAACCCCCCACCCACCTGAACCACCTCAGTTAGTTAACTCCTACAACAAGTTAAAAACCGGTATTGTCCTACTGGAGGAATTTTGATCAAAAGTTTGTATTATTAAAAAATAATCAAAAGTTTGTATTATTGCGAGAGAACGGGCAAAAGTTTTTATTATTCTTGTTAAAAAATCCAATATAATATTTAGATGGTTTAGATGGTTCTTTGGATGAATGGTTGGTTCTTTGGATGATTGGTTGGATGAATGGTTGGTTGGATTATTGGAGAGATTGTTATATGAAATATAATATCTTTTTTTACTTTACATGTTTGTAGGCATGAAATTATTATTTTTGGTCCAAAATACAATAAAAACTTTGCCTATTTTTTTTTCTAGAAATGCAAGTATTTTAAGCATTTTGTTTTTAGTTTTGAGTTATAATCTTTGGATGATTGGTTGGATGAACATTTTGTTTTTTAGTTTTGAGTTATAATGTTGTCGAAGTTATATAGTCTATGAAAAATTATGGGATTGATGTTGATTAGTTAATAGCTTAAATTGTTAGATGGAATATAGGATTCCTTTGCACTTTGCATGTTTGCAGGCACATACATATTCATTTTTTTTTAGTCTAAATTTAAACAAAACTCTGTCTATTTTTTCTTGGAAATATTATATATGTATACTAAACTTATTTATTTGATGTAGGATGATTATGATAAGAAAATGGATGAGTATAGAGAGAAGGGAGTCAACAAAGATCCCAATGAGGTGTACTTTGAGACAGTGGGTGGGAGGAAAAAAGGATTGATTCCTGGCTTAGGTACAAGTGGTGATCTACTTTACAAAAAATCATCAACCCGCACTAGTTCTTCTAGTGTCTACACGCCTTCTTCGCTTTCTCAGCTTTCAACTACCGTGGAGCGATATCAACAACAACTAGCTGATCAACAAGCTGAATTTCAGAGGCAAAGAAATGAGTGGGAGACACAACGTCTCCAAGGCAAAGAAATACATGGAGGAGATGAAGACGACAATGGAAGAGTATTCTCAAATGATGACTCGATGTGGAGGTACTTTCCCTTTCACCCAACCACGTGACCCACGTGATCCTTCTGGTGGTGGATCGGGATTTCCTTGTAGTACTTAGACTTATAGCCTTTTGGACAACATTTTAGCGACTAATTTATTAGTATATTATATATTTTTAGAAAACTGACGTTTAGGTTGTTGGAATTACTATTAGATCTATATCGTGGAGAATATGATGTTTAATATAGGTTGTAACAAACCTATTATTTTGTTATGGATTGAAAAATTAGTTTATATTAGGGTTAATTGGCTAGAACAACACAACCTTTGGCTCTAGTGCAAGAAACAGCACAACCTTTAACGGGTGCAAAGCGTAGCACCAACTTAAACACGTGGTGCAGAAAATAGCATAAATGACACCGGAGAACGGAGATTCCACCGGAGCTAGGTAATCTCCATTATTTTAGTATTTTCTTTCTATTTCTCTCTCCTCTTCTTCTTCTTCTCCATTTCTTTTCTATTTCTCTCTCTTATCTTCTTCTTCTTCTCCATTTCTTTTCTATGTCTCTCTCTTTTCTATTTCTTCTCCATTTCTTTTCTATTTCTCTCTCTTCTCTTCTTCTTCTTCTTCTCCAGTTGAACTGCCAACTTCCAACTTCAATCTCAAAAAATTGACCTCATCTTTACTCTTCTTCGCTGATGTGCTACATCTTCACGACTTCACATCATCAGCAAATTGACGTGTAACAATTGTGGCGACTGATCTCAGTTTCTCCTAGCTCAATATTCTGAGGTCACGCCATGGACTCAAACTTCCTGGAAGTCTTTTGTTTTGTGGTGAATTAGTACGGAGTGCCTGCTCCTGTGGGTTGGGAGTAATGCAAGGTCGTGGTGGAGATGGTGTTTGGTGTGGTGGTGCTGCAGTGTTTGGGGCAGAGGATGACGTTGCTGGAGTGGAGGTGGTGTTTGGTGTGGTGAAGGAAGATGATGGTGTTGAGAGCAATTGTGGTGTTGTAGTGTTGTGGGCTAGGGAAGAGGGTGGTGGTGGTAATACAGGCACGTGACTTTAAGATTGTGCTGTTCCTTGCACTTGACCCAAAGGTTGTGCTGTTCTACCCAATTAACTCTAACAAAAAAAGGGAGGGAATTAAAAAAAATACTAAAATAATAGAGATTCCCTAACTCCGGTGGAATCTCCGTTTTCCGATGTCATTTATGCTATTTTCTGCACCACGTGTTTAAGTTGGTGCTACGCTTTGCACCCGTTAAAGGTTGTGCTGTTTCTTGCACTAGAGCCAAAGGTTGTGCTGTTCTAGCCAATTAACCCTTTATATTATGGTAAACATGATTTTTTTTTTAAGAAAACAACAGCAAATTACCGACCGCATAACGGTAGTCTTACACATTTAAATACGCTGTTCAACTTAACAAAAGTAGTCGGCAAAACTTACCAAACGGTTGGTAATTACCTACCGCTATCTTCAGATTACCGACGGCCACAATAACGGTAGGTAATTACCAACAATTAAGTTGTAGGTGATTACCTACTGCAATTACCTACTGTACTGCAGTAGGTGATCACCTACGGTGCTACAGCGGTCGGTAAATTTAATAAATCGGTAGGTGATAATGTACCGACCGTTAAACAGTCGGTAATGTGAGATTACCGACGAGCAGTTTAACGACCGCCATGAAGCGACTGTTTAGCGGTCGGTAATATTATTACCGACCGTTTTTCTTGTTTTACCGACCGATTAAGACGGTCGATAAAAGTGCGGATTCTTGTAGTGAGAAAGTATGTTGCCATGTGTAATCCTCCCATTCACTATAAACATGCCATATCATATACTTAACAAGGAATACGTACTACAAAAATTAGAATAGTAAGATTCGAACACGCGACCCATACGTTGTAAAGTAAAAGTCTTACTATCTCAATCAACTATATATTAGATGTGCCCTTTACTCCACATAAGTATATATACAACTTGGAACATAAAAATATATAACAAACTAATCTGGAATAAATATAAGTTCAAAACTTAAAAGTATAATTCAAAGTAAAAACTCGAAGCATCGCCTGAGTTACACACTAGTTTTGAATTATATAAACCGTGGTCAAAGTGAAATATGTGAATAGTGGCTAAATACAAAGCATGTAGATTTAAAAAGAAATTGTGAGAGTATTATATACCAAAAGAAAATTACTATTTAGAGATTCGAAGTAGCACTTACAAGACACAAATGAAGGAGTTTAATTACTTTGTCTTGAGTGGTATTGGAAGACTAAATTTATTATTTGTTGAAGTACATCCACATATCAATAACTTAAGATAGTTTGCTTATTAATTGTATCTAATTACGACGATTTCATAATTGTCTTTCATTATGTCTTAAGCATAGTTGGATATATTTTTTTTCAATTTTTTTTATTATCAATGTTACTGTAATTCATAATTACTCCCTCCGTCCCATAATATAGTGCTTGTTTCTTTTTTACACGGTCTTCAAGACGTAACTTTGACCTTTAATATCTTCAATTCCGTATTAACAAAAAATATAAAAAGTTGATATTATGGAACTACACACTAAGACGAATCTAACAAGATCCCACATGATTATGTTTTTTTATATATACAAATGAGAATATTCGGTCAAAGATTTTAAAGTTTGACCCACCAAAAATGAAGTAGGCACTATATTATGGGACGGAGGGAGTATTATTTACTCCCGTTTTCCCAAATAACCCCACATTGTCACCCCTATCGTAGATAACGCTAAGTTTGTAATTTGTTATTAAATATGGTGGAATTACACTTGGTTTGACTTTGGATGGTTTGGCGTCATTTAATAAGGTGGTTGATAGGTATTCAAAAGGATGTTTATTAGATTTTATGCACAATTCAAGGGTTTTATTTTTGGCAGCAGACCACTAATGGGGCGCCAAACCACCTTCTTCAAAAATGTCATCAACCACCTTCTTAAATGGTGGCAAATCCATCCAAAGTCTAACTAAGTTAACGCCGTTTGTAATTCCATCATGTTTAATGACAAATTATAAATTTAGGGACATCTGTGATAGGGGTGACAATGTGGGGGTTATTTGGGGAAAAGGCTATATATCAGGGTTTGTGACCATTAATATTTTCTACAAGATATTATAAAAGATGTATGAAGATTGATATTCTGCTAGATTTGCATCAAAATATGAGCGTATCTAGCTAACAAGACATCACATGATAATATTTTTTAAATGTATATAACATGATATAACTCTAATCTTATACTTTCATCCTTCTCTTTTAGTTGCAACACTTACAATTTTTGGGTGTTTATTTTCAATTTAGTTGTGTTAAACTATGCCTTGAATTAATTATCTGGCGCTAGGATTAACCTAGGATTAACTTTTCGGTATATGTTGTTTAGTGTATCGAGTTTATTTTAGTTTTGGGTTTAGGCCCATCTGTTTAGGTTAATTAGTAGGGTATTATATAAACCCTATTATTTACATCTGTCTTCGTATTCTGAAATTTGTACTCTTTCCTATATCTAATAAAATTGTTTATCCTCTGCCTATGGACGTAGCTAACACATTGTTAGTGAACCACATTAAATTCTTATGTCGATTGTTCTTTATTATTTGTGTTGTTGATTGCATCTGTCACAACAAGTTGTATCATTAACTATTTTGGATAATTTTTGTCTCTATCTCTCTTTGCATGACACGAGACCCTTGTTATCTCTTTCTATCTCTCTCCTCACTTTAATTTATGTGCACCTTCCCTTTTCGTAACTAAATCAAAAGAAAGGAAGTGTATGTATTGTAAATGATAGTCTAAGTTTTATAATTTTGGCCACTTAAATAGTAAATGGGTAAAACTTAGGAAGCACTTGGGTCGTAGTTTCTTAATAAGTTGGCTCTTATATTGTTTTGTTTCATTAATAATTAGGATAGTTTCAAATATCATTAATTGCAAGATTCTTCATAAATATTGAATTAGTGTCCAAAAATCACCCATGCATTTGCATGCAGGGAGGAAAACCCGGTCAGCATTATTCGGCCTGTTGACCCGCTACCAAAATACCGTGTTGTAGACACCAAATTTTGAAACCCTTTTTCGGGTAAATAAAGGTTTTGAAAAATAAAAATAACAAAATCGTCATGCATCGTGGAGCGCGCGCCCCGGAGCGCGAGTTTCATTCCGTCGCAGATTTTCCCTTTTTGCGTATTAGTCATACAGTTTCAGCTTATAAGTATAATTTTCGTGAGTCGTAGTCAATAACTACAACCACCGTTTTTATAAAATGACTCATAGTATAATCATGCACGTCTTTATTAATTTAACGAGTTTTTGTTAATTGTCTTAAGTTAGTCTTTCGGAAAAATGAAAACGAGTCGCGATTAGGCGTCGGGATTTTAGTCGTATCCCAAAACCGGCATTAATCAGTTTTCTTGATGGTCAATTCATTGTTCATTGGATAAAGAATAAGAATATATTCTTTATCCACTAAACACATCCTTTATCCATTAGTTAGATAATAAGAATCATGAAAAGATGTGAGAATAAGAATCAAATCCAAAGTGTAAGAGCCAAGGATCCGATTTTTTTCAGAAGATTTGAACTGTGCGCCAGGCACATGACCATGCATCAGACGCACGATCACGCACCCATCGCACAACAGGTTCCTGCTCTAGACGCAGGCCTGTGTCCCTAGCGCACGGTGCTGTGTCTAGTGCATGACATTGCGCTAGGTGCAACATCCTAATCAATTTGTTTTGCACGTTTTTCGATGCATTTTTTTTTACGTATTAGGATGTTTAGGGAAGAATATTTTCTGAAAATCTTATCTTGCTTCATTTATGAGAAAATCCAAAGAGAAGAAAAATATTTGTGTTTCCAAAGAGATTTGATGATGTCATTAGGGTGAGGTCATTACAGTGATGTCATTAGGGTGATTAAGGATGAAGAAAATCAGATTTTTTTGGGTGAGAAATATGATTTTCTACCTCTTTGAAACCCTAGTTCACCTCTTTCATTTCTCTATAAATACCTTCATTTTTTCCACTTCAAAGGCAAGTTGAAAAGGGGTTCAACTTAGCTTCACTAATTCTCTCATCTTCTCTACTCCTTTCCTCTAAGAGAAATCACACTTAAGAAAAGAAAGAAAAAGTAAGTAAGATAATTAGTTAGTAAAGAAGTTCATCAAAATGAAAAAAAAACCACAAAAAAGAGTTTAAGTTAGTAATTAATTGGATTTAGAAACTCACTTAGAAATTAAGAAAATCACAAAAAAAAGGTAGAAAAATTTGCAAAAAGAAAGTGCATCATTGAGCTACCAAGGTAAAGAGGAAACTCTTGTTTATTTTTTATTATCTTTTTAATTATCTACTAACTTTCTCCTTGTTTTCTTCTTATCATTTTTTTAATCTTTGGAGTGATTTGGGTATGTGGAAGTCCTAATAGGTTTCCAACCTTAAATCACCCCACCTAGAATAGTCACCTCTAATGGGGTGACTCTTAGGAAACAATGTGATTATGTGATTTTCCTTAATCAAGTTGTTATTTATAACCAAAAATGTTTTCATAAAAAAATTCAAGATAAGTTGTGTATAAACATCTCCATAAAAAAAAACATGATACTGTAATTATGGTCAGTTTTAATTCGTACTTTATTTCATTTTTTCTTCTGCATTAATTAAATAGTTCGTACGATTTAATATTTTTCCTATGATGTGCAAGATGTTTCCAAAAACTAGACTTTGGAATTTCTAAAAAAATAAATTTTGTGAAAATAATTAAAAATCATACAACTTTGTTGTGCAAAACTGATTTTGTCAAATACCACTTAGGATTGTTCAGTCAATAAAGTTAAAAAAATAAGATCATTTAGACAAAACTAAAAACATCAAGTTTGAATAAAACATCAGTAGATTTTCAAAAATATAAAAATCATGTTCATATGAATTTTATAAAAATTTACATCATTTTTACATAATCATTCATGTAAATCACTAAATTTCATAATACTGATTTTCTCTTCAGTTAAGAAAATAAATAAAAATGGTGTTATAAATGTCCAATTCAAGTAAAAATTTTCATTCTAGTCTTTCAAAGTGTCTAGAATGTTCATACCAAATTTTACTTCAAACTAAGTTAAATAAGTTGGATCTCAAAGAACATATTGAATAAAGGTCCTGTGTTGACCAGTTTGAGTATAAAATTCACCATAATTCAAGTGGTCACTAAAAACTTGTGAAATTTTGATACAACATAAAGAACTCACTGATTTATCCATATATGTATTATATGCTCAGTGTAACACTTTGTATAGAAAGTTTATGATTTTTGTAAGTCAATACAAGAATAAAAAGGTAATCTGGAAAATGAAATAAAGTGATTAACTCAACTTTCATAGAAAAAAAAAATGTTTTCTTTTCATACGAAAATGTGAATAAAAAATCATGAATTCCTTAAGTTTATATTAAAATGACTCATTTTATCATGTAAATAAAAGTCAATAAAAATTGTCATAAAAAATCAAAATCAAAGAAGTTAATTAATCTTTAACTTTCACAAATTCACAAGTTTGTAAATAAACATGAATTCTAAAGCCCATTCAAGGAAATGAAGATCAAGGAGCATCATGGTGAAGATCAAGATTGAAGATTTGTATAGATCATAGTTTTTGTACATATTGTTGTAATAATAGTTTCTTTGTAAATAATTGTTGCATCACTCAATTAATAAATAAAAATATGGAGCTGTTTATGCGTAATTTTCATAAATAATTCCACAACTCTTTTTAATAAAATGAGCAACCAATGTTACAAATATTGCATGTTGGGCCAATATATCATAGTATATGAATCAAATGACCCAATCTCAATTAAGAGGAAAAATTGCAAATCTAACTAAGGTAAATTGTATGATGATCCATCTTACATTTAAAAATGTGTTCTCCATATTTAAATGGATTAATCATATAATTTGACATAATTAGATTGGTAATTATGACCTCCGAATTGAGTTTAGGGCGTTTCACATGTCTCACTTTAAATGGCCAAATTCCAATTAGCCAAACACAAATCTCCAAATTCAATCTCAAATTGATCATTTCTCTCCAAATGACTTAATAATTTTCAAGTAAGATTATTTCTCAAAAGCCTTCAATTAGGAAGCAAACCTTCTAAGACCTCTCGAAAATCATAAACGTGATCACTATTAAGGTGTTTATTTCAATCCCCGGTTTATCGCTAATTAGAGCGGTTGACACAAACTTCTTTTAATCACTAATTGGAGTGATTACCTTAAACCCTAATAATCGTTAATTAGGACGATTATTCTTCTCATTTTTAATCACTGATTAGAGTGATTACTTCAAACCTTAATAATCGTTAATTAGGACGATTATTTTCCTCATTTAATCACTAATTAGGGTAATTATCTTAAAACTTGGTTAACCACTAATTAGGGTGATTAGCTTAACCTTTCATCATATTTAATCACTAATTAGAGTGATTATCTTAAACCTCAATAATCATCAATTAGGGTGATTATTTCCTAACCTTCATTGTTAATCACTAATCAAGGTGATTATCTTTCCTTGAATAATCACTAATTAGGGTGATTACTTATTTCCTTCCTTATTGATCACTAATTAAGGTGGTTATCTTAATCCTTCATATTTAATTACTAATTAAGGTGATTATCTTAATCTCATTTTAATCACTAATTGGAGTGATTACCTCATTTTAAATAGATTTGTTTAATTCTAAAGAAGAGTTATTCATAATCTATTCCCTCCTCTTCTTTCCCTAGTGGAATTGGCCATTTAGGGTAAGACATATGCTCGAACTACAACGGTTTTGATCCATGAGTGGATTCCAATTCTGCAATGATTGGTACGTAGTGCAACTTCAGTGCTCAAACCTACCATGTACAAATGATATATTGGTCCTAAATAAAAATGGTTAATGTGTATATGTGCAAATTATGTGATTTTCTTTCTTTTTAATAGCCATGATTACTTTAAAATGGAAAATAACGCATTTAGTAAGAGCTCGTTCTTTAGAACGGAAGAGGAGACGAGTTCCAGACGTTCGCACCTCTTAACCTAAACCCCGAACCCTATCTCATGGTATGAAAGACCAATTTTCAAAAAGCCTTATCCATATGAAGTCATCATTGTTTTAAATGATTTTTCTTGAAATTGATTTTAAAACGATTTATTAAATAAATCTGTCCCTATTCAGATATTAATAGGGTGGCGACTTCCAAGTTTTCTAAAACTCAAAGTCCAATGAGAGACTTTTGTGGAATTCAGACCGTTAATTAAGACGGTAAAAAATCGAATACCACACGTGTATTAAATTGAACTTTTATATTTTTGGCGGGCCAACATTAGGTTTAGCTCAGAGCCGTTCTAACACTTTATCTCTTCTCTTACCCCATTCAAATGAGAATTCAAAGAAAATTCAGGAGTTCTTCGGCCTGAATTCAAATGAAATACAAAGTTCATCCTCCATCTTTTTCTTCTTAAATTCTTCTGTTGGTGTATGCGAATTAATTAGGACAATTGCTGCCCACAATCAATTAATGGAGAATCGAGCGTCGAAAGAAGGCGAAAAGCTTAGATCTTCCTCTCTCTCTTCGAGTGATTAAAAGGATGGACAATGGCATAGAAAAATTCATACTTTTATGTTTTGCCCACTATGCTGCATCAACCTAAGAAGTAAGATGGAGGCAAGGAGACTCAGATATATGGCCTATAGAAAATAGCAAACCCATCTTAAGTTTGTCGGCAATCTAAGGCTACGTAAGAATATTTGGTTATTGGTATGTTGAAATTCTCTCCCTATTAAAATTAAGCTTGAAATTAGTTAGATCTTTCTTTTCTTTCTTTTTTGTATGTTGGGTAATTATCCAATGTAAAAAAAAAAAAAATTAAGTTTGATTCAACTTTTTGCTTATTAACTATTTTGAGTCTACCCAACTTTCTTTTCTACACTTCTCATGGTTGTAGCCTGTAGGTACATTAAGTGAATTTGACGAGAGGGGAGTAAGGGATTGTGATAGGAACCGCGTATCCTATGACCCGACCCGGAAAAGTCGGGTACCCGATTATGAATACCCCTATTTGCATGGGCACAATATAGTTTGAAAATATTTTTAAAGTTTCAAATGTACCAATTTTACCATTTTGAAGTTTAATTTTTCAGATTAGGCTACATTATCTTGGTGATCTTTTTGGAGATTGTAATGTCTTGTGGGCATGTTGCGGGTGATTAAAGTTATTTTTATATTATTCCCACTTTCGAATCATTGTATTTTTTTTCACCCGAATCATTGAAATTTTGTAAATAAATTTGCGACTCTTGGTTATATGGGGAGATCAATGGTTTACATTTAATCACTTAAAATCGATGGTCCATAATGCAATTGCGTGAGATGGCTTAAACTATCTTTTCCTCTGATCTCATTAATACTACTTTTAAATTAATAATCTGACTTTTACTATTGTCAATGCAACACTTTTTTTTGGGGATGTTAATGCAATACTTTTACTATTACTCCGTAGTTTCTTTGATTATATACTAAATTTGTTTTTATGAAGATGATCTAGTTATTGTAGCAACAGAAACCAAGGCAAGTAGGGGAAAGAGAGAAAGTGGGTACATTTTAATTATTTAATTAGGAGAGAGAATGGGAGCAAGGGAGGGAGTAAAATTATTTGGAACCAGCAATATAATTGGGGTAAATTGGTAAAGTATTTTGGAAAGTGAACAAACCTTTACCGATTAAATAAGGAACAAAGTAAAATACGAAGATATTTTGAAGACGAGCTTAAACAAAAAGTACAAAAACGTGTGAAAAATGGAGGGAGTAAAAAAAGATTACAAAAAGTTTGTAATTAGAAAATATGTATTGTGACAAATCTAACAAACTTCCTCATGAATTATCCTTTTGTAATGTTTAAATTACCATAGGTTGTCAATTAAAGTATGTAAATAGTGTCAAAATCAAATTATTGGATCTAAAAAAACAATTGAAAAATATGGTTTCGAACGAGTCCGGATCCTCTACAGTTTTAATAAAACTCTACAAGGTAGAGTTGTATCTAGACCATTCATTTTAAAATCAAGGGCTCATATTGGTGGAAAGAAAAAAGTAGGAGGTGATGTTTAAATTACCATAGGTTGTCATTTGAAGTATGTAAATAGTGTCAAAATCAAATTATTGGATCTAAGAAACAATTGAAAAAATATAGTTTCGAACGAGTCCGGATCCTCTACAGTTTTAGTAAAACTCTACAAGGTAGAGTTGTATCTAAACCATTTATTTTAAAATCAAGGGCTCATATTGGTGGAAGGAGAAAAGTAGGGGGTGAATTTTGATGAGAAAAAATAGGAGGAATTTTGGAAATATCATATATGAACCATTGATTTTTTATTCATTGGTTGATATTGCTCAAACTCTACCTTGTAGAGTTATTTTTTAGAACTATAGAGGATCCAAACACGTTTAGAACATTCTTCCAATAAATGGAAGAATAATAATGCATTATCTATTTGTTAAGATGTATCATGGGTAGACATGGAAATATTGACCCAACCAGAACAATCCCACTCGAGACCCGAATCAAACCTGAAAATGGCAACCCAAAGTTGATTCGAAACTTGAAATAACACAACCCGAATCAGACAAACCTAATTTTGATCCGTTCCGAAATGACCCGACTCGAATCAACCTGAACTATGTTGTCAACTATGATTCCTCACTATAAAGTGAGCCAAATTTCAATAGTTTGCTATTTGAATATTCTATTATTTACTTTAGTATTATCTCCTAAGTATCAACTTAAAATATTTTATTTTGCTACGATTTTTTTCTAATAATTTATTTAATTTAATATTGATTGCACATGAAACATACACATCCCGAAATCGACTTGGCTATATGGACATGAAACATACCCAATCCGACCAGACCGATCTATTTTGAAAATAAGAAGACCCGAAGCATTCCCACTCGAAATGACCCGACCCAAACGACCCGTTTCCACATGTAATTTTGGGCTATCAAACAAAAAAATATATATCATATGAAATATAAAAGATTGCGAATTATTTCTGGTAGGTTACCATACAATACATATATAATCCGTTGTACAAAAAGAATTATAGGCTGCCAAAAAAAAGAAAAGAAAGAATTATGATCATATATTCATAAAGTTATTGTGGTATTGGATGATAGTGATGATATATAGCAAATGCCACGTAGACACGTAGTACGCCCATCCAACAGCTACCCTCTAACATATTGAGATGCCTCTGATATGTTACTTCAATAATGGTTTTCTTTACCATGATTCTTGATTGTTGTATAGAGACCGACCTTCCTTCCATTTAGGGGCTGAATTGGTCTTGCATTTCTCTCCGCATCCTAGAGTTACAAAAAGAAACAACCAAGATACCAGCAACATTACTTGCGTATTTTGAACCCAATGTTCATCTACTTTAATGTAACATTAACTAATTTGCATTTTAAAAGTAAACTTCGACTAGAATAATCTCAAGATTTTGCTATAAAATAATAATGATTTTATGTTTGACAAAATTAGAATAATCTCAAATTTGTTATGTTGTGATATATGAGTGAACTAACAATAGACAGTTAATTTTCTGTAATTTTGTCATCACTTATAACATCAGAAGAAACAATCCATTTTTGTTACTTATTTGTTCACTCATGTGACTAAATAGCAAATATGGAGTTATTTTATTTTGAGAATTTCTCAAAACCGAAAACTATTTTAATAATTTTGTGATGCTATTGGGATTATTTATGTATTAGTGTACAGTGGGCTTATTTCATGTATTATTAAGTAATGTAATTAGCAAGCCCAAGTATAACATTAGGTTGTATATATTCTTTTGTTGACAGAAAATATAACCGAAGGGAAAATACATTTCTCTACATGGTATCAGGCCTTTGACGGCGCTACGGCAAACTACCTACGTACACCATGACTGGTGGTGAGATTTCTAAACTTGATCCTACTTCTCCATACTTTCTCGGATCACAAGACAACCCTGGCAATACAATCACGAACGTTGTGTTCCGGGGCGATAACTATGAAGAATGGTCCCGTTCGATACGACTTTCTCTCAAAGCTCGGCGAAAATATGGCTTTATTGATGGCACCATATCTAAACCCACAGAACATGTGAAATTAGAGGATTGGCACTGTGTCCAATCGATGCTTGTTCAATGGATTTTGATGACCATTGAACCTTCTATCAAGAAGACGATTCCATTCTTTGAAGAGGCAAAACCCTTGTGGGATGTCTTGCATAGACGTTTCGATATCGGCAATGGACCCCGAAAACAACAGATTAAGGCGGCCTTGGCGATTGTAGACAATCCAAATCAATGTCGGTGGCTGAATACTTTGGAAAATTGCAGCCCCTTTGGGATGAATTATCTACTTATAACCCTCTTCCCATGTGCAACTGTGGTAAGTGTACATGTAAGCTTGGTGAGTTGTTTCAGGCTCGTGTGGATGAAGATAGATTGCATGACTTTCTCTATGGGATTAACACGGAGTTGTATGGTAATGTTCGCTCCACGTTGTTAGCACAAGAGCCTCCTCCTACGCTCGATCGTGCATATCAATCCATGTTGCAGGAAGAACGTCTTCGCTCTTCCAATCGTGTGATGGCCGAACGGGATGATGTAATGGCCCTTGCTATTAAGACTCAACCACGAGGTATTCCTCGCTTTAATTCTCGAGATAAATCTGCGTTGTTTTGTTCATATTGTAATCGTCCCGGGCATGAGGTTGCAAATTGCTTTTCTAAGCATGGCTACCCGGATTGGTGGGAAACCCGAAACCGTGGTGGTGGAGGTCGTGGCTCAGGACGGGGCCGTGGAACGGGTAGTGATGTGGTGTCGCATCCCCCGGCAGTTGGTACGGGAAGAGGCAAAACTGGTGATGTTGGGAATCCAGTTCACGCCAATGCAGGACCTAGTGGAGGGGTCATTTCTCATGTTGCTGCTGATGTAGGGGTCCCTGGAATGACATCCACTCAATGGCAACAATTGCTCAATTTGCTTGGTAATGCCACTACTAAACCTACTGATGATAGGTTGATTGGTAAGCTTTCTAAAGACCCTTGGATAATTGATACAGGGGCTTCTATGCATGTTACTTGGTAATATTGATTTGTTGAGCAATTTATTTGTTGTGCCTGAGTGCCCAGTGGGACTCCCTGATGGGAAACAAACTTTTTCTACGCAACGAGGAGATGTATTTTTGATTGATGGAGTGGTGTTGAAAAATGTTTTATATGTTCCTGAGTTAAATTGCAATTTAATTTCTGTGTCTCATCTTACCGATGATTTAAATTGTGTTGTACAATTCACTTCTAATTTGTGCATTATACAGGACCGAAATTTGAGGACCCTGATTGGAGTAGGTGAACGACAGGATGGACTCTACTACTTTCGCGATGTTCCAAAGATTCGGACTCTTAATGTTGTCGGGATCCGTATCTCGGAATTATGGCACAAAAGAATGGGGCATCCTTCGACAAAGTAGTTCAATCTCTTCCCTTTGTTAGTAAATCTAGTGTTATTTTGAATAAAGCTTGTGATGTTTGTCACCAAGCCAAACAAACTAGAGAAGTTTTTTATGATAGTGACAGTAGAGCTAGTCGCTGTTTTGAGATGATACATTGTGATCTTTGGGGCCCCTATCATACGCCTTCTTCATGTGATGCACGATACTTTTTGACACTTGTTGATGATTTTTCCCGAGCTGTTTGGGTTATTTTGTTAATTGATAAAATGGAGGTTCATCAAAAATTTCATAATTTTTTTGCCATGGTTGAGCGACAATTTGGAGCCCACGTTCTTGTTGTTCGAAGTGATAATGGTACCGAATTTAATTGTATGACGGATTTTTTTGCAGAAACTGGTATTTTGTTTCAAACTACTTGTGTAGGTACCCCTCAACAAAATGGTAGGGTGGAGAGAAAGCACAGGCACATTTTAAATGTAGCGCGTGCTTTGAGATTTCAGGGTAATCTCCCAATTGAATTTTGGGGTGAATGTGCTTTAGGTGCGGGTTATTTGATTAATCGTACTCCTACTCGTGTTCTTAATTATAAAACTCCATATGAAGTTTTGTTCGGTGTACCCCCCTCCTATGACAATTTGCGTGTTTTTGGGTGTTTGTGTTATGCTTATAATCAAAAACCCAAGAAAGACAAGTTTGATAGTCGAAGTCGTAGATGTGTGTTTGTGGGCTATCCTCACGATAAAAAGGGTTGGAAATTATTTGACATTGACAAAGGTGAATATTTCGTCTCTCGAGACGTTAAATTCTATGAGGACGAATTTCCATATGCTAAGGTGTCGGCAACTGACGAAGCTATTGTGATAAATTCATCTCCTATTTCTCAAACTCTTGTTAATGGAGATGATGACTTGGCATATGAGTATTTGGATTTTACTAGTGATGTAGCAGTAGCAACAAGTCAACCCTCCAATGTTGCTCATGATTTACATCATAATCGTGAGGAAGCAGAGGCACATGACTCAATGCATTTTGATGGTAATGATGTGAGTATTGCTCATGGGGAGGATTCGGGTAATATGGAGTTATCAGATATTGTTTCGGGTCCTGAAGGTGCGGTTACTACAAGTGAAGACCATGTACTAGTGCCATCTACTTCTTCAAATTTTGGCACTGATTTAGGCCGTGGGAAGCGTTCTAAAATTCCTTCAGTTCGATTGAAAGATTTTGTTACTGACACTATTAAGTTGAGTACTGTGCGAAAGTTAAGTCCATCCTCGTCTCCTAGTTCATCTACTTCTGATCAGTCCTCAGGTATTCCTTATCCTATAGCACATTTTGTGAATTGTGACCGATTTTCAGTGGAACACAAAAATTTTCTTGCAGCTGTAACTACAGGTACAGAACCTCGGTCTTTTAAGGAGGCCATGAAAGACCCCGGGTGGCGAGAAGCTATGAAAATGGAGATCAAAGCTTTAGAAGACAATGGTACTTGGAGTATGGAGTCCCTTCCTCCGGGAAAACGGGCTCTTGGGAGCAGATGGATTTATAAAGTGAAATATAATTCAGATGGCAGTGTAGAGCGACTAAAAGCTCGTCTTGTAGTTTTTGGCAATCATCGGGTTGCTTCGGACTTGATTACAGTGATACTTTTGCTCCGGTAGCTAAGATGACCACTGTTCGTGCATTCTTAGCCGTAGCAGCAGCAAAAAATTGGGAGCTCCATCAAATGGATGTTCATAATGCTTTTCTACATGGGGATCTGTCTGAAGAAGTTTATATGAAAGCGCCTCCTGGATTTCAAAGTGATAAGTCGAATCAAGTTTGCGGGTTGAGAAAATCTCTTTATGGTCTAAAGCAAGCTCCCCGATGTTGGTTTGCTAAGCTTGCTCATTCTCGAAGAGGTATGGTTTTCACCAATCATACTCTCGATTACTCTTTGTTTACTCTCCATCGGGGTGTTATACGGATAAATGTGCTCATTTATGTTGATGACTTGATTATTTCGGTAATGATTCATTTGCACTTACCACCTTTAAGAATTATTTGAGCACCTGTTTTCATATGAAAGATCTTGGGGTACTAAAATATTTTCTAGGCATTGAGGTTGCAAGAAATAAAGAAGGTATTTTTTTGTGCCAAAGAAAATACACGCTTGACATTATTTCTGAGGTGGGTCTACTTGGGGGAAAGCCTGTTAGTTTTCCTATGGAGCAAAATCATCAACTTGCTCGCTCTACGAGTCCATTGTTGGAGAATGTGGAGCAATATAGGAGGTTGATTGGTCGTTTGATTTATTTGGCCTTTACTCGTCCAGATCTTGCATATGCAGTACATGTCTTGTCTCAGTTTCTTCATGAACCTAGGCGTGACCATTGGGATGCCGCCCTTCGTGTGGTGCGATACTTGAAGAACAAACCAGGCCAAGGTATTCTCTTGAGTGTTGATTGTGACTTGACTTTATCTGGTTGGTGTGATTCTGATTGGGCGAGTTGCCCCCTTACTCGACGTTCTTTATCGGGGTGGCTGGTTTTTCTAGGCCGTTCTCCTATCTCTTGGAAGACGAAGAAACAAGTCACCGTCTCCCGCTCCTCGGCGGAAGCTGAATACAGATCAATGGCCGCTTTGACTTGTGAGCTTAAGTGGCTGAAGGGCTTACTTGTTAGTCTTGGGGTTCATCACCCAAAGTCTATGAATTTATATTGTGACAGTCAATCTGCTTTGTATCTAGCTCAAAATCCCGTTTTTCATGAGCGTACGAAGCATATTGAGGTTGATTGCCATTTTTTGCGAGATGCTATTCAAGATGGAACGATTAATCCTTCTCATGTTCCTACTAATGGTCAATTGGCCGATATTTTCACAAAGGCATTAGGCAAACAACAGTTTGATTTTCTTCTCTCCAAGTTGGGCATTTGTGATTTACATGCTCCAACTTGAGGGGGAGTATTGGGATTATTAATTTATTAGTGTACAGTGGGCTTATTTCATGTATTATTAAGTAATGTAATTAGCAAGCCCAAGTATAACATTAGGTTGTATATATTCTTTTGTTGACAGAAAATATAACCGAAGGGAAAATACATTTCTCTACAGATGCCTAAGAAAAAGCAAGCTTTTGATAGCATTTGCAAGAAAAACCAATGATTTAATTGTAACTTACATCATGAACAACCTCTCGCATCTTTGCCACTTGGCCTTCTGAAATTGTGGCAATCTGCAAAAGGGAACATAAATGAGATATGCGTAGATAATCGTGATAGGTCCCTAAGAAATTACAGCTATAGGAGTTTGATATAGTTGATAGTCTTGATACACATATTTAATATGGTTGAAAAGGACAATGCATATGTGCAGGCTGATTGCTGACCATTCACAAAAAAAAAACTGGGGCAGCCCACTTTGATCATATAAGAATTTGGCGTCAAGACAATTCTATAAGGAGTTATGCATGTTAGTCTACATGACTACATTGTCCATATTTGAAATGTCACACACTAAAGCTCAGTAACCCTGTGCTAGTTGCATGTTTATAGATGAATCATTGAGGTACGAATACATTTCATCCTTATGCATGTGGGTTTCACTTGGAATGTTTGTATGTGTAGCAAATAGCAATGCGCCAATACCCTTTGGGTCTGAAAAGTGCAGGGGTAACATACCAACGAACCATGAACCAATTTTTTTTGGGATATATAATTTATAGAAGTAAACTATGGATTGGAGGTATTGATGACATATATTAGATATTAATCTAAAAAAATTCTGTATATTGTAAGAAAATCATGTAATAAAATATCTAGAACAATCTAGGATATGCTATGAAGATATCTTTGTAATATAGGGTTAAGTAACTAAAAAAATCTAGCTGAAGTCTTAGATAAAATATCTTAGAAAAATCTATAGCAAAATCTAGTAGATAATTCTAGGCATTTCTAACAACTTAGAATAATCTAGATAATTAGCTCTATGAATGTCGGTTTAGACATTATCACCAACAATACCACAACTATATATAGGTGTTAGTGATCTTATTTGCATAAGTAACAAACCAAGCATCATTAATAAAACGTCAACCATTCATACAAAGCTCTCCCTCGTTTTCCTACTTCACTCCACCGTAAACAACAACAACGACATTCAATTAAAAAGCATTATTGTCCTAACATAAACATCAAAGCCCACTACTACTTCCGCCACTAATTTCCTACAACATACTCGTCAAATTCTATGACATAATAATCGATCAGTCGGTCATTGCTAGCATCTTGAACAAGCTTTCCAACGCTTGAGAGAATATAAACTCAAGATGAATCCTTTAATATGATTGATAGAATCATGAGATCACAAGCAAATATTTTTATGAATTGAATTTAGTAATTTAGGGATAATTTAGGTTGCCTTAAGTTACATAACACAAGTTTACAACTAATTGAATTTCTTTAAAAATTTTAAGAATCAATCATTGTAATTAAATAAACTATACCTCAATCCATATTTTATATACAATTTAGCTACAAACATTAGTTTATACTAACTTTAGTAAAACTAATGTAATATGTGTGCGCAACTAAAACGAGTTTTCCTCTCTCCTTTCTTTAAAGATATATCCACAACCCAAGATAAAGTGGAAAATGTGAAAATTAAGTCATATTTTAACTTCTTCTTTTTTTGATAAGAAAGAGAAAAGTTGTTTAGAAATTTGGAAAAGGAATTGAAAAAGTTGACAAAAATTGAAATAAAAAGAAAGTGGAAAGAATTCAAAAAAACGGATGAATATAATGAGAAGAACTTTGAGAAACAAATGAGTATAAGTTTTGGATAAATGAACAATGATATTTTTGCTAGTCTTCTTATTTTTTTTGCACATTCTCTTTTTGGGTTGGGGGCACAAGTTTTACAGGGTCTCAGAACCATAAGTAAGGATGGGCCACAGGCCCACAAGTGTTATAGGGTCTCAGAACCATAAGTGGGGTTGGTCCTCAAGTTTTATAGGATCCCAAAATCACAAGTTCAGATTAGTAGGTAAAAAAAATTTTTTATTTGGGAAGATAGAAAGCAGAACAAATAAACAACAAATAGTTATTGATTTGGGTAGTCTCCTTTTCTTCATTAAAAAGACAAATACAATAACAAATAAATTTTGAACATGCACCAAAATTTTTAGAACATAAGCAAAATTTTGTCATTTAGAACTACAGGAAATAACCTTATGCGAGATTAAAGACTCTATGCATTGATCTACCTGATCAGAAAATAAAAACAAGTAAGACATACCCGTCTATCGAGAGTCCAAAGGACACCTTCCGTACAAGGTGGAGTGGTAAGTGAGCCCATGTATCTGTAATACTTTCTCCCTCTCAACTTTATTTCTCCGGGATTAATTTCACCGGCGTTTGTTTGGTCTAGAGCATTAGGAACTAGTTCCAATTTCTCCATCAACTGTAAATAAAAGGATTGCCCAATGTCAAGCAATTACACTTTAATTGCTCATATATAGACATTATTGTCTTTAATACAAATACAACTATACAAGTCTATTTGTGCAAGTAATTTAAACAGGTTTTTAAAAAAAGTTAAGATCAGCATAGGTGAGTTAGGAAAGGACAGGTTAGTCTTTAATATTTTTCTAGAAAGCGACTAATCACATGGACGTAGAGTCGTAGAGGGGATTCAATTCTAGGTCTTGAGTAGACTTTACCAGCTAAACTAGATCGCATCCAGTATAAAAATGTTAATGATAGAAAACTGAAAAAAAAGGAAGCTAAGTTTCACAAAAATATAAACTAAGCAGAAATGAAAAGATACTTAATAAATTGAGTTGAATGTGTACCGTTGTGAGGAAACGGTTAGGCTTGCCAAGCTTGTAAAGAAGTCCAATAACAGCTATGCTATTATTGTCTGGGCTTTGATGAACCAAGTGCAACTCTGCAGCAAACCTATGTCATTCGATAAAAGTAATCAGTGAAAGTTGTGGAATAAGATATGGAGTAGTTTATATTATTTTGATAACATTTTAAGAATTAGTTCAAGAAAAGAGTAATAGATTACCGTGATCCGTTGATTGTGTGCTCTGATGGGGAATGCCAATGGCATTGTCTTAGGATGTAAGTAGTGCCATTAATCTGAATTTTGCTGTCTTCACCTTCCCATTCAATCTGCACCCAAAAAAAAAGGTTTAAAGGACGAAAAAGAATGAAAAGATGAGAGAAACTAAGGAAAAGAAAATGGGAAAAGGAATAAGCCGGCCCCTAGGGATGATAATTCACTCCGGTTTCCATTCGAGTCTGACTTGATCAGACCAAAAGTATCTAATCCGAATCCTATAGGAGGTGGAGCCTAGATATAATACGATAAATCAGACCCGAATCCGATTAATTATGTCAGCTTATCAACTTTATATACTAATTTACATTAAAATAAGACAATTATGTTAATTTTATTACGAAACATGTAATGTATGTTGATTTTTGTGATCTTAAGTGATATAATAGTTTGAATCCAACTCAATTTGACTCGTTCTAAGGCAAAATAATCGACATAAATCTGATAAATAAAATTCAAGCCTGAATCCGGACTGAGCTGAATAAAGGTGGGTCGAATATGGAGTATGTAAAATCCGACCAATCCAATCCGTCGCAGTTCCTACCGGCCCCCAAAATCATTCCCATGTTTTCATGTGTTCTTTCCTTGAATCGTTACCTCAATGAACTTTATTGAACGGTAAGGACCTTCTGTTTTTAATAGTACTACTCCATCCTATATTGTGCTTGTTTCTCATTATATTTTTCACGAAAATTAAGGAAAGTGAAAAGGTTATCATTTGTAATATTAATGATGTACTTGTATCAGAAAGATAATTGTCGTTTTAATTTTAATAAAAAAAAGATATATAAAAAATAACCAAAACCACATTGAAACTAACAAGAAGCATTAAGTATTTACTAACAACATACATAGAGGGGAACAAGGGGAACAAAAGTTTGCATAAATACAAACTAACAAAAATTAACCAATAGCATTACATCAAATATTTCTAACAGCCAATAATATTACAACCTTAAGATTTCATGAACTCTAGCCTAAACATTTAAAACGGAAACAGTTTTTTTTGAAACATTTAAAAAGAAATACAAGCATTAAGTTATAGGATGGTGGATTGCTGGGAGAGAAGTGTAATGACTAAGTATTAACTCCTGGAGACCATTTTTTTTTTTAAAAGTCAACTATTGAACATTCAATCCAAAAACTCCACCACTTACCATATTTCATCCATTTCGGTTTTGTTGGCTGGTTTTTTTTAATCACGTTTGTTATGCATAGTTTTGACCATTGATATATTGCAATTAATATACGTTGAGATAAATCTATCAAGATCTCACATAGATGTTTTCTCTTAATTTTAAATAAAAGAAGATAGTCAACATAGAGTATATAAATTATACTAAGTTCAAAATATGTCAAATAAACAATATAAATATATATAAGAAAGTCAACCTTAAAGCCCCTTATTTGTGTGGTTATCCTTTTTTTTTTAGGGGATACTTGTGTGGTTATCTAAATAACAAGATGTCTCAAATTATAATTGATTTTCTTAATTTCCTATCTCATTATATTCTAGACAATCCCATATTTTCATATTATATCTCTCTCTATATATTTTTATATATTTTTGCTCCTTGCATTTTCTCTCTATGTTTTCCTGTATTTGACTAATTTCATATTCACATACGTTCTTTTAAATTCGAATCGCTTTTATTTTTCTTTATTTCATACAAGATTTTGAAGCCCGTGTAATGCACATTTATTTTTTTATGGCTTTGCGCCAATAAATAAGATAAATAAGACACTTATTGAGAGACATCTAATCATGATTGTATTAATTATAGTAATATAATTATATTGCTAATTAATTATTAGTATTTTGATGCAAATCTCAAGCTTTTTATAGTTACTTTTATATGTATTTAGAATAAAGAATAAATAATACATTATTGTTCATCTAAATGGATATATTTTCATAAGTTGTAAAACTATATTGTATATTGACATCATTTCGAAGAATATTTCGAGCACTCTCCGATGGTAAGAAAATTATAATATTGCGAATTATGTTGCATAGTTATATTCAATTTACATAGTATAATAATTTAGGTTGTTTATTCAAAATCATACTATAATCTTATCTCCTACCCAAAAAAAACTCATTTTATGTATTTAAATCTATGTAGAACAAATGGCTTCTAATGAGGACGCCAAATGTCGCGACCTCGTGAGCTGGCATTTGGACTGTACTTTATATATTAGTTATATGATATGATATAATTATTGATTTGGGAATGTTAGTATAAAAGGCGTATAATACCATTAGCATTCATGAGATAAATTATTAATATGTACTCAGAATTTTTATTGGGAAAAATTAGACCTATGCAGATGTTAATGGGGGGGGGGCAATTGACATTTGACACAATAGACATAAAAGATTAGGGGCAATCTGCCGATTTGCTCCAATAATTTAAAGCCATTAGCTAAATATCATTAAAAAATTAATGGGATAATTCACGATTAAAAAATAAGTCGTTTTATTCCAATTAGGGGTGTTCATTTTGGATGTTCCGATCCGAAATTTCGAATTGGGGAAAATGCGATCCAAATCCGATCTGAAAAAATCGGATCAGATATCCGAAAACTAAAAAAATGAATTTTTCAAAGGAAAAGTTCATAAAATAAGTTTTGGATCGAATCAGGTTGGATATTTCGGATATCCGGTCTTGAAAACGGATATTTTCTGATATTTCGGATCGAATATCCAAAAAATCCGAAAAAAAATCCAATGTTTCAGATAATTTCGGATATCTGAAAATGAAAATTTGCGATCCGCATCCAATCCAAAAACTTTCGGATATCCGACTCGAAATATCCGAAAACTAAAAAATCGTATCGGATACCCGATTTACAGGATCGGATAGACCGGATCAGATATTAATGAACACCCCTAATTCCAATTGATTTAGATAATCAGGTTTTTGATCTGGGTCAAACTAAGTCTTTAAAAATATGAAATCAAACTGAAAATGGATTACAATTGTTGTAATTCGAAAAATGGGATATTCAATTGAAAATTTTAGAATATGATAGATATTCGACTTTAATTTGCTAACCCTTAATTACGGACCACATAATATAGAATACCTAGTTTCCACTTGATAAGATTCGTCGCTTGTGTTTCATTATTTTGGATTCTAACTTGGTGTTATTTTATAAATAGTTATCTTTAGATAGTATTGTGTAGGACAAAACCATCCACAACTAACATTAATATCTGTAATAAGATCAGAAATTTTCCAAAAGTTTGAAATGACACTCGTTTTCGAATGGAGAAGGTGAGAGTGACCTTCCTTTTCTAATTTGGAACTTTGTTCCTTCTTCTGAAAAAAAAAAAACAAAAATAAGTGTTCATAAAGCCGAAGTTACCATGCACCTGTCCACCAAATCATTATAATTTGTATGGTTCTTTTCTCAAAATTAATAGTGATTATTATGTATTTAAGTAACAAAGAGAATGACTATATACTACTCCTTTTGTTTTTTAAAGCTCACCTATTTACTGTAACAACATAAATAAGGCAAAGAGAAGTGATTGTGTGAAAGTAAGTCCTTTTTGTTTATTTAAATAAGAGAGAATGTGGGTGTGAGATGTGTAGAATTATGGAGGTCCAACAAATGAGTTAAAGTAGTGTGTAAAAACAGAACAAAACTTCACCAAATTGATTTTTTTTTTTTAAAGTAGGAAAATATTTCAAAACTGAACTATATAAAGGGGAAAGTAGGAAGACCTATAGCTGACGGAGGACATATGAGTAAATGACTTATTTCCTCTTTTTAAATCTAAAACTTGTTAAAAATTCCCAAAAAGAAAAGTAGATAGAGTATTAGTGTATTACCATTATATCATGTCCTCTGTTTCTGACGGTAGCATTGCCGGCCTTGTAAAACTTGAGGATTTCCGCTGATTTGGGTATTACTTGCACTCTTCGATGTAATAAATCAATGGGAGATTGATATGTACCCGTCCTACATGTTGCCCATTCTTCCCTTATATGTCCCCACCGATCTGGTCCCCTATCACTTCCTCTCATATAATCAAATTCAGTCTCATCATCTGCCACAAAACAGTTGAGGTCAAAACATTTTAAATTTCGATTCATTGCGGATATAATCTAGCTTAGTTAATAAAGTTTTTGCGAATAGTATTATACTTTAGATTTTAGAATCGAATCTTATTTACATTGCTGTGTTTCAGCCTTTCAGGCTTTGAAACTCATTATCCATAAACATATATTGTGATAATATATAAATCAAGTTCATGGTATTAAACAAAATGAAAGCTATATGTATATTCTTACCAACTTCTTGAGCGGTATTTGATTCAATGAGGAGCAAGAGGAAAAGAATAGAGATGAAGAGCGAGGACATGAGCATTGAGGGTTTCTTCATTTTCTTCTTCAAAGAATTAGTATGTACTAATAATAATCTTTGAGTTTTGAGATGTTGTTTAGTTGTATTTATAGAATAATTGTACTTTTCCCATTTCGGTATTATTAAATACAAATAATAGTAAACGAAGGAAAAAAATAACAATTTCTGCACATTTTCGCATAGTATTGTTGGGTTTAACAACCGTTCTCAACTTCCAGGATACAGCTAAAGACTAATAGTTTAATATTCAAACTTCCTTTTTTTTTTTTTTTTTTTTTTTGATAATTTATTCAAACTTCCTTATTTTTGACTTATAACAATATGTCACTATAAATTTCAATTTAGTGTGTTTTCATATTAATCTTAAATTTTATATATCTATGAGTAATTTCAAGTTTGCCATACTTTTTTTATATTGGTCTCAGTTCAAATTAGATCAATTTAATAAGGTAAGATATTTAACAGATTGTCTTTAAATTACCAAGAGGAGTGAGAAGAATAAAAAATTTCATCCAAAAAAGAGCAAAATTGAATATGTTAAACACATAATATGTCATTAGGGACCATTATGAGAATAGTACCATACATAAAATTAGTCAACAATAAATTAAATTTGAGATCAATGTGAAAAGATGCCACGAAAAGTAAAATCGATAGTGATAATTTTCATTTGACTTATACCATGGCTATAGGTGATTCTGAGTTTCTGACACGGTTTATTCTATTTCTCGAATACAAGTTCTATGACGAGTAAGATATGACATCAAGATTGTTCAAATATTAATTGACATTGAAATAGAAATAGTCCAATTGCGTGCAGCAACACAATTTTCAAAAAGTAAGATTAATTAGAATTGCATTATACCTAAGTTTAAATTATGCTAATTTCTCATGAAGACTTCTAAAAATTTTGCAAAATGTATTTTGTTTTTCCATCGAGAAAACGTACAACTTAGTCAACTAAATTAAATTAAGTCTATTCACTTCATCGCGCGATCCAGAAAGTCTAAAGCGCACACAAAACTAAAATAACTCAATTTTATTCAAAATAAAATTAATTTGGTCCGAATCAACTAACAAGAAAAAAAAATTATATACTTCCTGCGTCACATAAAGATCTGAACATTTGGTTATCAAATAGATGTTGTAGGAGTTGGTAGGGGTTTTTTTATTGACAGAGAGAGAAAATTAAAGTTTGGTATTTTTATTAGTAGATAAAGAAAAAGTGTGGGGCCAAAGGGTTGAAAGAGTATTCGAAAATTAATAACATAAAATAGTGGGACCATTTCGAAAATAGGAGTGTTCAAACTATTTTGGGAATAAAAAAAAAAAAAAAGTGTTCAGACTATTATGGGACAGATGGAGTATAATCTTAATGTTATTATTTAAGAGTCAAACGTATGAGAGACCTCCGATCCAATCCCCCAATCTGCGCCTCTCAAGAATTAGCTAAAGAAAAATCTAATCAAATTTTATAAATTAAAGAAAAAAAAATTGTATCTCTAAAGGAAAAGTCTTGTGTGAGACCGTCTCATCCAAGACATGGCTGAGACGTGTATCAATTTAAACCTGAAATTAATGAGTTTAACCCATATCATATTAGTTTAACTCTGATATCTATTAGTTTAATCCATACATCTATCGGTTTAACCCTGAACATATATTAGTTTAAGCCCATAAACTAATAACAAGACCTCTTCTAAATGACTGACGTGTCTCACACAATACGAATCTCACACAATACATTTAGATCACTAAGTACAAAACATGAATTAAGAAAGATAAATACATTTTGATCACTAAATACATTTTTTCCAGACTAGCAGGTTACTTAAGCAAATCAATGCTACTACACTTTGCTCAGTGCCTAAGTGTGATCAGCCTTTGGATGTGACTCGGTACAGACCTATTGCATGTTGCAATGTAATTTACAAAGTCATATCTAAAGTTTTGTGCAATAGGCTTAAAAAGGTGTTGCCTATGTTGATTAGTCCTATTCAGAGTGCATTTGTGGATAGCAGAGTAATCATTCTTGACATCTTTTTGTGCCAAGACATTATGAAACATTACAATAAAACGAGTACTCAGCCTTCTAGGTGTACCATAAAAGTGGATCTGAGGAAGGCTTATGACTCCTTGGATTGGGACTTTATTAGAGAACTTCTCACATGCTTAAAGTTCCCTGAACCTTTTGTTAATTGGATTATGTGCTGTATATTTATCCTAACTTACTCCCTGAGTTTTAATGATGGTCTATGTGGATTCTTTAAAGGTAAGAAAGGCTTGAGACAGGGAGGGACCCCATCTTCCCCCTGCTATTTGTCACTGCTATGGAATATTTTACTAGGCTTATGCAGAAAATGGGAAAGAGGAGAAAGTTCCAATTCCATCATAAATGTGCCTCTCTTTCTTTGGATCATCTTATTTTTGCTGATGATTTAATGTTGTTCAATAGAGGGGAAGTCCAATCAGCAATGCTTATGAAAAGAACTCTCAAGGCATTTGCTGAAACTTCTGGATTGGAAGCAAGCCAAGCTAAGACTGTTGTCTATTTTGGGAATGTTCAGGAGGAGATTCAAAGTATGCTCCTACAAGTTAATACAGGATTTCAGAGAGGTGAGTTTCCTTTCAGATACTTAGGGATCTCTATCACTTCAAAGATACTAACAAGATGTGATTGTGATATGCTGGTAGATAAAATATTAAAAAGAATCACATGTTGGAGCTCTAGGCATTTATCTTATGTTGCTAGAGTCACTCTTGTAAACTCAGTTCTCCTGAATCTTCACACCTATTGGGCCCAAATTTTCTTACTGCCTAAAAGTGTGCTAAACAAAATCACTCAGATTTGTAGAGCATATCTTTGGGACAGGAAGGTGTATTTGAATAAGCCACCCCCTGTCGCTTGGTTAGGGGTATGTTTGCCTAAAAAGAATGGAGGATTGGACATTAGAGATTGTATAACATGGAATGCAGCTGCAGTGGGTAAATTTGTGTGGCAAGTAGCTCAAAAAGAGGATGTTTTATGGATCAAATGGGTTCATAACATTTACATGATAGAGTGTAATTGGTAAGACTACCAATCTTCAGGCTCTGCTAGCTGGATATGGAAGGATATAGGTAAAACTAAAGATATCTTCATGGCTGCGTACAACAAAGTTAGCAGTTGGAGTGATGGTTCCAAGAAGTATATTAAAAGAAGTATATTACTAAGGAGGGGTATAATTGGGTGAAAGGGCAGTTTGAAAAGGTGGGGTGGCATCATTGGCTATGAAACAACATGAATGTTCCTAAGCATGCTTTCTTTGCTTGGTTGGTTACTTTAGGAAAGGTCAGAACTAGGGAAAGGTTGGTTGCTGCAGGAATATGCAATAATACTCAATGCTTACTATTTGATCAAGGGCAGGATGGTTGTATGCACTTTGTTTTATAGGTGTCCTTTCAGCAGGAAGGTTTGTGTACTGGTAATGCAATAGCTCAACATCAGGGCTGCTGCTGATGAATGCTTAATTATACACAACTTGGAAGAAGTGGGTAAGGAGGTATAGAAGTAAAGGACAACAATAGGTGTGTTACACTGCTTTGGCTGCTACTGTTTACTACATTTGGAGAACAAGGAATTAAACCACTCACTTTGGAATGATGTTGTGTTGCTACTTAGTAGAGTTGTGAAATGTATTCATATGGAAGTTTATCTCAGGGCTAGGACCAGATTGAGTGGGAAGTGGTCTGATAGTGAAAAATGTTGGGTTCTAAACTTAGCTGTATGAGTATTTCTTGTTTGTAGTGTGGATTTTTTGGTTGATGTAGGGTATTCTACTCACTTATGCATGTACTTGTGAGTGTTGGTTGTATTGTTGATGTTGGATTTTAATGCTTTTGATAATATATTTCTTACATTTTACAAAAAAAAAAAAAAAAAAAAGATAAGAATTTAATCACTTTTAAACAAATCTTCAAAATCGTTAATATAGGAAACATCACACAACTAATTTACTTCGGCAACTAACTTATATACCTTCTGTAATCAATATAATGAAATTGTGAAACTCCCCCCCAAAATAAAAAAAACAAATAAAAAACTAATGATACAACCTCAACAATTGCTAAGAAAATACAAATACTTCGCCAATATTTAATTCATATCATTTCAAGACGATATTATACTAACGTGAGAGATATAATTTTCTTTTTACTGCTTGATAAATATCAATCAAGATTATTACTTTTCTAAATCATATTTGGCCGGAGATTAAGGTTGTATCAATGTGTAAGGTACCACTGGCATCATTGGTGGATCCAGGATTACGAGTGAAGGAGGGCAGAATTTTACAATACTATCGTATATATATAAAAACAAGAACCATAACTACTGAATTCAAAATCTTAAAAAATTCAAATAGAACCTCAAAGTACTTTAATAAAAGAAAATTACAATTGTTTACGACGAGTTCTCAAAATTTTGAACTAATTTACAATCGCATCAAAAGCTCTAAAAGGAAAGTCATGGTTTTGTGGTAGACGAAGTCCTCTATCAGCAAATAATCTCCTGACAAAATCTCGGTCATCTTTATGGAAATCACTCATATTTTTCCTCTTTCCCAAACCTTAGCTTAAAGGAGATTCAATATTTGTATGTCAAGGACCAAGATTGATGGAATTTCAAGCCACCAAAGAGTTGTAGTTGGTTGATGAGTGATATTTATATCACTCAAATAGCCTATTTTCCTCATGTTTATAGTCATTTTTCCCCTTCATTTTTCCTTTTCTAGCTTATTTTGCTTAATTTAGAGTAATTGAGTTTTTTGTAGCTTATTTGAGAATATTAGTTATTTTGGCTATTTATATAGGTTTTGGTAATGCTTATTTGTGTTTGATGATGTAGGATCAACCTTAGAGGTCTCCATACAACACACCAAGCATAGAGTGGAGCAATTTTGACAAAATAAGAGCTTTTTGAAGGATTTGTGCACAAGGGTCATATTCAAACGGTAATAACTTTTACCAAACACAATATTTTTCAGTGATTCAACTTGTAGATAGAAGTTTGGCTTGATAGCTTTCCAACTAGTGGTCACAATCCCGATTCCGATGAAAAATGAAAGAGATATGGCTGTTTAAATTAAGCCGCGTCTGCCAGAATAGAGAGCTCGCTCCGTATTGTTTGGAGCACCCGCTCCAGAGGCCTAGAAAACCTTCTGCCTCCTCGAAATTGTTTGGAGCGCCCGCTCCAGAGACCCAGAAAACCTTCTGCCAGATCGAAATTGGATGGAGAGCCCACTCCAAACTATATGGAGCGCCCGTTCCGCTTGAATATTGCGGAAATCCCTGTTTTTCGATCCGTTTAATGATGTAATGTTTAAATCTTTTAAAAGGACGGACCCCTAACTTTTGAAGGGGAGAAAGGAGGGCTAGCCTCCATAAGCTTAGTTAGAGGTTTTACTTAGGGTTTTTAGAGAGAGAAACTATCATCTTCTATAGAGAGAAGTGAGAGAAACTTGTTGAAAAGCTTGGAATTTGAAGAATCTAAGAAGGAAACTTGAAGATTTGGAGGCTCCTTACAACTTTAATGAGAATTTCGTACTCTCTCTCATATTTTGTTGCTTTATTTACTTATTTTCATGTCATTTTCACTCTATTTACTTGTTCATCCTAGATTAGTGTTTGATTTCATATTTATAGTTGTTGTTGTTTATTTCATTTTTAATTTGTTATGACTTGTGAGTAGTTATCTTTGCTTGAGAGGGGATGAAGCCATTAATGATATCATGAGCCTTTGGGGTCATATTTGGGGTTATTTTAGAAAATGAAATTAAAGGAACAATAGAAGCGTTATTGTTGGTTTTTTTGGTTGGCCTCCATAGAAACCTAATTATTAGTTACTTCAATGAAGGATTGAAAGATGAAATTAAAGAGTTGACTCCATATTTGTTCACTTAACTAAACTTGCATGAAAATAGGGGTTTTAGTTAAGGGATATATTTAGTCATCTTGTTATTCATGCTCTTGAGTTGGGGTTTTTTGCATGAAAATAGGACATAACCTCCAATTTAGTAACCCTCTTTAGCTTGAAAGAGTAATTAGGGATTTGTTAGATGACCCCTTTGATTCATTTTATTTAGACTGCATAAGTTTGTTGGCTATGAAAGGTAAGCTGAAAACAACAGATAGACTGCATAAGTTGGTTTTCTTTTTCTCTAGACTAAAATAGTTTGTAAATAGAGTTTTGGTGTGAATATACTATACTTTCTTTAAAAAAAACCATCCTTTTTGAGTTTAATGCATTAATGGCATATTTATTATCTCACTCCCTCTCTAATTGTTATTACTAAATAAATTTGGTGTTGGTAATCATTACACCATAAGATTGAGAAAGCTCTCTTTTAGAGGATAGGTAACCGCCAAGTACATGCCTAGGACACTCTGATAGAGTATAAAACTATTCTTGGGACTCCAACCATCAGCTTAACCTTTTGGTTGAGTCGGTCCTTTGACATGGTACCAGAGCCAGCGTGACATAAAGGTCGCGGGTTCAAATCTCATCCACCCTTTCCTTCTAAGTGGAATATTTAGTGCAAGGTATGAGAGAGGCATATGCTGCATCCACACTTCAAGCCCAATGGGCTCTTGTGTGATGGGGTGTGATAGAGTATAAAACTATTATGGGGGCTCCAACCATCAACTTAACCTTTTGGTTGAGTTAGTCCTTTGACACACTTTGAACCCCAAACAATAGGGAGCAAATTGCTATTTGTATTTTTTATTAACAAAGTCTAACTTGGTTTATTTTCTTCAGATGGGTCTTTCTTTACTTTTAGTTATCGTTTGCACTTGAATCTTATGCACATGCATGTAGTAGATATTTTGCAGTTGGGTATAAAAACCAATGAATAAACACACAAACAAGTGTGAATCGTAATTTCGTATAAATCTGCTATGGTGAAAAAAAGTATGGAAGTACAATGCAAAATCCTGTATTATTGGTCTCAAATAATAAAAAAACAGCAATGTGTATAATGAATACTCGGACTATTCGAATAACATGTGTGAAAGAATTGGTACGTCTAGTTATATTTAATCGTCTTTATTATGTGATAGTTCCTGTTATTTGTGTGATTTATTCTTGACGATTCTTGATCATACGGGCATAGAGGCGCATATTCCTTCCGTTACTTCGCTGCAAAGGTCTCGCATTTTTCTCTGCATGCTGCAATGAATGACAAGAAACGAACTGATTATGTTCGCTGAAACTAACCAAGTGTAGTAGTTTAATTTCCTCAAAATTTGAGCAGCACTAATCCTTAGAGAATTAGAATAATTTTTAGCTTGGGTAAAGCCGTAGAATAGTCTACAATAAAGGTTGTAACTTACATCGTGAACGGCCTCCCGCAGCAAAGATACTTGTTCTTCCGACACTGTTCCAATCTGTGCACACATACAATACCAAAAAATATTGTTAGATTCTTCTCAATAAGTATTTTCAAATAGCAAATATTTATAAATTTTCATATATACACAAAGATATTAATGATTAAAGGCGTGCATTATGTATAAAGTGTGAAAGTCAAAGTAATTTGTCAAGAACTTTTACCTCCTTTGATTGAAAAAAATGGCTATATTGTCCCGCTTTTTAAAAAATTTCAAATATGGAGCATCAACTATGTCTATGATCTGAATGGTATATATTAAGAATGATAATTGGACAAGGTAACTAAATAGATACTCGAGATATAAACTTCTTTTTGATTTACTCATGGAGTATGTAACATTCTTTTAATTAAAACGAGTTTGTTAATTTGCACGGACAATCCCATGTTATTGCACGTTTATGATAACAATTATATTAAAAGTATTTTTTTTTTTATAGGAAGCTGATAGTTTTCAATCAGAACTTAGCATACAAATTGATTAACCAACAATTTAAAACTGGACTTTTTATTCTTCAATATTACAAAGTTCTTTAAATTATGAATCGGACGTAATATTAGAGATGTTTTTGTTGATTAAGTTATGTGGATAAAATGAGTCAGTCAGTCAATTAAAAAAGATGTACTAATTTCGATTTTCAATTTTCTTAATTAGTTAAGCTATATGTAGGTGTATATAAAAAGAGTTGATGTATAAGTATGTCAACAGAATTTTTTTTTTTATTCGGTAATTAACTGGCCCAAGTAGGGTCAGCCCTCATGAGCTGGGGCCCTGGGGGTAAGAAGGGGATCCCAACCCATAAGGAAACTTCCAGAGACTGGAAAATGGGGATTTATACCCAGAAGCAAATATTTACACAAACTCTCCAAATTGTGGTTGATGAGAGTCGAACATCCGACCATGAGGTTGGGAGGTGGGAGCTCCAACCATTGGGCTCCCACATGATTCTCAAGTATGTCAAGAGATTAAACTTAAAAAAGTTAAGCAATGAAGCTTTGAAATCGGCAGCATGACTTTTCCCTTTCTCGGTTACTTTGCTAACAATAGTTGTGACATTGGAATGGTGATAAATGATCTACCTTATAAACATGAGGTTATAGGTTCAAGCATTAATGTTTACATTTGCTTGCTTTATTCTTATGAAACAATATGTACTTATATATGCGTATGAGACATGGCGTAGTGTCATCTATACTAATATATTAAAAGGTGTTCATCAATAAGGAACTATGCCACGTGGCGCTATCCCTTAAAGTTTTGATTTCATGTACTCCACATACAATAAAAAAATTTAGATTTGATCACATGACCTCAAGTTTGTGTACTAAGGTGTTAACCACTAAACCAAGTAATATTTGGTGTTATAATTTCAATGTAAAATATTAATAATTGAAATATATAAGTACTCGAGGCATAGCTCGGGCCTAAAAACTAATTTATATATGAAGATGAGGGTGGCACGTGGCTAGCGACCATCCTTCTCCATTCATTTTAATAATATATATTGATTTCATTTAGTTTTCATAATAATATTTAAACTACTTTTTAGGCCCGGGCTACGCCGCGGGTAATCATATCTTATTTTGTTTAGGAACATGTTTTAATATATTAGTATAGATTATTTTGTAGTACATACTACATACGAATTTTTTTAGTAGTTACCTGGGTGTTGACAGTCCAAATGACACCTTCAGTACAAGGAGGGGTGGTGAGTGAGCCCAAGTATCTGTAATACTTCCACCCTCCCATCTTGATCCTTGATGGGTTTATTATACCAGCATCTAGCTCCAATGTTGTCTCCGATATTAATCTTATTTTGTTCATCAGCTGCAATCCCCATAGAAAAAATTGGTTAATTGACCATATTAAAAGGGTCAAAATTGGCTCATTAAAAATAAATTACCTATGTTCCTATTTTTTTACCATAAATTTTATAATATGTTGAATAATGAATTATTACTTACCTTTGAAAGGAAATGATTAGGCTTGCCAATTTTGTAAAGAAGTCCAATAACAGCAGTCTGATTTTCTCTGCTTTGATGAACCATGTGCAGCTCCATATCATACCTAATTTAATTTGTTGGTAAACAAGACAACAAGATAATTATTATCTTTGATCTATGTTATAAATTTCACGAAAAGAAAGAATGTTTGTGCCGTAATTATCGTATCGATGACAGACCTTTTTCCGTTGATTGTGTGCTCTGATGGAGAGTGCCAATGGGATTGCCGTAGGATATATTCAGTCCCATTAATTTGAATTCGACTGCTTTCATCTCCCCACTCCAGCTGATATAGCAAAAAAAACAAATTAATTATGAAAATTAGGGTTTACGTTTTGACCATTAAATTATTATTTAGTACCAAAGAAATGCCTAAAACAAACTAAAACAAAGACTAATACCACCTTCGATCTTTATTCTCCTTAAAATGAAACATGAATAAATTTAATACCATAACCGTGCAAAGTATATGATCACAGGGAAATAATTAATTGGCTACCTGAAAAAATTTAGACGTTTCATGTAATAAAACAAAACATAAAATCATCAAGTTATTCAAGTATTATATAACTTAGTATTAAAAAAAGAAGGTAAATGAAACGTTGTTTCCAGTTCAAACATTGATGTTTACCTACATAACTCATAAAAAATGGTCAAAAATTTAGGTGAAAAGATGTGAAACTTAAAGCGAATACTTAGCTCTTAGGAAATAGTACTACACAGTGAAGATATATTTGTTTTTGCTAATTTAGTACAGCTGCAAAAATAATTAAAGAATATATTCTTCTTAGGAATCTACGCTTTTTTCCGACATGCAACGTTAGATTTTCAAGCGACCGCATCAGTGGCAGTGGAATCTGTCCATAATGAGATTAATTTATTCAAAAGAAACTTCAAACTTGTCTTCCACAAAAAATCCACTGTTAATCCCTAAATCCTGAATGATACATTAAAGACTATTTTTCATATATCTGAAATTTCTGATTACAAGCTTCTTATTTACTTATTTGGATTTTTTCAAATGTTTTTCTTTGGATTGATAAAATGAATTGTCCTACTAGATCGGAACCTCGCATAGGTCAACTCGACCCGGTTTAGCAGGCTAGACATTGTGAAAACAAGGGGAAAGTAAAGGATTATCTCTACCCTCAAAACACTCCTAGTGGGAATTGAATTTTTCCAGATGTGCTAATAGTTTTATGCATATAATGAGCACGGTACTCCAGAGTGTATAATAGAAATTGTATGATATATTGATATGGTTCTGAAACAAATGAAATAATAACAAAATTCAAGATAAACTACCTCAATATCGTGGCCTCTGTTCCTCAGCATTGCCCTAGTGGGTTTATACAACCTGGTAATTTCCGCCGATTTGGGGGTAAGTTTCACTCTGGTATCCAATAAATCAATGGGCGATTGCATTTCCCCCGTACTACATGTTGCCCATTCTGGCCTAATTTCACCCCACCGCTCTGGCCCCATTTCGCTCCCTCTTATGTAATCAAATTCTCTCTCATCATCTGCCATCATAAATGAAAAAAATAATTATCAATATCACATTCATCTTCATATCTATAAAACTTTGCCAATATAATAATTAGACGACCGATCAACCACCAAGTGCTTGGATCAGCTCGTAAGGAGGTTGTTCTAACTTAACCAGAAGTCTCGAGTTCGAGCCACATGGATATAGTTAATAGTAGCATTAGTAAGGATCGGCACAAACACGGGTTAACAAAAGTTTATTAGACTCTAAATACTCAATAGGCCTAGTGAAAAAAAAAAAAACAAGTGATAAAAATTGTGGAGTTTTGCTCTTACCAACTTCTTGACATAAAACTGATGTTGTAAATGAGAAAAAGAGCACCGCAAGGAGGAGAGACGTATAGAGCATTGGTCGTTTGTTGGTCTCCATAATCTTTGTTTTCTTGGTGCGATGGATTCAAATAATTCAATATAATGTGAGAAGTTATATGTATTTATAGTAATCTCCCTTTCGTGTGAAGTCCTCAAAGAATAGAAAATAAAGCATTAATTTATTTGAAAGTAGTTTTACTGTATATAGTTGAACCCTTCAAAAAGGAACATTTCTACCGTACGACTATGATGCATTTAACATTTCACAACGAGTTCATTCGTCTTTAATGCAGGTCCAATTAATCAACTTATTTTGGCTTATCAGTTATCTGAACTTATGTAAATTTAATTAAATTAATTTTAAATTATCTGGACTTATTAAAACTTATGTGAACTAGTCTGTATTTCTATTCAAACTTATTGAATTTTATTTTATGAGGTGTTAGAACTTATTAGAGTTTATCCAAACTTATTATAACTTATTGGAACTTATCTAAATTTATCATAACTTAATATAATTTTTCTTAACTTATTTGAACTTATATTAGTTTTTAAAAACTTATCTTAACTTGTTTTTTTTCCAGAAATAAGTTATAATAAGTTGAACAAAACTAATCCTAGCTAGTTGTCCTAATAGTTTTTAACATACATATTAAGAGTAAATAGTAGTAAAGTGTAAGTTTATTATGTATTTCCTCCATTTTTAATAGATGCATCATATTTACTTTTTACATGATTTGGGTATCACTGTGACCATATTAGTTACTAACTAATTTTTAGTCCCCGGCTATGCCACGAGTATGAAAAAATATCATTTATTAATATTTGACTTTAAAATAATAACTCTGAATATCACTTAATTTAGAAGCTAAGACTTTAGTATATAACCTTGAAGTTGCGGGATCAAATATTATACAATGCACTTTCAATGTTTTTTTATTGAATATTACATGGAGTAGAACACCTTAAGGGAGAGCGATATGTGGCACCGTTGCTTGTTTAGGAACGTCTTTAAATATATTAGCTAGTATAGTTCTATAAAGATAGATGTTGTGTAACACCCCAGAATTTCAAAGCGGAAAAGAACAAAATAATAATAGAATTATAGGACAATGGCGGAAACATCGTCTTCTAGGAATGTCACTACTACAAGAAATGTGTTTAAATAACTAAGTGATAAAACCAATATATACAAATAGTATAAATAGATTAGATTAATATCCAAAAGAGAAAACTATCTCTTCAACTAACTAAAAGTCTAGGCCTAAAATATCTAACATTTTAATGCTCACATCTAACCCGAGCCCAAAACCAAAGAAGATTCCCATCAACATAATCTGCAAAATATACAACAAACATCCACAATCAGTGGGGAGTAACTAGCAGTCTCCCAGAACAAAAGAAATCAAAGTCTATTCCAGACATAGATTAGTAAGACAGGAAAGAATAAAGTCAAGTCAACTACAATATGCATCCACTTCCATATAACTCACAAGTAACGCAAATGAATAATAAATAGCAAGTGAATTGGATAAAAATAAATAAATCATCTCAAGAGTACTTTTATAAAAATAAAAGTATAGGTAAAACAAGTTATTGAGTCAGAAATCGAACGCCAGTGAATCGCAATTCACTTCCTAAGGTTTTGTCAGATCGCAATCTCCAGGTCAGTCTATGGGGTTACGTTCCCCACTGCCTGTGTCTAAGAATGGCCAAACTCCCGATGCAGGGTAGAACACGCATAACTCCCTGACCTCTCGGACGACAACAATTAACCCAGGTTTACCCCTAGTTCGCAAACCATGTGGTTGTCATGTTCTTCACCGGGGACTACATCTATCCCACCGGATGTTCTTATCTCAAAATAAAATCATAAATATCATCAAAGTATCATTCATCTCAAAAATATTCGTCAAAAGGGATGCCACTGGGCCTTATACCCATAATTCATCAAAAGATATATCTTCAAAATTTCTTCAAAGTAGTAGCTTACAAACTTACAACAAATGTCTCAACAACGAATACTTTGCGAACCACAAAGCACAAACAACGACAATTAAAGAGTTTACAACACCAACAATATCAACCAGAAATGAATCACATCATACAAGATCACACTCCAAGTAAAACATACGCACATACGAAAATCACGCAACACAACATTGTGCGCTCGGTGCATGAGCTTTTGCTCAGCGCCAACCTGTGCATCTGGCGCACGGACCATCATGCGTCGGACGCATCAGTGTGCATCTGACGCCACCACCAATTAATACCACAAGCTCATTAAATCAGCAAAACGTACACAATTAATCATTTTACAAGGACTAAAAGTAAATATAATGATACACAATTATAACCACAGTAACTTACAAATTATCAGCTTCCAAGAACACAAAAGGTCTCAATTTATTTCTGATTATTAAACCCTTAAATAATTAAAAAGAATATCCTTAAACTCTTAACAAAAGCACAATAAAAATTATTAAACTAATAAAAACATTCAGTAAAATACCACAAAAATTATCATACGACCATTATAACTCTATTGACATGGTACAAATGTTATTTCTAATTTTTAGACTCTAAAAGTAATTTTAAACGTTAATTTACAGAATACTCAATAAAGCCAATAAAATAAATAAAAATAGAAATAAATGCCCAAAAATTACTAAAAATTCACATAGCATACATAAACCCACGGTAATTATGCAAAGCAACAGATTTTTCGGCCTCAAAATATAATATTCAACGTTTTAAATACTAACAAACACGAAAATGCAAAAATAGAGATTTCAATTAAATAAACTCATAAAGAGTAAAAAAAATTATTCTAAGGCATGAAATACATACTACACACACAACATGCTTCACAAAAAATAATTTCAGCAATTATAAAATTCGTTCAATAATTATTTTACAAATAAGCCATAAATACACGAATTACCAAATAAATCAAATAAATAAGAAAACTCAAACGAAAATTATTTTGCTGCACATAATATTTACATAGCATACAACAAGAACACTCTCGTAAATTTTCATTAATAAATTCATACAAAAAGTGTTTTAAACAATTTCCTAGCGTAATAATCTAATACCGAAAAATACTTTAATCTCTATCGTTCTAAGATAACTACTAGTTACCTGGAACGTAGGGAGAAGAACTGAGTCTAAAGAGATAATCAAGAGTTACGCATGCAATCCAGTTCCTCTTCTAACCTCAAAGCACAACGAACGATAATTGTAGCAACAAGTCACTAGGCATTTTGTTCTTGAACATTGAAAAATCTCATTTCGTGCTGTTCTGTTCCGACCATGATTCCCGGTGATCGAAATCTCGGATTCACAATCTCTCTAGTCAAAGTGAAGATCAAGATGTTATAAACGTGCTGTCCAATTTTGATAACGATCCAACGGTTAGATCTTCGGATATGGTTAATTTCGTGAAGGTGTGACAGGAAAAACCAGGTTGAACCTTTTATTTCTTTTTCTCTTCCTTTTCTTGAATGGCGTGGGTTAAATGAGAATGATGCTGAATTTCTCTGATTAAAAAAATTAGAATTAATCGGCAAGGAAAAATGAAGGGTTTAATAGAGTGTTAATGAAGGATTAAATGGGGGGTTACAAAAGATCCAAAGGTTAGCTTAATAAGCACCAAAACTCTTCATCCTCCACTCCATAATTGCTGATTTTCGTCCAGCATGATACGCCACACGTGATGTACTATTTCATCATTCAAGTCGGTCCAACAACGTTACAAAAACGCTACGCGACAAAACCGCATCCTAAACGCCTAAATAAATAACGAAACTAATAAAACACTTAAATAAATATATACACCTTAAATTAATTATCCCAACAACACAATTCCACAATTAAACAATTATACACGGTAAAAATAGTTTTTATAATACTTTTTTTTATCTTTACGAAAAAAGTATCATTTTAATGTAAACAAACACCAAAAATAAAGGGTGAAAATTACGGGGTGTTACATGTTATAATTTTAACTGTTGTTAGGTTAATATCAATATATATACACACTAGTTCTTGGGTGTAATCGTTACACCATAAGTTATGGTGTAACAACCCACAAATCATTGCTTTTTTTTTTTGTTAAAAGATAAAATGATATGAGATTCATGTGATTATTTGTGTTGCCTATGTCATTCTTGTTGGAGTGTATGTCATTATGCATGATCGATACTATTAAGGTTATTCTTTAATATGGTGTTTGGAAAGAGTATGGCAAATGGGAAGTCCCACATTGGAAGAATATGAGGGATAGACATACTTTATATTACAAGAGACCACATGTATTGTATGAGTAATTGGAGGGAAACCATAGTGTGCTATGTGCTATAAATGTATACTAAATATGATATATATTGAACGTCAAAGATGAGCACTTAGCACGAGGCGTGTGTGCGTGTGATTAAATGGCTTAATCACATTTTTAATAAATTAATCGCACCTCTTCGCTAATTATCATGTCCCTTGGTGATAGATGACAGTAACTACCGTCATCTAGTTATATATATACTTATGGTGATGCTCTTGTTACATTTACTCTTCATCTTTTACTTCTCTCATAAATTTGTTCATAGGGAAATCTAATGGAAATTGCTACCATTTGATTTCATAGTTAGGGAAATCCTAGGGGTGTATTGGCCATTAACTCTTAGCAATTAATCACGTCCCTAATATCCTCGTACTATATTTCTAACGGTTACACAATAAATTATGATGTAACATGTTACATACAAGACGCAATCATATATATATATTTATAATATTACTTTCTATAACAGTATAAAATTGAATATATTGATTTCCAAAGGTGTGTATTGGCAATTGTGACGAGTCAGTATGATCCTTCTATTAAGAACTAGAGGAATTTGATAGGTAATAATAAAGTTGATTGAGTCAGAAACAAAAATTTAGTGAATGGCTTTACATCACATGAATACCCACAAAAAACGAGTAAATTGAAATAAAATTTCATTTAAAGTAATAGGACAGTAATTTATAAATTGGCTAAAAATATACTTTCTCCGTTATTAAATAAGTGGAACATTTTCCTCAAAAAACTTTTACATATAAGAGATAAGTTTTTCACTTATTTTAGAATGGAGGAAGTATGATATATCCAATAATTATTCCCAAATGGACAGAGTAAATCTTTGAAAAAAAATAATTGAAAGGACAGGGTTGGTAAGCTTTACTAAAATTGGAAATTTTTATATACGTAGGCCGTGAGAGGGCATAAGTTGTTTGTCCTTTGAGATTTTACGCGGCGTCCTTGCACATTAATGATAAAATACTATAAGGGAATAGTTTAGTCATAATTGTTAAACGATGTTTCGTACCACGTGCTTAAGTGGCTTTCCAAAGTTGCAATTTTGTCATAAAAGTAAAAGTGGTAGATTTTTTTTTTTAAAGAGAAATTTCATTAATTGAAGACCAAACGGCATCTATAATAGGTATCAAAGAAAAACAAGATACAATTAAATAAAGCTAAATCTAATTCGTTTTCAGAAAAACTACAATGAACCAGATCGAGCAATATAGCGCAGCTCCCTTGTATTTGTTGAATCAAACAGCTATTGATGAGGAAGTCTATCATTCTGACATAGTTTGGGAAGAACATTCTTGATTGAGCCATGTTGACCGCATCCGAGATTCCAATACCTTCATGTTGAGTCTTAAACTTCAACCGATGAGAACAATTTCTCATACCTAAAAACAAAAAAACCATACTCACAACTCCTATTAGGGGAGAAGGAGATCTCAAAAATAGAGACTAAAATCCCCATAACTGGGTTTGGGTTTGAAAAAATCTCATAAAGAGAGACTAATTTATTAAACAAAACAAGAAAATGAACTAAAAACTGAAAATAAAAGGGGAAAAAGGGCTTACCATGGATGAAATCATCCATGGCAGCCCCTAACTGATGAAGAAGGGATAGGTGAGGCTAGGATTTGAGAGAGAAGGGGGCGGCGTAATTAGGGGTTCTAGAAGTGGTAGATGGTTGGATGATAACTTCCACATTAGAAAATGGTAATATTTCAAAAAAAAAATTACCTTTTATAATCAACTTTTTTCAAAAAACTACTTTTTAAAAATTTTCTTTCACCATATACCCCTGACAAATTTTTTTATTCACCATATACCCTTTATGTTTTCAAAATTCACTATATACTCCTCAATTTCTTGGTAATTCACCATGTGCCCTTGATGATTAACGACTATCAACTTTTTTGATCATTAACTTCTGATTCCATTACTAAACCTTAATTGATCCCTATTGCACTCATTTACCCTAACAAATTAGCATTGAAACAACACCTAAGGCCAAAGAAAAAGAAAGAGAGTTAGGGAGTAAGAGTGATAAAATGGGTCATTTGTTGTGTTTTAATGGTGGTCAATTAAGATTAACGATTCAAATAGGGGTTAATTAGGATTTGGTAACGAAATTAGGGGTTAATGATCAAGAAAGTTGATAGTCGTTAATCATAAAGGGCACATGGTGAATTACCAAGAAACTGAGAGGTATATGGTGAATTTTGAAAACATCGAGGGTATATGGTGAATACAAAAATTTGTCGGGGGAATATGGTGAAAAATCCGAAAAAACTACCTTATAGAACAAATTCATTTCAATATACTACCATTTTACGTTTATATCTAATAATACTAATCAATAAATGAGAATCGCCGTAAGTGTTGCTGCTTGTGGGATAGTGAGAAAAGAGGAGAGAAACTAAGAGGAAGAAAGAAAAGTAATTTACGATGACTCAATTATTAGTGATTAAACCCCATTAACGGTGAAATGGTAGTATATTGAAAAAATTTGTTATATAAGGTACTTTTTTGAAAGAAATTTTTTTTAAAGATAGTTTTTTTGAAAAAAAAAATTGATTATAAAAGGTAGTTTTATGAAATTCTTTCTTAAAAAATTAAGAGTTAGATACTTTTTAAAAATACAATTTGGAAGGAATGGGGTTGACACGTGGCATTACCTCAATTCTTTTTTACTATCTGTATTAGCAAAAAAAGAACAAGCTATTTTATTTATATTATATATCCATAAAAAATATCATAGTACAGTGTAATCTTATTGTTGACCTTTTCTCTCTTTTTCTTTTTTTGTAATGTAAAAATTTATTGTGATGGATACTTTAATAAGTATTCTTTTGAATAAATAAGCATTATTGATATGTTAGCTCAGTGCTAGAAATTCTTTATTTTTCTATACAAGGCCATGGTGTTCAAATCCTGTTACAACTAAATTTGTTTTTGAACGCGAGCAAGTTGCGTAAGAAAGAAGTCTCATGAGGTAGACATATCTGTCATGTCATAGATGATATGGCCATGTGATGGCTACAATGCTTGCCCACACATTGTGATAATACATATTGAGTATTAATATTGATTGATCGATTAATATTTGTTATTGATATTATATTGGTTGATATTTGATATTAATATTGATATTGATATGGGAAAGTAGGGATTAGAACTTGGGGCATATCTAGATCCTTAGTCTTGACCGAAGACGTCATTGGTAACATAATTGGTTGTAGTTACTATTGGACTAAACATCACCTAAAAGGATTTCTTTGGGTCTCTGAAAGGGAGAGAAATGAACCTTCCTTTGAGATTCTTAAAGTGAACGCGCAAGAAGATACGATTTTCCATGGCAAACAACCACTTTGACCAACGCGCCCAGGTGCTCTTAAATTTTTCAAAATTGGACGAAGTTTGTTGGTACATAACCTGAAGACTCTTCTGGAAACAAAGAAAATGTCTAACTGCTTCCTTAATCCTTAAAATACATTTAAAAAAGAATAAAAAAGAGAAAGAGAAGTTTCTTAAGATTTTATGCAGTCATTAAGCATTTAAGTATGTTAGTGAATAGTGATCACTAGGAAGAAGTCATAACTGACGAATTTCGAGTCATTAAATATTTAGGGAGGTTCTTCGTGTAATTAGAATCTTAAGTGTTGGCCCAGTGGTGATGGGGACTGGCTTTGGTAAGACGGACCCGTGTTCGAATCCCCGCAACACCCTTGGGAGAGGAATGAAACCTAACCACCCCGAACTTGGCCTCGATCCGGATGTTGCCGAAGGCCAACTGAGCAGCAAACACAAAAAAAAAAAAAAAAAAAAAGAATATTAGGGAAAGTATAACGTTGGTCGTAACTCGTAGTTATTTCTTCTCTTTTTGTAGGTAAAGTTAGGTGCACTATGTCTTTTTTTTGAGGGGGTGCACTATGTCTTAGTTTCATATTATTAGTTGGTAATAAGAATAGAAGTGATGTCATGTAATTTGAAAAATTATATCCTGATTATTGTGTTCTCCAATATGAATGCTTTCCCTATCTATACTTCTATACTTTATACTAAAATAGAAGTCACTAAGATATATTTTTTCTCCTATGATTATCTCAGAAACATATATTAATAGTTAATAAGTCATTGCATTTGAATTCTCATTAAATTTTTTATTGAACACTAATTAAGAATTTGCAGTCAACTATATTAAAGTTTAATCAATATCAATTAGTTGAATAGTTAAATTGAAAGAGATTGATCAAACATTTCAATATATACATCTATACTAATATATTAAAAGGCGTTCCTAAGAATGTCTATGTGTCATGTGGCACTCTCCTCTAAGACTCTAATGCAAATGCTTTATTTTCATGTCAAACCCCTCAACTAAAAAAATAATGTTTTTAGTTACAAGGTATCGAACACGTGACCTTTGAAATGAAAAGTGAGAGATTAACCATTGATCCAACATAACATCATTATTTAGTATTTCAAAATAAAATATAATAAGATCTTGTAATTATAGCTCATTAAAAGACTTACACAAGTAGTTAGATACCTAACATATTAATGGTAATGATAATAGACTATTGTAGACATAAACTTTTACTCCATTTTCTTGTATTCTTCAAATTATGACGTCAATATTTTCCTCACAAGACAAAAATTTACGAAAAGAAACAACCTGGGGCATCGCCCGGGACACTCACTAGTTAATCTGTAAAACCGAGCATAGCTTGAGTTTTAGCTAGTAGTAGTATATGCTAGCATGCTCATATTTGAATCTCAAATTTGAGAGAAAACTGTAAGCATATTTTTAGCCTAACCGGTGTGAGCGTGAACTTGACTACTTCATTCTAAAAGTTTTAGTTTTGAATATACAATTTGTAAAGAAGTCAATGGCGGATACAGGATTTTCAAATCGGGGTATCGTGATTAATTAAATAAAGAATTGTCGAAGATGGGGTTATTTTTCCTTTGATTTGTTTTGATCTAGGTGTCATTTCCTATAGCCAATACACAAAATAAACTAACTACTTTCTACTAAATACTCCATATGAAATCAAATCAACAACCAATAATCAATTTATTATACAAATCAATCAATTCAAACTAATTTATTTTTTCACTTATAATTATTGTTAATTTGTTATTAGTGCTATATTAACAATTTGACAACTAAACATTAAACAAAGACCTAATTTTTGAAATTTAAGTGATTAAATTAGTCATTTAATAATTTAATTATTCAAGTTCAACAATCAACAATTAACAATTACCTTGTAAATTATTCAAAAATTATAGTTTTCTTTCCCTAAAAAAAGGAAAAATGAAGTAGATGAACTTGTTGAAAGTCGGCAACGGATAGACATCTCCGGGGATAGCCGTAGTCGGCGGCCTATGAGATAGTGGGTTCTGGCGGCATACGACAGTTTTGAGCTTATGCGTTAGACGTCTTCGGACAATTCACAGATGTCACAGATCTTCTTACTCTTCTTGTTTTTTTTTTCCACGCTTTCTCTTGTCTTTACTCTTTAGTGATACTTTTAGGATATTATTATTATTATTATTATTATTATTATTATTATTATTATTATTATTATTATTATTATTATTATTATTATTATTATTATTATTATTATTATTATTATTATTATTATTATTATTGGTAAGTAAGTAAGAATATTATAGCTCAACACACCAAATATACAATCTATAGCTGCATCCACCAGCAGGAACAACACCTATACGACTACAGCAACAACACAACACAGACACCAAAAAAAAAAAGCTCACAGACTATACAACCATTGAATGGCTCTATCTACCATACGCCTAGGCAATCTAGCCTTTAGTCTATGCTTTACAATGTATTGAATGCTTTTAAACAGTCATATTTATAGTATGTATGCTTTGATTCCACAAAGCATTATTTCTCTCTTGCCAAATTTTATATACAGTTACTAAAATGCTTGCAACAACCACTTGTTTCCTAAATTTACTCCCTTTATGCCTCCTCTGAATCCATCCCAGCAACTATTGCAGATTGTATGTGACAGCATTGGTCCCAGCCAACTCTTGATTCTGAGCAAACATTGCTTGCTGCAATGACATCCAAAAAACAAGTGCGAATAATCCTCAGCTTCAGTCTCACAAAGAAGACAAAGATGACTATCACAAATTCCCAGAGCTGCTAATTTTGTCCTTGTTTACAACCTATTCCTCATTGCTAACCAACCAACAAAACTGTGTTTAGGAAGGTTATGAGCATCCCATATATATCTACACCACCCAGCTTGCACTCTGAGGAGCAACATAAGATGTCCAGTCGTGATCCTTAATATTTCTGTCATGGATCCATTTCACCCACAAGTTGTCAGCCTTCATGGCAACATCCCACACAAGCTTTCGAACTATGGCCATATTCCATTGCATGATCGCTCTGAAACCCAAACCACCATGGCTCTTGGGTTTACACACATAATCCTAATTAACATAGCCTGGCTTAGGACTATTGCAAACTCCAGTCCATAAAAAAGCTCTACATATAGAGTTTACTTGTTTTAGAACAGCTTTAGGAAGAAGAAAAATTTGAGACTAGTATACACTGATGCTCATCAATACTGAACTCACTAATTGTCTCCACCCTGCATATGAAATGTTTCTAGTACTCCAAATTTTAATTTTGATGACCATATTTTCAATCAATTTCTCACAGTCAGCAGCAGACAACTTCTTGGTGTTGATTGGCACACCCAAATACCTAAAGTCAAGGTACCATGCTTAAACCCAGAGCTATCTTTAATCCTCATATTCTCTTTCTATGTCAATCCACAACTGTAGAATTTTGATTTTGTACGTCTTGCCTTCAATCCAGAGGTGGCAGTAAACAATTTAATTCCTTGTAACAACATGTATACAGACTTGAAATCACCTTTACAGAAAAGAATGACATCATCCGCAAAGCACAAGTGGTTGAGAGCAAGGGATTTACACCTTGGATGAAAGGTAAATTCAGGTTGTTTGCCAATATATGTCATGAGTCTGGAGAAATATTCCATATACAGTACAAATATGAGAGGTGACATTGGGTCACCCTGCCTAATTCCTCTCTTTGAATTAAAAAGCCCAGAAAAGACCCTATAGGTGTGTTTTTATTTCGCCTACACGGTGTGAGCGCGTATTTGATTTGACTACCCCATTGTTAAGGTTTTATTGAATTTTTTTTGAAAGAAGTCGCCAACAATTCTTTTTAGGAAGAATCATAAACCTAATTGGATTTAGGAAAATCGTAGGGACAAATTATCCAATGTAGATTTCCCCGTCTAGACTCCACAGATGGTCAAAATGAACCAAAGATTGAGTTCGGGAGTAAGGGTACAATACAGTCAAGAACCATATAGCCCATTGCTGGCCTCTACTAAATATCGATTCGTTACATATTTTATGCCAAAAAATAATCAAATAATGTATAAGCACCCTAAATAAATTAGTCTAAATTGGTTCAGGAAACACATAAAAAGACTAATTTTAGTGATATGTTATTAGGCAGTCAATATTACAGGGAACCTAGCATGTTGTCCAAATTAATCTGATTAATGTTAGAACAGTACTTTAGGTCTTTGATTAGCAGAAATAACATGTGGGGTGATAAAAGCAATAAATCAGGACAATCATATAAGATGCATAGAACAATCAGGCAGGCATATAATATACAAAGGCATGAATAATAATATGAATACAAAATAAAGTATAGAAAAAGGATTAGAATATACAGTATAACGATTATTAGTTAAAGATCTACATCATGAAATAAATGGTTAACTTCAATATAAAAATAGGGAATTTATTCAAGGATCCTCAGGGACTATACCTATGTGGCTTAGATTAAAGAGCGCAACAATCTTTAGGCAGAGCAATCGTGGAACCAGGAACACAGTATGATTAGGAATAGAAATTGACTTGAAGTATTAAAAGTGTTTGAGATTCGTAATAGTGTTTGTAAGTATTCGTGAGGATTTCGTATTCGTAAAATAATAATGAAAAGCCGTGTGTAGTTCATGAAATCACGAGTATTTATAGGCAAAGAGAGGCGTGCGCCTCACGTAAGCCCTGCGCCAGGCGCATGCCTACGTGGCAGGCACACTGCCACGTGTCAGGCTCACATTGGTGTGCCTGACACGGCCAGCCCAATTAGATTTTAACACGTGTAGACGCGTTTTTGAAAAGATAGAAAAGAAAGGTTGCGTCTCACATAGGATTTGCGTCAGACGCAGGAGTCTGTATGAGTCACAAATCCAATGAGCGCCTGATGCGATATGGCCAATCTGCTGGACGCACGTGGCGCGCTGAGTGCAGCCCTCGCGTCCGGCGCATATCCGGAATATTCGCTTTTTATTCTGCGCGTGCTTTAAAGAAACCTTTTTTATCCCTAAAATTCCGGAGATGAAATTTTACGGACGTAAAATTAGATTTATTTATCAAAGATAATAAAAATATTTATGAAAAATATTTATTGAAATAATAAATATTTAATTGGGCTTTTAAATGGACTTAAAACATTTTGTGGGCCTAAAATACAATTAGTCATCATAAACAATTAATTGGGCTTTAGAATATCATTTCAAAACATAATTTTAGAATGGTTCTTTAGATTGCTCTTCCGTTAGTCGCGCCAACTAATACCGCGATTGGATCCTTAAATGGGGAGACATGATTATGTGTCTACAAACCCCATTGATCATCAAAGTGAAAGTGGGGCTCTTCACACAAGTCATAATCATGTCCACAAACCTTCTTGGAAATTTCAAAGCCATCATCATGTCTTCTAAGAACTCCCAACTAACTGCGTCATATGCCTTTTGAAGATCAATCTTAATAAGACAATATTTTTTAGCTTGCCTACTCTTATACATCTTCACAAGACATAATAATATATTATGCACAAGTGGTTGAGAGCAAGGACTTTTAACCTTGGGAATCAAGGTGATGGAAGTGATGTTAACAGCTTTAAGAAGTTTCCTTGTTTAAAAAATGTCAAGAACAACAGCTAAGATCTCCTCTCCTACAATTTCCCAACTGTGCTTGAAAAAGAAGCTGTTGAAACCATTAATCCATGGAGCTTTCTCATTAGGAGTAGGCAATGTTACTTTCTTTACATCATCAGCAGTAAAGTTAAACCGGAGAAGTCTTTGTTGTTCCTCTGTAAGGATAACACCTTCATTGATAATCCGTTGCTTCACATTACATCTCTCATCCATATTAGTGCCCGATAAGCCCTGATAAAAGCTCACAAAGCCTCTTTTATTTCCTTCTCTTCATATACCTAAACTCCAGCATTATCCTGAATAGGATAAATTTTATTCATATGCCTTCTAGCTTTGATTGAGTGGTGAAATGATTTTGTATTATCATTACCCTCTTTTGTCTTCTGCCTCAAAAAGCTCAGATATTTGTCCTGAGCCTTTTTATAATCCTCAGTAGCTCACTTCTCAGCATCAATACAAGCTGCATCTCTCACTTGCACATGAACCTTGTCTTGCATCTAAATCATATGATTGTATGCCTGCTGGGCATGAGCTTGGATATCAGAAAAACCATCTTGGTTATACTTTTTTAACTCACATTTCAACATTTTGAGTTTATGTGTAACACAATACATCTTACAGCCATACACTTGCCTCTGCCAAACCCCTTTCACCAGAACCGTAAAACCTCCTGAAGCCCACATGTTGAAAAATCAAAATGGTTTCTTCCCACCCATTTCTTTATGCATACAAATCACTCCAAGGAAGTGATCATACTCCCCTTGAGGGAGGTAAGTAACCATAACATTATCAAAAGCTTCCATCCACTCATTATTGGCCATAGACATATCAATCTTGGAAAATACCCTATTCACTCCCTCTTGTTTGTTATTCCAAGTTAAAAATCTCCCAGCTTTACTTAATATCAACCAATCCACATTGAAAAACACAATTCCTAAAACCTTGCACCTCATTCAATCTCACAGGAGAGCCAATTCTTTCATCTAAATTCAAAACAACATTAAAATCCCCTAATATCATCCAGGGATGTGTTGTTCTAAATTTAGTAACATCAGCCCATAAAACTTCTCTTTCATTTTTATCATT